>OX401998.1:3845172-5045172 GCA_947859395.1 Eupithecia insigniata
GGCACTACTAAAGTCTAGGAGGGATAGGATAGTGACAAGGCGACTCTCAATACCATCTCGTAAGTCATCGCTAATCTTGACGAGAGCAGTGGTAGTACTGTGGCCTGGACGGAAACCGGACTGGAAAGGGTTAAGAAGGTTGTTGGTATTAAGGAAAAGGTTAAGTTGGTGGTGAACAAGACGTTCCAGGACCTTGGAAAGGAATGGAAGAATGGATATTGGCCGGAAATCGGAAAAGGAAGAGGGTTTCGATTTTTTAGGAAGTGGTGTTACTTGCGCCTCTTTCCACGCGCTAGGAAACACTCCACTGTTTACGGAAAAGTTAAGCAAATATGAGATCACAGGGACAATATCATCGAGGACAGGAATAATCATTTTCTTACTGATAGAATCAGTACCTACAGCATTGGAAGAGATGGAGGAAATGCACTTCTTAACCTCACCGTCAGTAAATTCACGAAATATGAAAGAAGGAAAATCAGGAGTTTTAATAAGAGAAAGTGCGTTAAGAGTTTGGGCTTTAATAGTTCCCTCAAACTTAAAAGAAGCAGAGAAATGTTGATTAAGGGAATCTATATCCAAGTCATTGGAAGAATCATTATGTCGGGATTTACCAACTCCTAATGATTTAAGAAACTTCCACACCTTAGCAGGTTCGTTATTCTCTACAGATTTATGGATGTGTCGGCGTTGTGCATCCCTACACACCTTATTGCAGTGATTACGTGTCATTATATAAAAATCCTTGTTTTCATCAGTAGACGAGCGCTTATACCTAGCCTTGGCTGTGACCTTTTTGTGAAGTTCGGCTCTGATTTCATTAGTTAGCCACGGTGCAGGATGATGTTTCATTTTAACAGCCCTCACCGGGGCATGCACATCGTACAAACCCGTTAAAATACCATTAAATTGTGCAATTTTACTGTCCATATCAGCTGCATCTATGACCTTAGTCCAGTCTACCTCTCGCGCATCTTTGCGCAAGGATTCGACTATCATCCCACCAAAATTACGCTGCAGGAGGATTTTAGGCTTGGCTTTAGGAGGACGAATTTTGTAGGAGAGGTAGATCAGGTCATGATAGGAAAAAGCGTCAGCAGAGCACTGACCATGCTTAGCAACATGGGATAGGGAGGAGACGAATATGAGATCCAAAAGCGAAGGATTGCAGTTGGGAAGGTTATGAGTGGGATTTAAAGGAAGAATGGATAGGTTGTTGGCCAGAGCTAGACGTTCTAGCGTAGATGAACGAAAATTTTGCTTCAACAAACATGTATTAAAATCACCCATGATAATAGTGTGATCATGCATGGGAGTGAGGTCTTCAAGGAGCTTCTCAAAGGAAGGGAAAAAGTTGATGCGGAGAGATGGAGAGTAATAGACGCCGAGAAGAATTTTACGATGAGAAAGAAGAATCTGAATGAAAAGATGTTCACCAGCACTGGACGGAGGTGGTTGTGCAGACATATCAATAATAGTGTAGGGAATATGTGAACGAATGTATATGGCCACACCCCCACCTACTGAGCCAGTACGGTCGTTGCGGATAAGATCGAAGCCAGGAAGGGAATAAAGGGTTGAAGGTAAGCAAGCTTTTAGCCAAGATTCGGAAACAAGGATCGCGTGGATATTAGCAAGGTTAAATGACGCCAGCATATCAGTAAAATGGGCCGGGATGCTTTGCGCATTAATATGCACCACATTAAAGTTTTTAGGGACATCTGAAAAAGTGGAATCCAAGACATCAGAAAGAGTTGGAATGCTCATAAAACTGTCGTCATCACTTAGGCCAGATTCGACAGAAGACGAACAAGACAAAAAGTCGTCATTATCACTATTAATCATACTTTAAGAATATGGGTATATATATGTACCAACTATCTAATAGATATAAAATAAATAATATACTATAACTACTTATCAACTTATATTACGCGTTTGTACGCTACCTGTTTTGTGTCCACCTGCCAGTTAATAAATGAAAGAAATTTACAAACTACGTAGTATCAACCAAGATCCTGGTATTCATAATAATATTAATTAATTAGTAATGAGATAACAAAACTAAAGATATTGCGAAATATATCCGACCGCATCACACTCGTTGCATATGGCAACACAAATATTTTAAATGTAAACTCATTGTAAACAATGCGTAGAAAGAATCAAACATTCTGTATTCGGACTTCAGTCCATGGACGAACGAAATCACCCTTAGTTTTGTGTCAAAATGTCATCGTTAGTGTCAACTGTCATGCCGGTCATACACAATTCAATAATAATAACCAAAGCTAAAAGAAGAAGAAGAATAATAACAAATAAAAACAGATTTTTAGATTTAGGGTAATAATAAATACAGTTTGGCAAGTAAAAATAGCAGAGAATGTTTATCTACCTACCTACATTGTGTTGCACAGGAAAATTACTGATTAAAACCGGTCGGATCACTGCAAGAATCACACTAATAAGTACTTAAGACGCGGGGAAATTACTTTTTGGAAGTAGCTGCTCGACGGCTTCTCGAAGGGCCTGCAGTTCCTTTAGCTGGCCCCGGTGCAGGCACTGACCTTATAAGCACGGGGATCGCCGACAGTTCCGCTATGCTGGATACCCGATGACGCGATCCATCGGCGCCGACCACGAACACGAAGCCCTGTCTCGTCCAGCATTTGGTTATACCAAAGCGTTTACGCGCCTCCATAAAAGTATCGTGACGAGCCTTAGTAAGAAACTCTGATAGAGTTATCCCAGAGTCCTTCAGCGCGGTTTTGGACGCCCACAACTTGTCGCGTAGAGACACTTCTCGTAACTTGCAGAGTATGGGACGAGGTCTGTCGGTTGTGGAGCGCCCCATACGGTGGCAGCGGCTTATTTCGGACTTTTCAACATTTGAAACTTTAAGATTGTCGATGAAAGTTCTTACCGCTACATCCTCGACGACCTCTTGGCTGACTTCAGGCACTCCATGAATCAGGAGTATTTTCCGTCTACCACGCATCTCGAGCCTATCAATCTCACCAGCAAGCATCATCACTTGATTCTGGAGTGCATTCAGAGACTTTGCGATGAACGACTTGAAGAGAGAAAATTCATTTGCAAGATCTGCCACATCACTAACAGGCGACTTGGACTTTTGCAGCTTCTCTTCAAACTCAGCCATGGTATCCGCGAATATGGTGCTCAGCTGTGACATTGAGCTCTGGATAGCTTGTGGGTCCATGTTGACAATTTTAGGTTAGTGCTGTGAGGTGATTTGTTTTTTATGTGAAACTTGAAGAATTGTTTGTTTGATTTGTGGGAAAACACTGGATGGCAGGTTGGGTACACAAGTAGTTAATCTAGTACATAAATGTGCTAGATATTCAGCCTGTAGCTATTTTTAATAAAATTTTGAAATATTTGGTCTAAACAATTAGTGTTTACGTTTTCACGCCTACCGCCCAAAAAAAAAAAAAAAAAAAAAAAAAAAAAAAAAAAAAAAAAAAAAAGTAATACATAAATGAGTAGAAACAATGGTTTAACTAAAGCTTAACAGTTTTCACTTGTATTTTAATCTTATTTAATTTAAAATTTAATACAGTTCTTATTTATTTTAATAAAATGTATGGTTCTTATGCTATCTGAATTATTTATTTTTTATTTATTAACCCATAAAAGGTCACCGCCCCCAAACGAGTACGGCCATATTTCTATGTTTCAATTAGAAATTTCATAAAGTAAACGTGTTTTGCCGTGATATTTTACTTCATCTTAACCCTATTCAAGTATAATGATCAATATTTTGCGGGTAGTTGCATATTTTTTCATGAAAAGTCTTGTTAAAGTTGTGTCACCGAAACGCAGTGGAGGTAATCGATAAATTTTAGTTGTTTTTTAGTAATTACTGATTGTAAGTTGTTTTTTTTTTTATTGCTATAGCATTAAATACATGTCAGAGTAACATATAAAGTACAATACTTACAATTATTTACAATACAAATAAAACTAGGGTCATATGAATCTTACCGTCCTCGTATGGGTCCAGTGACCACATACGTGAATAAAATAACTGGTTTTTTATTAGATTCCTTGCAATGAAGGACCAACATAACACTGTTCAAAAAAGCAACAAGGGGCTTGGAGAAGCTGTTCAAGCCGTTTTTCAGGACAGCGATGATGATGAATGTGACTTGGCTATCATATTACCTGTTCCAACAGTGTTGACTGAAGAGGAGAGGAAGGTGTCAATGATGACATGGTGACGTGTACCATGCCGCAAGACGTACCTGGTACTATTGAAATATTTATGAACCGAGAGGATAGTTCTAGCGAAGACAGTGATAATGGACCGCTGGCATCAAATAGAAGACGAACGACAGGACGACCCGTCCATCCGCTTCGAATCCTAACCCAACTTGGCGGAAATGTGCGCCTTCATAATCTTCAACTGCTGATTACTTCCAAAATTTGTGACAGGAAGAGTGCTGTTTGTGAAGATCTGAAAGATCTCCACCCTTTACAAATATTTAAGAAATTGATTACTGATGATATAATTGATATAATTACCTAATTTACCTATGCTCAATAGCCAACTATACCTATGCTTATCAACACAATAGACATGAGTTTCAGTTGGATTCTTCTGATTTGAGAAAGTTTTTAAGGATTACGGTATTATCTGGGTACCATAAGCTACCTGGAGAACCCATGTACTGGTCACTTGATGAAGACGTGGCTGTTGCTAATGCCTGGCGTTTACATGTACCTAATGATAATCCTATGGATCGATATGGAACTCATGTTCCGCCGTAATGTTGCACGGTATTATTTACACCAAGATCTATCAAGAAAATTGCACCAAACTGCATCAAGTCGATGGCCTTCCTCAAGATGAAGTTGGACACTATCCCGTCAGAATTAAAAAACAGCTGCGGTGTGTACTTTGTCATTGAAAAGCGCGTTGGCAGTCTAAGAAGTGCCTATAAACACTTGGTGTCGAAAAGGCTCGTTTCCAAATATTTTTATACATATGAGGTCAGTGTCCCCAATCGAGTCCACCCCTGTAATATCATGAAAAATTCTGTTTTTGAATATTTTTTTGTGTTTTGTGTTTTTTAGTTCATATTTCAATAAGAAAATTTAAAAATAATAATAATAATTAGTATTATTATTATTCATTTATTTCAGATCATAAAAATCCATACAATATTTTAATACACAAAACTTAAAACTATACAGAGCATTATAAAAAGAATTAAACAATATGTCACGATAAATTTAAAATTGGATAAAATATATTACAAAATAAATTTAATATTATGAAATTAAATAAAAATTAAAAATTGGATCAGATGGAGCCCATCACTATCTGCATCCACCTATGTTGAATGGGGCAGTCTGCCCGTGCTACAATCATCTTTAGGATGCCGTTCCTGCTGCCTCGCGCACGCTGGCGTAGGGAAGCGACTTTCTTGCGTATAATCGCATGAAAGCCGTCCATGCGCGCCTCCGCGAACATCCCTGATGCGCTGCAAAAGCGTGGCAGCCGCATCAGCATCCGAAAGATATTGTTGTATTGGACTCGCAGAGAGGTGGCAGCCCGCCGGGTATATTTCATCCAGAGGCTGCTCGAGTAGAAGGACTGGCAGTAAGCCTTAAACAGAGAGATTTTCACTCCTTTCGAGCAGCGAGCGAACCTGCGTGCAAGCATGTTACCCCGGACTGCCAGCGCTCTGCGCTCCCTTTCAATATCCTCGTCATCCTTTAAATCTTCGGTGACAATATGTCCCAGATATTTAAAACTCCTAACTACTTGTATAGCCGCACCATTGATCATAATAGACGGAACACGGACTGGTCGAACTCTACCACTATTAAACACGACGACTTCGCTCTTTTTAGAGTTATACTTCAGTCCATGTTCAGCCGCATATGCCTCACAGATTTTTATTAGTTTGCGAATAGATCCCACTGACGGTCCCAGCAGCACCATGTCATCTGCGTAACTTAGGTTATTTACCGCGACTCCGTCTATAAAGCAACCGGTGTGGGTACTGCTGAGTTCGCCGATGAGATCATCAACATAGAGGTTGAACAGCAGAGGGGATGTAATTCCGCTCTGCCGCACCCTGCACTCCATGCTGTATGAGTCGGACAACGCACCCGCCCATCTCACTTGGTTTCGCTGGCCGTAATACCAGTTTTTCAGTATGGAGACGATATCAGCCGGCACACCCGTCGCCCCCAGCCTGCACCAAAGCTTATCATACAGAACCGTATCAAAAGCCTTGGACAGGTCGAGGAAACAGGCGTACACCGGCGTCTTCCTCTCCGTGTAGTATCTGACAGCTTGCTTAAGACATAAGATTGCGCTCTCCGTCGAGAGCCCAGCCCTGAACCCGAACTGGGCATCGTTTAGGTGGACGTGTCGTAGCATTACGTCATTGAGCAAGCTGTCAAGGATCTTTGCTATTATGGTAGCTAGTGAGACGGGCCGATAGTTGTTCTTGCTCGACGCATCTCCCGTTTTGCATTTTACAATCGGTACCACAACAGTTTTAGTCAGCTCTTCGGGTAAGTACCCATGACACAAACACAGATTGTAAAACATGGAGAGCACGTGCGACAGATGAACACCCGCATTGAGCATCTTTCAAGTGCTCAATGCTGAGACTGTCATGCCCAGGAGATTTGCCGCGTTGCATATATTCAATAGTTTTTCGCACTTCCTTGGCTTTAAAATTTGTAGTTCTCTCGTGCATGACAGTCCCAACACCGATCGACCCAGACAAGGTAAAGTCCGTCGGCGGCTTTACCCTAAAATGATCTTTAAAGAGATCAGCGATCATGTTATGGTCACTAATATCATTCACACTCACAGGGAGGCCAGACTTTATTTTTTATAATGTAAATACTAGAAATAAGAATAAACTCGCTGTGCCCAAAACTAGGTTACACAAGGTTAATGTATCTTTTAGAGGGCAATGTATACGCTTCTACAACAAAACCCCTAGCGAGTTGCAAAAACTTTCTATAAATAAATTCAAACAAATTGTCAAACATATCCTTTGTAAAAAGGCTTATTACAAAATTTCAGACTATCTAGAAGATAAAAAAGCTTGGGACGGATTTTGCTCCAACTCGAAAAATTACTCTAAAAATAACACCTAACAGGCTAAAGGTTTCTTCGTCGCTTCTTTACTTTAGTCTACATACCGAAGCGACCGAAATCAAAATATCACTTTATTTCCAAATCAGTGTTTAATTTTAAGAATTTGACCTGTTCTAAGTGTACATTTATTGTATTTACGGAAATAAAGAAACTTTGACTTTGACTTTGACTTTGACTTTGACTTTGCATTTGACTTTGCATAATAACATTGGTAGTTTTTGTTTGACCTCTAATGGGTTAACTCAAACTTGCAGGATGTACCTACTTAGCAGCGGTGGTAACTCCAGTCCTTAGACTTTCTAACCCGCTGTTCATGTCCTACTAGTAATTTTTCTCCAAGATACAGGTTTTATCATAGTCTGGGGACCAACGATGTACCTATTTCTTTGATCTAAATGCATCTCTGTAAATAAATGTTATTTATTTATTGAAATTAATTATTATTCTGTTTCTCATTTCCATGATCACGGGCCATATAATGACCCGGTCCTTTGGGAGGCATGCGTGGAGCCGAAGCCAACAGCACAGAGGCCCTTTATGAGAATTAATCTAAAGGCGAGAGCTACACATAGCGGGTATCATCCTTGGTTGCACAATATGATACACCCGAAAATGATATCCGCCAGGTGTAGAGACTATTGCAAAGGAAAATGAAAATAACAAGGCCATGTTATTGTGGTGAATGGATGGACTGGGTAAATGGGCTATGGGGAAAACTATGGACGCCTGCCATAAACATACTCTCAATACTGTTACAAGCGGCAGACGGTGAATTGCCGAATGCTGGATGGGTTCCTCAAAATGTGGGCGTAAATGCCGGTAAAGGAACAACATCGGTGCAAACGACTAAGGGGTGTCGAGAGGTGCGGCCCCGATATCACCATCACGAAGACACGTGAGCGGGCTTCCTCGTTATTACGCCATTAGACACTTCCACCCCCGAGTCTACATCCTAAGATGCATCTCTCGCGACTCCACTCAGACCGGCCAATGAAGCCAAGCAAGAGGTGGGGATCTGGTTCTCTTGGGGTACCACTCCGCAAGCGGAGACGAGAACCAGGAACTTCCCCGGGAGCACTCGGTATACCCGTGGTGTCGCTACTCACCAACAGCTCACCACAAGCTGCCCTGCAGGTTAATTATTATTATTATTATTAATTATCGGCTACGTCTGTCATTCTTAACAGGGACTAGCCATGTCCGCAGGATTTAGTATGGCGCACTTTGCGTGCAAACATACAAAGGTGCACTCTTTAATGCCTCACTCTCTTAATCTGATTGGATTACAGATCGACACGACCGGAGAAGGGCCAGGCTCAGGACCAACGACTCAACAGTCGTACTGAGAGTCGGTATGTTTTTGGTGGACAGAGGGAGCGAATTTTCAGGCAAACGTTGAGAACGTTAACACACGTTGGCAATGCGTGTTGCAAATAGAAAGCTAAGCCTATTTAATTTACCTTAATCGCATAGCTGATGTAGTTTTTCTTACCACATTGTAGATTGTTACACAAAGTTTGAGTATGCATATGCATGTTTATGAAAAACTGCTAAGCGTAAATTAAGTTTGCTTAAATTTAGGTCTGCAACCAGCATAACGCACTGTGCCACCCAGAAGAGTTCATCATCATCATCAGCCCATACACGTCCACTGCTGGACATAGGCCTCCCCCGTACGACGCCACAAATAGCGGTCCTGAGCCGCCTCCATCCATCGACTCCCTGCGACCGCTACGATGTCGTCGGTCCATTGACGGATTTGCCATAATCACCACGCTTGGCAGGCGGATTGGTGATCGCAGTGTTGGTGTTTAAAAATACTCAGAAGGAAGCTGCTGCCCTTCCTCTGGTAGGTTCCCTTAGTCGGCTCTTACGACATCCACGGGTTGAGTTGGAGGGGTCGATATTCGTACGCCGCGACCCCACGGCTTACGCATTTGCTCCCCAAGCTCCAGAAGAGTTAGGCGTTTGTAAAACTATACCCAAAAAAAAATCTATGAAATTTATCAATAAAATTAACAGCTAACGACGACTTTGAGTATCAAACTCATTGACTCTGAGTAAGGCGATTAACAACCTTTACCAAAACCACTCATTCATAATAATTGTACAGGTGATGTATTTTCATGGTTGTAAGGTAAACGTATTTAATTTTGTCAATTTGTATATTCAACTAGAACTTCTTCTTTTGATAGGACATAAAGTCTTTATTGACAAAGAAAATAACAATCAAATAATATAAAGAAATTAAACTAGTATTTACAATTGAAACAATTGAGCTAACTGCAGACTGTTGCAAACAATCTACAGATAGCTCAACTGGCCCATATCAATACCAGTCGGAAGCGTCCCCAAGACGCTGGCTGCATTGCCCTGCTGTATGGCAATGCTAATGTGCTGCGCCAGATACTCACCAGCTCTCGGGTCACGCGTCGCTTCGACCAGGCGCTCAGAGAATTTTTTGAAAACCCGGAGAGCCTCGGTACCCCACGGACCTAGGGTCTCGACTCCAAGGGGAGCAAATGCGTAGGCTCTGTCGAGACCTGCATATTCGGGCCTCTTGAGATCCTCGGCCAAATCTGCCGCCGAACCAGCTCTCACGGATGTATTCGGAACATGGAAAGGCACAAGAGATTTTGGGGGAGCAGCATCAGGGCAAGCACTATGCCAAGCCATTCGAGCCTCGTCCAAAAACGAAATTTTGACAGGCAGGGAGGCCTGCGACCTAGTCATCGAAACAGATATTCAAAACCGAACTTCTTCTTTTATATTTGAATATGTCAATATTTAAATCTTGACATTGACAAATCTTTTGTAGCTGGACATTGTAGGTAGTACTATAATTTAAATAAGACCATGTATCGTGGAGACCTTAGTTATATTTTTGTTTTAATTGGATATGTTTCTATCCGCTTTGACGCAGCTGTACGACACCTTTACGCAGCTGTACCATATTGCAGCTGTACGCAAACTTCTCGCTTTAAACCAATCTCTGTTCAACATCTACGTTGCTACAACAAGACGTTTATGTGCTATGTGCGTCATGGCAAATTAAAGTGTTGGTTTAAAATATTGAAGTGATCAAATTAGTACTTTAATTGCAAGTAGTAATATAATAAGATACGACTTTATCAACAAAGAAAATTACAATCAAATAATAGAAACGCATTAGAACTAATATTTATAATTGAAACAATAGAGCTAACTGCAGACTGCTTCAGACAATCTACAGGTAGCTCAACTGATCTATATCAATATCAGTCGGAAGTCTCCTCAAGACGCTGATTGCATTACCCCGCTGCTGTATGGCTTATTACTTACTACACTTAGCTCTCGGGCACGTGTCGCTTCGACCAGACGAGACACTCAGATGTTTTTTTTAAACCCGGTGAATCTCGGTACCCCACAGACCTAGAGTCCTCCAAGGGGAGCAAATGCGTAGGCTCTGTCGAGACCTGCATATCTGCGCCTCTTGGGATCCTCGGTCAAATCTGCCGCCACACTAGCCCTCACGGATGTCTTCGGAACATGGAAAGGCACAAGTATGTAATAAAATAGGTATTGTGATTTAAAATACTTTTTCTTAATGTTTTCTATGGTCAGAATTATTCATAACATCATCTCAGCTGAACGCCACTCATGGCCGGTCAAAATTAAACGATACTTACTAATCCCGAATTTGGAGGTGTACTTGGAAAAACAAAATCGAACTTTCTGATTAGTTTTCGTCCAAAACCAACTCTTATGTTGCTTGCATAAGATTAGCGTTTGCTTGCAAGCGAATTAGAAACTTCGATTTTCGTTTTCCGAGTAGGCCCCCTGACCGTACCAAAGAACACCAGTAAATTAATTTCTCTTTGAAACGCCAATTGACGTGTCAAACGGGATGAATAAAAATGCCACGAATGATTTCGCAGACAAAGCAGATTTGTCCGCGGTCCGGCTGATCCGCGATTAATCCTGCACAGATGTATGTGATGAGGGTCCCATGTGAGCTGTGACAGGGCGATAATTGTGATGTTATGATATCCTTTTGAATAGACATGTTGGACCTATTTTCTATACCGAAGTTGTCAAAATTGTCATAATTTAAGACACATTCACTTCATCCACGGTTTCACATCCCGTTTATTATAACGGGCTATTTGTTTTGAGTTTTCATCGAGTTTCGCTATACCTATTCAAAACTCACTCACAGTAACTTCAGTTATTCCGTGATGCAACTGTGCTCGGGGCTAGATGATAATGTGTGAGTTGTCCATCATTATTTATTTTATTTAGTTAGTTATTCTTTAGAGATAAGTAAAAGTTAATTGTGTTGTTGGTCCTTGTACCCAGAATCAGAGGTCAGGTCCCCGATGGAGCTACAAGTTGGACATAAATTCCTTTCTGAAACAAGTTCTCCCTTTTGTTCGGTGAAAATTGATTAGAAGCTTTGTTCGGTACTAGGATTTTTACCAGATTTCGGGTTCAAATCCGTTTAGCTAACTGTTGCCATAGCGACTTCTTTGGTACATGTGTAGTATGGTACCTACGTATCTCAAAGGAAACATGTTACATGTCAAGTAAAAAATTTAATGTTGTGTGTTTTGGTGCATCAGAAAATATTATCGGTAAACATATGCCACATTTAATAAATCCAAAGACAAGACTCATTAATACAATGACTCGACAAACGGTAATGAACAATGTTCTTCGAGCCATATGAAATGTATGATCCGATTACATTTAACCACACCACATTGTGTGGAAGTATTTTCCCCTGTAGGTGGAGCTAATGACGGTAGAGTCCGAAGGAAGTAAACAAGCAAAACAGCATCAATCAGTGTTAAATTATACAATGCAGAACAAATATTGCAAATTTGACTGAAGATTGTGCAAATATGCAGGTATTTTTTTTACTATTTTAGGTTACATTTGCCTTGTAGTCGAGGGACTGGCTGTTGCCTTGTATCGGAGAACTATATCCTTATCTGGGTATCGAGGCTCTACGGGTTTTCAAAAATTTATCAGAGCGTCTGATTGACGCGAGGCGTGACCCTTCTGGGGAGTATTTGGCGCAGTGCATTGCAGCCAACGTCATAGGGACGCTTCCGATTGGTATTGAGGTGGATTAGTTTTACTACCTCTAGATTGCTGCAACAGTCTGTTACAGCAATCTAGAGGTACTTGTCAACAGTTAGCTCACCTGTTTCAATTGTAGATACTAGTTCTAATTTGGTCCTTTGTAATTTTCTTTGTTGATAAAGTATATACTTACTATATACTTTTGTATGATTGGGATTGCACACTGCGTTGTACTTAAACTTATGAGGTCATAGAATCGCTCTGTAGCTCGGTGGTACTTAATTATTTAAGCTCAATAATTATAGACATTAGAGGAGATTAGCTCGTGACAGAGATAAGTGGAAGAAACTAGGGAAGGCCTATGTCGAAGGACAACCTGACCAGCAAACTGGTTGCTGAATTTGTTATTTCATATTACCTATGTAAGTAGCACTTTCCGTATATATTATTAGAGAGCAGCATCAATTGGCAACCCTCTAGCGGTAGAAGTGGTAACGTTAAAGGGGTTACCAATTGATGCTGTTCTCCGTACCTACTGTAAATTGATCAGTGAATAAAGGATTTGTTTTTATTTATTTATAGAATGACCTTAAAAGTCGGACTTTTAAAAATAAGGTTTATAAAGATGGTAGATTATTTAGAAACATTACAGAACTTTCCCTCTTACCATACAAGTATAAGATCCCAAGTTTACTAACGCAGGTACATGAATAGGAAACTTACTACTTAACGTTGTATCCCACAAAGAGATTTGGGATTACTCAGAAAGTTAAAAGAAAGGAATCGAGCTGAATTAATAATTAGATTGAGGAAATCTCTTTTCTTCTAAGACGTTGCGTTTTTATCTAAATTACGTATACGGCACTTTTAGCTAAATTATTACTTTCTATGGCAGAGAATGACGCAATTGAGAGGTGGCATGTAATACACAGAGGTGGGTACTCGAGAAGATGGATAAATGGCATTGCAAGGACATCTGTACGTATGTAATATATCTATAAAAATTTAATATTCTTTATTATCTCTTGTATAGATGTAACACCGTGAGCGGTCGAAAGCTTGTTAAACCTCGACAAAAATTGCGCGTCAACCGCGAAGCGGACGCTTCATTGGCGATTCAATGGCGTCATTGAAATAAAAATATGATAAAATTTTGAAAAAATGCGTAGCTTTTAGTTAGTGGCAGTACAATGATCTACCTAAAGGGGCCCTTGACCTCGACTCCTGCAAATAAATCATTCAGGGGATATCCGCTACCGGACAGCTGAGGCCCCAACCGTGAATATTTCACGTGGCCTTATCTTACTCTACGTTTAATCTCAACGCATCATAATTTTATTTGTAGGAACTGACATGTAAATTTAGATGTATGTACATCAAGTACATTAGCAACCAAAATTTGCTTGACCTTTTAAATTCACGTTGAAAACCCAGTGCATTACACAAGGGTCACCAACTGTGTACATATGTCAATTGTCGTCACTAAAGGCGGGTTGAAGCCAGAAAAATACGGCACACATGGGGTGTCGTTGCATTGCGTCGCGTTTCAATAATGCTCAATAAGGCTCTGGAAACGCCACACGATCTGTCAAAACACGTGTTGAGTTGAATCAAAGCGTATTAATTTTCTATGACCAGAACCACATTATTTATACCCGACTCGACGAAGCGTCGGTTATTTACAATATGGTTCTGGTCATAGAAAATGCGCTGTGAAAATTACGTACACCCAGAACACCAGGAAATAATATCTGCAGATCCTACAAATATTTGTCCCGAAACGAGAATTAAACCCGCAAACCCGCAACCTCATGCTTCGCACAGGGTCGCAGGCGGATTTTCTCCCGCTACGCCACTGAGGTTGTCAAGTTCATATCGTAGGTACCTACCATCCGTAGGTAAGTAAGTATGACTGGCAGTTTTCAAACGCTTCTAGAACTGTTTTAAATTAAATTATGTTTACTTACAATGTTTACCATAATTTATTTAACGCGGTTGAGCAAATACTCGTTACAGTGAACAAAGTAATAAGGTAGAAACTTTTGTTTGTAGCTTCGTTTGAAATTTGGTGTATTGTATTAAGTGTATTCTATGTGGGTGTGCTTGCGTGCCTACATTTTTAACCGAAATTAAAAAAGGAGGAGAGATTCTATGCTCGACTGTATATATTTTTTATTTATGTTCGACGATGTCTCCGTTAATTATGGAACAATTTTGAAAATACTTTCACTATTGTATAGAAATTGATCCCGAGGTGGTCTTATAAAAACTTCATTTCCCAGGAAGTATTTATGCCGTAACTGAAAATGCCGCAACTGAAAAACTGTGAATTTATGCCCCAACTAAAAACAGTGTAAAGGGATTCGTTGTTACAAATCAATCATATTATATTTAACACTTTAATTGCTCGTGACTCAAATGCCCGTCACATGCGTGTCCAGGGCCCGTACTCGTAAAAACGAACTCGAAGTTTCTGATTATTTTTCGTGAAAACGCTAATCTTATGCAAGCGACATAAGAGTTGGTTTTGCACGAAAACTAAAAAGAAACTTCGATTTTCATTTTCCGAATAGGCCCCCTGAAAACTATGGCGGCGGCGAGGCGGCGAGCGGCGTCGGGCGCGGGGCGGTCGGAGGCTGGGTAGCGAATATAGTAGGGGTGTGGTATTGTTCTGGATTTTATTTCAATATGGAATTAAAGTAGCGGAAAAATAATTTGCCGCAAATTGAAAACTATTTGCTTTTAACTTATGAAAAAACTAAATTGGATTCATTGGTATTTTTGAGTAAAATATTTTGGGGTCGAAATAAAAAAAAAATAACAAATCCTCCCATAATACAACTCAATCGATGTAGGTTACATCATAGTTTCATAGAAAATAGGTTACGAGTGGGAGCATATTACTTTTCCGTTAGTTTTACCCCTTAAAGAAAAAGAAAAATTACTATTTTTAAATTAAGGAACCGAACCCGTAACTTCCTGCGTCGCAGGCGGACCTTCGCCCGCCGCGCTATGTCGGTCGTCATAGATTAAGTCATCGATCTTTTTTTTTAATTTAGATTCTTATTCCTCAAACATAATCAGAGACTTTATGTAACCTTATTGCATTTGAACGTATTCTATATATCCTATGTCTATTGTTTATATATCTGTAGATTGTTTGCAACAGTCTGCAGTTAGCTCAATTGTTTCAATTGTAAATACTAGTTTAATTTGTTTATATTATTTGATTGTTATTTTCTTTGTCAATAATGATATTTCTTTGTTTATATTATACTTATTATTCCCTAACAGCTTAAGTTTCTTTAAATGTCGTGAAACGTGCGATTTTAAAGTGGAAGACTCTTCTTATCCAAGTATCTCTATGTAACTGTGAATACAGTTGACTTATTACCATTTCTAGTAGACAAGAACGATGTGAATCACGCGGGCCCTGGGGTCCAATTCTGCTTATCAATCGCTTTACTATGAGAATGGTATGATCGCAGTATTGTCACGTAGAAACCATAGATGACAGAAACTCTAGATCGTACGTGCGGTGCTCTAGCGGTACGGAGAGATTGATAGAACGCTTTCAACCTTGATACATTTTTAATAGAAGCTGCTGCAGATTGTGTTTTTTTATACTATGAGAGGTTTTCGATTAGCATTAAAAAATCTCCACGCTCTGATATCACAAATCCAGGCCTCCAATAAAGTAAAGTCCAATATGCGAAGAACAAAAGCGGATCGTTCCAGCTTTGAAAAATTTCTCTATAGTTTCTTTCATATTATCTGACTAGCTGTTTCTCGCGTTTTCACCTGTGTTAAACTCAAATTTTATATTTGAATGGGAATAAAATTAATCTCCCTGGGAATTGGATAATATGTTTATGCAGGACAGAAAGTAACCTTTGTTACTCTCCATCCTTTCAACTAACTCGTTGCCAAAAATCAAGTCGATTGGTTGCTTAATTAGGGCGTGAACGAAGGAAAAACAAACAAACACACTTTCGCATTTACAATATTTGTTAGGATTTACACTTTGTTAAGTATTGAGTACGAGTGAAAAGTGTAGTGTCATGTATGTGATTAGTAAAATCAGCGTGTCAGCGGAAGTGATAAATGATAAAATGAGCTTGTAAATGGACGAATTTAACTAATACAACTTAAACTTGTTACTCGCACTTGATACAAAGTGTAAATCAGGCATATGGTCGAATGCCAAAATGTGTAGTTCTGTGACGATGCCATTGTCATAGTGAATTAGCAGAATAGGACTGCTTACGGGTGACATTTGTCTTGTGGAACGGCCCTCCATTCTTGTGCGGATGTCTCGGAATGTATGCAATCTTGCAAATAGTTTGGAACAAAAAACAGCTGTTGACTTGATTTCGCTGGGATTTGGATGTATTACATAAGTAGACATAAGTTTAAAATTAGTTATAAAGTTGTTCCTTAGGGAAATCATGCTCTATTTCAGGCCAAATTTTCCTTCACTGACCTTAGTAGCCAAACAATCAATTGCTGTTCGTTTCTCTCGCTAAAACTCGAGAACGGCCGGGCTGATTTAGTTGATTTTGATTTTGAAATGTTTGTCCTAGTCCAGGGAAGGTTTAAACGGTGAGAAAATATGGAAAAAATGCGAGGAAGATAGTAAAACAACAATTTCATTTTCCCCGCCCAACGAAGTGGGCACGGGTCAGCTAGTAGGTAATCATAAAAAGATAGCAAGCGATAGAAAAATTACTTGATCAAATATTCCAAAAATTATAATAATGCCTGTTAAAATTAAAACGTTACACAGTAGGTATAATTTTTCAGATTTTATTTTACATTACCTTTTCTTTACTTCTAAATGATAGCTAATTTAAATATGCGTATTGCTCAGTAAAATTTAGCGCTCCCCTGTGTCTACGAATACAATACACCATTTTTATATTAAACGACAACTTTTTCCATTTCCCCTAATCGTACAGAACGATGTACCTACAGCTCAAATACTCCCCTAGGAATTCAATAAAGACAGGGGTGAATTCAGTGTTCCAACATAGTCTAGATATTTCGATATTTGGTATGCGTAACATTGTAACCACGCTTCGGCTGTATTCTAGGAAAATTTAGATTATTTTTGTACACGGATTCGAAATTGTGCTAAAACTTGTGTGCGTTATCCTAATTCCTACTAATATTATAAACGTCAAAGTTTGTAAGGATGGATGTATGGATATTTGTTACTCTTTCACGCAAAAACTACTGAACCGATTAGGCTGGTAGGGGACCTGGAATAACAATAGGATATTTTTTATTCCGATAAAATGCGGGCGAAGGCGCGGGCAGCAGCTAGTAAACAATATTTGGAACCGTAATGTGGATAGATATTTATAAGGAGCTAAACGAAGTTCCTCGCAACGAGTTGGATGACTACGATTTGCGAATCTCGAAATATCCGATTCTAAACAAGTAATCGATGGCGATACCTACATGCATAGGTCGTACTTTACCGAATATGTATACGTTTCCAGAATATAATATGTTCTAGAATACTTGATGCCGATGACCTACTGACAAAATGTAAGTTTAATATTTTTAGTAGATTATACAGAAAAGTAAATATAGGTACTAATTTATGCTGGATATTTCACGCCAAACCTGAGGGCTCAATTTAAAGTCCTCGATTGGCTCAATGCAGCTCAACAGTCACTTTGCTACTGATTTTTGCTGGAGACTCAGCTAGGTACACAGGTCAAATAGTGATATGTAGGTAAGGTACATAAAGTCACTAGCTAGGAGAAAGTAAGAGAACTTACGATCTACGATCTTTGACTTCAAGCAAAAATGGACCTTCATATCCTAAAAAAAAGTTACCTACCTATCATAAACAAGCGGAAGAATCGGACTCAGGACTGCTAGAATGAGATGGATATGTATTCCATCTCATTCTAGCAGTCCTGAGCCGCCACCATCCGACTCCCAGCGACTGCTACAATGTCGTCAATCTATCGAGCGAATGGTCTCCTAAAACTCAATTTCGCATTGCATCGCAGTCGCCACTCGGGAACCTTTACTCCTCGGCTGTACCTACTTAAGCAGTAGTAGATATTGCCAGTATAAGTATACCTATATAATGTTGCTAAAATAGTAACTAATTCGCCCCTGCACGCAACCATCTCGAGCCTCGCAAGGGAACAAAAACTATTTCACGTAATATCGGAGCGCCCATAAAACGCGATAGGAAAGCTATTGCTTATAGCGGTGTGCGACACTACTTACCACCTGACCTTTGATGGTCCATATTATTGTCCACCTACTCATCGGCACGACATGCCTTTCGCAAACAAGGGGGGTTTTGCCACAACACCACACTTGGCAGGCGGATTGGTGAACGCAGTAGAGCTGCAGTTGCAGCCTCCAACAGGTACAAAGTTGATATGAATACTAGTTATTAAATAAAAGCTGCATATGTAAATTTTAATATACTGGGTATGTAATATCCTAGGTACCTATCTAACTGGTAAACAATTAAATACTTTCAATATTTCTGGCAATTATGCTATAATAAATTCACTACACGACATCGTAGCGGTCGGACGGAGTCGATGGATGAAGGCGGCTTAGGACCGCTATTTGTGGCGTCGTATGGGGGAGGCCTATGTCCAGCAGTCGACGTGTACGGGCTGATATGATGATGATGAAATTCACTAGAACAACTAACAACTCCACACTTGGAACTAAAATAAAATGAATATGTCTACTTAGTGGTACCTACCGTTCTATATTAGTGGTACCATGGTGGATATGTAATATTCCTTAATACTGTTCGTTCTTACTTACATTAATTTCCCCGAAGATCGAGCATCTAATTAGAAAACCTCAGCGTATGTCCCGAAGGAATTATGATGTCACCATTATTTGATTTTATAAATCAGAGCAATTTTTTTATAAGCGTATTTATTTGTCTGTCAATGTAAATGATAATCTTGCGATCGGCAAGAGACGAAAGGACAAAATTATATCAATCCCCGCCTGCGAAACTGCTTTTGCACAGCGTCAACAATTCTTCCTGGGCCCGTATTTATACAACAAAGTTAATAGATATATCAATGATCTGGTCCACTTAAACAAATATCAATGTACAGACGCGAAAATAAAATGGTTGCGAACACTCGATTACAATGCAACTGAAAATCTACTCAAAGTTAGAATATAGATTGTATGTACCTAAAATGTATTAAATAACAACAATAATAATATACCTGCAGGGCAGCTTGTGGCGAGCTGTTGGTGAGTAGCGATACCACGGGTATACCGAGTGCTCCCGGGGAAGTTCCTGGTTCTCGTCTCTGCTTGCGGGGTGGTACCCCAAGAGAACCAGATCCCCACCTCTTGCTTGCCTTGATTGGCCGGTCTGAGTGGAGTCGCGAGAGATGCATCTTAGGATGTAGACTCGGGGGTGGAAGTGTCCAATGGCGTAATAACGAGGAAGCCTGCTCACGTGTCTTCGTGATGGTGAAATCGGGGCCGCACCTCTCGACACCCCTTAGTCGTTTGCACCGATGTTGTTCCTTTACCGGCATTTAAGCCAACATTTTGAGGAACCCGTCCAGCATTCGGCAAGCCACCGTCTGCCACTTATAACAGTATTGAGAGTATGTTTATGGCAGGCGTCCATAGTTTCCCCCATAGCCCAATTACCCAGTCCATCCATTCACCACAATAACATGGTTTTTTTGTTATTTTCATTTTCCTTTGCAATAGTCTCTACACCTGGCGGATATCATCTTCGGGTGTATCATATTGTGCAACCAAGGATGATATCCGCTATGTGTAGCTCTCGCCTTTAGATTAATTCTCATAAAGGGCCTCTGTGCTGTTGGCTTCGGCTCCACGCATGCCTCCCAAAGGACCGGGTCACTATATGGCCCGTGATCATGGAAATGAGAAACATAATAATATCTAATACCTACCTATAAAACGAATTCTGGATTTTTATGTACAAATTATTTTTAATTATATAATTATTGAACTCAAAATTTATTGCTCTTATTATTTATCTACTTTTATAATTTACTACGTAAATTGTAATTAAATTTTATTCATTATATCTTTGTTAATCATTAATAAGATACTAATTGATAACTGTGATATATTCTTAAGTTCATAAATGTTCAATATAATTGGTAGTTTAATCTAGAAATGTAATTTAAATAGGTACATACTTTAACTTAAAAATATATTGAAATAAAGCAAAAAGATTAATAATATTTTTATGTACAATTACAATCAATTCCATAGTCAAATAAATTAGTCTCCAAAATATTTTTGCACAAGTAGTAAGCGTATATGTTTATCTTGTTATAGTAGTGTACATTAAATAAATAGTTCAATAACTTTGTTTTTATGTAGCTTCACAATTTTGGCTAACCTGTACCTATTTTTATTTTAGTTTTCCTAAAAAATGTAATTAATTAACTAGTTGTATTTATTTGTCGATTTTATAATTTAAATTGTACCTTTAATTTGTGGCTGATCTTATTAGTACCCTGGAAGGAATGCAGTACCTACGACACAAGTCTAACCACTTAGTGTAGGTGCTACAACCCTTAAGTCGAAGCCAAGCAAAAATTGTCTATAGTATTTAGTTAAATATCATAAGACCTTGAAGTGCTTGATTTGACATAAAATTATTTTTAATTTATTAGGTATTTATCTTGGACTTCTATAATTATCTAAGCCTTAGAGCATTATAAAAGTCCAACTACCAAATATTGTGACATCTTATATTGGACATGTATGAAATAATTAAATAAATAAATCCATATTTCAGCAATCCTAGCATAACCAAATTCCCAGTAAAATGGGCCGCACCTCTCGACACCCCTTAGTCGTTTGCACCGATGTTGTTCCTTTACCGGCATTTAAGCCAACATTTTGAGGAACCCGTCCAGCATTCGGCAAGCCACCGTCTGCCACTTATAACAGTATTGAGAGTATGTTTATGGCAGGCGTCCATAGTTTCCCCCATAGCCCAATTACCCAGTCCATCCATTCACCACAATAACATGGTTTTTTTGTTATTTTCATTTTCCTTTGCAATAGTCTCTACACCTGGCGGATATCATCTTCGGGTGTATCATATTGTGCAACCAAGGATGATATCCGCTATGTGTAGCTCTCGCCTTTAGATTAATTCTCATAAAGGGCCTCTGTGCTGTTGGCTTCGGCTCCACGCATGCCTCCCAAAGGACCGGGTCACTATATGGCCCGTGATCATGGAAATGAGAAACATAATAATATCTAATACCTACCTATAAAACGAATTCTGGATTTTTATGTACAAATTATTTTTAATTATATAATTATTGAACTCAAAATTTATTGCTCTTATTATTTATCTACTTTTATAATTTACTACGTAAATTGTAATTAAATTTTATTCATTATATCTTTGTTAATCATTAATAAGATACTAATTGATAACTGTGATATATTCTTAAGTTCATAAATGTTCAATATAATTGGTAGTTTAATCTAGAAATGTAATTTAAATAGGTACATACTTTAACTTAAAAATATATTGAAATAAAGCAAAAAGATTAATAATATTTTTATGTACAATTACAATCAATTCCATAGTCAAATAAATTAGTCTCCAAAATATTTTTGCACAAGTAGTAAGCGTATATGTTTATCTTGTTATAGTAGTGTACATTAAATAAATAGTTCAATAACTTTGTTTTTATGTAGCTTCACAATTTTGGCTAACCTGTACCTATTTTTATTTTAGTTTTCCTAAAAAATGTAATTAATTAACTAGTTGTATTTATTTGTCGATTTTATAATTTAAATTGTACCTTTAATTTGTGGCTGATCTTATTAGTACCCTGGAAGGAATGCAGTACCTACGACACAAGTCTAACCACTTAGTGTAGGTGCTACAACCCTTAAGTCGAAGCCAAGCAAAAATTGTCTATAGTATTTAGTTAAATATCATAAGACCTTGAAGTGCTTGATTTGACATAAAATTATTTTTAATTTATTAGGTATTTATCTTGGACTTCTATAATTATCTAAGCCTTAGAGCATTATAAAAGTCCAACTACCAAATATTGTGACATCTTATATTGGACATGTATGAAATAATTAAATAAATAAATCCATATTTCAGCAATCCTAGCATAACCAAATTCCCAGTAAAATTGGACGAATAATCGAACAATTCAAATAGAATCATAATAGCTTCCAAGCGTATTGTCAATATTCAGCAAGTTACGAAACCATTTCCTATGTGTTTCCTTATATAATCTTACTTACCGGTTTTTTAAGTATAGTATATAGAACTTCGTTTGACCACAATCTCACCTGATGGAAAGTGATGATGTGACCGACGTTGTATCACGAAGGTCTAGAAGACTCACTCTTGTCTTGAACCCTTTACTTACCGGTTTTTCACTCCATCAGCTGTAACTCCATTTCTAGGGTGACTTTGTTAACTTTTCTCGCAAAGTCCATGATAGATTAGGTATTTGTGAAACCTTGAGTATTTTAGCAAAATAAATATAAAATAATAATAAAAATGCAGTACATTCAGTGGTGTGCAGAATTGGTTAGATAAAGAAGAGTTTTAAAAGCCAGTATAAATATGATTAAAGATTAAAAAAAATGTCGGAATCGCGGCTACCTCTTCCCGGGATGCTGGTATAAAAGTCGAGGTACGTACAAAAACTATCCTATTCTCCTACTAATATTATAAATGTCAAAGTTTGTATGGATGGATGTATGGATATTTGTTACTCTTTTACGCAAAAACTACTGAATCGATTAGGCTGAAATTTGGTATGGTTTAGTTTGGGACCTGGAATAACATAAATACGATAATAACGCGGGCGAAGGCGCTGGCAGCAGCTAGTATTGTATAAAACTAAGTCTGGATTTGTACGGTCAACAGGCGCTGAACGCAACGCCAACGCTCAATACGCTATTCCAGTAATAACAAGGTTTGTCATTTCAAAGTACCTACTACATAAGAATAATACTTCCACCCCATAACTTAGAATAATGCATGTACTTTGAAAGCATTTTTCTGGAAAATAATAGTTTTATTTTACTTTTTTATTCATAATGAATACCTATTCTAGAATATTCTAATACGTTCTAGAACCGATCACAATCGCACTTGTTCTTCAGACAGGCCCCACCGGGCAGGCCGATGGAGCGGCACCAGCGATCACAGCGGAGAGACTCGTCCACAGTGTTGCAAGTCTCGCGGCGGAAACGCAGCGGAGCAGGTGCATCTTCAATGTGCTCTGAAATATAGAGAACAGGTAACTGAATGATGTTGTGGTTCCCCCACACGAAAAGAGGGGGTTTTTTTTTATGTTTAACGCTGTAATTTAATAAGTTTTTACTTTTTAGTTTGTTGTTTGATATTACTTTTTTTTTAAATCGTTTATTTTGTTCATGAGGGTTTTGCCATACATGACATGTCACCCCCGTATTTCTAAATTACAATAGTGCTTATTATACTAAAAAACATTCCATGTAACAAATATTAATAAACTTAACGACAACAGACTGAGATTTTCCTGGATATATGTATACAGCCTATTTGACATTACTTCAAGGTACGTAATGAAAATTGGCTAATAATTGAAAGTCTTTCTACTATGGCTACGGAACAAAATAAATGAGTTATTCCCAACGTCTCACGAAAACGCACTTATAGCCAACGTCTTACGAAAAGTATTCCCACTGTCTAACGAAAGTCAGGGCGCGTGATTTACGATCTACATCATCTACTATTTTTCATTATTGACATCCCTCAAAAGATAAGAAGAGTATAATTTTCAATGACAGCTGTCAAAATAATAGTTACTGTCATTAGTGACAGTAATAGTCAGAAACCCTTGTAAAGTATGAAAAAAGAGCCTATAGTCATAAATGACAGCAAATGCCAAAATGACACATAATGTGTACCAAGATGTAGACCAAGTTAATCGCTCGAATAGGGTCGAATTTAAGGTTGACATACAATAATGTCAAATTGTTAATCTTTTCTAAATTGAGTTCGTTTCGGTTCTGTTTGTGTGGGTTAGGGTAAAAATGTCACCAGATAAAATTGCCATCGTAAAAATCTAGTGTAACTTTGTCATCACTCAAATTATTTTAATATTTTTAAGGTAAGTTTGTCACTGCCTACTTTTAAACCGCTACAGTACAGTTAGCTAGTCTATAGTTTTCCCCCTAAATTAGCTGGTAGGTAAATAGAATAAACAGGGTGTCCGGTAATTTATGGATAACCCCGCGGGTACTGGTGAGGAGCACCGCGGAAAAAATAAAAATAACGAATACATATAATAATAACGAATTTATTTTCTCTATTATATAAATAACCGTGAACATCGGCCCTGCCTTATATAGTTTTGCTATACAAAATATACGCTTACTATTTAATTACAATATATTTCTAGCTGCAACTTTTTTTAATGAAAAATAAAAAATTGTGTTTTCGGATTTTGAGACGTGGGTGGCCCAGATTTTAAAAACACGCCTACTATGTGTGTTTCTCAAAAAAAAAATGGTTAAATTTAAATTTTCTATTTTGTGTTGTACAATAAATTGCACGAAAATGCAGGTTTTGGCGGTACCCGATATTTATCACATGATATTTTTATCCCCTGACTCACGTCGATGTTGATGTTTAATCTAATTCAGAATCAGAATCAGAATCAATAACTTTATTTCTTTAGGCTTACAAAATAAGCACTTAGACAAGTCAAATTTTATACTATAAACATAGTTATTATTATCAAATTAAGTACCTATTATTAAAATAAATTACCTGCAGAGTCCATTTGCTCGGAACAAGAAGCAACCACTACGACCAACGCCAAAACAAATATCACAAACTGCCCCTTCATTATAATCTGCTACAGATCTTCGCAAATCTCAAAATGTCACTGATGTTGCTCTTACTATCTCTGCAATTTATACTGAGTTGTGAATCACGTAGGTATGAATAGGGGAATTCTTTTAGTAGGTACAGTCACCGCTAAACAGCGGTGAACAGATGAATACTCCAAAACCCCGTGTACACTTAACACAACAAAAACCGGTAAACTACACCATTCTTAAGTTAGTAAACCGGTAGGTCAATAGAAACCGCTGAACAATTACGAGATACAAAAGCGGAAAAATCTGCTCATGAAATAAAAGAATACCTTCTCTACACTTTTTGTTTTAAGGATAATCTATTAGTAATAACTCTTCTATATTATCTAATTTTTTTCGGATATGTTTTCATTTTGTCTTAGTTTCTTATCAGACTTTGACGGGTAACATTTTAAAATCAAATTAAAGATAATTTTGTTTAAATTGCCAGCTTTAAGAAGGGTGTGGTTTAGCGGTTTTTATAGCTTTTGTATGTATATGAGGTAATAGTCTTCATCTGTTCTACGCTTTTTGGCGGTGACAGTACGTTGTAATCTTAGCATATGGGCGACCAATCTATAGGTCAATTTGTATCGTTATCGAATTCAGCAACTAACATTCCCAGCAGTTTACAATCTGTAAAGCAATACGTCGGGGAAGTACCGTAGGTAGATTACCAGGATTATTGCATAAGAAAACAAACATGTTCTACCGAGACACGATGGTCACGTGGGTGGCTCTTGTGACGTCATCATCGCCATCGGCGAATGAGAAGACGAATTTGTTTCCTGGTGATACCTACTAGTAGCGTAAAATCTTAACTCCCCGAGCTCCTGTTTTGACTGATTTAACAAACATAATTGACGATTGTTTTTTTTTATTGATTTTTCAATTCACCCTTATTAATTTTGGTTCCCGACTTCCACATTTTGTTGAAATAAAGTGGCAACTGGACAGTGACGTCGCAAGAGCCACTCCCAGAGGAGCAGACCTTATTTTCTTGGATCATGCATTAGGTGTAGGTGATCATAAGATCATAAGGTCAAAAATTGTTTGTGCCACTATAGAACGGAGTTCCAGACAAAACAAATCATGTTTTATTTTATTTACGAGTATACACATTTTTACATTAATGTTAAATACACTAGAAAATAATAATTACAATCTAGCCATAGAATTGGCTAATGGGTAATGTAACTTATTTTTATAAGAACTTATTATTAAGAGTGTGTCCATTAGCAATTTTCTTATTGTCTCTATATACTTAAGGAGAAGACAATTGGTTCAAGTATTCTTTAAGATAGCACTTATGCACATAGACTATAATTATCATTAATCTAACTCAAAAGGTTTTGTTCTTTTGAGTCTTATGTCAGTGTGTAGTTGAGGAGCTGGATCGCCTCGACGTTCACATGATGATGAAGCCTATGTTCGTAAGCTTCTGCGTATGTTTGGATGACTGTGTCGACAAATTCAATATTCAGGTCCCGATGAATATCGTCATTTCTTACGTACCTACCAAGGAGACTTAACAATTGACCGGAGTACCTACTAAAGTAAAACAAAACGTTAAAAAAACATGGTTTTGGATGCATATAGCCTTAATGCTAATCACTGTGCTTAATTAGATAATAATGTATCGACGTTTCCCCTAAAATTAATAAACAATAATACTTATAGCCAGTAAAACACTTGTGTTTTACTCGTGACCTGTCTAAGATAGAGAGTGGCTAGGCCAAAAGGAAGCACAGAAAGAATGCTTACAGTTATGTTAAGAGGCTTTCCTGACCCAAACAGCGCCGCCACCTATTTTATCGTATTATTACGTTAAACAAAGGAATTTTCAAAAATACCTTGGCCCGTTTGTGATACCTATCGTACGTTTTTTTTAAAGCCTCTGTAATAGTTTTGTTTTGTAATATGGGAAGAGATGCGAAATCAGAGTTTGGT
Source organism: Eupithecia insigniata (assembly GCA_947859395.1). NCBI lineage: Eukaryota > Metazoa > Arthropoda > Insecta > Lepidoptera > Geometridae > Eupithecia > Eupithecia insigniata. The sequence continues at coordinate 3,872,249 of OX401998.1, forward strand.
GGCCAAAAAGTACATCTTCGCATTAGGAAGAGTCCTAAGCTATAGAAAATAAAACTATGACAGAGTTATTAAAAAAAGCTTATGATAGGTATCACAGACGAGTTAAGAGAAAAATTGGAAAATTCCTTTGTTTAACGTAATAATATGATGAAATAGGTGGCGGCGCTAATTTGGGTCAGGGAACCACCTTAAGTGGAAGTTACAGTAGGGTCTTTAGTACGTTGTCTCGATGACGATACTAAGGAACTATTTGCCACTGGTCTGAGCTGAGAAACGTCCGCCGTAGTAGGGCGACAAGTGGATCCGGATACGTGGGCTGGCGGCAAGTTTGGTGCAGTGATTGGCGTTGGGAATCTTCCTGGATACCAAGAATTCTTCCGGATACCGTCGGCGAGATCGTCGGGAACGGATGGTGTCAGTTTGACCGACGGTGTAGTGCAGCAGTAAGGTAGTGAATCCTTCCGGATACCTTTTCAACCCGCAGGATTGAACCAAGAAAGTCTATATTATGGAGTCTACACACCAAAGATGGCGGGCCATAAAGTTGAAAAATACTGTCGGCTACCTAATAATATTCATACACTGAAATCTCGAACGAATACCGACTGTGTCGCCAGCTTTGGTCACCTAAGTGGATACCTGTAGATAGGTAGGTAATATTTCCAAGGAAATATATAGAATAAATATAAAATATCTTCGAAAGGAGCAATCAGTAGGAACGCTGCAGCAAATATCATAATTATTTTTTTTCAATTACCTAAATTAACACAACTTTGGGAAGAAATCTTGGATTGGAATTAAGTAGAAACTGGGAGTACCTAACTGGTTTCTTATCCTAATAATTTGATTGTAAAACCGACTTCGAATCCCTAAACTTAGCACTTTTTAAAGTTTTGGGGATAAATTTATACCGATACCTTTGAAATAATATATAATAATTATAGGACCACGATGGGATCATTCTTTATACAATTGCGCAAGAATTTACAAAATTGTTCCATAAGTATACACGGTGTAACAAAAATGATGGACCAAACTTTCAGATGCGGTGCAGGATCGAACCCCGAATCATGGAAAAAAAATCAGCCCTTTTTGAAAAATTAAATATATACAAAATTTTTACTACTTTAGGCACTAAACTCTAATACATGTGTCTATTTGGCATTAAAAATAAAATGGCCTGCATCCATCTCTTTTAAAAGCCCGTAACACCTAAACGGTACCCTAACTAGCGGCCGCCGCGGTCATCGACCCGCGACATCGCGCGCGGCTTCGTAGTAACATTACCTAATCTGTGGCGGCGTGCCTAGATATGGATCCTACGTACAACAAATACATTCAAATTTTCCTCTAGGAATTGACCGGCATAGTACCGACTAAATATTATACAATCCTACCTACTCGAAAACTTTTAGGTAAGTCAAGCATCAAAAAAGAAAAAATAATTGAAAGTCACAATCACATTTAGTTTGCATGATAGATTCTATCCATCTAATTTCACTGCTCTAATGCATTGGTAAAATCTTTACACACGTTCTTATCCTATTCGAATGTTTGGTCCTTAATTTTTGTTACACTCTGTAGAAATCGATGTAGAAAGAAACCTACCTAACCTTTGTTGAATTGTGTGTGGCACATTTAACCACTGAGGCGACTATGCTAGTTTATTTCAGCTACTTTCATAGTATTATGTCATAAGGTATACTGCTGTGGGGAAACGCTGCAGATATTGACACCGTATTTGTGCTGCAGAAGTTCATGCAATCTATAATGTGGATATCAGATAATTCATACGTGGTAAATTTAAAGAAATAAACACAATAGCATTTCTACGTGGTACTACTATGTCATGCCGGGATTATACACTCGTCGCGCAACCACGAGACAAGCTGAGCGATCGTCTAGCCTCATGGTCGCGAGTAAGCTCTCGTCGTTGAGCGAACGAGCGCCCGAGGCGTCACAAAACGTCTCGATGAGTATGTAATTCCGGCATCAATATATTTATGAAAACTTATTGTATATTTATAGAAATATCTATCGATTTCCTAAAAAATGGCAGTATACATATTAATTTAAATACTAGAATTAAAAGTTAATTCACTGTGACCACAACCAGGTTAAACAAGATTAAAGTATCTCTGAAAGGGCAATGTACGTTTCTACAGCAAACCTCCTATACCCCAATTTAGAATCCAAGATATGTTATGTCAACAAAGACATTTATGAATGAAAACTTAGCAAAAACTGAATATTACAATAACAGAAAACAGCAAAGTTATCACTAAAAACTCAAACACAAACTTCAACAACCCATAATGATGTGAATTTATGAATGTGGGAGCAAACAATGCATAAAATTTAATCCGAACACGAACTGGAGATCAATTAAATGGTGAATGAAAGCTTTCAAAATCAAAAATTATTCCGAACTTCTGTGCTTTACGTCCTTGATACTAATGTCGTTAAATATTTTCCACCAATATTCCTTGAGTTTTGTAACCCCTTTGTATACAAAAAATATACAGGTTTTTGAATCGGAATATAGTTGCAATAAATTATCAGTAAATTATAGAAAATAAATTTTTAGAAACTTTGTGTTACAACTGTTACAAGGGTTACTACAAAACATCAGATTATCTATACGATAAAAAAGCTTGGGATGATTTTTGCTCCAACTCGAAAAATAACAACTATCAGGTTAAAGGTTTCTTCTGCCCTTCTTTACTTTAGTCTAGGTACATAATATCGAAGAGACATACATAAATCAAAAATACAACTCTTTTACCATGTCTATTTTAATTTTAAGAATGTGACATTTTCTCAGTTACTATTGTATTTACGGTAGTATATAAATTTTTGATTTATATTTTTCTGGTTGAGGTTGATTTGTCCGTTAGCACTTCACTTTGAACTTATTTATATTCGTCTTAACTGGGTTGGAATATTATAATCCGTTTTCACCAATATTTAGCAATTTTTTTTAGCTTTCTGGTTTTTGATACTAGATGCAACTATTACGGTTTGAATTTTACGAACTTCTATTTTTTTAAGATCGTCTCGGCAAAGCTGCTTGTTGGGTAATGCGTGATGTGAACGTTGTTATTGAAAATATTGATGTTATTGAAGATTGGGGTAGCATAAAACGTTGTGGGGCCATTGAATACAGTCACGCCATTGAAAGTTGCCACTTTTCTGAAGGTTGCGTGACCGTTGAAGGTTGCGACGTTTTTGAAGGTTACGACGTCTTCGAAGGTTGCGGCGCCGTTGAAGGTTGCAACGTCATTGAAGGTTGCGACGTCATTGAAAGTAGCAGCTGCATTGAAAGTTGCGACGGCATTGAAGATTGTTACGTATTTGAAGTTTGTGACGTAATTAAAAGTTGTGACGTAATTGAAGGTTGTGACAGTTGAGCGGATTGATCTTGAGGTCAATGATATTCTAGTTTCTGAAATAAATAAGCAGGTAGAGGATTAGATTTAAAAACGACTGTAATGTAAATCGACAAGAATAAATAAAGGAGTAAAATTATTGGTAGTTATTTAAAAAATTAGGCCAGTCGAAAAAAACTGCAAAAAATAACTTGGACAGCCTGTTTTGGTTGGCTATAAAATATTGGATTCAGACCTTCAGGTCTATAGTATGCCTGGATAGGTAGGTAGGTAACTTATATTAAAACTAGCAAATCAAAATAGATTCTAGCGTGTCAAATTTTATAAAATTCGAATCACGATTTGCTGCTGCTGTACTAATTTTTGCCGTAGAAATATTTAATAGGCTGCTCAAAGTCACATTACTGGCCGACCAATTTAATCATTTTGGCCGAACACTAGATGCACCTGAATTCACTTTTTCTCTTGGGAAAATCAATTTTTTGGCCATCTAAACCTCTTTAATCTGCTGACCAACACACAGCCTAGGTCTGGAGCATGAATATGCAATGTTTTAAGATCAAGAGTAGCCTATTTCTTTCTCTTTGACATAATGAAGTTCCATGATAAAGAGCATGACATAAATAATATGTATAATTATTATTTTATTTTGTTTACTGTTTTTCATATGTATACAGGGCAAGATATTAAGGAGATACCAGGGAATATGGAGCATCTCAATGATGGCATATCACTGTTGGACGCTTCCTACAAGCGAAAATGTACCAAAAGGAGTCTCACTGGAAAAAAATGAGTTATGTATTTTTTTTAGATAAAGTAAAGATTTTTACGCAATTATATTTTTTTTAAAGCTGATAACATTGCTGCTTACTAAGCTGCTGACATCAAATCCGCCGCTCTGTGTCGGCGAGTCATAGATTTTTTGGTGTGTAAATTCTACAAATATTATTATAAGAAATTACCTGCAGAGTAGTTTTGCTCTGAACAAGAAGTAACCACTACCACCAACGCCAAAATAAATATCACAAACTGACTCTTCATTTTAATCTGCTACATGTCTTCGCAAAACATAAAATGTTACTGATGCGGCTTTTACTATCTCTGCAATTTATTCTGAGTTGTCAATCACGTAAAGTATAAAAAGGGGAATTGTTTTATGCGGTACGTGGGTACACGTACCGCAAAAAAGCGTTGAATAGATCGATACTCCAAAACCTCGTATACACACACATTCGCTGAACAAATACGACACAATGAAAGTGGGAAAATCTGAAAATCCACTCCTGAAATAAAAGAAGAACTACCTTATATGCACTTATTTTGTTAAAACTATTAAAGCTTTCGTAATAACTTGGTTTTGTTTCTACAGCTTTGTGTGTAGGTTTTCATCTATTCAACGCTTTTTGGCGGTGACAATACGTTGTAATCTTCGCATAAGAGCGACCAATCTATAGGTCAATTTGTGTCGTTATCGGATTCAGCAAAAAATCAACCAAGTTGTTTACAACTGTTAAACAATACGTCGGGGTCTCGGTGAAGTACTGTTGGTACATAACCAAGTTCATTATGTAGGTACCTTTAGGACAGACATTGTTCCCATAGGACGTCATTAGGTCAAAAATATGTAGTTTGTGCCAGTCGAGAACGGAGTTCCAAACATAACACAACGTAAAAAAACTATTTTTTTATGCATACGATCCGAAAATCTTTATTATGGAGTTTACACGCTACAGTCGGCGGGCCGCCAAAAAGTTAATAAAACACTGTCGGCTGCCTGAGAATATTCATACACTGTAATGTTGCACCTCCCCCCAGGCTATCTCGGCGACTTTGGTTATTAGAATATAGCCCTAAAAGTCGCCTAAGTAGGTACCTGTAGATATAAAAAAATTACCCTATAATTTTTTTTTTCGAAAAAGGCCACCATTATAAACGCTACAGCAAACGTAATTAAGTTACTCATAATAACTTTCTTTCAGTTAACTAAATTACCACAACATTGGGAAGAAATCAAGGATTGAAATAAAAAAAAACTGGGATGACGTAACTGGTTTCTTATCTTAATAACTTCAGTATTAAAAAAAAACAACTCTTATTCCCTAAAATATACACAGTTTTAAAGTTTTTGCGGAATAAATACGAGATAAATCCCTCAAGAATATTTTTTTATGGAACCATCTAGAGATCATTCTCAGTTTAGACTATTTCAGCTACTTTCATAGTATTATTTCTTGTGGTATACTGCTGTGGGCAAGCGCTGGAAATATTATTAACACCGTATTAGTGTAGCAGAAGAGGGACGTTCATTCCATCTATAATGTGGATTCCAGAGAATCCCTACGTGTCAAATTCAAAGAAATAAACTTAATGATAGTACCTACTACGTGGTACTTTGACATGTCATGCCGGGGTTAAAAACTCGCCGCGCAACCACGGACGGGTGTGTTATTTCGGCATCAATATATTTATGAAAACTTGTTGTAGATTAATAGAAATATCAATCATCATCATCATATCAGCCCATACGACGCCACAAATAGCGATCCTGTCCTCAGTGTTGGTGTTGAAATCTACGAAGAAGGAAGCTGCTGCCCTTCCTCAGGCAGGTTCCCTTAGTTGGCTCTTACAACATGCATGGGTTGAGTTGGAGGGGTCGATATTCGTACACCACGTCTATGGATAAATATCAATCGCACTGGCGATATTATGTATAACATTTAAATACTAGAAATAAACATAAACTCCACACTGTGCCCACAACCAGGCTACATAAGGTTAATGTATATTTTCAAGAGCAAAGTATAGGTACGTTTCTACAACAAAACTCATGGAGTTGCAAAAAATTATCAGTAAATAAATTCAAACAAATTGTCAAAACCTTCATCTGCAATAAGGCTTACTAAAAAATATCAGATTATGTAGACTAGAGTATAAAAAAGCTTCGGACGGGTTTTGCTCGAACTCGAAAAATAATAACTAACAGGCTAAGGGTTACTTCGTCGATAGAAATAAAAAATATTACTCTCTTTCCATGCTTATTTTAATTTTAAGAATTTGACCTTTTCTTAGTGTAAACATATTGTATTCACGGGAAGAAATTTTTGATATTGTTTTTTTTTTCACTTTGAAATTACATTCGTGAGAATCTGGGTTGAAATATTATCATCCGTTTTCACCAATATTTAGGATATCTTATCAGCTTTCTGCTTTTTGATACTAGGTACACTATTTAGTACTACTATTACTACTACTATTTCGGTTAGAATTTTACGAACTTTTTGTTTTTTTACGATCATTATGACAACGCTTCTTGTTGGGTCAAGGCGCGGTGCGGACGTTGTTGATAATATGGATGTCATTGAATATAGGGGTAACATGAAAGGTTGGGGCGCCATTGAAAACAGTTACGCCATTGAAAGTTGCGACTTTTCTGAAGGTTGCGTGGCCGTTGAAGGTTGCGGCGGTTTTGAAGGTAGCGACGTCTTTGAAGGTCGCGACGCCGTTGAAGGTTGCGACGTCATTGAAGGTTGCGACGTCATTGAAAGTTGCGGCTGCATTGAAAGTTGCGGCGGCATTGAAGATTGTGACATATTTGAAGTTTGTGACGACATTGAAAGTTGTAACATTATTGATGGTAGTAACGTAGTCAGCTGTCCTTGAAGATAGTGTTACGTCATTGGTTGTGTCGTTTATGCGGATTAATCTTGAGTTTGAGGATATTCTAGATTCTGAAATAAATAAGCAGGTAGGGTGATTAATTGAACATTTAGGAAACTAGCAATAAAAAACAACTGTTATGGAAATCAACGTGACTAAGTAATACATGTAACTTTATGAAATTATTTACACATAGCCTAGCTCTTTCGCACCTATTTTTCCAGTCTAAAAAGTTGCCAATGTTATGGTTACTGCTTTAAAAGCTTAGTATATAAAATATCTATATTTTAACTACTTTAAGAAAAACTTTGTGAAGAAAAATAAATGATTTATTTATTTGTTATTTATTCTGACTAAACCGCTGACATCAAATCCGCCGCCCTGGTCTGTGTCGGCAATTTGTTGTTGTGTAGAATCTAAAAATATTATTAAAAGAAATTACCTGCAGAGTCCTGAATTTGTTTGGAACAAGAAGCTATTACAACCATCAACGCCAAACCAAAAATTACGAAGTGCTTCTTCATTTTAATCTGGTACAGGTCTTTGCAAATCTTAAAATGTTCCTGGTGTGCCTTTCTACTATTATTATCTCTGCAATTTATACCGAGTTGTGAATCATGTGGGTATGAAAAGTGGAATTATTTTAGTAGAAACAGTCACCGCCAAAAAGCCTTGTAAATATGAATATTGTAAAACCCCTTGTATAGTAAAACAAACTGCTAAACTATTCCTAAAGTGGCTGAACACGCAAGACAGCAAAAAACACTGAAAAGTTAATAAAATAAAACAATTACTGTTAAAAATTACAGTTAGAAAACGGCAAAATCCGCTCATTATAAAAAAAAACCTTTTATACACTAATAACTAACTTTTCTGTAAGTATGTTTGTGTTTGGAAATTTCGAAAATCAAATTGAAAGAATTGAAAAATTTACCCTTTTGCGGGTTTAGTGGGTTAAGGATTTGGTTAAGACGGTTCCTGGGCGAACTAGCGACGCCACCTATTTTTATGATTACATTAAACAAATGAATTTTCGAATATTCTTCGGCCAGTTTGTGATACCTATCATATCGGTAAGCGATGTGTATACCCAGACCCGCAGACGATTCATGATGTTGGGTTGTCTGTGTGGCCGTACCTTCGTCAAGTCTATAATACGATAAAATAGGTGGCGGCGCTAGTTGGCTCATCTATTGCTTTGTATGAACGAGGATTTGGAGTCCTTCATATGTTCAACGCTTTTTGGCGATGACAGTACGTTGTAATCTTAGTCTATGGGCGACCAATCTTTATGTCAATTTGTATCATTATCGGATTCAGCAAATAACTTACCCAGTTGTTTACAGTGTGTTGAGCAATACGTTGGGGAGTAGTAGGTACTGGGGGTAGGTACATTACCAGGTTCATTATGTAGGTACCTTTAGGACAGAGGTTTTTCCCTTTTATAACAACTCTATATATGAACCTATTTTCTAAGTGTGTCTTGTTTTTAACTATTTGTATTATATATAAATGTCGTTCTTCTTCTTTTTCTTCTTCCATAGGAGGTTGTAAGGTCAAAACTATTTTGTGCTAATTGAGAACTGAGTTCCAGGCAAAACACAACGTAAAAAACGCTTATATTTATGCAGATAAAAGTCTTATAGTGGAGCCTAAACACCAAAATCGGCGGGCAAAGACTTTCGATATCATTGTACAAATTAGGAATTGTACGAACTGCCCAGGAAGGCCGCCAACAAGTTGACTAAACACTGTCGGTTGTCTAATAATATTCATATACTGAAACGTTGCACGAAACCTCCGGGCTTTGTCGCCGACTTTGGTCCTTAGACTCCTTAGAATTCGGCCCTATAACATAGGTAGGTAGATTTCCAAGGAAAGATAAAGAATAAATATGAATTACCTCCATAAAGCTTGTCTTCGAAAGGGGCCACTATAACGAACGCTACGGTAAACATAATTAAGTAACTCATAATTAATTTCTTTTAGTTACCTAAATTAACTCAACTTTGAGAAGGAATTTTGGATTGGAATTAAGTTGTAACTGGGAGTTACTAACTGGTTTCTATATTAATAATTAGATTGTTTAAAAAAAACTAAAAACTGAGTTGGAATACCTAAAATATTTACTGCTTTTAAGTAAGGGAATAAATTATATGGGACATTTAGGATCAGGAGATCCTCGGATCCACGGGATGTCCCATATAATTTATTCCCTAGGTATTAGTATTTATCCCGAAAAACTTAAAAGCAGTAAATATTTTAGGTATTCCAAGTTTGGGTTGTTTTGGAATCTAAATGTTCTTGGATACACATCGTCTGTAATACAAAAAGCCCTGACGGCAAAACGTCCTTTATTTAGAATGACTGCTAGTTTTCAGAGCAAAAAGTCCTGATTACTGAATATTCGCAATGTAAAACGTCATGAGAGTTTAATGTCCGCAATTTTAACCTATGCCAGATATTTTAAAATCCTGTCTGCCCAAATCCTCTTTTGAGAATACGTCACTTTCAGTAGGTATGAAGAAGATTCGATTAATACTTTCTACCTTAAATAAAACGGAATATATATATACTAGCTGACCTGCCAAACGTTGTTTTGTCTTCAACCCTTATCACTTAGGGGTATGGAAAATAGATAGTAGCCGATTCTCAGACCTACTGAATACGCATATAAAATTTGGTAAAAATCGGTAAAGCCGTTTCGGAGGAGTACAGTAACTAACATTGTGATATGGAAATTTTGTATATAAGATTTTTTAAACCTCCTTATTTTGATTTGAAGGTCAGCTGTGCTAAATACTTTCTGAAATTAGGACGACTTGCTCCTTGGTTGTTTTTCCGTTATGATCATATTGATTCAAAGACATTACTACTAGAGGAACTATTGGAGGCCAGAGCTTGCAAAATCATTTTAAATTGAGGAAGTTTTGCTGTCAGGGCATTTTATATTACAGTCGATGTGCACCCAAGAACATTTAGCTTCCAAAACCTCCTGATCCTAAATGTTATGGGACCACCTTGGGATCATTGTCTATACAAAAGCTAAAGAATTTTCATAATCGGTCTATGATTGATGGAGACATCGATGAGCATTCATTACAGCCAAACATAGAACCTCCTCCTTTTTCGAAGTCGATTAAAATGTACTTGCACTATTTGTATTGTACCTACAAAGAAACGATAAAATTATCTAAGGTAAATAGTTAGTTTACTCGTATTTACCTCATTGATCAAAGAAAGGTAGGTTATATTATACCCTTATATCAAGGAATTATTATACAGGATGTTTGTTTGAGATGGGAGAGTATGGCCAGATCCGAATCTGGCCAAAAAGCACAAAAATCTTAAAGATTCTTATATTCTGTTATACCACAGAGTATAACCTACATTTCTTATCGGTATGCGTACCATAGAACTAGATTTTTTTTTTACGAAAATCTGTTCCATTACCATGAGAGTTAGAAAAAGTCCTGTTATTATTAGTTTCCTAACATAGAAAAGAAAAACATACTACTTACTTCTTATTTTAAATACATATTCACAATAGGTAGATATTTCATAAGTACTCCAGTTGCTCGAAATTACCATGAATTTTTTCATAGTAAGGTCCGGATTGTGGCCCTAGAACATAAATGATCCGTCCACTGCCAAAAAACACAATCAAGTTTTGATAGGCTTAATTATATAGCCAGAAAAATACTTAAAATATATAAATAAATAATGCAGGATAATCCACACAGCATCATCTAAGGTGCGTATGGGCGTGTTGTCCTAATTGGCTAAAGATCGAACGACCTAACTATGCGATTTCGTCGCACGACGTGATTATGATAAACGCAAGCCGTGGGGTCGCGGCGTACGAATATCGACCCCTCCAACTCAACCCGTGGATGTCGTAAAAGCCGTCTAAGGGAACCTACCAGAGGAAGGGCAGCAGCTTCCTTCTGAGTATTTTTAAACACCAACACTGCGATCACCAATCCGCCTGCCAAGCGTCGTGATTATGGCAAATCCCCCCCCTACATGGGACACCATCCACTCGATGGACCGACGACATCGTAGCGGTCGCAGGGAGTCGATGGATGGAGGCGGCTCAGGACCGCTATTTGTGGCGTCGTACGGGGGAGGTCTATGTCCAGCAGTGGACGTGTATGGGCTGATGATGATGATGATGATGAATCCACACAGCATCATCTAAGGTGCGTATGGGCGTGTTGTCCTAATTGGCTAAAGATCGAACGACCTAACTATGCGATTTCGTCGCACGACGTGATTATGATTAACGCATTCACTGCCGCCATACAGTTTTTTTTTCTGATTTACGGAGCGTATAAATTTTATCTAAACACTCAAAAAAAAACAGCCTATATATTTTAGCGTAAAACGTAAGTATTTATTAAACACTTTGGTCTTCAACTATATTAATCTTTATCAACCTATATTAACGTTGGTCATAAACTATAATAAATAATCTATATTTACGTTGACGTGAATTTTAGACATAACAAATATACTCGTGCCTTATTTCAATCCGTTCACCTATGTGCGTTTGAAATAAACACAGAATATTCGTGCAAAAATATGTAAACACGCGTTTACATGCACAAAACTCAGACTCACCCATAGAAGTCAATATTGTTCAGTATGCTTTGTCAAACTATCACGAAATGTATTCCATACAGATAATATACTTGCATACTCGTACATAAAGGAACTATTTCCAGTACTAGTACCTACGAAGCGTGGGTTCATTTGTTCGAAAAACGAGCATTGAGACATCAACGGGCTGTGCAGCTCCTGTCATAGATCCACCACCCTCTACCAGGCCGCATCTGCGACGTGACGATGAGGACCGATGTGGCGCGGCAGACGAAGGTGTTTGGGTGTTCTAAGTATTTTCTATGCATAATAAAAAATATCGATTTATGTACTATGTATTGTATTATGTATATCAGTCATCTAGTACACATAGCACACGCTCTGCTTAGCTTGGGGCTAGATGATGATGTGTGGATTGTCCAACATTGTGTATTTTATCTGTCCTTCCCGTGTACAAGTCATCTATGTAAGTGCCGACAAACGAACACTAGATTAATCATCCTTCATGGAGGTCCATAGCCACTTTCCATCAGCACGCTTTCCAGCAGCAGCCGCATGCTTGTTTACCACCTTGGCGGTAAAATAAAAATGGCTGAAAAATATGATGATGATAACTTGATAACCTACCCATTTTATGGTGTATTTTAACGAGACCATGGGTGCTACTTAAACATTTTTGAGTATCAGCAATCACATTTGAAATCATGATAAGCCATTTTCCTTCAAACCAACGGTTCTATAGGTACCTTTCCACTCTACATAATATGCTCACGATTTTCTCTTTATCTTCAAGGCTTATAAATATCAACATTAGGTACATATTAACGTAACTCGGTAGCTCGTATGTATCTCGCTAGGTGAAAGTAATGGAAAATGACACCACTAAAGGTTGAGTCAGTCCCCTCCGGGCCGATCCGTAAAGTTATTCCTGAAAATCCTGAAAACGTTTCCGTTGGCAACAGTTTCGGTAAAAAAATATAGATAAAAAATTTGATAAAAAATTATAGTCTGGCTTTGAAAAACGAACGATGGGATGTCATCGAAAGGAACAACTTTACCAACAGTCCTTTGTTTCTCTACAAAATACTAAATATCAGAGTTATTTTTGTAGTCAGATTGTCGAAAGAACGAATCGGCCGTCCCTCGATTTGTACAATCCGAAGTTGATTAGAGAAGACGAAGAGATGAATTATAAGTTCAAGGATGACGATCCTTCAACTTATAATTCATCTCTTCGTCTTCTCTAATCATCTTAGCTTCCTTTTTAACCGACTTCAAAAGAAGGATGTTTTCAATTCGTATGTATGTTTTTTGTATGTATGTTACGCAATATCTCCGCCAATTATGGACCGATTTTGAAAATTCTTTCACTATTTTATAGAAAACAATCCCGAAGGGGTCCCATAAAATTTGTATCCCCAGGGGATTAGTATTAATCCCGCAAAACAAAATAAGCGTAAAAGTAAGGGAATTTGAAGTCAGTTTATCGTTTTTTAAATCACGCCATATTTTTCTCTAACTAGTTTGACCAAAAAATAAATAAAAAATTCGATATCAATTCGTTATATATTTCGCCATTTAAGACTGGAGCGTCATTTTTGTATTCCATCCATAATTTTAAAATACTGTGGCTATCTTCGCTTGTTGTTATTTAAATTCATAGCTTTTAATCTACCACCGCGCATTCTTAAAAAATTCGGGACTCGCTTCATTCGCTAGTATTTAATTTGTTTTAGACAATCTTGCTTACTTTTCCCCAAACCAATTCTTTATGTTCATATATTCCTACAATTCTTCAGCATTTCATTTGCTCTACCGTTTTTTAAATGTTCTTTACTTTAATTTCACAAATAAATTACAACCAGAAGTATGACATCGGTAAAGAAACAATGGTATACTCCATTGACACTGACAGTGTAAAAGGCCAGTTATCTGATGAGATTTTAATGCTGTAATTAGATCAATTTATAAAGAGGTTATATTATCATTATGAGAAACTATTAAAAGGTTACACATGAACTTCATTACAAATTTCTTATATCGAAACCAGTATCATGTAAGGAAAAAACCTAACCGTAACTAGTGTCGTAAAAAGAAGGATTTTTCTTCTACCGAAACTGGTTACGAACCTCCAGCTCCGGTTTCGTAAGCGGTAAGGAACAAATATACACAATGCTGCCATAAAATAAATATGAAATATTTATTATAAGATTAGGTAGATACTCTGTTGTTTTGTTAGCGCCTTTCATGACCAAATAGGTCTCTCATGCTGTCAAATGCGATCTGAGCGGGACAGCATGAGATGACGTAATTCTTATTCCTATTCTTATTCAGGGTGTTAGTGTAAACATTCTTATCCTTGAAACCAGAGTTTTAATATCATGAGTAGAGCCCAAAAAGGGTGAAAAAAAATGGGAGATCTAAAATGCAAAATAAATTTTGCCCCCTTTGCCCCTACAAAGCTCCCCTTTTCAATGTGCTACCCCATGCCGTCTTGATAGAGAGGTGTCGATTGCAGGATCGTGTATACATATAATATACAAATAAAATAAATGTAATAATATTTTATTTCAGATAACATAAGATCCATGAATAAAATTATATAATAAAAAATATAATTATATAACAAAATTTAAATGAAATTAGATTAAAATTAATAACTAAAATTACAAAGTGAGGGAAGTGCGTTGTGCCGAGGATAATCAACCAGGTAAGTAGTTTGCCTCATTGATCATTCTCTTTACAAGGCACCTCCAGAGCGGAGATATGAAGCATTCCGCTACGGTCTTGAGGACGCTGCTCCGCTCTCCCAGGAGAGAAGCCATCCACGGTCTCGGTATCGATTGACATAGTGGAAGAACCAAGCGGGGAGTGCACCCTAAAGTGCTCGCAAAACATGTTGGAGATGTCTCCAGCCTCACTCACCGGCAGACCAGGCCTAGCCTCCTGTTACCCGTAGCTTTCCAAAATTTACTAAAGTCATTAGCCGATCGATGATTGGCGAGAATGTCTACCTTTAGCTGTTCTTGATTTTTCTGGCACTATATAAGTCGACTTTTGAACATTGTAAGGGACTTGTGCATTATATCATAAGCTAGTCCAGAAGTAGGTCGGCTATAATGTACCCACATTTTGAAGTTATGCCTGGCCTCCCGATGAGCTTCACGGACATGCTCATTCCAGCCACATAAAGGTCTGGTCTTTTTGACTTTTTTATTTGGCATACCATTAGTGCTTACAGCCGCGCTACTCATAATCTGTACAATATATTCATACATTTGGTCCCCTACAAGTTTAAGATCTTCTAGACTACAGAAGCCACGACCGCACTCTATAAATTCAGAGGGAAAAACAACGTCACGTAGTCCTCTATGGCACAACTTGAGGTACTTACTAATCTGAGACTTATTTCTCAGATTAGTAGTCTCTCATATTACCGAGTTGCAGGCTAGGTAATATCTCAAATTGTTTTTGGATTACTGTGTGGATATTTGGCGATAATTACGCATTATTTAAACAGTGACTAACTGTTCTATGTCCAGGATCTCGTAAAACATGTACTAAGGTAGCTTCTAAATAGTCCAGTAATAAAACTTGTCAGTTTTTTAAACATTGTTGCTTTGTTTTGACTTTTCATACACTTGTATGATTTTCAAGGGCCGCATCTAGGTCCAGCCTGGGTCCAGCTTTTTTAGAAGTGTGTGTGACGAAGTTTTATTTGCAGTTTTATGGTTTAGTATCCATTCTTAAGAAACCCTTTGACAGGTATCAAATATACTGAATAATATATTTATTGAACAATATTAAAAATTTTCAGGTTTCCACAGCATGAAACCTAACCTAACGATTACTTGGTTGGTACACTTGAACTGAATAAATTGGAAAAAGAAGAACAGAATAAAGGAAATACAATTTATTAGTGTGATTATGTATATGTATATAGCTGATTAATCTAATTATTTATTTTTGTGATTTTAAGACCAGTGACGAAAACTATTTTGATCATTTGCATTTATTGATTTAGGCTATTGTTAAATTTTGTGTAGATTTAAGAATAAAACTTAATGCTAAACAAAGCAATTCAAGGGAAAGTAATCAAAACCAATCTTAAAACAAGTTTTTTTTAAATAACGTATAACCTGTATTTATTTATTTGTAAATGTGGCAGTATATTTATCGGACTAGCTTATAATGCCACAGTTGTAATGCCCCCGCCCCCTTGTCCCTGAGTTCGGCCCCATAGATTGTCCATGTGTACATGATATTTGTATGTAGGTGTTATTGGCACGCATATTTTTAGAAATGTTGGTTCTGCTTCCCTATTAGATTTCTGTGCTGTAGACCAAATTTTTCTAAATCAGTGCAGATCCAAGACTGATCACGACCAAAATTTACCAATTCCCTATAAAATAATTCATGAGGGTGAGCGTTAAAATCGACTAATATAAATACACTTTCAGCCCCCTAGCACGAGGATTGTTGTCTCGGGTAGAATAGAGAAAAATTACGTGACTTTGTCATCAAACGCGTAAATTATTTGAAATTCCTTCGTTAAACTCAATAATGTATGCAATGTATGGCGATGTGATGTCATTATTGTTCATGTGTATTCTACCCTAGAGAACAATTCCCGTGCTAAGGGGGCTTAGTAGCAGTTTCCACGATTGCACTTATTTCCCCCAGTACATTAGAAAAAATTGGTAAATTTTCCAGTGAACCAGTAGGCAAATACAACAATAGAACACCCTCTAGTCGTGGCTCTGATAGCTTCAAGGCGGGCGCTACTACACTTCAGAATACTTACACTATCGAATATGCCCTTCCTCCATAGAATAGCTACTCCCCCATATTAATAGACTCATTGATGTATCTACTGCAGACTTGTGCGTATACTCAAAATCACCAGAGGTAGTTCCTATTAACGGGATGTCATTGGGGAGCACCCATGTCTCTTGCAGGGCCACTATGTCCGAATTTATATATTTATTATTATACAGGCTGTTAGTGTAACATACTTATCCTTTAAGCCAGAGGTTTAGTATCATGAGTAGAGTCTAAAACGTGTGAAATAAATATTACCGAACAATTAGTTTTGATAGATTTACATAATTCATTCCTGCGCTATCGTACGTTATCTCATGGACACCCTAACCGCCTCGCGCCGCCGGCGGCGCGGCGGCGCGGCGGGCATATATTATGTATCTAAACCAGTCGAATCTTATGGACACAACTTGTGATGGAACTGTTCCTGGCTTAGGACAGGGTAAACTAGCTACTGTAACACTTTTGCCAGACAAGAAAAAGTTAAATTTACAGTTTGATTCACTCACATACAGCCACGCAAGCCTCCGCACTCCGCACGATTATAACTTATTATTACGCACTTGTTACGCACTCGATAAACAAACACGAATTGGTCAGTTCTCACCTCTCCTTGAACGCCTTATGAATACCTATGACTTTTTAATTGTCTGGTATTGCGAAACCGAGTAACGTAGAATCTGCACAAGACATGAATCTCCCCACAAATAAAAATCCAAGGGCGTAAGGTTAGGTGAACGAGCTGGTCTCGCGACTGGTCCTCCACGACCAATCCATCATCGCCCAGGAAACGACATCTTCACTTCTACAAGTACTGGAATTAACAATTAACGCGCAAATCGGAAATAGCATTGAACGCGAGTGACACGTGCTCGTATGCGCGCGCGATTTGACAGATGGTTGGGCCGGACAGGGGATGGAGAGGGCGCGGTCGGTGACCTTCGGTGATGCGGGCTGCATGCCGCCCGATATCAAAGTGCCGCGGTTGTTTGATACCCACAGAGAGTGCCGCGTAGCGCCGCGGCGCCGGTGCACGTATACGTGTAACGTACTTGGTGTAAGGTGCAACGCGTTTATGACAAAAAAATAAAACTTATTTTTTTTACCTCTTTTAGACTCTTCTCATGATACTAAACCGCTGGTTTGAAGGACAAGAGTGTTTACACTAACATCCTGTATAAAGAGATAAAGTATTTTCATGATGGAATAAAAAAATCCGTTTTCACCTATATTTAGCAATTTTTTTTCAGCTTTATGGTTTTTGATACTAAGTGCAACTATTTCGGTTAGAATTTTACGATCTATTTTTTACGATCGTGGTGGTGTGTTCTTAAAGTTATGGATGTTATTGAAGATTGGGGGTACATAAAAGGTTTTGGGGCCATTGAAAACAGTCATGCCATTGAAAGTTGCGACTTTTCTGAATGTTGCATGGCCATTGAAGGTTGCTCCGTGTTTGAAGGTTACGACGTCATCGAAAGTTGCGGCTCCATTGAAAGTGGCGGGGGCATTGAAAGTTGCGACGTCATTGAAAGTTGCAGCACCATTAAAAGTTGCGTCGTCATTGAAAGTTGCGACGTCATTGAAAGTTGCGGCACCATTGAAAGTTGCGTCAGCATTGAAGATTGTAACGTATTTAAAGTTTGTGTCCCCATTGAAAGTTATTGCGTCATTGAAGGTTTCGATGAAGTCAGCTATCCTCGAAGATGTCCTGAAGACGTTTGAGCGGATTGATCTTGAGTTTGAGGATTTTCTAGTTTCTGAAATAAGTAAGCAGGTAGTGTAATTAATGTTACTTTTAGAAAACAAGAAATAAAAATAGACTGTTGAAAAAACAATACATGTAACTTTATGAAATTAGTTATATATTCATAGCCTAGCTCTTGAGCTCAGCTATGCAATGTTTTAAGATCAAAAGTAGGCAATTTCTCGCGTCTTGATATTAGGGATTGTAAAATCGGATAGTTTTTCAGGAACCGGGAATCCTGGGAAATGTCCATGATGAAACCGGGAATTCCCGGGGAATCTATACCGACCCAGGCTATTTTCGTTAATAATCTTCAGAAAATAACTAATAAATGTTACTATTTAGTTAACAAATTGAGAGAGGGAAAAAACTGAAAATGACTGTGTTAAAAAAAAACACATTTTTTAAAGTATAAAAAATTATATAGACCGTACCTACATAATATTATATGCTTCACTTTCCTATTTTCATCAGAATAAATAAACGTCACAATTAATTATTTGTCTTCCTATCACACGAATACCATTTTCATTATATTGCTAATATTATTATTTGAAATTCAAGCGTTTTATTAAATGGGTTTCCTATTTCTCAGCTAATTTTATTGTATTCTAGGTTATTGATGAGAGCTGAGTTTTTTTTCTATATTTCTTTTTCTTGCTAGTTTTGTAGGCTTCTTGCTACCAGCCATGTCATGTATTGTATGGTATATGCATATGCCTATTGCCACTTCTTTGGTGATGTCATCATAGGTCTTGAGTGGGGGGCTATTCTCTTTACTCGTCTAAATTTTCTTTCTTCATGATTTCAGCCAGCTTATTTAGGAGGATTTCCAATCATTGAGCATTGGATCTCAGTTTGGTGGCAATATCTTTCCTAACTATCGGTGTGTGTGGGTCATGGTGCAGTTGGTTATTTGTCACGTATCATGGTGCATTTGACATTAGCCGTTTGTTGCAAGATGTCCAGGTTTGAGTTGGCCGCGGTACCCTATTGTTCAGCTCGATAAGACCATTATCAGTTTCAGTATGAATTTATAGGTAAGGAGTTTATGAGGGACAGAGTAGATTTTCTTCTCAGAATCTAGAATAGAGTTGAGTTTTTTTTGTAGTCGATATACCTATGTTTGACCACAATTTCACCTGATGGAAAGTGATTGATAGTACAGTATCCACATTTCCGCACACAATATATTTTGTTTTAATAGAATAGATAAATATAATATCAAATATCTTTATACTATTTTCCTTTAACTATTATCAGCTATTTCAAAAAGACTACTTATTAAAGTAAGCCTACACGCCTTGTCCCCTGTTCTGTCTGTCCGTCGTCGTTGGCTCTGTTTCTGTACCCGTTATAAGTAAGTCTACAATCATCACAACCCATCCTCAAATCTAGACTCAGGCTCAATAGCCTGTGCATCAATATGCACAGTGAAGTAATTGTGGTATGACTTGATATCTCAAAGGCACTCGACTTGGTTTGGCGCAACAGCCTTATTGGATAATTTTCAGTTTATGGACTACTAGATATGTCGTACACCTATCTGAGTGACTTTTATTCATGTAGTCATTGATAACTGTTCGTCTGATCAATTGGCGGCAATCAACGTCGGGGTACTTCAGGGTTCTCTTCCTTCGATTCAGATGTATTCGGCAGTAAAAGAATACATTTGAACTGATCAGATGTTGGAACGCTGTATTTTTACCTAAGAAAGTGACATCATTGTGGTGAACAGATCCAAAACCCATAGCTGGTCAGAATGAATTCCAGGCATAAAAAAGATATGCTGCAAAACTTGCATTTACTCTGATGGCCTTGTCTGGGGAAAGAAATCAGGTCCAATTAGATGCCTCAAAAACCAACTGGAGCTCCTTGGAGTTACTTTTTTACCAACTCTGAACGTTTTTAACGAAAACTAAAACGGTAGCCGCGTTGTGTCTCATACTATAGGAGATCAGGCGATATTTTGTACCGAGACAGCTACTTTCTTTTTCTAGCTCAAATCCTTTCTACGAAATACAAGACTACAAGAGGAAGTGGAATATAGTTACTTATATTATTTCGGTAGTGATCTAATTGTAAAAGCAAAAATATTTTCCCCGAAAGTCCAGAAATTTGTCCCGGGAAATAAATAAAAATTTTCCCGTTCTAAAATCTGTCAAAAATTTCGGGAATATTCGTATACGGGAATTCTCGGGTCCAAGCCTTACTTGATATAATCAACTTCTATGTAAAAAAAAATAACATGTCGAAGTGCTAGTTTTCAGTAGTGTCAGGATACTAGTCAAAGTCAAAGTCAAAGTCAACAAGATCATGTGTCAGTTGCTCGCAATCAATAAAAATGGTAACAGCAATGAATGACCATCGAAATCCTACAGCTGATGGACGAACGTAGAAGATGTAAGAATTACCCCACAATATACAAGGAACTGGACCAACTCATCACGAACAAAATAAGAATAGCCCGTGATTATTTTTATGCAGAGAAATGCAAGAGGATTGAGGAACTCCTACAAAAGCACGATAGTTTTAACTTGCATAAAGAAATCAAAGACCTAGCAGGGCTCTTAAAAAAGTCCAGTTCAAATGTACCTACTGTGTAACAATCCGTGATAGGTTATTCTTGACTTAGAAGGTAAGAAGAAAATTTGGAGCGAATATATTTCACACATGTTTCAAGATGCCTCAAGAAAAGCTGAGAGCGACACCATAGTCTTGGACAAAACCGGTCCTTCTATATTAAAATTGGAGGTCAAACAAGAACTAAGAACTGCTAAAGCAGGTAAAGCATTGGGCCCAGACAACGGGTATCGTTGAAGTTCTCAAACTCCTGAAAGACGATCTTATCCCTATTATTTAACCAAATCTACAACTCAGCTGCTCTGTCCGAGGATTGGTTGAAGTCCACTTTTGTCACACTTCAAAATAATAATATTGCATGCATATATAATATTAACAATTAGTCATAATACAATTTATTAAATTTCTGTAATATTTAGCAAACAAATGTAATGTAAATGTTTGTCGTTTGATTAAGGTTCGAAAATACACATTGTAAAGTTATTCTGTGTCACCTTCACTCTCGTCCACTTGTCTTACGGCTGTCAGTTGCTCGCAATCAATAAAAATAGTAACAGCAATGAATGACTATCGAAATCGTTTCTGTGTTTGTGATTTTGTTCTGTTTTTCTCTAACTTGGTGTGCAATACATAGTATTTGTATTTTATTGTACTGAATATTAATGAAAAAAATATAATCGCCAACATCACTGACACGGACGGCATTATTTCTAGACAACATAGCTAAGCTACCAGCGGCATGTTGTGACATTTGCAAGTCGCTGAAAATGTTTTATAGCTGCCGACATGTTGCTGACTAAACCGCTGACATTAAAGCCAAGCAGGTCTGTGTTGGCGAGTCGTCAATTTTTGATGTATAGATTCTACAAATTAATAAAACTATAAAAAATTACCTACCTGCAGAGTCCTTTTGTTCGGAACAAGAAACTACCGTTATCACCAACGCCAAAACAAAAATCACAAAGTGCCTCTTCATTTTAATCTGGTACCGCTCTTCGTAAACCCTCAAATGTTTCTGATGCTCCACTTTACTATCTCTGCAATTTTTACCGAGTTGTGGTTCACGTCGGTATGATAAGCGAAATTTATTTAATAACAACAGTCACCGCCAAAAACTGTTGAACAGATGAATACTCTGAACGCCGTTTAGCAACAAAAACCGCTAAACTACACGATTCACAAGGTGGCTGAACCGGCAAGACAATTGAAGGTTGGACTGGAGTTTATGGTCCAAGGTTACTGATCTTGGCCTCAAAACTTAATTATTTAACTTGCAGTCATCGATCCTAGCAAAATCCAAGGTATTCACAAAAAAATATCAGTGACCTTTTGTCCAAGGTCAATGATATTTTGACCAAGGTAAATAATTTCATGGTCTAAGGTCCTTAAAAAAAGTTGAGTCTCCTTGCGTCCCGTAAACTCGAACAATTAATAAAACAAAACAACTACTGCCAAACAATTACAACACAGTAAACAGAAAAATCTGCTCATGAAATAAAAGAACCACATTTCTACACTACTAACTTTTCTTCCTGTATTGTTGTATAAGTACCTTTTTGGTTTTACTTTTTTTATTATTATTAATGAAAAGAAAATTTCCAAAATAAAAGAATAAAAGAATTGAGAAGTTTGGTTTTAGGGTGTGGTTTAGTTGTTTCTATTGTTTTGTGTGCACACGAGGTTTTAGAGTCCTTCATCTGTTCTACTCTTTTTGGCGGTGACAGTACGATGTAATCTTAACATAAGGGTGGCAAACCTGTAGGTTATTTTTGTATCATTATCGGATTCAGACAATAACATACCTAACGGTTATATATTTGTGGTATTTAGTAATTACAATGGTAAGTTCAAAAATCGGTTTTTACAGGAACCGGTTTGAGCATTTAGTTTTTTTTTTTACTAAAAGTAAAAAACAGAACTTGTTTGGTTATTGTAATGGTATGTCTAATCCTAGGTATGCTGAAGTTTTTAATACATACTAGCTGTTCCCCGCGGTTTCACCCGTATTAAATTCGAATTTCACATTTCTAGGGCGATAAAAAGGTCGTTTTTCCCTTACATCTCCCATGGGAATTTGATGTACTATATATTAGTTAGGATTTTATTTATTGTATATGATCACAACTGCTATCTGTGACTTGTACGTGGATCTAAGCGGCACCATCTCTGCGCTACTCCCTGAACTAAGACTGCAAGCAGTCTGCTCAGATCACTTGCCATACTAGTAGCGGGCGGTCGATTGTGTAGTCATTTGCTATAAATGAACGCGCCGGTTGCGGATGAAATAAAAATGAAATTGAATTTAATTTTTATAAATTGTTTATCAAACATGTATTAAGTAGGTATATTACACAACATGTTTTAAGTAGGTATATATTACGTTGTGTAGGTATCATTATATTATATTTATAATTCGTTAAACTTAAATACCACCGTCTATATCGTTCTTTTATGTCCTGTCCATCCCAAGGTTGCCTGGAAGAGATCGCTTAAAGCGATAAGGCCGCCCTTTGCACTTCTTTGTTTGTTAGCATTTCCTTGTTGTATTGTATTTTGTGTTTTTGTGGTACAATAAAGAGTTATCTATCTAAACATTTATAAAAAATTAAAAATAAAAATAAAATGATTGCTATACTTATTTATTACTTGTAAATCCTAAATAATGGGTGGTAGAAGACCAAAATGGTGCCTCCATAGAGGACATAACCGATGTGATAGTAGGTGGCATGACTTCATGAACAGCTATATTTTTGTATTTATTTATTTCCACAGTAGATACACATGTTATACTTTATGTCGTTAATTCTATCTTATAATATTCACACAAACTTTTCTCAAACGAAACACCATAAAGGATTTTACAAAGAAAAAACAGACAAACATGACTATGACTATGACAAAAACAGTCGAAAATAAAAAATTGTTGGATTTAAGAGGTCAAAAATCAATGAATAATTTTTCAAAATAAAATTAATAATAATTAAATTAAAGGGTATGTCAAAGTGCTGTTATTTAGAGGCGTTGTCAAACTAAACTAAACATAATCTACAATAATTTTACATAATTAACAAAGAAAATAATAAAGTGAAAATGTCAGATCTAAAATTAAGTTTCATTTGTCAATACTAAAATAAAGCTGCTGTATAGAGGCATTGTCAAATATATGTACAAGAACCCACTCACTCCGAACTCAGAATCTCACGTCTCCGACCTGTCTAACTGGGATAACATAGAACAGGAACCCTCATTGCTTCACTCCGAAATATAGCTATAAGCTATAAGAAAAATAAGTGTAGAAACTCCTTATCTTTCCTATGTAGTTTCACACTTGTCTGCTATAACTAGCAAATGTCCAAACTGCAAAAAAAAGCGCGCAACTCTACAAATTCAGCCGTTCGTTCTTTTGCGCTATTTCGTGATGTCCGTGATGTTTTCTTGATTGATTCTATCTATTGAAAATATTGTTTTTAGGTGTTTTAGGCGTAATTGGTTGTGATATGTATTGTGAAACGCAAGGAGATATTTAATTATACTCATACTCATTTATTCAGCATTGGCAGATTTTAAAGAAAACAGAAGAGTATAACCGGCCGTTATGTCTAGCGTTTGTGGACTACGAGAAAGCCTTTGATTCAGTCGAAACCTGGGCAGTCCTGCAGTCTTTCCAGCAGCGGTGCCAAATCGACTACCGGTATATCCAAGTGTTGAAGTGTTTGTACAGCAAGGCCACTATGTCAATTCGTCTCCAGGACCAAAGCACAAATCCGATCCCACTGCAAAAAGGGGTGAGACAGAGAGACGTCATTTCTCCGAAACTGTTCACCTCTGCATTGGAGGACATTTTTAAGCTTGTGGACTGGGACGGATATGGCATCAATATCAACGACGATTACATCACTCACCTTCGGTTTGCCGACGATATAGTTATTATGGCAGAATCACTGGAAGACCTTAGCAGGATGCTTCATGATGTTCGGCAAACTTCACAATATCTTCTCGGCACAGATACCGCAGAGCCGCAAGACGAAAGTCTTTAACCAATGTGTGCTACCAGTGATGAGTTACTGATCCGAGACGTGGTCGCTCACTATAGGCTTTGTGCATAGGCTCAAAGTCACCCAGCGAGCTATGGAGAGAGCTATGCTCGGAGTTTCTCTACGCGATAGGGTCCAGAATACGGAAATTCGTAGAAGAACCAAAGTTACCGACATAGCTCTCAGAATCAGTAGGCTGAAATGGCGATGGGCAGACCATATAGCCCGTAGAACCGATAACCGCTGGGGAGTAAAGGTTCTCTAGTGGCGACCGCGATGCAATGCGAAACGGAGTGTGGGAAGACCTCCCACTCGATGGACCGACGACATCGTAGCGGTCGCAGGGAGTCGTTGGATGGAGGCGGCTCAGGACCGCTATTCGTGGCGTCGTTTGAGGGAGGCCTATGTTCAGCAGTGGACGTGTACGGGCTGATGATGATACTCATTTATTCGCCGTTGGAGCACAGGGCACACTTGGATACGTCAATTACAAAATATTGTTTACAATAAATATTACATAAAACAGACATGCCAATCAAGAACTTAGGTTTTTTTTAAATGATAAATTAATAAATAGATCAGCTGTAAATAGGCATCGTTATAGTCATGTTAGTAAAAATTTACCATGTCTGTTTTAATTTTAAGAATTGAACTTCTCTAATTTAACAGTAACTTATTGTGTTTACGGTAGTAAATAATTTTTGATTTGAGTTTTTTTTTGTCTTTGAACTAACATTCGTTATAACTATATATAACAGTATACCATAACTGGATGGAGGTATTATAATTATGCTTGAGGCGTATTTATTTATCGTCACTGATAAAAGTCACAGGTATAGAAAATAGGCGGTATTTCACAGCGACAGAAACTAAATATATCTGTGACTGTCTCACAGGCAGTCACGAGTGCACGATATTATATCGTTGTTATTTTATTAGGTACCTACGCAATAAATCACTTCAGCTAGATAATATCGCTTCTATATTCTCTCTTTGATAGTATCACTTAGTCAGAATGAGACACACCTAGTATTTGATACTTTAAATTTGAAAACTATACCGCAATGTCACAAAGTTGTTACATTGCGTTATACATATACTCGTACAATTCAAGAGGAATTTTCGTTACGTAGCGGTAGTATTGCTGCAATAAATATATCATTTAATCAGTAAAACAATGAATTTGTAAGTAATTAGTAGAAATACTAGCTAGTATTTTGTCACTGGTATTTGTCACAGATATTTTGAAGTCGCAGTAACGTAAGTCACAGGTATCGGATTTTGCCTAGTATAAACCAAAACTAATTATAATCTGTTTTCACCGATATTTAATCATTTAATCAGGTTTTTGATAGGTCTATATCTAACCGAAATAGTTGCTAGGTATGCAACTATTTCGGTTAGAATTTCACGAATGTTCTGTTTTTTTACTATCGTCACGTAAAAGCTGCTTGTTGGGTCAAGGCGTGCTGCGAACGTTAGTTATTAAAATTTTTATTGAAGATTGGGACGACATAAAAGGTTCTACCGCCATTGAAAACTGTCACGCCATTGAAAATTGCGACTTTTCTGAAGGTTGCATGACTATTGAAGGTTGCGTCGGATTTGAAGGTTGCTGCATCATAAAAGGTTGTGCCGCCATTGAAAACAGTCACGCCATGGAAAGTTGAAATTTTTCTGAAGGTTGCTTGTGCGTTGAAGGTTGCGACGTTTTTGAAAGTTGCGGCGTCTTTGAAGGTTGTGACACCGTCGAAGGTTGCGACGTCATTGAAGGTTGCGACGTCATTGAAAGTTGCAGCTCCATTGAAAGTTGCGGCGGCATTGAAGATTGTGGCGTATTTGAAGTTTGTGACGGCATTGAAATTTGTGACGTTATTGTAGGTTTCGACGAAGTCAGCTGTTCTAGAAGATAGTTTTACGTCATTGGTTGCGACGTTTGAGCGGATTGATCTTGAGATTGAGAATATTCTAGTTTCTGAAATAAATAAGAAGGTAGGGTAATTGTGTTCTTTAAGAAAACAAGAAATAAATAACCACGGTAGAAAAAGTAGTACATGTGACTTTTTTAAATAAGTTATAAGTACATAGCCTATCTTTTGAGGTCAGTTATGCAATGTTTTAAGATCAAAAGTAAGTAACTTGATTAATCAAGTTCCATGTCAAAAAGCAATAACATGTCGACTGCCAATAATTGTTAATTAGACAATTTCTGTCACAGTTTTTTAAGTTGAGTTTGGTATTCCTTTAGTGTCCTATTCTGTGAAGTTATTTGAGAATAATAACTGGTTATAAAATATAACGAACACGGAAATTAAGTGTTTATTAGTAACTGATTACAAAACAGAGAAAAAATGATTTTTACGTAGCTGGTTACGAATCAGTTAGTTACCAAAGTGGCTGAAGGGGAAAAAAGTCACCAGATCAGGTTAGTTCTAGTCTATATAAAAATGTCAAACTAAAATAAATTAATAATAAAATTTAATATCTTTTGAAGTCACATATGCCAAGATATATCTTTGCACATTTGACACCATTTGTATCATTAGTTTAGTTCATTTATTGATAAGAGAAATTTCTTACATGTCAAACACATTACAAGACTTGTAAACTTCCACACATGGTATTTTTTTATTTTCTATTTTGAATTGCATTATAAGGGCATACGGCATACTAACATAAGAAAATAGGTAAGAACTACCGGCCGATTGCTACATAAGTACTAGGTATATAATTATTCTGTGTCACCCTCATTCTCACCAACTTACCGGGCTGTCAATTGCTTGCAATCAATATTTAAATTTTTAGTATTTCACTTTTTTATATTTTGATCGTATTCCAGAAAATAATATTTTAAAATGTGACTGGTACGAGCCTTATTACACCGGAGATTTGCGAGCGATTTTAAAGCAAAGCGTGCAAACTCGCGGCAAGTGCGCAGCAAGCACGCAGCGAGATGGCTGGCTAATGAACTCCATTCATAAATTATCAGTAACATAGGTACCAGATAAAAGTTGCCCATTGTGCAACTATTTCTATGTTTGTGTTTTCCTGTTCTCTTTCTTGGTGTGCAATATTTGAAATGTGTTTATTATTTTTAGTCTGTGAAAAAAATATTATCGCACACACCTCTGACATGGATGACATTATTTTAGACAACATTGTTACCCGGTGACATATTTTTTATGACATTTTGCAAGCAGCCGACGATTTTTTGGCAACTTGGAAGCTTCCAAAATGCTGTTGACTAAACCGCTGACATTAAATCCGCAGGTCTGTATCGGCGAGTCGTTAATTTTTGATGTATAGATTCTACAAATTAATATTACTATAAAAATTACCTACCTGTAGAGTGCTTCAGTTTGGAACAAGAAACTACCGCTACCACAAACGCCAATACAAAAATCACAAAGTGCCTCTTCATTTTAATCTGGTATCTACCGGTCTTCGCAAACCCTCAAAGCTTTCTGATGTTCCTCACTACTTATCTCTGCAATTCACAACTCGGTAAACCGATTGTGATTCACATGGGTATGATAAGCGAATTTTATTTAATAAGAACAGTCACCGCCACAGATATCTAATTAGATTTCTGTGGTCACGCGTCTATAAGACTTCTAGAACCTTATTATTTAGATTTCTGTGGTCACTGCCAAAAACCGTTGAACAAATGAAAACTCTAAACCACGTGTTTGCAACAAAAGTCGCTAAACTACATTATTCATAAGGTGGCTGAACCGGCAAGACAATTATAGCCACTGAACAATTAATAAAATAAAACAATTACTGCCAAGCAATCGCAACACAGTAAATGGAAAAATACGTTCATGAAAGAAAAGAAAAACCTTTTTACACTACTAACTTTTCTGTCTGTATTGTTGTGTACCTTTTTGGTTTTACTTTGTTAACCCCAGTTTTTTATCATTATAATTTTTTACTAGGATATTCCCAAAAACAAAGTATAAAAGAATTGAAAAGTTCACCATATTCCGGGTTTAGTGGCTTTAGGATGTAATTTAGAGGTTTCTATTGCTTTGTGTGTACACGAGGTTGTAGAGTCCTTCATCGTTTCTACGCTTTTTGGCGGTGACAGTACGATGTAATCTTAGCTTAAGGATGACAAACCTGTGGTTTATTTATGTATCTTTATCGGATTCAGACAATAACATAATATCTGTGGTATTTAGTTATTACAATGATAATTTCAAAAACCGGGGGATGAGCAACTAAAGCTTAAAAAATTTATATGCTCAAGTTTTTAATACATACGAGCTGTTCCCTGCGGTTTCACCCGCGTTAAATTAGAATTTCACATTTCTAGGGGGATAAAAAGGTCTTTTTTCCCATAAATCTCCCATGGGAAATTGATGTTTATATTAGTTTGGCCTTGGGGCCGCGGCGTACGAATATCGACCCCTCCAACTCAACCCGTGGATGTCATAAGAGCCGACTAATGGAACCTACCAGAGGAAGGGCAGCTTCCTCCTGAGTATTTTTCAACTCCAACACTGCGATCACCAATTCACCTGCCAAGCGTGGTGATTATGGCAAAACCCCCCTACATGGGAGATCATCCACTCGATGGACCGACGACATCATAGCGGTCGCACGGAGTCGATGGATGGAGGCAGCTCAGGACCGCTATTGTGGCGTCTCGTATTGGGGAGGCCTGGACATAATACGTCCACTAAATACAATTTTTTCTCATAAATCTCCCATGAGAATTTGATGTTTTACCAGACGAAAAAGTAGCCTATGTTACTCTCCATCATTTCACCAAACTCTATGCCAAACATCAAGGCATAGGTTGTTTAGTTAGGGTGTGAAGGAAGGACAAACAAACAAACACCTTTCGCATTTATAATATTAGTTAGGACTAAGCTACTATTAATATAAGAATGCTAGACCATTATATTATTTATTTTTTTACAATTAAAGGTACTAATCAACTTTGTACTAAACAGGACAACATTTTTTTAAATAGAATAACGCAATTCAGGCTCAACATTTGACCTAATAATTGCTTACCTACCTGCATTTCGTTTTAGGCATACTAAAATATTTCAGTAGGTACTTCTTATATACCTAACCCCAAATTATTAATAAAAAGTTTCTTTTGCAGCATTTTAGGTACCAACTTACCTACTGTCATGATAATTTACACAGCTTTATCTAGCCCCAAGCTAAGCAGAACTTGATATTTTTGTTATACATAGAAAACATCCAGAACACCCTGAAAAAATATCTGCAGATCGTATGAACATTTGTCCCGAGGCGGGAATCGAACCTGCAACCTCCTGCGTCGCATCTTGCGTTTATTAGATCCGTAAGTAAACTAAAATGGATTTCTCGAGGGATAAAATGATGTAGTCAAAAAAACGTAACTTTTATTGGAAATTCCTATATAAACCTAATAAATATATCAACAATTTTTTCTCAAAGACTACAAAGTTATTACGCAAACAAAACGATCACAAAATATATACAAAATAATAACATCTCAAAATAAATCGAAGGCGACCTGGAATGTAAGAAATAAAACTAGAATTTGTACTCCTAAAGAATCCATGGCTAATATTAAATGTAATAATAATAAATATCATATCAATGTTTATAATAAATCGATAAACTTGGCAAAATTCATTGAAAATATTTTGTTCCAAATAAATAATAGAACACCTGTATGTGTTGTGTTTTGTGATATGAACCAGGCGTTTGACTGTGTAGATCACGACATTTTGACTAGCAAATTAGAGGCGTATGGACTGAGAGGTACAGTATAGTCTTGGGTTATACTAGGTAAAATCTGATACCTGTGACTTACGTTACTGCGACTTCAAAATATCTGTGACAAATACCAGTGACAAAATACTAGCTAGTATTTCTACCAATCACGTACAAATTCATTGTTTTACTGATTGAATGATATATTTATTGCAGCAATAGTACCGCTAGGTAACGAAAATTCCTCTTGAATTGTATGTGTATAACGCAATGTAACAAATTTGTTACATTGCGTTATACTTTTCAAATTTCAAAGTAAGTCAGAATAAAGAAGCGATATTATCTAGTTGAAGCGATTTATTGCGTAGGTACCTAATAAAATAACAACGATATAATATGGTGCACTCGTGACACTGGCACTGCCTGTGAGACAGTCACAGATATACATATTTAGTTTCTGTCACTGTGAAATATCGCCTATTTTCTATACCTGTGACTTTTATCAGTAACGATATATACGCCTCAAGCCTAGTACATTATCTCAACTTCTCTTTGTATTGTATTGTGTTCATTTATTTCAGATAATTAAATCCATATCACATATTATACACAAAATTAAATTAAATTCAAAATTACACGTCCAGTAAAACTAAAATTACGTAATAAATTTAAGTTATTATAATAGAATAAAATTACATTGGATTCATCTGCTCATATCAGATCGTAAAGAAATTACCGAGATTACAAATACTGATACCAAGACCAAATGTACGAATATCGACCCCTCCAACTCAACCCGTGGATGTCGTAAAAGCCGGCTAAGGGAACCTACCAGAGGAAGGGCAGCAGCTTCTTTCTGAGTATTTTTAAACACCAACACTGCGATCACCAATCCGCCTGCCAAGCGTGGTGATTATGGCAAATCCCCCCCTACATGGGAGACCATCCACTCGATGGACCGACGACATCGTAGCGGTCGCAGGGAGTCGATGGATGGAGGCGGCTCAGGACCGCTATTTGTGGCGTCGTACGGGGGAGGCCTATGTCCAGCAGCGGACGTGTATGGGCTGATGATGATGATGATGATCATGATGACCAAATGTGAAAAATCGTTCTTTAGAACCCGTAATCCAGTTTGGAGTTCCGCAGGGGAGTGTCCTGGGACATCTTCTATTTATTATTTATATAAACGACCTACCTAGATCATTACTTAGATCAACCAATGACCTTATTTGACTATGTTAGTACAATAACGATTAAATGTGATGATATAAATAATTATAATTCTGACATTAATCATTCAGTCAATTCAATAATTAAATGGCTAGACAATAATACTCTTAAAATAAATATATATAAAACAAACATGATGCATTTTAGTCAAAGAATTTTAAAAAGTTTATCCTCAAATAGACCTACAGTTTAATGGTAGTAAAGTAAACGTGGTAGAATCAACAAGATTTCTAGGTATTCAAATTGACTGTCCATATTGGACTCAAGTAAGCGAGTTAGTAGCTCTACCTATGCACTCTATAAATTATCCTCCATTGTTAATACAGAAATACTACTTACAGCTTATTATGGAACAGTGTCTGTCTTAAGGTTTGGTATAATTTTCTGGGCTAAATCTACCAATAAATACTTCATATTTAAAATACAAAAAGATGTATTCGATCAATGTTTAACCTGCACGATAAATATAGTTGCAGACCTTTCTTCATTAAGCACAAGATTCTAACGCGTTTGTCGTTATATATATGTATTTGAAATGGCACTATTTGTTAGACAACATCCCCAACTTTTTCCACGCAAGAGTTTGTAGTGCGAAATAGACGATATAGCAGTAAACTCCAAATGTAGTAAAACAGCTTTCCTACAAAAAAGTGTCAAGTGTAGTCTGTATGTAAAATCTATAATCAAATACCTAAATCATTAATAGATTTTGACGACAGTATATTTAGGACTAAACTAAAACAATTATTCATTAACAAATGCTATTAAAATATTAACGATTTTATGACAAATGAATTTTGACATCACCTTATTCCACTATTGCACCTCTTAGTATATTTGATTTTTTTGACATTTTCTTAAACTTCAATATAGGTTATAGTTAGAAAGCTAGAATATTATTAACATCTGTGTAACTTACTATTATTGTGTTCAAGCCTATAAATGATCTTAATCTTTAAATAATTTTTGATTTACATTTTTCTGGTTGAGGTTGATTTGTCCGTTAGTTTCGCTTTGAAATTACATTCGTTTTAACTGGGTTGAAATTAAAAATGCGCGATTGCAAATTATCTGTCTAGTCGAATGATGAACAACTACTAATTTCCTTATCCGACTTGAATATTAGTAATATACTAATCTTCAAAGTCGAATACAACTACTAATTAGTAATTACTAATGTCTCTACGAATAAAATAAATAAATAAATAAAATAATCTTTATTGAAAAATGTGATCATTCATGACTCCGATTCGACTTTGTTAGTCGAGCGATGGTTTTGAGTGATGAATAACTGCGAGGATTGAATCGAAACCGACTCAGGCAGTCGAACGAATGACTCGCGATTACTAACCAAATTAGTTACTAATTTGCTCTAGTCATTCGAATTGTTCGAATGACTTGTCAAGTCGAATAATTCGAATGAAATCATTCACAGTCGCGCATCTTTAGTTGAAATATTATAATTCGTTTTCACCAATATTTAAAAATTTTTATCAGCTTTCTGGATCTTGATACTAGGTACAACTATTTCGGTTAGAATTTTACGAACATTCTATTTTATTACGATCGTCATGGCAAAGCTGCTTGTTGGGTCAAGGTGTGATATGAACGCTATTGAAAATATGGATGTTATTGAAGATTGGGGTGGCATAAAAAGTTGTGGGGCCATTGAAAACAGTAACACCGTTGAAAGTTGCGACTTTTCTGAAGGTTGCGTGTCCGTTGAAGATTGCGACGTCATTAAAGGTAGTGACCTCATGGAAAGTTGCGGCTGCATTGAAAGTTGCGACGGCATTGAAAATTGTGGCGTACTTGAAGTTTGTGACGACATTGAAAGTTGTGACGTAATTAAAGGTTTGGGCGAAGTCAGCTGTCCTCGAAGATAGCGTTTCATCATTGGTTTTGACGTTTGAGCGGATTGATCTTGAGTTTGAGAATACTCTAGTATCTGAAATAAATAAGCAGGTAGGGTAAATAATTTTACTTTTAGAAAACAAGAAATAAAAAACGGCTGTTGATAAAATAAGACATGTTAATTTATGAAATTAGTTATATGTACATATCTCAGCTATGCAATATTTGAAGATCAAAAGTAGGCTATTTCTTTCGCCTTGATATAATCAAGTTCCATGTCAAAAAGCAATACTTGTTGAAAAAGGTCACCAGATCAGTTTATTGCTGCAATTACACTATTGCCAATGCAGCGCTGGTTTTCAGTAGTGTCAGAGTACTAATGCAACACTATATTTCATTTATTTTTTGCTCACTTAAACAACCAGCCATACTTAGTATAGGCGAATAGCTAGGTAATAAGTTCGTACATGCACCCTGTAAAGGCACTGCAAAAACAGTTCGTCTATATAAAAATGAAATTAAAAATGTCAATACAAAAATAAATATGTCAAACTAATATAAATTAAGATAGAAAAAATTCAAATGCATTAAAATTAACCGTAAAATAATCAATCAGCTGATTAATTAATCCATCTATAACTATTATCTTTGACGTCACATATTCCAAGACATGTTTTCGCACATTTTACACCGTTCGTATCATGACTAGACTTGTTACCTTCTTACATGGTATTTTTAATATACATTTTCTTTTTTAAATGCTGTTTAGGAGTTTACGTACCTACATATTACCAACCGATAGCTTAGTAACGTAAGTACAATATATATATATATAGTTATTCTGTGTCACCCTCACCTTCGCCCCCTTATTGAGCTGTGAATTGCTCGCAATCAATTAAAATAGATCTATTTTAATCTTAAGAATTGAACGTTTTCTAAGGGTTTGAATTGTATTTAAGAAAAAAAAAAATTTTTGATTGTTTTGATTCTTGATTCTCGTGAAGACTATAAAAAATCGTTAAAATGTGACTACGAGGGTACGAGCCTTATCATATCACAGGAAATTTGCGAGCGATTTAAAAGCGAAGCGAGTGCGCAGTGATCTCCCTGCGATTGCGCAGCGAGATTGCCGCGAGTTCGCAACGAGCACGCAGCAGGATGGCTAATAAACTCCACTCATAAATTATCCGTAACTTATGTAGGTACCAGGTAAAGGTATCCCATTGATAAATTGACCATAAATTTTTAAACTCAAAATGGGACCTAGGTTTATACATAGTGTTAAGCTTTATGAAGAAGTTAGAATATACATACAATTTAAGCCATGTTTGTGTACGACTTAATCCCAGAAACGAATTATTTAGGTTTTTGGGGAGAAAATTCAAAATTCAGTCAATTGCTAATAATGGCCAGTTTTGACAAAATGTGAACAGTTTTAATTTTTTCTTATTAAAGTAATGTGGAAGCAATCTAACAAAACACGTCCAGCTATCTGTCATTGTAGACATGTTTTTATATTGATTTAAAGTTTACGTAATTGTTCAGATTTAGGAGACTGTTATTGAACGCCATTTTAAAATAAATGGAAGTTTTTTTGTTCAAGTCCTAATGAAAACATGTCTGAGGGAGTGAGTCTATTTGACATTAGTTACGAGACATGATCGTGACGTCTCACTTTTGTATGGGATTTGCGTAGTTCCCTGTTTAAAATCACTTCCTACACACACAACACCTAACAACACTACATACACCTTTCCAAATACAAACACTAAGATACACTAAGATACAGATGTGTGTACACACACACACACACACACACATGCACGCATCCTGGAGCTTCGGACTCTCATGAGACCGGTGTCCTCAGGAGCACCAAATGCACAGATGCCTCTCAGACACACACCCACGCTGAGTAACAGTCTTAGTTTTATCCGCAAGTATATTCCTATAATAAAGACTTTATATCTTTATCTTAACTTCTAACAAGCCTTTATTGTACTTGCCCTGTTAGTTTATGCGGGACAAATCTTGGAACTGAATACTAGACCAGTTGTCATTCTCAACCGATTGAACTGAAATTTGGTATACTTATAAAGTTTCGGTGACAATGCGTTGTCATGGTGACATTAAACTGGTCCGATGATGAAGACCGAAGGTGGCCAAACTCCTAAACGAAACGAATTAACCACGTCAAGTTTGGGTTCATTGCGTTTGTCTTCCCAAGCAAATAATTCAGAAAACTGGACAAATTGGCGTCCCAGACCTTTGGTTGAGGATAACGATACATGTAGCCGAGAAAAAGGATAGTCTTCTACTACCCGACAACATATTGTCTGTGACATTTGCAAGTCGCCGACATTGTATTATCTACTTAGTAGCTGCCGACATGCTGCTGACTAAACCGCTGGCATTAAATCCGCTGGCATTCAATCCGCAGGTCTGAGTCGGCGAGACGTCGATTTATGGTGTGTTGATTCTTGAAATATTACTAATTGTAAGTATAAGAAATTACCTGTAGAGTCCTTTTGTTCGGAACATGAAACTACTGCTACCACCAACGCCAAAACAAAAATCACAAAGTGCCTCTTCATTTTAATCTGGTACCGGTCTTCGCAAACCATTAAATGTCCTGTTGTGCCTCACTACTATCTCTGCAATTTATACTGAGTTGTGAATCATTAAGTATGATAAGCGATTTTTTTTTAGTAGGAACAGTCATCGCCGAAAACCATTGAAAAGATGAATACTCTAAATGCAACAAAAACCGCTACACTACATTTTTATAATAATAAAATTCACAGGGTGGTTGAACCAGCAAGACACCAGAAGCCACTGAACAAATAATAAAATAAAACAATTACTTTTAAACAATTACAACACCAGTAAACCGAAAAATCGATCATATAATAAAAGAACCATCTTTCTACACTATTAACTATTAGTACTACTTTTCTGTCTGTGTTGTTGTAAGTACCTTTTTGGTTTTACTTTTTTAACCCCAGTTTTTAAACTTTGACTAGGGAATTTCCAAACAAAAAGTTTAAAAGAATTGAAAAGTTAATCCACTTGCAGATTTAGTGGCTTTAGAATGTGGATTAGATCATCTGTTTTACGCATTCTGGCGGTGAAAGTACGATGTAATCTTAGCATTAAGGTTGACAAACCTGTAGGTTATTTTTGTATCGTTATCGGATTCAGACAATAATATACTTAACGGGTATACAGGGTGTTATTTGAATTTAAGCACAATACCGCTGGAGGTCACTCACTGCCGCCGCCGCCGGGCCTCAAAGGCAATACTGACCTACAACGTACGGAGGACACGTGAATAGTCACGCATAGTCCTGTCTCTTTATAAAATTTGGGACGCTAGTCACTCAATAACAATAGGACCTACGCCATAGTTTGTCGTCAGACGTCAGCCAGTTGCAGGCGACGAAACGTGCAGTGGTGTACGCTCCCACGCGAAAGTGACAGAAATATGCGTGATCACGAGACAGACAGAGTTCACGTTACATCGCACATTAGGCTAATAAATGTGTGCGTCGTGATCCGCCTGTACTGCAGTCAGACACGGTCACTGTAGTGTGTAGTAATATGAACTTGGACATTCCTGGGTCTGCAGACGAATTGAGGGCAGTCGTGGATACTGCCATCAATTCTCGGCGGTAGCTCCGAGTACATCCAGTCGCCCCGTGACCACGATCGCTGTAACGCGATGGAAACGTAGGGGAAAATATAACAAAAGGTACATACGTGATAAATACCCGATAAATAATCTTTAATTAAGACAAGTATTATCAAACTTTATACTTAAAGGGTTCTAATAAATCTGTAAAATTAAAGGAAACCTTCGCTCTTGACCTGTACTATTAACGACTTTATCCACGGAGTTATAAGTGCTTAATTATGTTTCGAACTATTAATCTGTTTTTTTTTATCATTAACAACAAACCCTCTTTGATTTATTTTTTATATTATCTAAGACTGATTGATTGTATTAGTAAGTATTCATAAGCTGAGAGTATATAAGTTTTGATTTATGTATCGAACTTCTAATCTTGTGATCTTTTATTTTTATATATTTAGCATAATTTGTATCATGCCTTTGTTAAAAAACTTATATTCAACAAACGTTCTATCATTTTCATATATCAACGCAGCATCAATATCAACGGCGATTACATCACTCACCGTTGGTTTGCCGACGATATAGTCATTATGGCAGAATCGCTGGAAGACTTTAGCAGGATGCTCAGAGACCTCAAACCGTTTCCCGACAAGTGGGTCTTAAAATGAAAATGGGTAAGACAAATATCATGTCTAATGCCCATGTCGCACCCTTACCGGTCTATGTTGGGAACGATGTTATCGAAGTTGTTGATCATTAGGTCTACCTAGGCCAAATGGTCCAACTAGGTAAATCCGACTAATACAGAGGTCAGCCGAAGAATCCAACCCGGATGGGCAGCGTTCGGGAAACTTTGCAATATGTTTTCGTCACAGATACCGCAAAGCCTCAAGACGAAAGTCTTTAACCAATGTGTGTTACCATACCAGTGATGACTTACGGATCCGAGACGTGGTCGCTCACTATAGGCCTTGTGCATAAGTCTAAAGTCACCCAGCGAGCTATGGAGAGAGCTATGCTCGGAGTTTCTCTAGGCGATAGGGTCCGAAATACGGAAATCCGTAGAAGAACCAAAGTTACCGACATAGCTCTCAGAATTAGCAGGCTGAAGTGGCGATGAGCAGGCCATATAGCTCGTAGAACCGATAACCATTGGGGAGTAAAGGTTCTCGAGTGGCGACCGCGATGCAATGCGAAACGGAGTGTGGGAAGACCTACCACTCGATGGACTGACGACATCGTAGCGGTCGCAGGGAGTCCTTGGATGGAGGCGGCTTAGGACCGCTAGTCGTGGCGTCGTTTGGGGGAGGCCTATGTTCAGCAGTGGACGAGTACTGGATGATGATGATGATTAGCGATTTCGCTTCACATATTGTGGATTTTTAAAAATGTTTTTGTTAGTTTTAGATTATCTACTTAATTGGTAATAAACCGAGATCTTAAGTCAATGTGATATTGTTGATAAATATTAGGAAAATAAGCAGTTTTATATTTTTGTAATTCTGTTCTATATTATTATGTAAGTATATCTATATTAAAAACTATATTGTCGTTACTTTAAACTCAATCTTTTCGTGTCTTACACATTTAATGTAGGTAATTATATTCAATTTATTAAAAAGTTTTTGTAGACGTAAATACTCAGATTTTTTATATAACATAATTTAAATAGGTACTTACGCTAAATAAACATAAACTCGCTGTGCTCTCTTATAAAGGGCAATTCATATCGGATTTATTGGTTATAGAGTACTGTTGCCAAGTCTCTCTTTAAAATGTCTATCCTAAAACTCACTATTTCCTCCATCCCTGAAGCGGGGTAGGTACTTCGGGTATCATTGTATGAAGAAACAAGTAATTTCTTATCGCCTACGTAGTACGAGCTCGGCAGCCATTTTGTATAATGCGTCAGTCTGCCCGTGGCGGCACCCAAAAACTGCAGTAAGCACTCAAGGTGGTTCCCTGACCAAATTAGCACCGCCACCAATTTCATCGTATTATTACGTTAAACAAAAAAGGCTTATAATATAAACCACAAACGGTCCAAGAGATTTTTGAAAATTCCTTTCTTTAACCTTATAATACGATAAAATAGGTGACGGCGCTGATTAGGGTCAGGCAAACCCTTAAAGAACATTTATGGAGTGTTGCCACTGACGCGAAGTGGAGCCAAATCTACCAATTTGATGCCTGTGTTCGGTTAGTCGATAGTGTCGTCTAGATTACACTATCGACTTCCATTTTTGGTACAGTATCTCTACCGTACAGAGAACGTCTCGTCGTCGAGACGATACTATCGACTCACCGAACTCAGGGATCAGAAACCATCAGACAACCATGTCAAGGAGACAAGTCAGTGTTTTGACTAGTCGATTCTATCCATAAATTATCAATAAATTCAGTCAAACAAACATTTATGTGCAAAAATCTGAATCTATCTATCTATAAGATAAAAAACCTTGGGATGGTTTTTGCTCCAACTCGAAAAATATGAACTATCAGACTAAAGGTTTCTTCGTCGCTTCTTTACTTTAGTCAACATATCAAAGTGACAGAAATAAAAAATACAACTCTTATTCACTGTATATTTTTATTTTAAGATTTTGACCTTTTCTAAGTTAACAGATAAGCACTTATTATATTTACGGTAATAAATAATTTTTGGTTTTATTTTTTTCTGGTTGGCGTAGATTTATCCGTTTTCTGGTTAGGGTTGATTTGTCTGTTACCACTTCACTTTGAACTTACATTCGTTAGTATGGGGTTGGAATATTATAATTCGTTTTAATATTTAAAATGTTTATCAGCTTTTTTGTATTTGATACAAGGTGCAACTATTTCGATTAGAATTTTACGAACGTTCTATTTTTTTACGTTTGTGGTGGTGTGAACGTTATTGAATACATGGACGTTATTGAAGATTGGGGGGGCATAAAAGGTTGTGGGACCATTGAAAACAGTCACGCCATTGAAAGTTGCAACTTTTTTGAAGGTTGCATGGCCATTGAAGGTTGCTGCGCCTTTGAAGGTTACGACGTCATCAAAAGTTGAGGCTCCATTGAAAGTTGCGACGTCATTGAAGTTTGTGACATATTTGTAGTTTGTCTCACCATTGAAAACCGTCACGCCATTGAAAATTGTGAATTTACTGAATATGGCGTGGTTTGTGAAAGTCGCGGCGTTTTTGAAGGTGGCGACGCCATTGAAGGTTTCAACGTCGTTGAAAGTTGCGACGTTTTGGAAGGTTGCGTCGCCTTTGTAAATTGAGATGCCGTTGACGGTTACGACGTCATTGAAGGTAACGACGTCATTAAAAGTTGCGTCTGCATTGAAAGTTGCGACGGCATTGAAGATTGTGACGTACTTGAAGTTTGTGACGACATTGAAAGTTTGGACATCATTGAAGGTTTCGGCAAAGTCAGCTGTCCTCGAAGATAGTGTTACGTCATTGGTTGTGACGTTTGAGCGAATTGATCTTGAGTTTGATGACATTCTAGTTTCTGAAATAAATAAGCAGCAATTAATTTTACTTTTAGAAGATGAAATGAAAAACGAGTGTGCAGCGAGCTAGCTAATTAACTCCACTCATAAAAATAAAATATGCCCTTTGTGCAATTGTTTCTGTGTTAAGTTTGCCTGTTCTGTTCTGCTCTATCTTGGTGTGCAATAAAGAGTATTTGTATTGTATTGATATACTATTGGTCTGTGAAATAAAATATAATCGCCTACACCACTGAAGTGGACGGCAATATTTCTAGACAACATTGCTACCCCGCGACATGTTGTCTGACTTTTACAAGCCGCCGACAATGTTTTATTTACTTAGAAGCTGCAGAAATGCTGCAGACTAAACCGCTGACATTAAACCTGCAGGTCTGTGTCGGCGAGTCGTCGATATTTGGTGTGTAGATATTACAAATATTACTTTTTGAAATTACCTGCACGGTCCTTTTGTTCGGAAAAAGAAACTACCGCTACCACCAACGCCAAAACAAAAAAGTGCCTCTTCATTTTAATCTGGTACCTACCGAACTTCGCAAACCCTTTAATGTCCCTGATGTGCCTCAATACTATCTCTGCAATTTATACCGAGTTTTAAATCACGTGGGTATGATAAGGGAAATTGTTTCAATAAGAACAGTCACCGCCAAAAACGGTTTATTTATTAATTTAAATACGTTATTGCACACATTTAATAAAAATATACAAAAGGTGGGCATAATGACAATGGCATTTTCTACCTGCCAACCACACGTGGTAGAAAACATAACAAAAAGGCGTGCTATAAATAAATCTAAGCTATGTATTAATAAGTCTAATTAATTACATTAGAGAAAACTACAGCAACGTAGTAATAAACTTAACAAAAGTATATATGTATTTATATATACAATATCATAATAGGTACCAAATTATACGGTTCAACATATGAATACTGTAAAACCCCGTGTATGCAACAAAAACCGCTATACTACACTTTTCACAAGATGGCTGAACCGACAAGACAACAGAAGCCACTGACCAATTGATAAAAAAAACAATTACTGCAAAACAACTATAACACAGTAAACGGAAAATGAAGAACCACCTTTCTACAC
Organism: Eupithecia insigniata; assembly: GCA_947859395.1. Lineage (NCBI taxonomy): Eukaryota > Metazoa > Arthropoda > Insecta > Lepidoptera > Geometridae > Eupithecia > Eupithecia insigniata. The sequence goes on from OX401998.1 coordinate 3,914,119, forward strand.
TATTAACTATTACTAACTTTTCTGTCTGTGTTTCTGTGTAAGAACCTGTTTGATTTTACTTTGTTAACCCCAGTTTTTTTTATCAATATAAACTTTGACGTGGAAATTCACCAAAAGAAAGTACCTTTAAAAAAATTGAAAAGTTCACCCTCTTGTGGGTTTAGTGGTTTTAGGATGTGTGTAAGAGGTTTCTATTGCTTTGTGTGTACACGAGGTTTTAGTCCTTCATCTGTTCTGCGCTTTTTGACGGTGTCAGTACGATGTAATCTTAGCGTATGGGTGACAAACCTGTTGGTTATTTTTGTATTGTTATCGGATCCAGACAATAATATACCTAACGGGTATATAATATATACCAGTGTCTATGGTGTTGTGTACTGTGGTGTTTGACTTTTACATGATAAGTTCAAAAACGGTTTTTACAGGTCGAGCATTTGAAGTTTAAAATTTGTATGTTTTTTGTATTGTAATGATATATTTAATATGCTGAAGTTTTTATTACATAATGAAAATATATAAAGGGTACCTACATATTTATCAACCTTGTACTAAACAGGACATTTTTTTTAAATAGAATAACGTACATATCAGAGTTAAGTATTGGAGATGTATACAATAAACACATCGCTAATAATTTGACGACCGATGTGGCGCGGCGGGCGAAGGTCGCGGTTGCGGGTTCGATTCCTGCTTTGGGACAAATGTTAGTACGATCTGAAAATATTTACCTCGGGTGGTCTGGATATTTTCTATGTATGGTGAAAAATATATAGGTATGTAAAATATCGTATTAAATATCAGTCATCTATTACTCATAACGTCATAACACAAGGTCTGTTTCTCAATGCAAAATAAAACGCAAGTATTAAGAGGTTGTGATCGCGCTGCACCCACTCAGCCGGTGCCGACCGCGGCACGTATTTAGTGCGCGTGACATTCCTAGGTCAATCAACCCGTCCAAGAAGTAGGCACCTAACTTTATAAGGATGCCAACGAATTCAATTTCACCTTGTAGTTTCGTCATATCAACCCATACACGTCCACAGCTGGACATAGGCCTTCCCCATACGACGCCACAAATAGCGGTCTTGACCCGCCTCCATCCATCGACTCCCTGCGACCGCTACGATGTCGTCGGTCCATCGAGTGGATGGTCTCCTATGTAGGGGGGGGATTTGCCATAATCACCACGCTTGGCAGGCGGATTGGTGATCGCAGTGTTGGTGTTGAAAAATACTCAGAAGGAAGCTGCTGCCCTTCCTCTGGTAGGTTCCCTTAGTCGGCTCTTACGACATCCACGGGTTGAGTTGGAGGGCTCGATATTCGTAAGCCGAGGCCCCACGGCCCTTGTAGTTTATAATCTTGTAAATTCAGAGCACAACTTCAAACAACTCACACACATGCACAACTGTTTCGTGTCTATCCCAAGGTTGTCTGGAAGAGATCACTCTGAGCGATAAGGCCGCCCATTGTGCAGTTATGTAATTTTTTTTCCTGTATATTTTTATTTTCTTGGTGTGCAATAAAGTTTAATGTTACTGAAAATATTTGCACACAACTTGCATATATCACGACCCGCTGAGGAGAGCAGAATTTCGCAAAAGAATGGGGGGGGGGGGGGGGGGCTCAGAGCAGCACCGAGCTGGGGTGGAACAGCCCGGCAATGAAGTCTGTGATGTGATGTCACAACACTTACAACATCTATGATCTGAGATGCAGGGACAATTCTAGCGTCGCAACCGCCAAGGCAGTAGCATTTATGAGTGGCATCAACCACAATCACAATTGTTGCAATAACGATAAACAATCCTTTCTTAATAAGCCAACGTTTCTATAGGTACCCTTCTGCTCTACATAATAATGCTCACGATTTACGCTTTATCCTCAAGTCTATTTATATTATAGCAGTAAACACTACAGTTACAGCCTATACAGATTCAATGCTGGACACAGAGCTCGCCCTGATAAGCGTCTTATTGATTTTATCATTTATGATCGTAGCAAACACTCTATATATATTATATATTCCTAAAAGTGGCGTATAACATGATATATAATAAATAATAATTATATTGCGTGACGATGGTAAGAAGCCCGACGGCATGACATTAGTCCCTTGGGAGCTGAGGAGGCCTATTGTGTGGGACGCTACATGTGTCGACACACTTGCGCCTTCCCATCTTTCAAGGACATCCGTGAGGGCTGGCTTGGCGGCAGATTTGGCCGAGGATCTCAAGAGGCGCAAATATGCAGGTCTCGACAGAGCCTACGCATTTGCTCTCCTTGGAGTCGAGACCCTAGGTCCGTGGGGTACCGAGGCACACCGGGTTTTCAAAAAATTATATGAGTGCCTGGTCGGAGCGACGCGTGACCCGAGAGCTAGTGAGTATCTGGCGCAGTGCATTAGCATTGCCATACAGCGAGGCAATGCAGCCAGCGTCTTAGGGACGCTTCCGACAGGATTGATATGGATCAGTTGAGCTATCTGTAAATTGTTTGCAACAGTCTGCAGTTAGCTTAATTGCTTAAATTGTAAATAGGTACTAGTTTAATTGGTATATATTATTTGGTTGTTATTTTCTTTGACAATAAAGAAATAAGGTATAATATAGGCATCTCATGGGCCTGAAACGAGCGCTCAGAAATGTTCACAGAAGCCCGTGTAGACTCTTTCAATGCCATCCAAAGAAAGAGAATTGCATTATTCATGTCCAGAGTTGACATGTGTAAAAACGGCATTATTGTAAGCCTGTCTGAACGTCTGATGCTATCAGACACCTATAGACGGTGGGTGAATATTACCACCTGACGTACTGCGTACCTTACATTTTATATTTTTATATCATTATTGTAATATTTAATTTGATTGAAATAGATCTTGTGTCTGAAATAAAGTATATAATTTATTTATTCTATTAATTATAGTGAAGGACTAAGTTGACACACTTGTGTATCTGACGTACAGTCTTTTCCCAATTTCCACCATCATCTCCGACACCACTGCTGGCAAATGTGGCAATCGATAAAACATGCTATATGCCACCAGGTGGTGGTGGGGTATCGTTGGAGTACTCACACCCCCGTCCGTAGAAATATCTGAATGAAAATCTGAAGCTTAGTTTCATGGTCAACAGCAGAAACGTGCCGTCCCTTCCGTATTTACCCTAGTGGAGGTGTTTCGGTCAAGGACACAAGGTTTTCTTCATAAATTATTAACGTGCTTGAAAATTCCGCTTTCCGTCAAACCACGAAAGTTTATTTATGGTAAAAATACCTACACTCAGTTTTTTTTTCCACGCTTGAGCCGTGGATAGTTCCTAAATGGCTCCCATTTCGTTTTCGACTAGTCAGGTCGTCAGGTACTAAAAATACAACCTAACCTACTTGATTCGTTGGGTCAATTGGTTAGCGCATTCTCGCACTGACAATGAGTGGAGAGTTGCGGGTACGAGTCCCGGCTAGGTAGTGAATTTTAGGGAGATATACATACATACCTACTTAGAATTTTACGAAGCGTCTTTATCTCTATAAAATAAATAAAAACTTATTATTATACATTTCGTTTTCGTAAGGTCAAGGACACAAAAAAACAGACAACTTCATAAATTATTCCTGAAAATTTCGTTTTTCGTCAATCCACGAAAGTTCATTTATAGTAAATGATTTCCTAGTGTCTAAATGATTTTATAACTTGAAAGAATAAATAATGTTTAAAAATGATAAACTTGTTTTTCTCTAAATAGAGTTTAACATTTTAGTTTATTTAAGTTTCTTCTTCTAACATTTAAAGATCTCCTTTGAGAGGAGGCAGTGAAGAAACCCTGGCAGCTTTTGCAGCTTCATCATCATTATGTTGGAAAGGAATAGGTAAAATAATTAAATTAAGTCATTATTAGCCTATATGCGGTCCATGAGAGTATAATCTCCTAACACTCCGTTTCGCGTTCATGGCTTACCGAGAACCCTAAATGCCTGTTTAGTCAGAACTACGCGTATTCGCTACCCATAGGCAGCATTAAATTTCGCCTAAGGGCTCTCCACACACGCGCGAATCACGCGCTCATTGCCTTTGTCGCGAAGCAAAAAACCGACAGACTACGGAACGAGCCGCGAAAGCGAAGCTGCGAATTGGCCACACTCATGATTCGCGGATTCGCGCGAGGCTTTTAGATTTTGCTCGGAGTGTTGCGTGGTTTAGTGACAGTAGGATAAGCGCATACAGAGTTCGCTGTCGTTATGGTTTGCAAAAACAACGTGCGTCTGAACGGGCGTTTTCTTCCCAGCGGTTATCGCCTACGTCAAGTTGCAATATTACCTCATCACACCTTACACAGCATACTGGTCGTTTATTTGAAAAATGTGTGCTTGTTAGCTGGCTGCCTTGTGTTCCAGGTCATTTATAGTTGCGGTAACAAGACAACCCTCTAATGAGAGCTTTCTGCCCTTCACACACGGTTGATTTTTTATTTTTCGATATTTCAAAGCTATCGCTTTGTTACATAGATCTACGTAAGTGTTGCATTCGCAGTTTTTGTTTAAAATAGGCATCTTCCTTCTAAGGGGTCGTCCATTAAATTCCTGATGGTTTAAGCAATTTTTTGACCGCCGCTTCCCGTTTTTGATATGTGGTGAGGTTTTAAACTACCCCTACTATACCCAAACTCACAAGTAATTTAACAAAAAAATTATCATTAAAAAGAAATACAGATAACTACGAAATTGCTGTTTTGTATAGAGTACAAACTATGTCCCGTGGTTTGACCCGCGTTAATTTCACATTTCTAGGACGATAAAAAGGTCTTTTTCCCTCGTAAATCGCCCATGGGAATTTGATGTTTTACCATGACGTATAGTAGCGTATGTGAGATACTGTCCATCCTTTCAACTCCATACCAAAAATCAACTCGATTGGTTGCCTAGTTAGGGCGTGAAGGAAGGACAAACAAACAAACGAACACACTTTCACATTTTATAATATTAGGTAGGATTTCAAGAAAACTGATTGGCCAAAACAAAATGTTTTGTATGTTTTTTTTTAAATGACATTTTGTGTAATTGGGAAAACATTGTGAAAAGTATGCGTAGCCTTAATTTCTCAAAATCTAACGCATAGAAAAAATACAACGTATTTATTTAAGCATTGAAAGCGACAACACCTGTTTTAAGCTGTTTTTAAGTTTTATTTTTAGGGTACTAATCACCCCAAAAATGGTATTTATCGAATTTTAATTCTTAGCAATAATACAACATTAAATATTACGTTCAGAATATTTAATTTTGTATATACATTATTGCTGAAGTAAAAAAAATATAGCCAAAATAATATTATGAGTGAAAAAACGGCAATTTCATATTTAAACCCCTATTAAAACAGCAATAACTGTTCATTACGGCACATAGTAGGTAAGGTACCTAATGAATGATAAAATTTCTTTGATTTCAAAGAGAATGTTCATTATTGAGAACCTAAGTAATATAAACTCAGCGCCAGCAACGTATAAGTAATCGTTATCACACAAAACTGAACTTACAACTATCTATTTAAGGTTTATTCTCCATTTGCTAGCTCGTGAGTATTCCAGCAAGGTTTATGCTTAATTTCCCCATTTACGTGGAGTTTTTCTACTAAAGTGCCGTATTAGGTCTGCGGGTACCTATTGTAGGCAACAAAATCACCCATTCCTGTTTAGAATGGCTTTTATGGACGCATGCGCTTCGAATAACTAAAGATTTAGGAATCAGGAACATTGAGGGTGCTATGAACAAAACAAAGTGGTTACGTAGAGGAATTTCTCTGTTCTATATAATGCAGATTTTTACAGATATTATGATTTTATTAAAAAAGCAGATTATTAATAAAATCATTCGCGTTAGATGTCTAACATCGGACTGACGGCAATGCGGCGATCCGCTTAGTGCATACTTCATTTAGATTGCCGCGGACTTCTTTTTTTTTTCAAATGGCGGTTGCTTCGGCTATCCGGTTGTTGCGGTTACAGTGGACGCACCACCCGGCACCCGCGGTGGCTCAAAGAACGGTCAAAAATCCGTTTTATGAGGTCAGTACGGATCATCGGATGCTGGCAGGTGAACGCGCACCCTTAGGGACCTACGAAAAGAAGGGCAGTAGTTTGATTGCCTGGAAGAAATCGCTTTAAGCGATAAGGCCGTAAATTCCACTGCGTCTCTATAGGACAAGTTCGATTCTGTTTTTAAGCATAGATAAATAGGATGGCTCAGAACAGAAAGTCGATAAGTCGATATATATTTTACAGCTTTTTGGGTACCATTCAGTGAAAAAATATTATTTTCAAATATAAATTCGTATTATAACATATATGTTTATTGTATAGTTATAATCTTACCACCATTATGTCCATATCTATCGATCTATGTTCAGATTCCCTAAAACATCCCTGTCCGCTCGATACCAGACATTTTTATAAAGGTTGCCTGGAAGAGATCGCTTCTAAGCGATAAGGCCGCCCATTGTACTTGTCCGTCCATGTAATATCTCTCTGTAATGTTGTTTTTCTGGTGTACAATAAAGAATTTTTGTATTGTATTGTATAGTATTATAGGGATACCTAAAAGAGGACAAAAATAGCCTCAGGTAAAAATTTACCATCACATAAGTGCCACCGACAACAGGTGTTTGTGATAATGACTAAACAGCTTTTGAATTAATAATGAGGGTACTGAGTAGAACGGAAGAGGGGGTGGGGATGTGACGTCACTCGAGAACGTAAACCTTTAACGAAGTGCGTAACGACTCCCATTTTAACCTTATACTCAAGTGTATTGTGTTTGATGCTAGGTATAAATAAATCTATGTAGTCTATTATATTAAGTATATCAGTGATCTAGTACCCATAACACAAACAAGCTCTGCTTAGCTTGGGGCTAGATAATGCTGTGTGAATTTTCCAGCATTATTTATTTATTATTATTTATAAAATTTTCTAAGTCGGTCCATAAAATTGATTCTCCGCGAAGAATGGATTTGATAATTCTTTCGATATTGTATAGATAAGGTTTAACAAACATTTGCCCAAGGCGGGAATCGAACCCGCAACCTCCTGCGTTGCAGGCGGACCTTCGCCCGCCGCGGCACAGAGGTCGTTAATTATTTCGCTATTGCATGAAGAATGATCCCCAGTATTCCCGTGGGATAGTATTTGTCTCGAAAAACTAAAAAAAAAACATTATATATACATAAGGAATTTTAAATCCATTTTTAGATTATTTTTTTGAACAATCATATTATGCTTAATGACATGGTATACATTTTTCATCAACTGATTATTTCCCAGTGGCAGTTTTCTTCGATCGTATTTTGCCATACTTTGCGCTACAACTGCATTTTAAACAATGACTTAGGCTGCTTTAAACTTTATTCTAGAAGTATCATTTAAAAAAGGAAACTCCCCGGAAGTTGGCGAGAACGCCAACATTCATCATAGTGCTTATAAAGTCGAAGACAGAAGTACATTCTGCTGTAGACAGAGGAACTTTGTAGATTCACAAAATAATGGACACGATAGTTGTGCTAGCCTGGAGGTCTTTTTTAATTCTCGAAAATACGCAATCTTTTGTTTCGTTTAATATTTTTGTGATGTGGTACTCTAATTCGGTGTATTAGTAGAGTACACCAGTCGTAAGAAACGAAATACGCAATTTCGTGTTGAAGAATTTAAATCTACTCCCTTGTTCGCTTTCTTTGTGCCTTTAGAAAGGCACAAAGAAAGTCGACTGCATTAGTAGCCGGACTTCTGATACTACACCCGGCGAAAAGAACGTATTATTTTATTTATAAATCCAGCACTGCTACCGCGCAGCACAAGAATCAGGATTCAAATATGGATTTAAATTAAATAAATGGCTATGCTTCCATGCTATTCACGCTATGAGGACTATAAAACCTTAGGGTAGGGAGCATGCATGCATCCCAGGGCCCTTCACATAATGTGGTCAGCTATCGTGGAGATTACTAGACATTCAAAATCATACATATACTTATACCATACATACTGTACCCGTCCCAGACAATATATCCTTATACAGAATATAGAATCAGAGCCCTGAATGTGGTTTCTCGGAAGCATCGAAACGTCATCGAGACGTTACAATTTTGTACTTATAGGATTTGTGTATTCCCATCTGCGAACGGTTGTACTAAATCCTATACCTAAATGGAATGTTCAATGATGTTCTGATAATATCAAGAAACCAAACTCAAGGCTCTGGTTGTTATTTTTATCTCGCCGACATCAAAAATAGCTGTTTTCTATGATGGCAACTTGAGTAATTTCAGAGTTTGCAGCCTACTAACAGCTGGAGTCAAAGCGATAATCCGTAACTGACCTCTTTAACTTGAAAGCTCGTAGCTAACCCATCGAACTGAATGCAGTGCCGTATCCACAAGTTCGATCTCGGACATGAAAGGTCGCGTTGAAAACATCTATAAATCCGGAGAGACGAAGTAAGACATCCAATTTTCTCTAAAGCTTACAGTCCACTCGAGATCTTTGTCGTGATGAATAGAGCGTTCAGTAAACAAATATCTTTTGAGAATACACTGAAATTGACCCTTTTAGCTATTTAAAGAACTCTGCTATTGACACAGAAGTGAACCTTTTTTGATTTTTATGATTCTTACGGCCTGCATACCTAAATACCAGCGCCGCTACTTGATTCGGCTTGTAGCGGCATAATGCTGAGACAGGGACCTTTTTGGCCCCTTATGTAACAATGTTCTTGTATTTTCTTCATCTATGTTTAATTTTCCTGTACTTTCCCATATCTGTAATGAGTCGTGTTATTATGTGTTCATCATCATCATCATCAGCCCGTACACGTCCACTGCTGAACATAGGCCTCCCCCAAACGACGCCACGAATAGCGGTCCTGAGCCGCCTCCATCCAACGACTCCCTGCGACCGCTACGATGTCGTCGGTCCATCGAGTGGGAGGTCTTCCCACACTCCGTTTCGCATTGCATCGCCATTATCACCACGCTTGGCAGGCGGATTGGTGATCGCAGTAAGATGTTAGTAATAAAAATACTCAGTAGGAAGCTGCTGCCCTTCCTCTGGTAGGTTCCCTTAGTCGGCTCTTACGATATATTCTATGCCGTGGCCCCACGGCCAGTTATTATTTGTTATGTATGGCCAAATAAATATATTTTCTTTCTTTCTTCTATTTTTTCAATACGGATGAGTTTGCTTTGGTTTCCTATGCCAAGCTCGAAATTATGAGAAACCAAGCGATCGTTAACGTGTTTAAACCGTTCTGAGTTTTTGTAGTTCCTTTATATTGAACTAGTTTCTGCCCGCTACTTCGCACATGTTCTTTCTATAGAACCGTTTAAAGGTTATTTCTATCCCATGGGAACTCATTCGTGTGATAAAAAGGCCTATGTTTTATTTCAGCCTGAAACTATCTCTATGTTTGCAAAATTTCAACCCAATCTATTCAGTAGTTTTGACGTGAAGAGGTTATAAACATCCACCCATACATCCAACTCCAATAAAGTCGCATTAGTATGTTAGAAGATCTGAATGTAAAATAATTGTGTGCAACTGTGTCTCCTTCTTTTTGAGAAGCTGTCCTTTTAAGTATCGTTTTTTCATTGTTAATAGTAAAGTGTATGACTACCATCACACTTGAGAAAGTGACACTTTCCTAGAAGGAACTTATTCACTCGGGATCTGAAGACTCCTAGATTGTACTGTATCGGAAAAACAGACGCAGGAAGTTCACTGGACTCTTTACTGGTACTTATAATGAAAGTAGAGCGGAAACGTTTGGTTCGGCACTGTGGCATGTCGACCAGGTATGGTTGGTATTTACCAGTGCGTCTGCTTGTCCCGTGGTAGAAGGGGGAGGGGATCTATCTTTATGAGAACAAAACGTATTTTCGATGATACAGTCAGCGTTGGGACGGACTGATGCATCAGCAGAGCTGGTAATACACACAGAACAGAGAGGTAATACAAGGTGGTCCTATGGACAGCCATAGGACCACCTTGTATTGCCTCTCTGTATGTCTGTCTGTCTGTTACCTTTTCACGCTAAAACGGCTAAAGGGATCTTAATTAAATTTGGCAGGCAGGTAGATGGTATCCCGGGGACGGTCTTCAGAATATTTATTTTACTAAATAATAAATGGACCACCTTGTATAACCTATTATACTTAATAAGCTAATATTGGCGACCTCTGTGGCGCGGCGGGCAAAGGTCCGCCTGCGACGCAGGAGGTTGCCGGTTTGATTCCCGTCTCAGGACAAATATTTGTTCAGGGAGTTCTGGTCTTTTTCTATGTATAATAAAAAATATCTATATACATATGTAATATATTGTATTATGTATGTAGGTATATCAATTGGGTTATTCCCTGAGGGCCCCGATTCCGCAGTGACCCGTCCCGGAGAGCCCCGATTTCGATAAATTTGATGAGATGTTCTTTTGTTATTTTTTGTATTGTTTTCAACTTGTACCGTTGACACAAAAAGTGATTACAGGTATGATAATGCGTTTATTTGGTTACTGCTGGCCTACAGTAGTTCCAAATGTAGGAAATATGTATTCTAAAGTATTCAAAGTCAAAGTCAAAGTTTCTTTATTTCCGTAAATACAATAAATGTACACTTAGAACAGGTCAAATTCTTTAAAATTAAACACTGATTTGGAAATAAAGTGATATTTTGATTTCGGTCGCTTCGGTATGTAGACTAAAGTAAAGAAGCGACGAAGAAACCTTTAGCCTGTTAGGTGTTATTTTTCGAGTTGGAGCAAAATCCGTCCCAAGCTTTTTTATCTTCTAGATAGTCTGAAATTTTGTAATAAGCCTTTTTACAAAGGATATGTTTGACAATTTGTTTGAATTTATTTATAGAAAGTTTTTGCAACTCGCTAGGGGTTTTGTTGTAGAAGCGTATACATTGCCCTCTAAAAGATACATTAATCTTGTGTAACCTAGTTTTGGGCACAGCGAGTTTAAATTTTATACTATTACTTAATATGATTTAAAAATTTTGTTTAATCATTATTAAAATAAATACAAATTAAAAAACGCAGTACCCATAACACAAGCCCTTCTTAGCTTGGGGCTAGATAATGCTGTCTGAATTGTCTAGCATAATTTATTTAATTTATTCTGAATGTTCACGTTTTGACCTTTGCTAGGGAGTTAGGTTACTTACCTTCTCAATTAAAGCCCAATCGTGAAAGAATAACGATATAGTACCTAATGGCATAAGCCATTATGTTAACTTGGCATTTAAAAGTGTTCGACTAGTCTGGCCCTAACGAGACCATGTGTTGAGAATATTAAAGCGCTGGTGGCGGGCCTAGGCTATATAATGCTAAGTAGTACCTATTGATTTCTTCCAATTTTACTACATTAAGCCGGGTACAGACTTACGAAACGTAGCATGCATTGTAACACGCAATGAAAGAATTTGCCGTCCACATTGTCGCTATGTATCATGCGATGTAACAGAATTCCCATACTACGCGCACGAATACTACTGGGAAGGTTTAAATGTAAAATGCATTACATATTTATTTTTACAATAACATGCAATTTGTACCCGCTCTCGTTCTAACGAAAATCCAACTTTTCAGGAGGTTTAAAAAGCCTCGTTCGGTGATTCGCAAAGTTTCATGGAAACTGACTGAAGTGGTCCGGGCCACTCAAAATAATTATTACCATTGAAAGAAAATAATTTATTTTATCGTCGAGCGGAGCGTGCTGCGAAATTTTAATGAGTGTTTGGGACGGCAATTTTTTATTGAAACTTGTGAAATGCATACGTGTTTTTCCCCCAATATCATCGCTCTACGCTCCTCAAAGGAGGCTCCCCCCTGGTCGGGAGCTTCTGATTGAATGATGATGAACGTTTGTCCATGAATTGGAAAAATAGCCAATATTGTAGAGAATCTACGCCTTACCAGCCGAGACATTATCTAGAAATATGAGCATCAAGTTTTTATTTTATTTCATTCGTATCACTAATTTGATTACTCAAATCCATAGAAACACCCTCAAAGGGTTTACGTACCAACTATTATCTAAGCCGAGTTCTCATTTCAGCATGATTTATTACTTGGCTTAACTTTACTTAGTTTGGTGTTTTTAAATAAGCCTTTACTCGCGAAGATATTAAAACACGACCAAAATTAATTTCCACCACACTGAGGACGCATTTACACTGTAAGATGGTATACCAGAATTGACAGGTTGGCCAACGTGCCTGAAAAATAGTTTTTATTCAGCGCGGTGGGCTATGTTTTCTGCTATATGTATACACTCTTCTACAAAAAAACTCCAAGTGAGTTGCAAAAACTATCAATAAATAAATTCAAACAAATTGTCAAACATATCCTTTGTAAAAAGGTTGATTACAAAATATCAGATTATATAGAAGATAAAAAAGCTTGGGACAAGTTTAGGTCCAACTCGAAAACTAACAACCTACCAAGGTAAAGGGTTCTTGTTCACTTTTTTACTTTACCTTAAAAAAATTTAAGTGAACAAAAAATCAAAGTGATCACTTTATTTCCCTGTTTTACTTATGTAATTTTAATTTTGTGACGTGTTCAAGAGTCATGTAAGGTCTAAAGGAAATAATGCACTTTGAGTTTTATTCTATGTTTATAATGAAGGTGTATAGATTATCTACACTTTATTACCTCGAAGAATCCGAATGGCTGAAGTGATTTTGGTATATGATATGAGTTATCTAAATACTCGTCTAGACACCTACATAAATAAATAAAAAAAATTAAGCTTTTTGCCGTCACATTTTGCGAATAAAGCAAAAAGTAAAGTTTATTGGTAGAGGCCTACAAAGATACTAATTGACAGCGTGTTAGATTGTATAAGGATACTAAGTAAAAATAGGAAGTCTACCATAAAATACTGAATTTTTGTCCCTTTTTTATTATACAGGATGCCACGCCATATTACATGTGTACTAAAGCGAAAGGCTGTGATTCTTCTTCCCGAAGGGATCAACTTGTGAATAACGAGTTTTTGAATTTCAAATGTATTTTTAAGCTCTTTTTGTGTTCTTATAAACGCAAACTTGCATTATTTAACATTTTAAAATATTTCACAAATCTTTTTGGCTTATTTCTTTCGCAAAATCAGTGTTTTGTCATGATATAATTTACTACTTTGCAATTTCAAAACAATAATAACAATGTAAGAATACACGTACGATATATCGAATATGAAGAAAAAAGTCTGGCATTCTAACAAAAAAACAAAAATATTCAGAATTCAAAATATCGTAGGCTGGTTTACGTGTGAAAGTTGTCATTTTGATGAAAGCTACAGGGTGCGGCGTAGGGTTTTTAATAAAATCCGTTGCGAGCGGTTTTTGTAAAATCTACGAGCATGCCGATATAAATTAGAATAGGTAGGCCAAAATGTTTCGGCAAATGCAGCAATATTCAGTAGGTTACAATTACTCTCCTAATCAATCGCTTCACTATGGCAATGGTATCGTTGCGATATCATCACGTTGAATCGTTAGATGAAAGAATTTACGTGACGACGTATCTGTGCAAATATGGAGAGATTGATAGGCGTTATCCTAATTAACGTTGATCGTACGAGCTGACGATGATGTGATTTCATCTCACGACGAGATTAAATATGCATATTTAATTAGAGTGTTCTAAATGAAGCTTGAAAGTCATCGTGCGACCGGAAATGCAATAAAGATCGTACGACGGGTTTGATCGTGCGATCATGCAATAAACCTATTTGCTACCGATTACGTTATCTATCTAAAAATACCGCTAGGTACGACGCGTTTTTTACTCTCGCGCACGGCGTTGCTCCTAGAGTGTTAATTTACGTCTGGTGTAGAATGCTTTTGTTTAGGGTGATTTGGCTTACTTTATCTGAAAGCTTTCAATAGCTAAAGCTTAACAAGCTATAAAACTAGATATCAATATTTTGTTCCTATTGTTTTGTAATTTATTTTACACAGACCTTTCATTTGACAAAATGATGTACATATGTAGTTATATTTTCTATAATAATAGTATTTCTAACGAAAATATTTTTTGTTTTATTTATTAGTTTTTATGTTTCTGAATATACTTGATATGTTCTATGTAAAAAAAACAACTATCCTAATTGGTCACGTCATCGCACGAGCATTGACACTAACTGAGATCTGACATCGCGCGCTGGACATTGTGCAATGGGACATCCAATTGGACTCCTGTCGGAACATCGTACCTCGTACCGTGACGACGATCGCTGCAATGCGATGAAATCGTAGGGAAATAAAAACAAAAGGTACGCTATAAATACCCGATAATAAATCGTGAATACCGGATAAATAACCGTGACCACGATCGCTGCAACGCGATGGAATCATTGGGGAATTAATAAAACACAAGGTACAGGTCGCGCCATAGTTTAATAGCGCTAAACTTGACGCGCACAAGTCGATTTTTAGATTATTACACCGTTTTACACCTGCGCAGAACCCCTTACTTACTCTTTCGAGCGCTATTAAGCCGTGACAAGACGTGTACCTACGCGATAAATACAATACCTGATAAATAAATCATTAAGATGTTAGCAAATCGCGAAAGTTTAAACAGTTTTACAAATATGTCTTGTAGTGTAAGAGTAAGTACCTACATAATGTAGGTTAGTGCACTTTATACAAAAACTAAAAATATGAATATTTGCAGATGATACCATTGTCCTGCGGTGGCAATCGAACCCACAAGCTATTGCGGCTCAGTAGAACCAAATCACTACGCCAAAAAAATAATAATATTCTTTTCTATTCTAACTAAACTAATACCCGACTGAAAATAAATCAAACGACACTTTAGAAATTCAGAAAATAAAAAAGAAGGTTAAAAATAAAACAACTAACAGAATTAACTCAATTCAAAGCACGGACCAACGCGCAGTAGAAAATTCAATTATAGTGATTAGTTTCACCCTGCAACTGGGTTTTGTACTGAAAGTATCCAGCGCTTTCTAAAGCGATATTAGACACTATTATCTTTGGATAGAGTAGCTTTTATAACAATGCTTGCTCTATTGAAAGGTATGCCAATCACGTGTTGCTTATCTTTCTCCCTGCGAATTTACAGGGTGTACTGCATTAGCCAACGAAGCATTATTGTTACTACTTACAGTATTAATTCTAATTCTAAGTGGAGATCTGAGATGTGCACTGACATCTCGCCTAAGAGTGTATTGTGCACTCTACAGATGTCAGTGCATATCGCAGATCTCCACTTAGAATGAGCGGTTTTCGATTTGAATTTTTATAAAGAAAAAAGGTGGCAGGGGGCGTCAACTGGAAATTAGGGTATGTCAATGTCAAATAAAAACTTGTAAAAGTTTGTTTTCCTTTCACTTCGCATTGGCATTACCTTAATTTCCAGTTGACGCCCTGCCATCTATTGAGATATTTAGAAATAATTTGTATTTTTTTATTGTAAATCGAAAACCCCTCATTAGAATTAATACTATAAGTAGTAACAAAAATGCTTCTTTGGCTAATACAGTACACATTGTTCCCCTGCCGAACCAGGCCCTAACCAGTTCAGGGTATACCAATCACGTGTTGCTTAACTTTCTTTCTGAGAATTTACAGAGTGTACTGTATTAGCCAAAGAAGCATTATAGTATCTACTTATTCATAGCATTAATTATAATTCTAAGTGGGGAATCTGAGATCTGCACTGAAGTGTATTGTGCATCGTCCCCATGCCTAATCAGGCCCTAACCAGTTCAGCGCCTCGAAGTACCGGAGTAGAACTTTTGGCGATTGACAGCTTCGTTTCAGCTTTTCTGTAGGTGTGGATGGGTTAGATGCCACCATGAGACTCTTCAATTACGTAGTTCTTGGACAGAACCACTATCACCTCCGCGTAACTCAACTTCATACTCTTGTTCGGGCTTTTGTAAAGATAAAAATTAAATTGTAAACGCCATACTGAGTGTGTGTTGCAGTAAAGTTTAAACTACAATGATGGACAGCAAAGTTAGATTAAAATAGTCAGACCTGTATGTGATATATAAAAAACTAAATAATATTAAAATTAAACAGCTTGACTAATAAAAGTACCACATATAAGTATGACCATAGCCGTAATTTATTTTAGGACTAAATTTTATAGCCAACACCAAAAAAAAACCATAAAATGCAGAAAGTAACATAATTCGGAGACAAAGTTACCTGTATTGGGCGTCAGTGAAACACTTTGGTTTTACTAGTGACCTGCCTAAGATGGAGAGTGGCTAGGCCAAAAGGAAAAATAGAAGAAATGTTTATAGTTATATTAAGTTGAGTTACAGTAGGGTCTGAGTACGTTGTCTCCGAATGCGATACTAGAAACTATATGCCACTGGCCTGAGCTGAGAGTTCCGACGTAGTAAGGCAACAAGTGGATCCGGATACGTGGGCTGGCAGCAAGTGTGGTGCAGTGGTTGGCTTGAGAATCTCGGCGGATACCAAGAATTCTTCTGGATACCGGCCGTGAGAATATTGGGAACGGATGACGTCAGTGTGGCCGACGGTGTATGGCAGCGGTAAGGTAGGGGATCCTTACGGTATCGGCGGCGAGATCGTCAGAAAGGAGCGGCGTCAGTATGGCCGACGGTGTAGTGCAGCGATAACCCGCAGGATGGGTCCCTGAAATTCACGTCCAGACACTTTAGAAGTGGCCCGGTTTGCAGTATGACTGCAGCATTCTCGACTCAAAGCGTGAGCGCAATGGCAACAAGCATTTACAGTGATCGATGATGAGGCAGTCATACAAATGAATTACTTTCTAAAACAATGGAAATGAATTATCGGTTTACCTACCTCACTAATGCCCGGTTTCTGAGGTCCATTTATCGGTGGTTTATCTATTCTTTAGCGCTATTGGTTCGATAACTTGTGTAAATGCGTTTCCGAACAACGGAGTGACGGTTAAACTTCGTTTAAACTAAGTTTAACTTAACTAACCAATTTGGCCTGTTTATCGGTTCCATAACTCTATGTGACGTTTCTTTTTGCGGTGGCGAGCACTACAAGTACATACAGTTTAGGTTACCTATGTTATTATTTTGAGTTATTTTTCCCTATTTTTGTAGAGAAATAGTTTTAAACTAAACTAATATTAAGTATCTATAACTAATAAAATGGATACAAGTAGCTCGTTGGATTCCGATTTGGAAGTACTGGATTTGATTTCTAATATAATCAGTGCCCTCGAAATTTAAGATTTAGAAGAAATTCTTTGGGAATGTTTACGGATCAAGAATTATTATTTAAGAACACTGTGATATATCTAAGTGATATCATCAGCCCTGCACTGACTCCGGTAACGCATCGCAGGTTTACATTGTCTGTTTTGGAAGCCTACGTTTCTACGCTACCGGTACTTTTCAAGTTGTAATTGGCGATGATATTATCGTACATAAAACCACTGTATCAAGAGTTATATATCAAGTAAGCAAGGAGCTAAGCTAGCTAGGAGATACATGCCAGATTCTGAGAACCTAGTTATATTTAAATAGAGATAGAAGTTAAGGCTTAATTTTAAGAAAACTGCTGGATTCCCAAATGTAATTGGTTGAATTGATGGAACACACATAGGTACCAATTCAATCTCCTGGAGGTGAGCAAGCAGAACTATTTCGAAATACAAAAGATTTTTTTTCTATTAATGTACACGTTGGTTTCGATGCAAAGTTCATCCGTGACATATGTAGATGCTCGCTGGAATGGATCAACTCATGATAGTAGGTACAGTATACCATACCTAATTCATTCTTGAGAGCACGCTTGGATAACAATGAGATAGGTGGACACCTTTTGGGAGACAGTGCATAACCTTGTGGTAAGTATATGATGACATCATTTTTGAATCCAGCTTTAAATGCAGAAAAAAACTTTATTGAAAATTATTAGTTTTTATATATTAAATTATTTAAAACGACCCATCTCACTATCAAAGCAATATTTTTTTTTAAATAAAACTATTTATATTGACAAATTATAGCAATAAAATTAATTTTATGCTCGAATTTAAAAAAGATCCATCTAGTGGCAAGTTAAAGAATTAGTTATCGGTTCCATAACTAACTCAAGGCTCGTTGCATGCTCAGAAACACGGCGAGAGTTAACAGTAGTTTATCCTATAGATATCTTTATTGAATCAATAGCTAGTAATAGTTTATGTTAGATCTTCAGAAACCGGGCATTAATCGGTTCGATTGTGAGTTTCGTTGGTTCGAGATAGGTATCCGAGTCAAAGAAATAATTACGTAGGAAGACGGTCAATAAAAGATGATAGATTGATAGGTAGTGCGTAGAAATGATATTATACCAGTAAGACAATGGATAGTGAAAAAAGATAGAATAAATGAAATGATATTACCTACACTGGATTAGCGACTGCGTTGTCGGCGAGAAAGTGACAAGTAACCTCTAATTCCGTGAAGGATAAGCGGGCGGCGGCGCATAGGCACAATGCCGCCAACTTATGCGCTGCGTTCTGTTCAGTTGTCCAAAGTTTGACGCGGCAAGTGGCGCGAAAATTTAATTCTGTGAGACGCGAAAGGAATCGTTACACCCATATATTGCTGTAAAAAAGTATTTTACAGCAATATTAATTTTATTTGAGAGTTATTTTGTGAAAATGTGTAGTTTTGTATCTAGCAGCTCATTTAAGAATATACATAAATATAACTACCCCTTATAACTCTAGACGCGTAATTAAATCACTGAATAAGATGGTGCAGTGCAATTCATTCCAGGGAACGTTTACATTTTATTTGATAAGGAGAAAATGTTTTAAAATAATTACACACAACATTCTGGCCACGGCTTTGCATGCATTTTTCAGGATATTATTAGCTTGTTTTGTAACATCAGGGCTAAGATTTCTGAGCAAAATTTCATACAGATCTGATTGGTAAGTATAAGAGGAGAACACGCATTCGCAATGGGATGGATGGGCACAGAGCAGCACCGAGCTGGGATGGAGCAGCACGGCAATGAAATTTGTAATGTGATGTGGCATGCCGCAGAAGGGGGAGAGTGGTCGGGTCTTGAGTCACCCGAGTGGCTCTTTTCTCACAGTTTTTTTTTCTCACATGGCGCATGGCGTGAAGCGGTAACAAACATCCACCCATACTTTCAACTTTGTATAATATCAGTGTGACGTGATGCGTAAAACACAAAAATTTTATGTTTTTATGTCCAGTGTATAGAATCAGAATCAGAATCAGAATTAATAACTTATTTCTTTAGGTTACAAAATAAGCACTTAGACAAGTCAAATTTTATACTATAAACATAGTTATTATTATCAAATAAGAAATAAGGTGTTATTGTTATACATTATTTGTAACAAGGAGTGACCACTTATTTTTCAAAAAAGTGCACAGTAAAACTGTAGCGCCCAATTCACAAATGTTCTTCGATATTTTCTGCTGAAAAGCAAGCAGACTAATACAATAATCGATAAGGGTTCCCGATACTTGATTGAATGTTGGTCCCACGTTGGTCCCATTGGGATGAATAGGGTGGATAATGAAACTCTGCTCACATTGGGCTACGAAACTTTATTGTGCCAACCTCATTCAAGATTGATTTCCTACAACTTTTGTGTCCGTAAAGAGTAGATAAGTTGTTTTTTGATATAATTGAAAATCAATACGCTAGGTCATCATAATAACACATTAATATTAAATATAAAATAAATAATGATAAACAATCCAAACAACATCATCTAGCCCCAAACTGGGAAACCCAAAACACAAACTCTGCTTGAGTTTGTGTTTTGAAGACCACCAATACATAACTGACATATTTAATACATTACTATTACATAGGTACATATTTTTATCAGAGGTACATAGAAAACACCCAGAACACCTGAAACAAATATTGAATATCAGCAGATCGTACTATCTGTCCCGAGGCGGGAATCGCAACCGAAACCTCCTGTGTCGCAGGCGGACCTTCGCCCGCTGTCCTACTGAAGGAAGACGTCAGGGTTGGATTTATCGAAACTTTTTCACACTAAACCCCTTCTTAGCACGTTCACTAGTGCCAAGCTTCAGCGATGTGACCCGTTGGACAGCGAGTGCGTCGGTGGCAGTCAATATGTTAATGAATTGGATCAGCTTGAATCTTATTTAACTAGAGAGAGACCTAAGATACCACACAAGCTAATTTTTGCGTCCGAAAAACGCGTGCAAATTCGTAGATCTAACTCAAAGTTACGGCCCAATTTGAATTAAAACTGCTGTCCGAATTTTTCTTTATCTAAACCTTATTTAAAGTAAAGCCGAGGCACGTCTGTAAGAACATAAATTTCTGGAATGCTCCACTGTATAAATGGGCAAACAGCTGAAATTTTAAAGGAGCATAAATTGTCTTCCGAGACAGTTCGAGGACAAAGGGTACTGCATTCCGTTCCAAAGGGATCATTAGCTTTGGGAATTATCTGATACTGTTGCTAATTGCCTTAATGGGTAATATTTTTGATGGAACCTAATAAATACATAGCCCAAGGGCTGACTATGCCCCGTCCACTCATTTATTTTCTTCGACTGAATTAAAGAATGCAATATTTCATAGACTGCTTCTTTTCAAAAAAGTAATGCGAATCTATCGGCTCGAAAAATACCGGGACTAACGAAAGCTTCATTATTTATCGAGCGAGAGATTATGTGTGTATGAGAAATCGAATTCTTTGATTAAGGCGGTTGTACGCCTTTTACTAGCGCCGCGCCGCCGCTGCCTTTCTTTCTTATATCCAATGTATAGTTTATGTACCTATCATAAGCTTTTTTAATACCCATAAGCTAGTTTTCTTTTATTTTTTCTAAGCAGGATAGCGAATTTGGTCTTGGTGGCCTAAATTATACGAAACTATTTCAGACGGATTTAAAAAAGCTTAGGATAGATATAATAAACTGTACATTGGATATTTGAAAATTCCTTTGAATAACGTAATTATTAGTACAAATACACTGGCGCTAGTGTGTGGCATACAACCGCCTTAAGTCAGAGAAAAGAATACAGGCTGCTACCAATGCAGCCTTATTAGCCAAATTTAGGCCTTTTTTGCCCTGTCCTACTCGCATCCAAGTATGCCACCCTACTTTTATCATTTCGTCAACCTATCTAGTGAGAATCACCTTCAGTAATTTATCAATAACCTATTACACTAATAATATAAGGTGTTGCTGCATACATTTTTGACTATAAAAATACCGGAAAAGATATTTGCAGATGGTACAAACATTTGTCACGCGTGGCGGGAATTGAACCCGCAACCAGCCTTGCAGGTGGATCTTTGCCTGCTAGGAAATTGAAACCGTCGAATGTCTATAGCAGAGAATCTGATGCGTAAACGAGAGTGACGAAAGGGTAAAAAAGCGTAAAATATACTATCATGGTCTTGTTGAGCACTGGGTAAGTACAACAGGAAGTGCGCAAATCTAGAACCAGTCAAATCTAGAAGGAGGCATTTTACGATTTGGTCACAGAACACCTAAACGTCTTGAACAGCTTATCAGAAAATAAACGCCCGCTCGCAGACCACAGGAGTTCACTTAGCTCTTGTACAAATACACTACCTGTAGTATCTTCAGCAAAATACCTAGGTGAGTAAGGTAACCTAAAGCTTCTTGCTTGCTCGCTATTAAAACGTCGTACGAAATATTGCCTTATTTCGCTCAACTTGAACAACATTAAGCTGGTTTAACCCATTGGTGCACGATATTTTTACAACCACATTGTATTGAAAACTCTAAATCTCTTGCTCTACTTACCTATCGTTCAGTATTAACAGGTCAACAAGGCTCCTGTTTGTCCCAGGGATCTCTGAACAAACATTGATAAGGAAAAACGTAGATAATGCCTATTCCTATTAACAGGGCGATTCATTGCAACATGCCTAATCTTTACGAGCTCTTTGCAATTCTTCCTTTTACTGTGTATTTTGCTACGGAAGAGTAACCAGGTGAGGGTAAATGGCGTTACAGGCTGTAATGTAACGTGTTACACAACGAGCGCGCTTTCCGCTTACTACGCATAGCACGTTTGATTACATAAATCACACATGCTATGCGTAGTAAGCGTAAAGAAGGAGCTCGTAACGAGCAACGAGACGGATTGTAACACACGACCGACGTAATGTTGCGAATTTTAGATTATGCCCCGTAACACCGGTCAGTATCAAATTTCAGAATCAAATTCAATAACTTTATTTCTTTAGGCTTACAAAATAAGCTCTTAACGATTTAAATTTTATACAATCTATCGATTAATCATCATCATTATCAGATTTTATAGCATAAACAGTTATAAATATAGTAATTTTTAAGAAATAAGAAATAAGGTGTTATTGATTTTCTCTTCACTTTAATTCCCCGTCCGAAAACCGATTAATCAAGCGTAAATAAGAATTGAGCAGGTCTGAAATGTCGATTTGTTGAATTATTCGTTAAAAACTGTCAAACTTGGTGCTTAAAATGTTTTTGAGTATGTATCACGTTTAATTCTAATTATCATTTCTCTAAGATTACGGGGTGCTACGGGTCTTATTGACATGATTAATTAGTTTTTTTTTTGTATGTGACCAGTATTTTTTGTCACGCACCCCTTTTGCTACTGGCAGACCTAAATGTGACGTGACGAGCACTTTACTAAAGAATTTCTTAACAACGTTCATACATTTTTCACTGAATAAACTTGTACACTATGTCATTGTTATCAGCGTAGCAAAAAGTAAAAGGTTTAAAAGGATTGCAACCATACTATTCTTTTATTCTCTTGTCTGGTGGAAGGAAGAACTTTTTAAGCCGTCCCGGTGCAACAGTACGAAGTAAATGGCTTTGGGCTTTTACAATAATTATAAAGGATCCCGTTATCTCTATAAAATAAGGCTTAATTAAAAAATATTCGATGTCTTCCTTTATGAAGAGGTATTTTATGCGTAGGTTATCAGTTACATACAGATATCCTATAATAGTCTGACCGCTTTTGTTGTGTTGCATTGTTTTAAACAAGCAATATTCATATAGGTAATACTACCCCTTTACTTTATTCACAGAGAAAAATAGAATCAATAGAATAGAAGCAAATTAGAACTTAGTATTTATACAATAAAATTAAATTAACTGCAGACTGTTGCAACTTTTACTTCATGTCCTTTATTAAATTTATATTTGTAGTAATCGGGAATATTTATTTGCAAAGGATGTTAAGTTAATCTTTTCAAAGGATCTTTGTGGTGTATAAAACACTAGGTTAAATACTCAAAACCAAGCGAGTTTTTACTCTATGCTCAAAACATAATTAAGTCCGTTTTGCATGTATATTCTTTTGAGGAATAAATAAAATTGTAAAACCGTAAACCGTATCTGGTATGCTAAGAACGTCGAAGATTCTGGTTTAAGCGCCTACTATTTTATGAGAGTAACGTTTTAAGCACAATGTGTGGTTCCATCCAGGCGCAACGCAAGCTGTGTTTAGGTAGGAATCTACCTCATCCTATTTGCACTTGTCATTATTGTACTATGCTATCCCATAAAAATATAAGATTAAATAGTCTTAGTCATTGTTATCCTTTTA
Source organism: Eupithecia insigniata (assembly GCA_947859395.1). Lineage (NCBI taxonomy): Eukaryota > Metazoa > Arthropoda > Insecta > Lepidoptera > Geometridae > Eupithecia > Eupithecia insigniata. The sequence goes on from OX401998.1 coordinate 3,937,755, forward strand.
GCTCTAAGTTATTTTAGAATAAATTATTTTATTTTTATCTAGTAGAAGTACTTACCTAGCACAAGGCCCATAGCTGAAAAAGAGTTGAGTTGAGGTGGTAATGATACGCACTTGCAGGACGTTCAGCTGTTGTTCCTGCGCCTGATCTCTCCCCGGTGATCTAGGTCTGCCGTCATATCGGATTATGAGAGTGATTTCCACACTCTCATAATCCGATATGACGGCACGGCGTGTACGGCGACAGAGTGCACTTGTGTTTGCACACACACTTGTGCACTATAATAAATAATCCTGTGCACATGGCTAGTCTCCGTAGAGATTGTTCGCCGTAGTTCAAATTCGGCTACCACGTCACATAGGAGATTCAAATATCAAAGTGCTTTAAAAGTAATATAGATGAATTATTCTGTATTGCACATCAAAGAATATATAGAGAACACCAAAACAAATACAGATAATGTACAATGGACAGACTTATCGCTAAAAGCGATAAGGCCGCCCATCGTCTCTTCCAGACAACCTTAGGATGGACAAGAAGTGATTGAAAAATAATATACGGTGTTTTATTTCCTTTAGGCCCTACAGGACTCTTGGAATTCATAAAACTATTAGAATGTGGTATAATTAATAAAAATTCCTCGCAAAACCTTCTCTGAAAAAAAAAACCTTATCTTTCTTCTTTATAATATACTAGCTGCTACCCGCTGCTTCGCACGCGCTTTTCATGTACCCTATGTCATACTTAGTGCTATTTTATAGTCCCCGGGATAACATCTACCTCCATGCCAAATTTCATTAAGATCCGTTCAGCCGTTTAGGCGTGAAAAGGTAACAGAGCGATAGATAGACAGAGTTACTTTCAAATTTACAATATTAGTAATATTGCAATGGATTTCCGCAAAGTCTGAATGTATTACTTATTTATGTCAGATTCAGGTAAAACACATTTACCTTGTGTTCAACTATCTGCGTCCGCGGCTTCGCGTGGAATTTTATTTTTTGCGCGGAAACCTAATTGTTTGGTGGTTATTCTGCTATTCCGGAGGAAAACAGATCTAACAAATCAAACATTATAAAATTGATTTAGCCGTTCTTGAGTTATAAATGGTGTAACTAACCAGACTTTGTATTATTTATATAGATTTGTAATTCTCGTCTATATTCCGATGATATTTTATATCAACAGAGACATTATAAATGAGAACGATAACAGAAAACAAAAAGGTAACAGCAAAGTTATCACTAAAAACTAAAACACAAACTTCAACAGTGCATAATCTCACATGTGTAGCAAAAATTTTAAAATTGAAAACGAACGTTTATGAATGAAAGCTTTCCAAAACCAAAAATTTTCGATTTTCTATGATTGAAGTTTAGATTTTTGCTTTCTTTGTGTGCTTTGCTTCGATGATACCAATGTCGTTTAATATTTTCCACCAATATTCCTTGAGATTTGTAACCCCTTTGTGTACAAAAAAATCCAGGTTTATGAATCAGAGTATAGATGTTATTGATCATCATCATCATTATCAGCCCGTATACGTCCACTGCTGAACATAGGCCTTCCCCAAACGACGCCACTAATAGCGGTCCTGAGCCGCCTCCATCCAACGACTTCTTGCAACCGCTACTATGTCGTCGGTCCATCAAGTGGGAGGTCTTCCCACACCAGGGTTGGAAAAAAAACAGTTTTTTTTAAATTTTATAAAACAAACAGTTCAAATTGTTTTAAACAAGTGTTTGTTTTGTTTTTTTTTGTCCTTTTTAGTTTAGGGCATTATTTTAAATTAATTCGACCTATAATGTTTCATTTCCAGACTAGATCTTTTGACTTTTCAAATTTTCTATAGTAAAATAAATATTGACAAAAAACGATCAATGGATAAACATTTATTTTATGTTGCGTATCTCTAATCACTACTAAACGATTTACATTCACCCTGAATGTTTCCTAGCAGGACTATACCGGCGGGGAAATACCTATAAACTATAAATTCTATTCTATGAATAGGGGCACCCCCAATATTTATTAATTAGTGATGGGCCGAATGTGGTTTGAACCGAATACGAATTTCGGCCGAACATTCGGTAAAAATCAAAAATGCCGAAGTTCGGTTTTTATTCTGCACTTATATGGTAACAACTAACAAACAACAATAAAATATACCTATAAGTAATTAATATATTGAATTTTCAAAAAGTTTATTTGATTCAAATCGTAAGACTTCCTAATTTAATAAGAACTTATTGAATTTGATTTTTTAATTCTAAAACTTAAGATTGAAATGTCGAAAAAGGAAACTGATAATGACAGTTAGTTACTTGATTAATAAATAAATTACCATGATTTTAAATTATGTAAAAGGCTTATTTATTTAATCAGGTATGAGTGAGTATGACAGATTAGATTTTTTTATGTTTTATTAATCTTAAAATCAAAATTGTGCAACTATTTCACTCTTTTCTTATACCGAATGTTCGGCATTTCAACCGAATTTCGGAAGAATGCCGAAGTTAGGCCCATCCCTAATATTTATATTTAAATGAGGGGAATAAAATAACCACTATTCCATTCGACAGCCATCCATTAGGGACTTTCCTAACGGGACTTTACCGGCGGGGAATTACTTAATATGAATTCTATAAATACGAGTGCCTTTCTTTCTCACATTTCATTTCATTATTAATTCTGCGACTGATAACACCTCATAAAAATGTCAACTCCAGGACGCAAAAAGCATGCAATTTGGGAAAAATTCACATCGATCCCCCAATAAAATACCACACTGAAGACCAATAGGGTGCGTTGCAGAAAATGTAAGAAAGAACTAGTTGGACTTGTGAAAAGAATGGAGGCACACTTCCAGCAATGTAGCACCACCACCGGTTCTAACACTGACGCAAATCTTGACGCGGACAGGGACGTGGAGGAGGAGTTGTTGAGTGATGCTGGTTCTTCCCGATCTTCAGATAATTCTTCTGCTACACCCACACCTTCTGTTACTACTCTTCAATCTAAAAATGCCCGTACCAGCAGCAGCGCGAGCGTGAACATTTCAATGAAAAGATTTATTATTGCTACAAGTCAAGAAGATAAGAAGAAAATTGATTTACAATTATCTCGTTATATGTTTGCTACTAACACGCCTTTTAACCACGTAGAACACCCAGAGTTACTGAAATTAATGGAAATTTTACGCCCAGGATATAAACCTCCAAACCGCAAACAAATTGCTAGCAAGCTACTCGACGAAGTCTACAACTCGACTCAAGAAGCCGTAAAAAATGAATTGAAAAACAAAGTTGTTAATCTGGCAATTGATGGGTGGAGTAATGTCAGGCAGGACTCGATAGTTTGTGTCTGTGTTACCGATGTGTTGACAGACTCATCTCATTTAATTGATACAATAGACACAGGAGCCGAAAGCCATACAGCTGACTACTCGGTTAAAGTTACTACTGCGGCAATAAAACAATGTGAAACTTACAAATGTACGGTGCGAAGTGTAGTGACAGACAACGCAGCAAATATGAGCCGTATGAGACGAGATTTAGCCCAACAGGAAGAACTAGCTTCTCACGAGGATATACTTACATACGGCTGTTCATCACACATATTAAACCTTCTAGCAAAGGATTTGAATGCAGAAGATATTACTGATAAAGTTAAGTCGATAATGCGGTACTTCAAATACACTCACTTTGCATCTGCCAAATATAAAGAAGCTGGTGGAAAAGCAATTGTTATACCACAACAGGTACGGTGGAACACAATGGCTGACTGCTTAAAAGTGTTATTAGAAAATTGGCATATAATGTCAGATATATGCTTAAATCATTCAACTGCTATAGATCTGTCAATTTCATTGAAAGTAAATGACATGGCGCTGAAGCAACAAGTCCAGGCTCTCTACAAAAAACTGGAAAACATCGCAGTTACACTTGACATCTCCCAAAAGACATCCTGCTGTATTGGCAAAGTGACTGAAGCATGGATAGAGCTTAAAAATATGTTTGAGGGAGAGAATGTACGACTGCGTGAGACCGAGTATTCATTGGATGATTTAAGGAAGTTCAAAGCTCGTTATGAAATGGCAATGTCTCCAGCTCATTTTGCAGCAAACTTACTACATCCTAAGTACAGGGGTGAAAAACTCACGAGTGAAGATATTTCTGAGGCTTTATTATTTATAGAAGCTTATCACAAAGAGGCGATGCCCTATGTTGTTAAATACAGGGCAATGACAGATCCCTTTCATAACTTTCTATTTGAAGATCATGTAGTAAATCAGGTCGGACCTCTCGAATGGTGGCAGTCATTAAAAAAACAAATTAATGGTCAAACAATGAACTTAGTGGCTCAGCTTCACACTGCTGTAGCTTCAAGTGCTGGAATTGAAAGACTGTTTTCAACATTTGGATTTATTCATTCTGACGTACGAAATAAACTGGGTACAGAGAAAGCTGCAAAACTTGTTACAGTTTTTAAATACCTTAATAAGGAAAAGAAAAATAATTGTTATCTTGATCTTGTCATATTGTCTTACTCTCCTGACTGACAAACAATTTTGATTTTATAATGTTTATTAAATATAGGTAATTTTGTTTGTTATAATTTTGTTTTTGATTGATTTTAAATTGAAATTTTTAATATTCTATACTATCTAATGCATGTTTAAAAAATACGTGTTATCTTATCCCATTACCCATATAAATCCTGGTACTTGGTAGGTACTTAGATCTTTGTTTGACTGAATAAATAACTTATCAAAAAAATATTACTTTCATTTTATATCATTCATTCGCAATGAAAAGTAGTTTTAAAGCTTGTTTTTTTCTCATCGTTTTATACAATGTTTAAAACTTGTTTTAATCTGTGTTTTTAAACGTGTGATAAAAAACACGGTTTAAAATCAAACTGTTTTAAACATTGTTTTAAACATGTGTTTTAAAACCATTTGTTTTAATCATGCCAACCCTGTCCCACACTCAGTTTCGCATTGCATCGCGGTCGCCACTCGAGAACCTTTACTCCCCAACGGTTATCGGTTATAGATGTTATTGGAATTGATAAATTGTAACCAAAGTATAAAACAGTCAGTTATGTTTACCTGTTAAATACGAAAGGATGGGATAGAGCAATAAATTATGTATTCAGTAAGGCGCGGTGCAAAGTTCCGGCATTCCTGTCGTGGTAAAGAGTTAAGCAATGCGGCACTCTATCTTTGGCTGCTATTATAAACGAAACTGGTAACCAGCTTCCTATTAATAAATAAAAATAATAATGATGGTGGACAATCCACACAGCATCAGCCAGCATCTAGCCCCAAGCTAACCAGGGCTTGTGTAAAAAACAAAATAAAATGTAATGTGTGTAAATAAGATAAATGCAACATTAAGAGGTTTTCAATGCGAACTTTTTAAAAAAAGTGGTTGCCATAGACTAAAATAGATGGCGCTGTATGAAACTCAGTGTCAAAAATCAAATAGTTTTAGAAATGTGTATTCTGTGGTAAAATGGCACCCGTTTCGTTATGTATTTATTTTATGACAATTGAAATTTTCTCTTTTGATTTTTGTGCAGCGCCGTCTAGTGTCAAAATAAAAAGCGTTTTTGTTTTTTTTAAAGATTGCATTGAAAAGCCCTCATTCAGCGCAAATCCTTCTCTGAAATAAACCTTCGCTATCTTCTTTACAATATTTAGCCATTTTGTATATGATATAACAAAAAATTATAATTTTTAACATAACGTACATTAACTTTACGTAGAAAAAAATGGTATAAAATGTGAAATGAAATGACTCTGTCGAGTTTCGAACCCACTCATGCTGAGATAGAGACCATTTTGTGACTCAATGCAAACATAAGACTGTTTTGTCTTATCTTAATTTTATTTTACAGGAAATTTTGTTTTTTATGATTTGAATATAAAATATTCTGATTCTGTTTCGTTTTTATTAATTTCATGCTTCGAAATGGAAATCTTCAATATTAGTACATTAATAACGACAAAGTTTGAATAGATGTATGTATGTTTGTCACTTCAAAAGTACGTATTGTCTTGAACAAAACTAACCTAGTTTTATATACAAACTACATATAAAACCCTCACATTTTTAATTTTTACTAGTACATCCAAATCACTGAAACCAAAAAGCTTGACTTTTTAAAACCCCCATGAACTATTTTAAACACTGGAAACTTTGGCCTTAGTTTGTTTCTATACCGGTCATGCGACATGAAAGTGCCTATTATGTATATGAAAACACAAAGTTCATTAGATGTTGTAGTGTTCTGCGTAGAATGCCATTTTTTATAAATAGATTGAAGCATTCACTGCCCAGCCTTGGCGGTGCGACACGAAGGAGCGCACCGCGCCGCCGTACTCGAAATGGACACGTGCGTCGGAGGGCCGTGAAAGTGTTAATAGAAAATTAGTTTTGGACCCAGCAAAAGGCTGGCGACAACAAACGTGGAAAAATGCCCGCTTTTTATGTGAATTAGTCTTTGTAGGAAGACGTACGCCCGCGTGTCGAGCGAACCCGCCTTACCTATGGATAAATGGGTACTTACCCTAGGTATAGTTTTTGTGGATAGATAGGATATGTCGCGGGAGAATATGGAAGTACTTTGTAAAAGTGATATAAAATAAATGCACGTTGCCACTTTCTGTGTGTATTCTGTGTGTTTTAGTGAAAAAATCTTACAGTCGAATTGAGAACCTCCTCCTTGAAGTCGGTTAGTGATATTACACATCCCTGCATATAGATTACGAAAAGTAGGGAAATCATTTATGGGCAATTGCGTGCGCTTTTATAATAAACTTCCATCTGAAGCAACTGAACTCCCTATTCGTAAACTTATACAGTACATTAAACAAAATCTTATCCTCAGGAAGGCCTTTTACTCCATAGATGATTACATCAATGATGTTAATGCTTGGCCAGATGTCGCTCCGTTCCGCACTGTCAATAGTATGTAAGAAATTCAATGTTCTGTTTAGCTTTATAGAAATATCGACATGTATCTAAATCGCATTAAATTTAGATTTAGATAGGCAAAATAACAATGTATTAGACACTTAAGTGATATTATCAATGTGCTGGTGGTTTCTTTTTCACGTCTTCCACTAGTGGACAAAAAAATTAAGTGAAGAGAATATCAATAACACCTTATTTCTTATTTGATATTAATAACTATGTTTATAGTATAAAATTTGACTTGTCTAAGTGCTTATTTTGTAAGCCTAAAGAAATAAAGTTATTGATTCTGATTCTGATCCAAATAAGGAGATCATATCAGCCCATACACGTCCACCGCGGGATTTAGGCCTCGTCCATACGATGCCACAAATAATTTCTCAAATAATTCCTGAGCCATCTCCATCCATCCACTCCCTGCGACCGATGGCCCATCGAGTTGATGGTCTTCTAATAAGTGCCAACCCAAAAGTACAAATAAGTAGATACCTACCTAATATTGTCATTGAAATAATGAAAAACAACAGCAAGCCTAGAAATCTTTGTTTTATAATTTAGAGTTAGCTACGTCGTTGTATTTTATAAGCTAAGAGGTAAGGTTCCTGCAATACAAACTTTAAAACGGGGATTATTATAACTTTAAACTCTTGTCTGGGATAAAATGTTCGCACTACTTTTGTACTACTTAAAAGAAGCCTGAAGAGCCCTACATAGTTAAAATACTTCTATACTTTATAAACTATGTAGGCAGCAGTGAAACTTCTGGAAGCCTCGGCCGTATTATGGTCAATGCAAAATAAAAAAACTTAAGTGTGAAGTCCGCGAAAAGTTTAAAGTTAAATATTTCAGAGATTTCTTCCTCGGAGTTTTTTCGCGGGAGATTCTTCTTAGTGCTATTTTATAGTCCTTTACAAAGGCAGCATGAAAAATGAAATGGTCATTTGGAAGACCGCTTTTGTAGTTTGCTCAGTGGCGTCTCTTCAAGTCTTTTGTTCGTGTAACTTTTGTCACTTTAGCTTCAGCGAAATAAACTTACTCGGAGATTACCAGTGAGGTTAATGAACCAGTAAATTACTCTTAGTTTTTGAAGTTATATTCGCACTCAGACTAACTAGGACAGAATGTTACAAATGCATATAATGTTGGTAGATACTCCTGATTTTTAATAATAAAAGTATTATAATTTTATTGAAAAAGAAAATAACAATCAAATAATATAAACAAATTAAACTAGTATTGAAACAATTGAGCTAACTGCAGACTTTTGCAAACAATCTACAGGTAGCTCAACTAATCCATATCAATACCAGTCGGAAGCGTTCCCAAGACGCTGGCTGGTAAAAGTAATTGAAATTCGAAAGCGCAAAGACAGGCCTTTTTCGCAGCTTGCAAAAAATATGTTGCACATTGCAAGACTTTATCATATATGACCTTGATATCGGACCACGAAACATGGTTTGTGTTCGTGCTTCGGCACTTACGTAGGTGACATGTACGTATATGTAAGGCATATAACAACAGATGCGGCCGCAGTATTGACAGATAATATAATATCCTACATCCTGCTAAGGCATATAACGACATATGCGGCCGCAGTATTGACAGATAATATAATATCCTACTTCCTGCTAATAATAGATATGTCGAAAGTCAAAAGTTTGTATGGATGGATGTATGGATATTTGTTACTTTTTCACGTAAAAACTACTGAAACGATTAGGCTGAAATTTGGTATGGGTATAGTTTGAGACCTGGAATAACATATAGGCTAATTTTTATCCCGATAGATGAAGATAGGTGAAGGCGCGGGCAGCAGCTAGTAACGTAATAATACCAACGTAGTACACCTGTATTGACTCTACGAGGGTACCAACGCATAAGACAGACCGAACCTACGTTTCACGGAATCTGCTAAGCTATCAACATATCAATGTTGATTTGAGTTTTGAGACGGGGTAGTGGTAGTGGTAACATTCTTACCCAAAGACAAAGAAAGAGGGTAGATCGGTATGTCTGCCAATAAAAACTAACTCGCAGTGACTTCAGCTCTATCGTGATCATGGCGCATGTAACTGTGCCGTAATATTGGGAAACTCAAAACTCAAATCATGATAAATATCCCGTTATTAATTTTAGTGTTGTAAATAACTATGATAGATTCAAAAGTTATATCAATGTTGAATTTTAAAATAAATACGTTGAATAGGGACGAGAAATCAGAGGACCGTGATCTGTTGCGCAAGATCATAGGGGAAGGAGTTGTTGCATACTACGAAGCGTGATTCCAAAAACTATCTAACTAATTGCAAGACATGTACCGAGGCAAATTTGGTTATGAAGCCAGTTTTTTTACGCTCTCTCCTCTTGCGTCTTCCATAGAGAGCGTACCTCTAGGGATCTACAAGACGCTCTAGGGCATTTAGTTTTTAGACTGTTGACAGCTCGAGAGACAATCAACTAGTGATGTCCTAGTGATTAACCGATTCGATTTTTCATAACAATTGATTTTGTTTTTGAAGAAGTTGAAATCGATTTGGTTATTTTTGTTAACATTTTGAATTATCCTCTAAATATATTCAGACGTACAAATAATTTCCGCCTTAGATACTGCAAGGGAAAAAACAGTGTATATGAAATATTGCATTTGTTCATTCATTATTCATTCAGTTGCTGTATGACGAATCATGTGGCACAGCAGGCGAGGGTCCACCTGCGACACAGGAGGTTGCGGGTTCGATTCCCACCTTGGGACAAATGTTAGTTCGACCTACAATATCATCCATTGCACAGCATTACATTATATTTACACAGCATTGGGGTAGATGATGCTGTGTAGATTTTCCATCTTTTTTTATAATTCAATTAATAATAATACTGTTTGTTATTACATATTAATAATTGATTTTAAAAAAACATGCCACAGTGTCGAACCAAACGTTTCCGCTCTACTTTCATTATAATTACCAGTAAAGAGTACAACGAACTTCCTGCGTTTGTTTTTCCGGTAGAGCACAATCTAGAAGTCTTCAAATTCCGAGTGATCAAATTCCTTCTGGGAAAGCGTGCTCCATCTTAGGCCACATCTTCACTTTTTCAAGTGTGATGGTAGTCAAACGCTTACCATTAACAATATAAACAAAAAAAGAACTGTCTATAGTTAAATAAATGCGTACATGAAGGACATATGTAATATAGAAGGTCTGGCGCGAGGACTATAGTGATTATAGTTAGATTAGTTTTGATTTGAAGACTCCTAGATTAGATCTCCTTAGAGTTGTGACCTTTTCGAAGTTATTTCTGTACATGCCATGACGTCAACACTAAAACAAATATCACAGATGTTCCCTTTTTGAATATAATATGTAGACGGAAGCATTTAGAATTCATTCATTTGATAAACCTTATTCGTCAGAATATGCGAAATATGCCCTTTTCGAAATTGCATATTCAATCCTACTATATAGATATAATATTATAAATATCAAAGTTTGTAAGGATGGATATTTGTTACTGTGTCACGCAAAAACTACTGAACTGATTGAGGTGCAATTTGGTATGAGTATAGTTTGGGACCTCGAATAACATATAGACAATTTTTTATCCCGATAAAACGCGCTCTGGCAGCAGCTAGTTAAATTATATAATAATAAATACATACATACGTGTAGAGTAGTAGAGTACACATCCAGCGAATTCATGGTGGTTTGGTTTGTAGTTATACAAACACTAGTGTCTATTTGTTCTCCGTTAGCAATACAAACATTGGGCCTATCTCTTAACTGAGATTATTATATGATTTGGAATTTAATACAAAGGAAGCTGTCAGCTTTGAAATGAAAATGTACCCAAATCGGAAGTAAGGGGTAAACAATCTGCATTCATTGTATATGAGAATGTTACAAGCTTAGAATTCATGCTTACGAGTAGTATAAAATTAATTACGCTACAGAAATATAAACGGTAATATAAATAGAGTTATATAACATGCTTATGATCATTTTAATCGGCATAAAAAACTTGGTAACTAAATCCTCCTACAATTACTAATGAACCACACAATTTTCTAGTTCTGCACAACTACGTTAATGGTACTTCTACCCGAGTAGTATTATAATAAGAACTATTATGCACGGCGTATTAGGTAACGGACCAATATGAACGAAGGGAAAGAATAGGAAGAAATAGCTTCCAGTGATATGGCCGCGTGTTGTATTGTTTTATAATGTAGATTTAGAAATAAGAAATTTGTTTATGTTTCGACCCAAAATCTGGTGAGTATCTGGCGCAGCGCATCAGCATTGCAATACAGCGCGCGGGGCAATGCAGCTAGCGTCTTGGGGACTCTTCCGACTGGTATTGATATGGATCAGTTGATCTACCTGTATATTGTTTAACAGTCTGCAGTTAGCTCAATTGTTTCAATTGTATTGTAAATATTACCTAATTCTAATTTTTTTTTTTATTCATAATGGTAAAGCGTTTGACCACCATCTCACTCGGGAAAGTGAAGATGTGGCCTAAGATGGAGCACGCTTTCCCAGAAGGAACTTATTCACTCGGGATTTGAAGACTCCTAGATTGTACTCTACTGGAAAAACAGAAGCAGGAAGTTCGTTCCACTCTTTACCGGTACCTATAATGAAAGTAGAGCGAAAACGTTTGGTTCTACACGGTGGTATGTGTGGTGTGTGGTGTGTTTCTATATTTGATTGCGATTTCTTTGTTAATAAAAAGATTTATTTGTGTCTTATGTACATACTTTATGTAAAGTGTTCATTCATTCCTATTCCAACCTCTGCATCTATGATGTTACTGGATTTGAATTAAGCCAGCTACTCACTAGCGACGTGTAACTAACAGTAACCGTTGCATGTTATTGTTACATAAAAGCATAGATTGTGTTACGTTGAAATTAAACACGAAATTTCTGGAGCTGATGATTATATTCTCAAGACTGAAGATCGCATCACACGTACTCTAAAACTATCGAGATAGATAGATAGATAGAAAACTCTTTGTACAATAAAGACACAACTCACAAACACAAAATACATACAAAAGGAAAAGTTGACAGCAATGAAGTACAAAGGGCAGCCTTATCGCTTTGAGCGATCTTTTCCAGGCAACTTTGGAGATTCTTACTATAACGATATCTGTTGCGTAGAATTCGAAATCAGGAAACAAGGTTTGATTGAAAATATTTCTCAGTGGCACTCACAAGCCAGTACACTGTAATGGACTCTACCAAAACACCGAACCCGCCGACACAGCCCACATATTTTTGGCTCTACTTAAATTTTAAGGTAGGAGGGCAGTTTTTAAATTCTATGACTATATTTATTTAACTCCTTACGACTTACAATGGAGAAGACGCTGCCGTCATACAGTAACACATTTTATAAACTACCACAGAAGGCAGAGCTGCCAAGAGCTATGTTCTATATTTTTTGTTCAAAAATAAACATTTAAATTATCATGAATTTTGTATTGCAGGCAGCCGACGGTATTTTACCTACTTTTCGACGTGTCGTGTCGGTGTGTAGACTTTTAAACAAAGCCTGATAGTATACTGTCAGTAGGTATTTAGTATCAGTCTGTACAGAAAACTAAATTTAGGTCTATGGTCTGATCACTTACAGTAGAATACCTACTCACGCGTTACGCCTAAACGGTACGGTGTTCACTATCAGTGAGCACCCGGCGTAACACTCAGAAACTTTATTTACACACTCAACTGTCGCAAGCATGTTCAAGACCCCGCCAGCTGAATTTATTACACCGTAGAAATGCATTGCGGTTCAAGTCCAACAGAGCGGGCATAGTAATCGGACGCAGCTGCATTTCCCTACGCCATCAAAGAAATAAATGAAAGAGTGGGTTTACTCTGGTTTTTATTCACTTTTGAGTAAGTCCCATTTGCATTGTGCAAATAGAAGATGTCTTCAAGAATCCACGTTGAATAATGTCTCAACGGGTCTGGCAATATGTGGTAAAAAATCGTACTTCCACAGATTGTACCTACTTAACTGTATCTCCTCTAGCTTTATAGATCCAGTGATAACGGTATACCGTTACTTACCGTTATTATGGGATGGGAGAGTGATAATGTTATGTTGGCATTATGGTTATTAAAATAGCATCAGATTTTCTTATGCATTATATTATTCTGCATGAGAAAATCTACAGTCATACCTAAGAATAACTATATTAAGTACTACATAAGTAAATAAATAAATAATGTTGGACAATTCACACAGCTTCATCTAGCTAGCCCCAAGCTAAAAAGAGCTTGTGTTATGGGTACTAGATTACGGATAGGTGTACATAATACAATACATATGTACATAGATAGGTATATATTTTTTATTATACAGATAAAAAAAATACCCAGAACACCCAGAACAAATATTTGCAGATCGTACAAACATTTGTCCCAAGGCGGGAATCGGACCCGCAACCTCTTTCGTCGCAGGCGGACCTTCGCCCACCGCGCGAAATCGGTCGTCAAAAGGTACTTCAGAACCGCTATTTGTGGCGTCGTATGGGAGAGGCCAATGTCTAGCCGTGGACATTATGTGGTATGATATGCTTCGTGTCCATCCCAAGGTTGTCTGGAAGAGATCGCTCTTAGCGATAAGGCCGCCCATTGTGCAACTATGTTATTTATATTTTTCTGTATATATCAATATTTTTTTGGTGTGCAATAAAGTGTTATATTATGATGATAAGGCGTGGAAGATAATTCCCACAACATAAAATTACAGTTTACTAGATCAAACTGTATAGGAATTAGGAGCGCTAATTTCCCTTTAGCAGCACAATGGAACGGGAAACAAAAAGACAAGTCAGATAAAAACTGGTAATTGGGTATTCCAGGAGTCCAGACCGGCGGCGAATATAATTATTCAGGAGTTGGCTGGCGTCGATGTTGGAAAAGTTTGATAGGGAATTTAAAATAGCACCAGTGAATGTTGTCCGACTATTAAATTAGCTTATTTTATATATGTAAGTATTAATTTTTATATGGGCCGTAGTTTTTAAGTATTTTACATTATGTACTTGACTACCTGTGTTGCCTGATATAAATGATTTATTTATTATTTATCATAATATTAGAACGAAAGAGACGATACTAGTAGACAACTTACTTTGATGAATACTATCAGAGTAGGTTATACGCGGAATTGTTACTAAATATTTTTTCAATTTTATATTATGCAATGGACTTCCGCAAAGTAACGCCCGAATCTATTATTTATCAAGCAACTTTTACAAATTCCTGAAAATCTGCCATGTTTCCACTTTCATTTAAGAATACTAGCTAACCCGGCAAACGTTGTTTTGCCCATCGACCACTGAGGGCTGAATATTATTACAGTATATCGCTATTAATAAATGGGGGTTGGTGTTAGGAATGTGAAAATTGAGGATAATATGTATTTTTTAAAGTCAAATTTAAAAACAAATAATCCGTGAAATAAAAAATAAACTTTTGGGGTGGGCCACCCTTATCACTTATGGGTATAAACAATAGTTAACAACCTATTCTCAGACCTACCGAATATATTAACATACAAAATTTAATAAAAATCGGTCAAGCCGTTTCGGAGGAGTTTTTTTACACTGTGACACGAGATTTTTATTTAAAGAAGAATAAAACAATCTATTTGTCCAATCAGACCTACAAACACCTACCACAATTTATAAAAAATACGTACTTATAAATGTAAGCCTGAAAGATACAAAATGGCTGGTCTTCCACTCTCTGCTGGCTGGTCTATTTATATTGTGTTTATACATTGGTATACACCAATGGCCCTGTATAGTATACACACACAGAGCCAAAACCAATGATAGTTTTAATATGAGTGGTCTCCTCTCCACTAGTCGAATGCAGCAGACTGGAATAGGTACCGAACTAGTACCAAAGCAATCCATAGAGCTCTGTCTCGTCCCAGTTTCTGGATGTTTATTTGACAGATTTGATTCCTATTCTACCGATTGGTGACGTAATAATAAAGGCTGTTATTTTTTTAAGATTTTAGTGGGTTCAATTACCGGATAAGTTTTTCAAAATTCTGCGAATGCAGTTTAACTTACATAGGTATTATTAAAAATAAAGGAATGTTTCCTTTCAGTAAATATGCTATCTTGAATATATTGGGTAGCTTATTTCCTTTTACACTACAGAACAAAGACTTGAAGAAAGAGCGACCACACAGACATCGCAACATCGTGACTAGTTGGCCCTCCACGTAACGTTCGTTTGTATCACCCTGTATACTTTGAGCCCGACATTTTATACGAGTGTTTAGTAGGGAGTAAGGTACCTCCTAGTGGCAGGGCAGGGCAGTGGCTTCCTACTTTGTATTTATAACACCTGAACTCTACTGCGATAACCAATTCACCTGCCAAGTGTGATGATTATGACAAACATACACCTCCTCTGCTGGACATAGGCCTCCCCCATACGCCGCCACAAATAGCGGTCTTCATCCATCGACTCCGCGACCGCTACGACGTCGTCGCGTCAGTCCATCGAGTTGCTAGTTTTCCAACACTCCGTTTTGTGTTCCATCGTGGCCGCCACTCGAGCTACTAGCTACTATATGACCTGCCCACTGCCACTTCAGCTTACTAATTCTGAGAGCTATATCGGTGACTTTGGTTCTTCTATGGATTTCTGTTTTCCAAATTCTATCACGTAGAGAAACAACAAGCTTAGCTCTCTCCATAACCCGCTCTATCTATCAACAGATATTCGTTCAGCTGTGAACGAATGTCTACTGAGGAGGAGGAAGGGCTTGAGTATCTTCGCAGCTTCGATTTGTGCAATCAGAGAGCCATCTCCATTATTTTCGAAGCTCTAAGTAAATTATGTGCTTCTATTGAATTATTTGTAAAAGTTCTTGAATTTCTGCCGAGGATTTTGATTCCATGACATAACTTTCTTAATTTTGAAAAGAAGATTCTTATCGAATAACTTAGTTACCAATTGTTGTTATAGGTAACATGCTGGTGGCCGTTACTCTATGTAATGAAGGTCTATTGTTTTATAGGTTTTTTATTACCCATCTTTTAATGAACATGCTAGATAATTAAAACACCGATAATTAATATAGATAGATGCTTAGGCGTATAGGCTTGATAGATAGATAGATAATGCTTTATTCAGAAAAACAGTTCGGTATAAGGTAAATGAATTGGCGGCCTTATCGTTTAATATATTGCGATAGTTATATAGTCTTGTTTACTCAAGCACCGTGTTGGAATATGCTGGTTGGCCATTCTGTAACTTTTTATCTCTGTCATACACTTTCGATTTACAAGTTCAACTGATAAATTTCTTATTCATGAAGATTTAAATTTGGCTCGGACGTCACTGGAACCAACAGTTATATTCTGACCTCTTGTCGAATACGAAATGAAATGTATTTTTTATGCCTATATTGTTTGTACTGTTTTTAAAAATATTTTGATCAATAATGTCGAAATCTTTTTATTTTCTACAAAATTCTCAAAACCTACGGCAAACTTTTGTAAGGGTTTTCACTTACCTACATTAATATTTACTGACATAATATCAATTATTTTCTGGCCGAGGTAGGGCCTCTGTCTTTTAAACGTATTTTTAGTGATTCATTATGAATTGCAAATGTTATTTACCTAACGTTTAATTAAATATTTAAACTATCTTTTGTCTTTCAAGTATTAGGTTGGTAAGGTATCTTTAATATCGTAAATGAATTCTTTAATTTAGCATAAGTAGGTACTTAGTAAACACCCAAAAACTAAACTATCTAATTACTTAACTAACTTAGTCATGACTAGTAAACTTATATGAGTAATTTTGTTTTGTTTATTCATATAGAGTCAACATTACTTACAATAAGAAATATTTGTGCTGTTTAATTATTATTATTTATTATATATTAAGAATTCCAAACTGTTATCAAAACAGTTGTTACCAGCTGTTTGTTTCGTACCTACTATAAAATCGTAGCCTAGATAAAATAGTAAATACTCAAGTGGCTCCTATTCATCAGTGTAACCGGTTGACCTTAACAATGATTATGTTTATGGCATGACGCAACATCTGTCTCACTCACTCACTCAGTATACCTCTACAACCAGTACGGAATAGGCGCGCGCGCTTCACAGACGTGTGAAAAAAAAAACAAAATGGCCGACGAACAGACCGCAACCGCTTCTAGCTACTGGTGGGATGAATTAACAAGCCCTCTTAACATCTGCCTCATCGCTGTCATTGTGTACCTTATCTACAAGATCATAAAGTCTAACTTTGAGAGTGATGTCGACGTTCCACCGCCGCCACCTCAATTGCCCAAAATAAGAAAGGATCTCACTGTAGCCGAGCTAAAAAAATACGATGGCACTCAAGCTGATGGAAGAGTTTTGCTGGCAGTAAATGGTGTAATTTTCGATGTCACTAAAGGGAAGAGGTTTTATGGACCGGGTAAGTGGCTTTCCTATTTTGTTGTATAATACCGGCTACTATGGAAATTGTGTGGGTTCTAAGTAAATTTTATTCGTGAAAAGGTCAGGGAATGTGCGCAACTTAGTTTTATAAAAAACTGTTTCAACAAGGCCATAATAATACCTAACTTAATTTGAAGGTCAGGACAAGATGACGGCGTTAAAATGTAAGTAGGAAGTACTTATATGCAAAAAAAAATATATTTGCTGACATAAGTTGAAGTGATCTAAACTCCACTTTATTAATTCAACACGTAAGTCAAATATGTAACCTCCTAGAGGGAGAATGAAAACACAGCTCATTATTTGTATTGTAACATACATTTCTGCGGAATATTAATTACCTAATTTAAATCAACATAAACTTTACAGAAAGGCATTCGATAGGTATATCGGTCTCTTTTGTTACTATTGAGGAAGACAAGGTGAAAAATACCCAACTAGAATTGGTTCAATGTTTCCACATAACAGGTTATTTGTTGTTGTAAGAAAGAGGTACACATAGCCGTGTTATCGCTTACAATCCATCAAACAATGACAAACGTTTCTGATAAACCGCTGACTTTATACAACAGAAGTTTTGAATTGAACAGTGATATCAACAATTCGGTATCTACACTATCTCTTCATACCACCCGTACATTACATTTAGTTACATCACATAGTGAATGTTATATTTGGACGTTTTTACCGCTTTACGCCAAAACTACCAGATGGATAAGGCTAAGTGCTCATATACACGAGCGGCAAAATGCCAACGGCAGAGGTAATTGCAGCACGACAGCTGTCGACTATCTATAGCAGCAGTCCACGCGTCGACGGCTGCAGTTGGCATGGATGTAGCTATTAAACTTTAATTAATGACTTTTAATAAGCGACTTTTCATCTAAGGTAAATGCGAAATCGTGGGCTGACTAGTTTTGATCAAATAAATGAAAATGTTAGATTGTCCAAGCATAAAAATGAATTAATTCTGAGAAACTAGTGTTCAACCGTCGAATACGTTGTCGTTCCATTCCGACACGATCGAAGCTGGCCCATCGGATTATGAAGGTAGGTATGAGGGAATAGAGAGTTCACCTGTGTCTGCACACACACTTGTGCTCTAATAATAGGCATGTTTTGCGCACGTGGCTAGAATCCGTTAAAATGCGGCTTAACAATATATTTATTCCAAGCATGATAAGCAAGATAAGGATTTAGTCTTGTTTCTTCCCTTTTACGAGACTCAATTCCGATTGAAACATTTCACTGTACCCCATCTTTGCATTAGTATTCAGTATCAGTTTGGCTCATGTTATCTGTCACCGCAACCAAAACATTTTTTGTAGATAAATCTTTGCAAGCCATGTACCAATCCGAACAATTTCAATACTATTGAATAGATGAAATTGATAAAATTATTAATACCTTCTTTAATTCATTTAAAACCTTTACTTACGAATGTAAGTTTTAAGTAAGTAAGTAAAATATCATTTATTTGCCACATAAAACACACACATAAAGTTGGTTTACATCTTAAGTTACTAACGGGATATTTACCATGATTGGAGTTTTGAGTTCTCCAATACCGTATAACAAATCAATCAATCCAATAACGTATAATATACTTACAAAAAAATGTTAAAACAAAAAGTAGAGGCAACGCTTATGTTTATACCTATGTTAATAATAACATATTCTTTTTGATTTCAAATAATTTTGTGGTTTTGCAAGTCTCGCAAGTGATTATCATATTGCCATATCCAGCTTGTCAATTGAAATGTATTCATGCGTGTATCACTCGTACTATTTTTGACCCTTATTGGTTCATTTCCGCAATTAAGATGCAGCTAAAGAGCGAAAAGAGTACGAATGATACAGACACAAATAGATCTGGGGGGTAGGTCCAATTCACGTTAGTAACGAGACGTGATCGTGACGTCTCATTTTTATATTGGATTTGCGTAGTTCCACGTCCGCACGATAGAGACGCCACCGTACCATAGGTACCAAATTGTATGGAAAAAGGAGACGACACCATACGTCTCGTTACTATCGTTTGACGTACAAAATTAAACTAAGCTTTATATCGAACAACGCGCGCGCCGAAGATAATATGCTACAAATATTTATTTATTTTAATTTTCACTTGGGTTCGAGCGATACTACTTCTTGCAATCCGAAGTGAGACTCTCTTGTCAAATATACCCACTCTCTCTGATTGACCAGCATCCGCCCACAACGACAGCAAGCTGTTTTGAATCTCATCGAAGGGAGTCGTTAGAATCTCATGATGGGCTCGTAAAATGAATCAGACGTTTCTCTATGAATAGCTGAGAGATGTTAAAACACTATAAAGTAATTCTTTAATAACATTTATAAAAATACAATAGAAAGCCTTGTCTACGTACTCGTAACACAATAGTTATTCAATTGAAATTCAAAAAATAACAATGGTCAATAACAAGATCACGATAAGAATAATGCTACGCTACGAGAACTAGACTTCCATGAATTTAAGGATTCTTTTGACAAATAGCTTTTTCTTTTAGTTGCATCGATTTCTGTCGCGATTTCGGAGACATTGTGCGCTACGTAAAATTTAAAACTTACGAGTATAACCTCTTAAAAAAATGAGATTTGTATCTAGGATTCGAAAATTAGATACTAAAAAGTTTAAAAAACTTATAATAATATAATAATTTTATCTATAAGGCATTTAACGTAATTATTTTATGAGTCAAAACCCACCTACGCGACAGGTCTCGCCCATTTTCTCGTTCAAAAAGGAGATCGCGTAATTGGTTTTGTTCCGTAGAACTACACAGAAAATTACACCGCGCTCGACAACACGCGGCAAGTAGCGCGCGACATGCCCCGCTAGTGGGTTTTGGCACTAAGAATGTTTTATTTTGTTTCAGGGGGCCCATACGCAGCATTTGCTGGTAAAGATGCGACTCGAGGGCTTGCTACTGGACAAGTGGCTGCATCAGACAAAGAGTATGATGATGTCAGTGACTTAGGACCTGATGAAATATCCTCGGCGAAGGAATGGGAAGACCAATTCAGGGGTAAATATGAAGCTTCTCTGAAATAATTTAATTTATTTAAAGCATTGAATTACCACGGACATCAAATTAATGATGTGAAGCAGCAATCGGGATAATCAAAAACCACGATAACCGAGACCTCTTTAGTGTTTTTTTGTATTCGTTTTTTTTTGTGTATTTTTTCTGTTTGATATTTTTGTAAAGAGTTATTGATGCTTTTTTTGTGGGATAAGCTCTTGATGACGATGATTGACGTAGATAAACAGTGTTTTATACCTGTGCGATGAGATCAATTTCTTTAGTTTTCTTTTTTTTTCCAGAAAAATACGACATCGTCGGTCGTCTTCTAAAGCCTGGCGAATCACCAAACACATACAGTGACGATGAAGGTGAAGACAAGAAAAGCCAATAGAAATACTATACTTTGTTAGAACTTTTAACTTTTATGACATTTTGATAGAGTCTATCAATTCCAAATCGTTATGCATATAATATACTCGTATATTTTACGCCTTGTTTAAAAGATTGTTAAAAAAGATTCGGTTCTGGGGAAGACGTATTAAACTAGCCTTTGGAGCTATCGACTGAAAGAGCAAACATGATTATATTCATTTTAGTTTTGTTACAAAAACCTTGCCATTAGGTAGGTTTTTGATATCCTTAGAAAAAGTACCTAGTTCTAAGAATTTGTTAAGTATTTCAGTTCCAAAAATATGATCCATTATTTTCAGGCCATTTGACTTACGTCACTTGTTATTTCCATCATAAAAGAATACCTTTACCTATCGAAGACAATAATAGATTTAAATATTGTTGATAGAGATTCAGTAGATAGATAATAATGAAAAAAATGTTTTTGTTCATAAACGTTGGTATCCTCTTTGTTTAAAGAATAAAGCTGAGGTTAGTTTAGTCTAAGCAACCGTTACCGTAGTGTTACCTTTCCAATCTTCACTCTAAACTAAAGAGTGTTTTTATAAAATGTTAGTTTTAAAAAAGACACCATTTTTTATCTTTCACAAAGACATGGTTTTTCCTTCGTAACATTAATTATTTTAATGGATTCGTTGACAGTACCAGTAGCTGGATAGTAGTTTTAGTGTATTGTTGGTTCTTGGGAAGCGGCTTTTACTTATTTCTTGTACAGCTATTGTCAAGATCTGTGTAATAGAGGTAGATAAGATAGATGGGTCATCATCATTACCTATAGTTTATTTCTTTAGTATCCTTCTATTATTTCTTTCGTTATTATCCAATTTAAACATATTTCAAATGACCAAATACGCATAGGTTTAATGCATATAAATAAAATTAGTATCTTATAGCCGATTTTTTTATTATTCTGCATAAAGTTAAATATTGCAATGTACCGACATGACATTTGCATAATTTAAGACTGTCTAATTCAGAGCGCAAAAAATATGGGAATAAGGTGACTTTGTAATATTGTATTGATTGAAATGAAATGACGTTACGTTGCATGTTTAATAAATAACAAATGTAGCTGCTAGCTAACTTAGCAAAAGGTAATGAGGTATGTGTTTTACTAGACCTGTGTCGATCGTGATTGATCGTATCACAGGGCTTCGATCGCGACCCGTGAGTGAATGATTGAATCCCTAATTTTAAAAGGATTCGATCTTACGGCCGTTCTTTCTGGTGTTGAAGCTTGTAAAATAAAAGTGAAAACGTTTGAATTAATCTTTGAACTTGCTTAATAACAGTTTAATTCTAAAATGATTGTGACAAAACGTCACTATTTAAGTTTTAAGGGATAGACCGTTCGCCATTAGATGTCCCTTCCCTCCCTCCTCCCCAGCATGAGGAAGGCAGGGGACATCTGTTCTTAAGGTAAACAGTCTGTAGGTAGGTATTTGTAAATCATTCAAAATTATGATTAAAAATGTTTTATATGTCTTCAGAGTTTTATGTTATTATCTAATCTCTCCTACTTTTAGGGTCCCGTAATATATTTATTGTAAGAATTCTAGCTACTAAATTTCATACAATGGGGATCTGCACACAGTTAAGAATCCTTATACTAAATCGTAAAAGGCTATAAAGTATAATTTTGAATAGATATGTATTTACTACTGAAATAGTTCAGCGCTCTTTTAAAACCCCAAAAGCGATTCATATTCACTGCACGAGATACTTCATCACTCCGGACCAATAATCGAGGCAGATCGTGACAATATTTTGAACTAAGCTTTGTTGGTTCTTAAATAAGCTATGACATTTATGTATTTAAGGCTGCTCAAGAATTTACTTTGTTTATGTCTAAGCTAACTGAGTGAGTCTGACTGAGATAATGTTACTTATAGAAAAGATAATGGGCATTATGCATTTTAACGTTGACGAGAGACATTTTGGTCACAAGTCCCAAAATCTTTAGCGTGAGCGAAGAATTTAAATAGTTATATTGCAATAGTTTCTTTTCTAATTAGTTATTTTGTTTGTAAAAGTAAAATTGCTTATTATTTATTTTCTTTGATTTAATTTAATTAAACACTATCACGGCTGTTTGTCAAAAGAATACTCGGGCTCCGAGGGCTCCTTGTAAAATGCCTCTCCTCCATGCCGGGGAAATTGTGTCGAACCAGACGCAGAGCCATTCACCACGAAGTTGAAGTACAGTATGTCTTCTTTTGTCGCCAAGTTTGCTTTTTACGACGACCTGCCAGTGGCGGACGCAGCGGGCGAAGGTATGAACAGGAGGAAAGTTAAAAAAAAGTAAATCGTAGGAACAAAATGTTTCTACAATTTACAAAAATATAGTTAAAAACTAAAACCCGACTACATAAAAGTCTTAAACAAGCGTTCACCTATTGTCCTTATGCTTTTCTTTTTTATATAGATACTTAGGTAGTCGGAGGCCTTTATTACTAATTGTACCGTAGGTATATGGGGTGGGTGCCTTCGATTACCTAAGTATCAAAAGAAAATGATAAGGACAATAGGTGAACGCTTGTTTAAGAATTTTATGTAGTCGGGTTTTAGTTTTTAATTATATATTTTTTTATACCTTTTTGCTAATAGCTTGAGAATCGTTAATTTCATAAAAGTTTGAAAAACGGTTTTGGAAAGTACAAACAAAGACCTTTGCAACGATACCACACACGAGCATATTTACTAACATTGAAATTTTCGACCCCCGCAATCTCGTTAGACCCCCATTTTTATCTGATGTCACGTAGCCTGTAACCATTGGGCTATTAAGACAAATCATATGACACCTCATTTGTTGAAATCGGACCAGTAGTTTCAGCGCTACGAGGGAACATAAAAATCGGCTACATACATACATACATAGGGTGTCAAAATCATAAGCCTCTCGTAGTCGGGTAAAAAATTAGTTTTGTGTGTTCTGGGTAAAAAAGTCTATCTATGTATATCAGTTTTCTTGCCATAACAGAAGCTCTGCTTGGTTTTGGGCTAGATGTTTGTGTGTGAATATATTTATATGATTTTTTGGTTTAAAAGGATGTGTACCGCAGAACTTATATGCACACACAGGCATATGAATAAATAAAGACGGAATAAGATGCCTAGTTAATGTGGTATTATTGTACTATATTTTATAATTTATTTGAGCAATCTATTTGTGTTAAACTTGATAAAACGTTTTATTAACGTATAAGAGGTCAGGTAATAGCCATTTGTGCGAATAGGATTGGAATGGGATAGAGTGTAACTTTTTGGAAAGATGTACCTAAGAGCAAAAATCAAAGTATTGTTTATTAATAGAAAACTACATACTTCTTTAAGAAACTGGTTTAGAGGAACCAAATAATAAGTAAAAACCTGCGAATCAAGACATAGGTCATTTCAATAGACTGTACGGTTCTGAGACCTCGACTAAATTATGTGCGAAACAGTGCATTTTTATGATTTGTTTTATCAGAATTATTTTTTATTTATCGTGTTTTCAAATCATAGGAAAAATTTATAAATAATAAATAAAAAAATTATGTTATTCGAGTTTTTTACCACGGCATTCCCGTGAATCTTATTAATAGTATAAATATCAAAATTTGTGAGTATGGATGTATGTTCCTCTTTCACGCAAAAACTACTGAACTGATTGGGCTGAAAAGGTATAATTTGGGCCTTAAAATAACATATAGGCTATTTTTTATCCGTATATAACGCGGGCGAAGGTGCGGGCAGCAGCTAGTACTGACATATATAATTATATAGGCCTAGTTTGACAACTGAACCTGTTAGTTTCGCCTCAACATACGGCTCTGTATTATACATAAAATGGACTCAATAATTCTAGGCCAGATATAAAATCAGAGAATTATCAAGTCCAAAGACGAGAAGCATAATTAGACTAGTTTAAATATCCAGAAAAAGTTCAATACCGAGAAAGGAACCTACGTTACTCATTAAGAGAACTACTAGAAGTTTGCCAGTCCCCAGGCTACATAAGTCTTGGCCTAACTCTTCATATACCTACTTAGTCAGGTGCGTATATGTACAGATAGCAATCATTAACTTACATTTGTAGAGATTTCCTTAATTTTAAAGATTTCATTAGTGACAATATAATACTGTATTACGTAGGTAGGTACCTAATCCAGAAATATACATATATCCTGTTAATTTGTAATCAACAAACTTATCAACTAATCTCCCTCTATGTAAGGTAAGGTACCGATAACACAACCATGGTACACAAGCACCGATAACACAAGCATGGATTAAATTCTCAGAAGCGTTATGTTATATGAATTTTCTGGCTCGAGAAACCTTTGCCCTAGGACTCGGCAATTTCCTAGTAATATCCTGCGCAGCCCACACAGTACGGTGTAATCGGTTGAAATTCTATTTTACGCTCTATCGAATTTCAGAATTTTACTCAGGCATTATATAAGTACTTTACATGTTAGATCATCTTTACCCTTTTTATAAGAGCTATTTTATTTGATTTTGTGGTAGGTACAACCGGGCTGGCCGTTTAAAAAACTCTACTGCCTTCATTTCCTACAAATGAATAAAAGCTTAACGCGTCATAAAAATAACCCCGTGTTTTATCATTGTATTTCGAAAATACAAGCTCTGTATTTTGGATTACGTGACAATTCCTCGTGTTCGTTTTATCCAAATGGGAAATATTTTATAATGCAACGTTGACAAGTTTCTGTATAATACTGCAATATTATTCTTCAATGTATTGGAATAGTGATGGGTAGGTTTCTGACTCTGAAATTCATTTGTAACCTCACAAATTAGTGTCGAAATCCTCGCGAACGATGTTCTCAAATGCGATTACCCGGAGAGGTCAAACATAGTAGATACCTACAATTTAGCGTTATTACATTTTAAAGAATAAAAAGATAAAGCAATTCTATGCCTGCATATTGTAATAATTAATAGCACAGCTGTTTAAACATAACTTTTTTCGTTAACCATTTCACTTGAACACTTCTCGAGATCTCTTTGAAATTTTAATTTAGAAGGCCTTCACCCCTTGAAATAAGTCTCTTTGACTAAGTTAAACGATGAATTTACCGTTTCTTTCACAGTAGTTTTCATATTTTAAATAAATACTGGCTAGTATCTCGCTTTAAATTTAACGTCAAAGCTTTTTGATTAATTATATGAGAAAGCGTAAGCAAGCGTCTCTCGTGATTTTACGGACTGCAAAATTATATCAACGGAAATACAACATATCAAAGTTTCCCACTCTCTCTTAGAAGTTCGCGACATCGGCCATATATTCTTATAAGAAAGTGTTGGCTGGAACAACTCCGACGGTAAGTCTTCATTGCGGGTACAATCGGAAAAGTCATGACTGACGCAATATCTGAAGTTTGTAGAGCTATAGCGAAGAACTAACGGAAAACAGAAATTTTGTTCTTATTAATAAGAAAGTTTACTTCTTAATCCTGCGAGGAGACATCTGTGTAATCAGAAATCTTGACCATACATTCCGGGAGTTTATTCCATAAAGGCTAAGAAAATCGCAAACGTTTGGATTTAGATAATTATTATGTTCGGTATCCACCGATAGCCGGGAGGGGATTTTATGTTTTGGTTTTCGATGGAACTCTTGCCTTCCATGCTACTCGCTCTAAAATAAAACTTTCGAACTTAGTAGCAGTTTTAAATTTTAAACTGCATCATAACTTTGATCCTGCTGGTGTCTAGAATATGGAATTTCAGTATGTCAAACTGTAAGGCAACGCAAACAAGAACGGCTTATCTGTTATAAGCAGTTGGGTGGTGAGAAGTTATAATTCGTCGGTGTGAGAACTTTGTGGCATAGAGATCCTAAGTTATTATTAGTACCTGCTGAAGTTTCTTTAGAAACGGGATGTTTGTCTGCCATGAAATGTGTAACGTGGATAAACCTGCTGAAGGGACACCGAAAATTACGTATATTGCTTCGAAGGTTACAGCAATTAATGTCTTCACATTTGTAAGTTTGTAAAGCTAATAATAGTTTCTACATAGATTGAGGCGAAACTAACGTGATTTTTTGGGTTGTAACTGTTGTGAGAGGCTTAAACAAGTAATTTCATTAGAAAAATCCTGTTTGTGCCACGCCACCAAATGAATTGTCATTTCTGTCAAAAGTAAGCATTTTACGTAAATTGCAGCTCAATTTGTCGTTTTCTTTTTCTAGTTTTCGTTTGATCACAATCTGAACTGAAGGACAGTGACGACGTGGCCGACGGTGTACCACGAAACTCTAGAGTCATCTATTCACTCTTGTCTTGGGACAAGAGAGCCAGTATGTAATTGGCCGGAAAAACAGAAGGCAGCGAATTCCATCCTTAGCGGTGCGAATGATGAAGACTGAGGAAAACCGTTTCGTGCAAGTGGATGGTATATCCACCAGATTAGGATGGTTTTGTACCGTTCGGCTGCTTGTCCTCGCTTGTAATTACACTCGTTCGTCAGCATAACAGCCGTTTGCCGAGTACCTATTACACATTATAACCTTCTGCCAAAGATGGAAGTAGCTTAAATTCTATATTTTATACATTTATGACAAGATTTATTAAGTAAGCGTAACTGTAACAAACTTTTATTGTAAAATCTACTGCTACAATTTAGTTAACCAGTGGCATTAAGCATTAATTAAATAAGATAGTAAGTAGGATTATTATTATATGTACTCATTTAAGTGAACATTATTATTTACTCAAAAGAGTAAATAAATTCGATAAACTGAAACTGATACTTGCTCCTAGCTTTCCACAATATCGCGGCCCATCCGAGGCTGCCACGTCAAGCAATTCCGACCTTTCCCATTTGTAAATTAACATGAATGTTCTGTTCAACTAAGTTGAAAAGTTAATTAGGTACTTATACTTAGATAGCTACCTGCCTGGCAATTACTCTACCTACAAGCCTGCTCCTTAGCACTAAGAGTTAGGTTTGGAGCAAACGGACCACGTTTCCTAATGAATATTCCCAATTCTCATTTTGGTATGCGCTATTGGGCATTTCATAAGTAACATTCAAGTCAAATTGTGTTTGGGTCAGATGAAAACATGAAATAAACCACCTTTCCTAATCTGATTACTACTATATTTTCATTGTTATGATGTTTCAGATTTTTTCCTAAGTTTCTAACCCACAGATGGGGCGCTAAATAACTGTAACCTTTAGATAAACAGAAACAGCAGCTCGTTTGACACTACCCGTAAGAAAGTCACGTCGCGTCTTTAGAAGCAGGTAATATGATTCGGTTAACCTCCTAAACGCTCTGAACTTGTTCAAACATAAGTTGCGCCATTAGCATTAAGTACAGAGTAAAATAGAGTATACCGCAAGTCTCATTTACCGTTTCACATATGTAGGTACAGAAGTTAAGAGTAATTTAACGCTTTTGCTCGAGAGGTGACAATGGCGGGGCGTATAGACGTTTGATACGAAATGGCGGACCGATTTTTTTAATTCACAGACATATTTGTTTCGTTTTTCTGATGCATGTATTATATAAGTAGATAATGGAAAACATCACTACGTACTGATGCGATTTAAGATTAGGTCTGTATAGAAAGGCTGACGGATAAGATAAGGTGATATTTTCGAAACGATGATGTTGAAAAAAGTGAAGAGTCAACATCTGTAAATAAAAGAAGTTTAAAATGACTACCATTTAGTCAGCACAAAAAACTGTAACAATTGTGTCTCTTCCAAAATTCTCGTTTACTCTACCTGACCTTTTTCCGCCCAAGGCCGGGATATAATTTGATTACCCGCGTTATACGATTGTTTTGTACATTGTAAGGGTTCAATTGAGGTTGGACAGCATTAAATTATATTTTGGTCGAACCTTTACACCGAAAATCTGAATTTATATTGCCAAGCAAAACAATGTTTTATATAATATAAATTATTTTATGATGTGTGAAATTCCCAACTTTTATTAATATTCTGGTCGGCTAGTTTTGTCGCTTTTTAAACTGAATCCTATAACTAAATCGTGAAAATATATATTTTTCAGTAGAATAATCCACCAAGATTATGTAACTTTCATCTCATCAAAAGTTAACAGACATTTTGGAAGAAATTGAGCTGAAAATTGCCCATTGAGGTTTTATTAACCAGAATCACTTGTGGTTATTATTGTTCTGAACATTAAACGCGAAAGCGATTTGACGTAAGTGGTTAACGATTTCTTCATAACAAAGTATGACGAATCTACACGTTCTCCCAAAAAAAGGGAGGACTTTCAATATAAAATGGTCTAGTTACATACATAATTGTTTTAACAGAACCGGTATTTTGGTTAGAAATCATTAAAAATCAAGTTACTCGATATTACCGCCAATTACAGATTGATTTTGAAAATTATTTCACTATTGTTTAGAAAATGCTCCCGTAGCCCCATAAAAATTGTATCCCCAGGGGATTAGTATTTATCCTGCAAAACTTAAAAACAGTGTAAAAGTAAGGCATTCGAAGTCGATAATTATTCATCGGGAATCTAAAGTCGGTTTTCTTTTTTTAAAACACGCCAAATGATTGGACGCCAATTTAATGCTGTTTAGATACCTATTAGGTACCACTTCACGTCAAAACTACAGAACTCAGCGGGCTGAAATTTCCCATAAATGTAGTCTTTCCCCCCATTAACTCACAGGCTTCTTTCAATCTCAGAAAAACGCGTGCGAAGTTGCGTGCGTACCAAACAATACAATACAATATCTTTATTGATAACACTACGTTATACGTCGAGTACTAAAGTAAAAGTTATTTTATAAATAACATATCTCATATTATAGTAACAAATTCGGAATAAAAATTACATAGAACAAGAACTATAAATAACAAAGAGCAACAAACAAACAAATCTAGTACCTAGTTGACAAATCACAGAACAATGAACATCATTTGATACTCTCTGAATACACACACATCGATTCATAATCGAAATTGATACGAACGACTATTTAACCGCATAAATTAGAGCCCGGGTATTGCTCTGGCAGAAGCGGCCCAGTCAGATATATGAGCGCTGTGGTTGCACGCGATAAATACTGCTCTACCCCTTGCCAAATACAACGGGCAAAAATAAGAGAAATCCTAGTACGACTTAATTTTTTGTTCGAAACAGCGTATTCACTGAGAATTTCTACATTTTCTACTTTTTACTCTACTACTGTAAAGCTAAATGGAAGGGATATGTTTTTAGAAATTTACTAGAATGCTATTAGCTTCGGCTTGTAGCGGCATAATGCTGAGACAGGGACCTTTTTGGCCCATTATGTAACACTGTTCTTATCTATTTTCTCATGTATATGTTTCTTGTACTTTCCCATTTTTATAATGTGTCGTATACATAACACATAGATAACATACCTATGTGTTATGTATGGCCAAATAAATTTATTTTTTAAAGTCTGTGTATATTATTGTATGTAAATAATGCCGGGATATTAACGCATTCACTACCAAGGTTCAGCGAAGCGACCTGGAGGATTGCATCCGAGGAAACCCCCGTCGTCGTTGCTCTGTAAGCACCCGTAGGGCGCAAGTGTGTCAGTGGCAGTCAAAGTGTTAAGCCCATCTTGTAGGTAGGTACATCATGAAATAAAGTTTTAAACAAATAAATAATAATGTGTGCGCTTATAATCCATTACGGAGTCCATTCATTCATCGCAATAACATGGTTTTTTTATTACTTTCAGTTTTCCTTTGCAATAGTCTCTAGACCTGGCGGAAATCATCTTCGGGTGTATCATATTGTGCAACCAAGGATGATGCTCTATATGTGTAGCTCTCGCCTTTACATTAATTCTCATAAAGATCCTCTGTGCTGTTGGCTTCGGCTCCACGCATGCCTCCCAAAGGACCGGGTCACTATATGGCCCGAGATCATGGAAATGTGTGCGCTTATAATATAAATAAACTACTCAACAAATTTTGATCAAAATGACGTTAATTACGATTCTTTACAGTAGGCTGACAAAATTTGCTTAGAGGATTTTATACGGTCAGAGTGATCTGACCGCAAACATTTACACAATTCTCTTTTTTTAATAATATAAATATCTAGAACTCAATTCATCAAAATTTCAAGAAATAAACTTCTGCAAATTTATTGGATCATTAGTCGTGCAACGTATTTTGTTAAAAACACAGCAACTTGATATTGCCTGCGAGATTGAGTTTGTTTGGCAGACATATCGGATTATTTGGTGTACCTAGTTACTATTATTTGAGCCATTATGGTCCCAAAGCTAATGTTCCTTTAATAAATAATGCTGGACAATTTATATCATCATATAATTCCATGCTAAGCAGAGCTTGTGTTATGGGTACTCGATATCTGTTATAGGTATGTACTTAATACAATACTTTACATAAATACATAGATATATTTTAATATATATACAAAATAGCCATAACACCTAGACCAAATAAATATTTACAGATCGTTTAAACATTTGTCCTAAGATGGGAATCGAACTTCGGCGTCTTTTTTCTCTTAAGTAACAATTATTTATCATTCTTGTGTGTAAAAACATCGCACTAGCATAAGAAAACAAAGGGATAGCATAATGTTTTCCCTAAAATAATCCGTGTCACAACACATTCGCTTACGCAAGGAAATAATCCGAGACAAATAATTCCGGTACATTTGTCCCAACTACTCTAATGAATAGACAAAGGAACAACCCTATCGATGTGCCCCGAGGAAAACGCAGTAACTACATTTAGGAGATTTTCAGAGATGTGGAACGTACCTCAGACTTTGAATCCCGTGTGTATCACCGGATTTTATCCCCGTAAAGTTATTTTGTACGGGTTTAAAGTGTTCGGCTGTAGCCAAAAAACGTAAAAAAAATATGTACCTACTTTTCTGTAAGACGGAATAAACAGATGCCCAATAAATGTTAAGCATTAGGGCAAAGCACTAGGAATGCGCTCTGCTACCACATGCGTTCATCAGCTTGAAGCATAGCTTTTAATGTTAAAAGCGCGCCTGTAATTTTACCAGGAGTCCAAAAAGTAAGAACGGTGGTAGGCATCATTAGAACGATGGTGGACATCATCACAGCTCACTGCGAACTGAACCATCATCTTCTCAAGACTGGAGCCACAGACAGCAGCCTGAGTCGTGGCTGCTTTCAAGAAGAAAAAACTGTGGAAAACGTTGTGAACACTGTACTTACGCCACCTCTGTGGCCAGTCACAAGATCGGACTGAAGAGTCATGATGTAAATGAGTCTGAAGGTGTGGATGTGGTTGGTGTCTCATGGAGACACCAAGCACACCCACACCCACAGAGAAGCTGAAACGAAGCTGTAAATTACCAAAAGTCCTGCTCCGGTACTTCAAGTTGTTGGGCTGGTTAGGGCCTGTTTAGGCAGGGGGATAATGCACAGTACACTCCCATGCGAGATGTCAGTACAGATCTCAGTTCCCCCCACTTAGAATAAGAATTAGAATTAATGGTGGTTACAAACCATTAAACTGAATGCTGCAACATGGCATCACTGTTTTAAATCCTCCAAAGTTACCATCTGTCACTTAATTCATTATTCCCGAAGAGCGTCCTATCTTGATTGAACGAGATTACGCGCAGTGCAGGAAATTGGGTCACTCTTTTCTTCGGGAAACTTTATTGACAGAGGTATAATTTTCCCTCAGAATTAGGAGCAATATCATAATGTATTTTAGGAGCTTGACTGGTGTAAAAAGGACGGTTGGACTTAGCTCTTTTAGCATGCTTTAAAGTTTCTAGCTAAAACTAGATCAAGTATGATGCTTATACTAATTAGATGCTAATGCCGCACTGCGAAATCTGTTCGTATGATTTATATGCGCGACGGAATGACAGGAACTGCGAAAACCAATCACTTGTTTTATTTCGAAAAAATAAGAAAACATACGAAAACAGCTTTCTATACATATGTTCTAATCTGCCAAAGCGCGTACAAACTTCTAAAGGGAATTCGTAAGTAAGTTCGTTTTATTAATCAATTTGTAAAGTAGCGTAAGTTTGATTGGCAGTAAAACAGAACAAACAAGTTAATGATCGGCGCTCTTGTTTTCGTTGGGAGTATTGTTGTCAATACTGGTACTATTATCGTCAGTTAAATTCAGCCTGCCACGGAGAACAGTAAAAATACTGTTCGAACGCACGCACTGTACTAATTGCATTTCTGATTCTCTCTGACGTTGGCGTAATTAACTGGCCCGTGCCTTTATTGGGAGGGTCGAGATAGCTGGGTCACTTCTCAGCTAGTCTATGATACACGTTGCGAGATGTCTACGTTTTGTGGAGCTCTTTTTAATGCCAATAAAGCGAATGCACGACAAAACGGACGCCAAGATTATGTCGCGGTACGTATCAAAAAACATCCTGCTGGAATGGCAAAGAGAAAAAGCAGAACCTTAGGGATAAAGCTTTCACGGGAACTTTAGGCCCCTTGTGTGACGATACATTCAAAGTAACTCTCTAGGCAACACTGTGGTAAGGTTCAGAGTTACCAGCGTCTCACGCATGATTATTCGCAGCGTGTCACTTAAAACGTAGCCAACATCTCACGAAAAATTGGTTTGATATCTGTGAGAGAGATCATGTATTACGTTAATTTTAATATGAAAAAAAAATTAAAGGAAAATTAGCACAAAAAAAAACAACCTAGAGCCGAATTGAGAAAAAAATAAAAAAACTGTTGGAAATCAGATAACGATGGGCATAAAAAAACATTAAAATATGAAGTTTAATTACATTAATCGATGCTGGAAAGGTCAATTCCTAAGCGATATCTGGTTGAAAATGGCTTACTATGTAGTTCCTTGTAAAATGTCAAACATAATTTCGAAAAAAAAACCATTCATAGGACTCACAAAGATAAACTGAATAAACGAAGTGAATATTTCAATAACCCGATATTCAATATTCAGTCAGCTGAAAATATATGTATGATTTACGAAACAGCAATAACTTCACAAAAGGTGCCGTGAAATAATTTCAGGAAAGATTATTGTATCAAATTAATTATTATTACAGTACAGTACAAGCTATAGTATTATATTTTCTGTGGTACAAGGAACCTACCGAATTTTGGCAAAACTGTAGGTAACTATAGTTCTTATATTGTATACCGATAGTTTTTATATATAATACCTAGGCTGGCTTTTTGAGATCGACGTGTATGGCCACCCTGTAGTGTACTGAGAAAAGCACTAGAAAACTGGAAAGGTTATATTTGTATTACTACATTTTTTGTTTGATATCTTACCAATTTGCATTTTATATTTTACGTTAGTTTGCATTTCCTGGTTCAGTTTAAGTTTATTTTTATTATAGGTTTTGCCCAATAAAACTAATAATTTTCGGAAACACTCTATATTTTCAGAATTAAATATCCATATTGAACATATTTAATTCGGAAAATATAGAGTGGGTTAGCTAATCTGTAACCAGCAGCATCTGTGTTGTGGCCACTGAAACGAGGTAGGGGCGGAAAAGCGAGCATTTGACATTCTTTTTGAACATTTTTCACATTCACTCGTAACCTAAAAAGGTATAAGTAGACCCTTCAAAGCGTTTTGATCCTACGAGGGCTTTTATTCCCTTCGCCTTTAATCTATGGGTTAATTTTCATGAATCTTAATATTTGAGAGAATTATAGAAAAAGACGATGGACAGCGTACAAGATAAAGCACACCTGCAAAGCACGGCTGCCGCGCAACACAAAAATGTGCATTCAAATATGGGCGAAAATGTGCATTCAATTAATTATTATACAGCGATGCAGCCAGCGTCTTTAGGATGCTTCCGACTGGTATTAATATGGCCCAGTTGAGATACCGGTAGATTGTTTGCAACAGTCTGCAGTTGGATAAATTGTTTTCGTTGTGAATACTAGTTCTAATTTGTTTGATTGTAATTTTCTTTGTTACTAATCTACATAATTTTATTATTTAGTACCTACTCGTAACATTTAGATGCATTTTATATTGACGGCATCAATTGACAGACTGCTCGCGGGAAACTCGTTTGAAGCTTGTGGGAAGCCATTTGTCACTGTAAAATATATCTAAACATAACGTCTTTAAGTCTAGATATTTAAGTTAAGATATTTGAATGCACGTTTTGTGTTGTGTTTTAGCGGTATTGAATTAATGTGCGCAGAGCTTAACTTACAAAGATCGTGTATTTCCTCTTAGTCCTGTTTGTTCAACTACCTGCTAAATTCAAATAATTATGTATAAATGTTTGCTCCTCTTGAAATCGAGGCCCTAAGTCCACGGGGAACAGAGGTAACCTGGGTAAAAAAAAATCTTCTAGTCAAAATGATGCGTGGCGTGACCTCAGGACTGCCTCATCGTATCAGCATTGCAATGCAGCGGGGAAAAATAGTTAGTGTCCTGGATGGATCAGTTGAGCTTTATCTAGATTGTTTGCAACTGGCTACAGTTAGCATAACTGTTTCAATTGTAAATACTATATATAATTTGTTTCTATGTTTTATTGTAAATATTTATGTTTTTTTTATAAAGCTACCCACACAAACGTCCAGTCTCTTCCAACTCTTTAGAAAGATGTTTATTTTCTCCAATTTTCTCTCTTAAAATATTATTTGGACTATTTTAATGATAATGAAATTAAATGATATCTAAAATATTTACGATTTCGACATGACTGAAGCTCGCGGCCTTCCCCTCAGTACGGGACTGCGCTAACCAACTGTGTTATTTTTGGGATGACATTTAATTCGTTTGAGATTACACCGTGTATGACGGATTTTTTAAAATTCTATAAATAAATGCTCATCTATTAATCTAACGGGATCGATTTAAGCTAGAAAAAGACCGAGCCCACGGCAACGTACGCGGCACATTATTAGACTGGATTCTTTGTATATGAAAACAGCCTAGAGAAACTTATCGTACGCCGCCATCCGACGTTCATCAAACTTCAAGCTTCCAGTCTCATAATGTGTCGAGTACGTTTCCGTGGGCTCAGTCTGTGTCGATCCTGATAGGTAGAATAATAAATGAGATAGAATGATACTGACAAAATATATAAATAAAATCATAAAAATGGTCCAAATAATATTTAAGCCCCTCCTAAATATTATTTGGACTATTTTCATATTTTTTTATATAAATTGGAGAAAAGAAACCGTTTTCTACATTGCGTGGCGTAGGCTAAGTCTGCTGCCAGTTTTAGAACCCTCGCATCCTGGCTGCGCAGCCAAGCTGCCGCAGTCAGTCGAACGTATGGCAGTTCGTGGCTGCTTAATACGCGAGTTCCCATACACCGTTTTTATTTTACTTAACCCTAGCTATGAGTGTGAAAGCATTTGTTTTGTTTTATTCTATAATACTTATTGTTGGATTTTTCTGCTGTCTCTACGGAAAAAAGCTTTGTGACGAATTTACAATAATCAAAATTAATAAAATAGAATTGTGATGAATTTACAAATACTGTTTTTCGTGACGAATTTACTTTGTGGCAAATTTACAACAACCCTGTTCGAGTGGCTGACGCAGCCAGGCCTAGTGTGCGTGACCCCTTTCATCATCATCATCATCATCATCAGCCCATACACGTCCACTGCTGGACATAGGCCTCCCCCGTACGACGCCACAAATAGCGTGACCCCTTTACAGCGTTCTAATAGCAACTTATGCGACCGACAATTATCTCATGATCATCTACACAGTCTGCGCAGACATTAGAAAAATGGTAAGCAGAATTGAGTAATTGAGTGGGTAGCTACTCAATTACGGGGCAAAAGGTACATTTATGCCAAGGACACTCGAATAATCATGGAATAATTACCATAAACAATTCCAACGAATGTAGGAAGTACGTAGTTGGTGAAATATTATGCAAGGTAAAGGGAAAACTTGTCCGTGCTGAAGCTTCCTTTGGAAAATTATTGTTA
The DNA here is from genome assembly GCA_947859395.1 of Eupithecia insigniata. Classification (NCBI taxonomy): domain Eukaryota; kingdom Metazoa; phylum Arthropoda; class Insecta; order Lepidoptera; family Geometridae; genus Eupithecia; species Eupithecia insigniata. The sequence continues at coordinate 3,974,644 of OX401998.1, forward strand.
TTTTGAAAATAAAGGGGGCCTTGCAGAGTCGGCAGATGCGTCTTTCGAGACCAGTGTTGCGAATAATAATTTTGAACTTGTTCACGTTCCGTTCGTTGATCAATATGCCTGGTTTTGATAACAGCAAGTTGTAGAAAGGGATTATAACAAGGTACCTGGATATCGTTAACCGACCTCGAAGAAAGGAGGTGGTTTTAGGTTCGGCTTTATGTATTTTTAGGGTTCCGTTCCTCAAAAGGAAAAAATGTCTGCTGAAAAATGTTGCCTCCGACTACCTAAGTATCAAAAAAAAATGATAAGGACAATAGGTGAACGCTTGTTTACGTACGTAGCGCTGGAACTACTAGTTCGATTTTAACAAATGAGGTGTCATATGATTCGTCTTAATAGCCCGATGGTTATAGGCTATATGAAGTCAGATAAAAATGGGGGTCTAACGAGATAGCGGGGGTCGAAGAAAGGGTCGAAAATTTCAATGTTAGTAAATATGCTTGTGTGTGGTATCGTTGCAAAGGTCTTTGTTTGTACTTTCCAAAACCGTTTTTCAAACTTTTGTGAGATTAACGATTCTCAAGCTATTAGCAAAAAGGTATAAAATATAGTTAAAAACTTAAACTCGACTACATAAAAGTCTTAAACAAGCGTTCACCTATTGTCCTTATCATTTTCTTTTGATACTTAGGTAGTCGGAGGCACCCACCCCATATATGTACCTACGGTACAATTATTAACAAAGGCCTCCGACTACTATATTTTTTTTTGTTGTGATTATTTCCTTTTAGCGACTAAGGTCTATCAAGAATAATGACTAGGTATAAAAATTTCGAATTTATAATATTAAATTGTCGAAGGCTTTTTATGCTGAGATATAGAAATGACGATATTGAGAAATGTCAATATGTAAAATGTCTATAACCCAGAAAGTATAAGTATAGAAAAGCCGATATTTAAATATGTAAACATATTATTTTGGCAATATTATAGCTGTTTATGGCCGATATCATATCAGACCAATCGATCCAACCATTTATCATCAATTTTGTGTCAACAAGCTTCAAATCCAACTGACAGGTACGAGTAAATGGCTTTATAAATCGACGGTTAATTTTAACCAAACTCGTCTCCAACCGTATGAATCACCGGTAATCCCCCACTGTCTGATTGATAGCGTTATCTTATATATTTTCTACTATCTAATAATAACGTGGAATTTGTTTGTCAGTTGATTGTTTAAAAATGCAGGAACGAATGATGATTTGGCATAAAAATTCCAATTACAAAATTATTTATTGTACACAACGAAGAAAACATTAAAAATAGACATTACATAAAACATATACAATGGGCGGCCTTATCGCTTAGAAGCGATCTCTTCCAGGCAACCTATTAAAATGTTTTGCATGTATAGATAGGCACACGGATTGTAATGAATTGTAGAGCGAATTATGTGAAAGATGTAAATAAAATTATTGAATGCATTTCCATTCCATGAATTTACGATTATGCCAAAAATTCATTTACTAAATAATACCCGTGAGGCGTGGGTGGTGCTTTCCGAGTGTTTATATTGTATATATAGGTGGTTAGCGGACGATATTTAATATAAAAACTTTTTTTAAAGTTTTCAATTAAAAACTTCTTTTATAAAACAAAATGGATCGTTATCAGAGGCTGAACTCACGTTTTCTCACTGAAATTCAGATCGGAGTGAGAACCAGCAGTATTATTAGTACCTATACAATAAGAGTAGACAAAAACATACGTACAGCGGAAGCTTCCGCCCCAGACCGGCACAAGGTCACGACAAAATACTCAGTCTATCTCAGTTGGGCTCGCAGGCGTCGCCGGCAACCCGACTGAGATAGACTGAGTATTCTGTTTAACGTCTAGCCGCGACCTTGAGCCGGTCCAGGCGTAAGTTTCTGCTCTACGTATGATCTTTTCTACTCATATGCCTATCATATATAATATATGCTAGAGATTTATATCTACTACTGGTTTTCACTTCAAAATTACGTTACTATATGGTGGCAAAAGGGCTAAAGCTAAAATAATATTTATTTATTTATTTATTGCATACATATACATTTACATAGTTTAAGCTTAGGTGGTAGTTAGCTTAAAGGTAAGTACATGTACCCTGTAAGGGCGCAGCAATTCATCTTAAGATTATTACAATAGGTATTTAAGAGTGCGCATTGCGCGACATTTTTTAAAAAGGATAGCCATAGAATGTAGCGTTCATAGGAGCGGGACAGAACATACGTTTTTGGAAAGGCGGAAGCGCAAAAAATTAGTTTTTATCTAATTACATGTTATTTAAACAACCAATCGAAAAATTAAAAGACATAACGCAAGAAATACATCGAGCTTTCTTGACAAAACAAAAACCCAACAAATAAAAAGTGCCGTTCCTGAGATAAATAGCAAAATTTGTGCAAAACATGTATTTTTCAAAATAATATTTTATCTAGAAAATTTTCATCAATCGTGTTTTTAAAACACGTAATCCAAGATAAAAGTTCAAAGTATCATTTCCCTAAATTTGAAGGTAGTAGCTTTCACAGATTCTGAGATAAATAACTATTTCTAACACTAAATTGCTTATGGCACACTCTTAATCTATTTATTGCTACAAACAAAGAAGTCAGAAAAATATAGCCAATTCTAAAGTTTTTGTATTGACAGTGTATAGCCCGAGGTCGCACTCGGGGTAATCTGAATTATTTAGTATAGACATGTCTGTTACAAGAATCAAAACAATTGTGTAGGTAGGTACTATGTCAATTTTTAACTCAGGCAGTCAAACAGTTACAGATTAGATTTATCATTTAGAAATTCGTCAACGGAGTAGTAACATTTAGAGATAAGGTATTCTTTGAGTTTGTTACGAAAGAATGAATCTTTTTTAATATCTTTTATGTAGCTCGGTATTTTGTTGTAGATATTCACTAATCGTGAGTAATATCAAGGTAATACTCACATTTTTATATTCAGCACGGTGTATAAACTCACAACATCAAGTTCGCATATTTTTAGACAACTTCACTATTTCAGTGTCGAGACTCTAATGCCCGGCGCCACACTCCACCTCGACTGAGATCGGTAACGATCGGTAATAGTCGGAAATAGTGGTGCCGATTGGTGGTGGCTAACGTTGGTGGGTGTGGTGACGAGTCAAAACACTGTTTGTTTACTAAATTGAGAAACGGTGTTTTTAAAATAATTTTACTAAAATAATATTAAATCAAAAATTTATAAAAATATACATTGTACATTACAACAGAGATTAATTTATACAAAATATTGCACATATGTATATATCCTCTCTTTACTGAGAGGTGTGTGCCGCCCGTACATCTCCTATAGGTAGTATGTCGCGCGTAACACTTTAGGTAAAGCCTCTTTTCTCGGAATCTTCTGGCAAATGCGCTTTATTGCTTTACTGTGTGGATACCATTCAGGTATATTACTAATCTGCTGAGTCTCATGTCTCATAACAATCAAAATTTTCGAGACCGTAAAGTCCCCTTGTGAGTCGTTGAAACAAATTGACGCCAGTATGTAGTATACTTGATACGCGCTCTATGTTAACTTAAATATCCGCGAGTAAAGCCACGGGTCCAAGCAATGTATCTAATAAATAACTAACCAGTCTATTTCAAGCTTTAATTGTTTTGTATCTCATCACGATTTACTGCCTGAGCGAAGATTTTCACAGCAAATTCGCCTCTAAAGCGGTTTAAATTAATCAATAAGCAAAAAGACATGCTAGGAAATGCAATTCTCATGTTTATCTCGAGCTGTTTTTAACCGACTTCAAAAAAGGAGGAGGTTTCTCAATTCGACTGTATGTTTTTTTGTATGTATGTTACGCGATATTTCCGCCAATTATGGGCCGATTTTGAAAATACTTTCACTGCTTTAAGTATAAAATGATTTAGAGGTTGTCCTATAATAAATTTTATGCCATTATAAATTTTATGCCTAGGGGATTAGTATTTTTCCCGCAAAACTTAAAAACAGTGTAAAAGTAAGGCATTCAAAGTAGATTATGATCATTATTCAGGAATTTGTAGTCGGTTTATCCTTCTTTTTTAAAACGCTTCAATTATTTATACTTCGAATTTTTTTATTAAATGAGAGGAAGAATACCGCTATTTGTGGCGTCGTATGGGGAAGGCCCATGTCCAGTAGTGGACGTGTATGGGCTGATATAAAGATGATGATGATGATGATGAGAGGAAGAATAGTGTTCAAATACGTAGATAGAAAAGAACACCGCAATATTTACCATACTGCTACTGCAATGGTTTGATTGAAAATTGGCAAAACGCACAATCAACGCTGGTTCGTTTATGTTCGTTGTCCCAAAATCTGATTCATATTGTGTGGAGCTTTTGGGAATCGAATTAAAATCAGTCAGTCATACGAGCATATTAAAACAAATATTCACTTTGTTGGTCATTAAAATAAAAATCTATAACAGGTGATTCGCATAAATATCTGTTGGTAGTCTAAAAAAAACCGTAGTTTTTTCGAGGTCACCATAGAAATGAGCTTTGTTACCATCGCAAACTTTACTTTGGGGTTTCACAATAAACGAAAAGTCAGAGAGTCATTATACATATATTATATATATGTCATATTATTACAATCTAAAACTTATACATAGGTATGTATTGATCATGTTTTTCAATAATGACCAATAATGGATTTTAAAATGTCGATCTTATTTATTTTGTTGACTGTTAATAAGACATTTGTAAGATAAATAATAGATTCAGGCGTAACTTTGCGTAAATCCATTGCATAATATTAGAATGAAGATTTTGTAACAATTCCGCGTATAACCTTCTCTGATATTATTCATCAAAGTAAGTTGTCTACTAGTTTCGTCTCTCCACGAGACATCTTCAGGACACCGCAATACTCGACCTTGACATTGAGATTGGTCAGCACAGCAACACCGACCGAGTCCAGTCAGTGATGTTGCCTCTCCGAGCTCCTCGCGCTGGCTTGGCGCGAGGAGAGGAGGTAATTAAACTGTGATTTCTGATTATGTAACAGCTAATAAAATAAATAATATCAAAAGGAATGAAGACTGATTAAACCTGTTAAATTTATTGTCGTAAAATTATTGTAAAACTAAAACATTTGTATCACTAACTGTACACTAAGACATGTCAAAACAGCGGTTGGTCGATCCCGAGGGAAGTCACCACGCAGGGAATCGAAACTGGTAAAACAAATCATTGTTAGGCAAACGAATATCTGAAAATCTTCTAAACATGAACTACGAGTATTTAGGTTGGTTTGCGCTGTAGTTACTGAGGGCAAACAAATGGGCAATAGTTGTTAGCTCTATTTTCTAGTTATTTCAAAATACTGTTGAAAAATCGCAAATCCCTCTCAATCTTTTAATACACTTTTTTTATAATGTACATAAATGATGATGTCTTCCTAACCGAATCTTTGGCCACGGAGGCCAATCTCAATGGAGAATAGCCTGGTGCGGAGAACGTTTATAGTGCCCAAGTGTGTGCGCAAATACAGGTGCACTCTCTATTCCCTCACGCTCATGATCCTATGGGATGCAGGCCAATATCACCGGGGAGAGGTCAGGCTCAGGAACGTTACGCAGGGGTGTAAAACCGCCAACATTCTGACTGTGGGCTGTTACTGTGAATTTTTCTAGCAAGAAAAATCCCAACAATTTTGGCCCAACTTAATTGGTCCCGGGTTCGTACCAAAAACAGCCTATAGGCTTATTAATATAAAAGATTCGACAAAACAATTTCAGTTTTTATACATCTTAAAGGTTAAATTATTTGAAACTAGCAACCCGCCCCGGCTTCACACGGGTAAAAGAGCATAATGAATGACAAAGGGATTAGGCAAGCTAGAAAACTCCCAGGCGGCTTGACTTTTTCCGACGTTTCCAAAAATTATCGTTATATTCCAACCAATTTAAACAAAAGCTTGACAAATTATATACCTCCCTCATGAACCACTCTATCGCTATCGATTGTGGAAAACCGCATGAAAATACGTTCAGTATTTTTTGAGTTTACCGCGAACAAACAGACAGACTAAATATGTAGTGACTATCCTGGTAAAGCAGGAGCAGGTATGTTACTAGAGTCGTTAAGTGCCTTGACTGATTGTGTTCAAGTCGGCAAGTTACCAATCTATGGTAAGAGTAGTTTTGAGTCCCTGCCGCAGTTCGAGAGCTGGGTAAATACGTTGAAGTTGCAAAGTTATTTTAAACTTACGCTAGTGCAGACGGCAAACGGTAGAGTTAAACACTTTGAAGTTATAGCACGTTATTCTTTGGATACAATATGGATGTATGTATCCTGAGGAATCAAAAATGTATTATGAAATTATTATTGAGCGAGCGAGCGAAACGTATCTGCTTCAGGGGGGCAATTCTGTGTATCACGTGATACCATAGATTTAGTACCGTAGAAAAAAATCTAGGTCAATGCGTGATACTTTATCGAGTGATACGATGATAGAAGTGATACGATCACGGGATAAAAATATCATGTGATAAATATCAAGTACCTACCGCCAAAAACTGCATCCTCGTGCGACAGCAACTCATCAAAGAAAAATCCTCGATAGATATCGAATTGCAGATTTTGAGAATACGCTTTATTGTTGTTACGAAGCAATCACTCGATATTTTGACAGTTGTTACCATATTTAGTAGATATATTGCCAGAATTGCCCTCCAGGTCTGGCAAAATATGCTTTTCTTTGTCAGCTTGTTGGTTCTCCTCCACAGGTTGTATTTTACAACCGATCTGGACAAACCATGGTGTACAAGTTATACGACTATATATACATATATATCGGGGTTTTGGATTAGACGGGTACATCCTCTAAATAAGGGTCATATAGACGGGCTACTGAATATCTCTACCCTATTGAATTTTGTGTACAAGAGGTCTAAAATAAATAAAGCACTTTGATATTTGATACAATTTTAATTTTTCTTTTCTTTTTGAAAAGTAGTAACTTAAAATTGGTGTTATTAATTTTGTTGAAGATTAGTAAGTATCTTCGGCGTGACAACCGGAATAGTAAGTAAGTTTTATAATTTTCTCACATGTGTAGTAAAACATGTTTAAATTAGAATTCGAAAACAGGGAGAGATCAATCAAGTGATGAATTAAACCTTTCAAACCCAAAAATTGTTTCGAGCTTCTGTGCTTTGCTTCGATTATACCGATGTCGTTAAATATTTTCCACCAATATTCCTTGGGTTTTGTAACCCCTTCAAAAATATCCAGGTTTTTTAATCGGAGTATAGATAGTAACGATAACGGGGGAGGCCTATGTCCAGCTGTGGACGTGTATGGGCTGATGATGATGATGATAGATAGTAACTGTAGTAGGTACCCACATCATCATCATATCAGCCCATACAAGTCTACATAGGCCTCCCCTATACGACGACGCCACAAATAGCGGTCCTGAGCCGCCTTCATCCATCGACTCCCTGCGACCGCCACGATACGAGGTCCCACATACTATGGTAATAATGATAAAACGGACTACTTTCCCAAAATTCATTGCAGTGCCAAAAACTTATGAAATTGCTTTTTGATTTAGATTCGAAATTTTATAAAGTTTTACCCGCGGGGCATTAGTTAGCTCTGTGACAAATGTGTTGTTAGAAGTTTTGTGTTTTTAGAATCGTCATATTTTTAGTCCTATAAAGTATATTAGTATAGTATACCTACGGGACAAAGCCTACATCCTAACTAGTCCTAATTAATATTATTATAAATGTGAAATCGTATTTTTTTGTTTGTTATTTTTTTCCTTCACACCCTAACTAAACAACCAATCGACTTGATTTTTGGCATAGAGTTAGTTGAAAGGATGGAGAGTAGCATAGGCTTTTTGTCCTGGTAAAGATCTAATCCCTATCGGAGATTTACGGGAAAAAAAACCTTTTTATCCTCCTAGAAATGTGAAATTATAATTTAACGCGGGTGAAGACCTGGGGAACAGCCAGTGCTAAATAAACGAGAAACCTGTACGAAACCTGTACGTAATGAGGTAGAGTACGCGCAAATCTTTATGAGCTCTGTGAAGTTGCCTTCAACGGTTGCGCACTGAATCATCAATAAGAAGTTGAGGGGAAAGAACGGGGTGAGAGTGGATCTGTCTGTCAAACTAGGGTTGCCAGCAAGAATTCTAGCGTATTTTAATTTTGTCTAGCACATTTTGTTCTGCAAAAATTTCTTTACCAATTCAATAATTATAAAATATATAAAAACATCTTACACTCAATGATGGATTATTTTAAACCTAACATATTAGAATAAATTAACTTTTTATCTAGCGTAATTAACCCAAGTTTGAAAATAAAATAATTACTGTGTAGCAAATTTATTTATAATCTAGTGGGCAATACTGTCGGACGAATGCTTTTGAGTACAATGACGCAGCAAAGTCTTTAACGCTTGTCCGGTGTTTGTTTTGTTGATTTGATATTTTGTTCTTGCGATTTTGTGTTGTATTTCCTGTTAATAGCTGTTTCTCTTAAACGTTAAATATGCCTCGCGTGCGGTTTAACGTACTGCGTCGTCAAACATGGAAAATGGTGATCGATGTCATAAGTTGAGTTGAGTGAGAGACAATGAAGGTCTTAATTCAACCTCAAAATGGTATTTTAGGGGACTGCAGCTTCAACAGGTGTGTCTAATAGCACCATAATAAGAATTTCTAGCCGAAGCCCGGGTGGGTCGCTAGTTGATAAATATCACTTTTCTATTTGATTGTACTTGCGCAGTTTTGCTTCCGTGCCTAAGTTCACAGAGCTTATTAAGTTTTGCGATCACTCTGCATATTTTGTTCTCATCATTTTGTATTACCTAGATAGGTACGTAAGCAAATTTTTTTTTATGTTAATATTCTTATACACATACATATCAAATGACGTATTACAAGCTTTTATTTATTAACTAAGTTCCTAGTGCGCTTGAGCCTTCACCAAGAAAATTAATTGAATAGGTAACCGTCTTATTTTAGAGCAGTTATTTAGCGAGCCTGCCTTGGGATGGGTAAGATAATATTTAACTTTATACTACGGTCTTGTAATTAGTTGGAATGTTTACACTCTGGGATTTTACCTCGAAGGCGCGTTCAAAATTACCTACTCTGTCAGCGGCGCTGTAAAGAATGCTTTATGTACTGTACCCTACCTTAAAATTTAAATTCAACTTTTAGCTTTTTTATTGACTTTTTAGTTAAAGTATCTTGGAACGTGAAATGCCTGTCAAGATTTATTTGCATCTGCTACTGAGAAGAAATTAACCGCTAGAAAATAGCTAGGCAAGACGTTTTATAAGATCTCCTAAGCATGGAAAATGCTTTAAACTGATTCAGTAGTGTGTTGATTGTAGAAAATTTACTTGTTTCTTTTTATTCATTTATATAGATGGATTATTTTGTAGAACATTTTCCGTATGTATGAGTTTTTTATTACACACAACAATGCTTCAACAATATCGATCCCTCCAATTCAACCCGTGGATGTCGTAAGAGCCGACTAAGGGAACCTACCAGAGGAAGGGCAGCAGCTTTCTTCTGAGTATTTTTCAACACTAATCCGTCTGTCAAGCGTGGTGATTATGGCAAATCCCCCCTACATGAGAGACCATCCACTCGATGGACAGAAGACATCGTAGCGGTCGCAGGGACTCCCTGCTACTCACCGCTACGATGTCTTCGGTCCAAGCGGTCCTGAGCCGCCTCCATCCGATGGAGGCGGCTCAGGACCGCTATTTGTGGCGTCGTATGGGGGAGGCCTATTTCCAGCAGTGGACGTGTATGGGCTGATATGATGATGATTTATTTAGTTTCTGTCACTGTGATATACCGCCTATTTTCTATATCTGTGACTTTTATCAGTGACGATAAATTCGCCTCAAGCCTAGTCTCAGTGATCTACAGGTAACGATGTTACTAGAGCCAGTGTAAGTGGCGCACGCAGTAAGCGAAAGGCCGTGAGCTGAATCAGCAAGCCGTGCCTAACTTTGTTTGCTTGATGGTGCGTATGATTTAGTACCTAGAATTCTAGATTTAACTATGTACTTAGAATTTGTTAAATATTACAGATCTGTGTGATTTAATGTGTAATAATAATCTTTATTAAAAGAGATAACTACAATCAAATAATATAAACATATTATAAACAAATTTGTAATTGTAAGATACTACAAAGATTGTTTTGAAAAAATTAAAAGCAACTTCAAATTCCACTGTTTTTAGGGTTCCGTACCTGAAAAGGAAAAACGGAACCCTTATAGGATCACTTTGTCCATCCGTCCTTCTATCAACCATCTTTTCTCAGAAACGCGTGGAGCTATCGAGTTGAAATTAACATCAAATATTCAGGTCCATAAGTTTTTGAAGCCGTCATAATAAATCAAACTTCTAAGTCAATGCAATCAAAAGGTACAGACATTTATGCCCAATTTTATTTAACTTTCCAAGGAAATCAAATGCACAGAAAACCTATGAGGTAGTTGCCGTTGACCAAGAACCATGAAATTTAGCAAGAAGCAAGGTCTTTGCAAAACCAGTGGGAAAAATACGAAAACCATAAATATGTAGTTAATTAAAATAAAAAATAAAAACGATTCTCGCTATAGACCGAAAATATATAGGGTACCTAGGTACCTACTTCCCGTTGACCTAGAATAATGAAATTTTGCAAGAAGTAAGGCCTTATAGCACAAGTAAAGGGAACAATTTGAAAACAGTAAATTTGTCGATTTTTTCACAAAAACGAAAAAGGTTTTTTTTTTGTAAGCGATTAAAACCTTTACTTACATTATGTATGAAAATCCTGTTGAACTAGAATCTTGAAAATAAATTCTTTAGCAAAAAATAAGGTTTTATAATTATAACGACGGAACCCTCGGTGCGCGAGTTTAACTCGCACTTGACGTTTTTATTTAAGTTTTGTGAGAAAAATATTATTGTTTTGAGAATACAATTTTTATAGGACCTTCTCGGGATCATTTTATGAACAATAGGCAAAATAATCATTGAAAACAGTCCACAATTGACGAAGAAAACAGTAAACATTTTAATTTTTCCGGTAGAGTACAATCTTGGAGTCTTCAAATCCCGAGTGAATAAGTCTCTTTTGGGAAAGCGTGCTCCGTTTTAGGCCACATCTTCTTTCTCAAGTGTGATGGTGGTCAACCATTATCAATAAAATAAAATAAAAACATACATAAAACCACCCCTTTTTAATTCGTTTAAACAATTGTAGTACCTATATATCGCAGTCATCTAGTACGACCATTCAACAATATCTTCTTAATAAGTTCTCAGGGGTATAGAATTCATAATATTGCGGTCAGCAAAAAAATCCATATATTTACCACTTTCATTGTCCACTACAATAAGTGTTTATAATAGTTCTATTAGCTGCGGCCCTCCCCGGCAGGTCGTGCCGCTGAGGCTAGGCAGTGAAAGCGTTAAAGTCCAGCTATTTATTATAATTCTGATTCACGTAAATGCCGAGCAAAGTACTAATAAGGCACTTTTGTAGATAGACAACGAGTGTAACTAAAATAGCTTCCAAATCACTATCAAATTATTGGTAGACACAATAGGTCGTTGGCGTCGCTCGTTAGAATCTGACCTTTATCAAGCTTCCTGTTATCGCGCTCAAAAGCCACCGAAATAAACCGAACACTCCGAAGAAATTGGGTTTAAAGTGACTAACTTCACATAATACATTCATATTTTCTCATAATTGGCAAATAAAAAGTTTCACCCGCAGGTACAATGCAGGCCTCCATTCGTTTGAACAATTGTCAAAGTTCAGGCGGCGCCATTTAAACTTAGCAAAATAGCTTTTCAGTTAATCGTAGTCATTTAGGTGAGCACCACAGTCGAATTTGGTCTGATGATATTTTAGAGAAGTTCCGCGCTCCTAAGTTTGTTAGGCCGAATTAGGTTAGCAAAATGGCTATGGGTTTGTACATAACAGCGTTTATTATTGCTGTCCGAAAAGTCAGTGAAGAAAAAATGAAAATGTAACACTAGGGACAAAGTGTCCAAAGATTTTGTGTCCCAAGAGACGGTAAGCCTTCTAAGCTAAAAAAAATTCGAAACAATAGATTCAATGAAGCTGATCCATGGGAGTTTTTCAACAAAAATAATAAAGTCGAAAAAATTAAATAGGTTTAATGAAACGGATCCATGAGAAATAAAACAATAAATCCGGACAAATAAAAAAAATCGTTTTGAATTCATTAAATGTATTTTGTACGACCCTTTTCTAGTAGAAACGGGTTGTATGGGGTTCTAAGCTATAGCTAAGAAACCCATATCCATTTGCAAACCTATGTAATTCGGTCAAATAAAACAATGAAAATTACTGTAGATAAAGTGATACTTATGTAAAAAAATTGCCTGGTAGATAATTATAATGTGTATGTTTTTCATTTTGTCATAAACTAAATTCGACGAGGGCGAAGCCGTGGGCCATAGCTAGTCTTTTTAATATATTTTTGTATGAGCCTATTTATTTATTAACCACATTGTGTCGAACCTTTTATGTTATTCTTATCTCATATAAGTGATTAGGGTACTCCATTATAAGCTCGAGATGCTGTTGGCTTTTGTGTAGCAAAAATATTGTTTATTTATGTAGGGACAACCATTTCCTAGGTACTAACTAGCATTCTTTAATATCTTTTCACTTGCATCAAGTTAATAAATCGCAAATCTCAAATTTCAATAACTTGTCTCTATTTTATAGAAAACTAGCGGCAGCCCGATGACGCCTCGCACTTGTTTTTTCTGGATAAAACTGGAGTTTTTGGAATACTCCTGCCAAAAGCAGTTTAGAGTGGCGACTTTTTGTAGCGCTGCAAACGCGCGACGGCATCGAGACTGTAGCGTGACTGTAGCGAGGAAAGCGCGCGATCGTCTCAGATGACATCATCGGGGGAACGAGCGGTGCGGTGCGAGGGGTGCGCGAGCATCCCTCTCCAGTCTTCGTTTTCAGTTACTTTTACATTTGCGGCAATTAGGTATGGGTATGGAAAATAGTAGTAAGTTCCACCCATGCAAAAAAATAAATATAGCGCGACTAAAAACTATCTCCTTTAATAATACCTACATAACTACGTCAACTTGCATACGCCACAAAATGTCTGGCTCTGCTGTAATTCCCCTACAAACAACCAAACAAGACTCTACTTAAAGCCTCGTATCATACAAATAAGGTTGAAAATAGAATGCCCATTGAGAATCTTTTCAGGCAGACTGTACGTACATACGTTACATTTGACTTTGCGCCTCATACTAGCTGTACAATCGACCTTTTTGCTTCAACCACAGCGTACTCAGTTTCCTTTGTTTTCATTCCGACAAAGACGCACCTTTGAAAAGGAAATCCAGCAGACGTGTTATGTAAATATGTAACAGAATAAGCTTCACTGCCGTTATTTATGTGATGGGGAAGAATGAACAATCCTTTATCAATTGTGTTCACATAATTTTGATCGCTAACTTTATGCCTCGTTCTTAAGCTCAGAGTCGCTCAGCGGGCTATGGAGAGAGCTATGCTTGGTGTTTCTCTACGTGACAGAATCCGGAATACGGGAATCCATAGAAGAACCAAAATCACCGTCATAGCTCTCAGAATTAGTAAGCTGAAGTGGCAGTGGGCAGGTCATATAGCTCGCAGAACTGATAACCGCCGGGTTCTCGAGTGACGGCCACGATGCAATGCGAAACGGAGTGGGAGACCATCCACTCGATGGACCAACGACATCGTAGCGGTCGCAGGGAGTCGATGGATGGAGGCAGCTCAGGACCGCTATTTGTGGCGTCGTATGGGGGAGGCCTATGTTCAGCAGTGGACGTGTACGGGCTGATGATGATGATGATAAGGAGGCCTATGTCCAGCTGTGGACATGTACGGGCTGATAATGATTATAAGGGGAGGCCTATGTCCAGCTGTGGACGTGTATGGGCTGATGATGATGAATTTGTTCACGTTATTGAGAGCAATGAGTGAGTATCGAGGGATTGAGAGATCTTTGTAAGTGCCGCGAAACAAACTCTACATAAACCGTGGATGTCGCTAGTTCGCGAATTGATGCCATTGATGTTGATGATTGAGGGAGAGAGAGAGAGAGAGTACAAATACTAATAGCAAGAGTGTTATAATGATCAATCCACATGTTTTCGACCTTCTCTCGCCGTGCCACATTGATCATCGATATCTTATAGTATGAGATAAATTCAATTAATAAAAAAACTATACTAAAGGCTACTGGGAACTATCGCAAGATAATAATTATTATGTAAATGTTGTCTGCATTTATAAAAGTACCAAGAAAAGCAGCTTAGGTAAATACCGAGAAACCTGTAAAACTCTGCTGAAAACAATGGCAAGTTTTCCTCGCAACGTGAAAAGTTGGTACTTCCGCCGCGACCCCAAGTTTTGTTTTCAAAACTTGATCGCACCTTTTTTCATCTATAATAACACCTCAAAAACCCCTAAAATGCTAATTACGTCTTACTTTTCAACTTTCCCTTGGCAATTTAAGTAATTTTTGCTTGTTGAAAGATAAAGTAACTTCGGGCTTATTTTTTGTTCTGATTAAGTTTACTCGAGAGATTACGATAAGGGCCATCTATCTACTTATTATAGACTGCCTTGTGCTCACTAGGTTCTCCCCTTGGTTTTGGTTGCATTTTTCCGGATATAACTAGATTAGAACTAAATATATGCGAAAATTTAGCCTAATATGACCAGTCGTTTTGGCGAGAAGATGTTACAAACATCCAAACGTTCGCACTTATAATTATTAGTTACTAGCTGTTCCCCTCGGTTTCACCTGCGTTAAATTCGAATTTCACATTTTTAGGGGATAAAAAGGTATTAATCAATTAATCCAGGAATTTTATGTTTTACCAGCACAAAAAGCAGCCTATATTACTCTCCATCCTTTGAACTAATTCTATGCCAAAAATCAAGTCGATTGGTTGCTTAGTTAGGGCATGAAAGAAGGACAAACAAACAAATACACTTTCCCATTTATAATAAGGTTGGATATTTATAATTACAAGTATGACAGAAATACTTAAAGGGTTAATTAATTGCTTACTTTACTATAGACACAGCAGTGGAATCAGACTTTGTATAGAATAGAATAGAATAGAATAGAATCATTTATTCACAGAAAACATGTCAAATAATACAATGCTGTCAATGTATCAGTGGTATCAATGTAATACTACCAGTAGTTTGGACTGGTGTGTGAATATTAATATACCTACCTACTTACATAATAATAATGATTTAGAAATTAAATTACAAATATCTTGTCTGTTTAAAATTAAAGTATTCTTCCACGCTATAAAAACAATGAGTCAGCAACCATTTATTGAGTCTATTTTTAAACAATGTCATTGGCAAGTCCTTAAATTCTTTTGGTAACTTGCAAAATGAATTTCTGTCAAAAAGTTTGGAATGGTGATTTGGCATATAGATCTTATTTTTATGTCTAGTTGTATGCAACGTACAACTACGCTCGGATTGTTAACAATCGTTTAGAACGGAAATTTCACCTTTGAAATAAGAAAGGCCCTCAGTTACCAAAAGAAAACTGCAAAACCACTTAAAAATTGCTCGAAATGGAAATGAAACCAGACGCTTCATGGTTCGTACCGCAAGTCTCGAAGATTTTTTGCTCATTTAAAAGGTGGGTATTAATTTAATTGAAAGTATTTTTTGCTTTGAGCTTTCACGATTGAATAGCGCAGAAGTAGATAGTGTGTAAAATGAGAATAATTTTGCCGTGAATTTTTATACACTGATGTTATTTTTGTCTAGTTAGGCATAGATCATTTGATAACAGCATTATAATAGTTATTTTTTACCTCATTACATAAAGCAGAAAGGTCTGAGAGGCGGCCATTTTTTCGCAAATTTACCTATTTATGCACTATAGTATTTAACATGCCACGATTGCCTATATATTTATATACATACTATGGATTTAGATTTATTTACTTTGCTCACATGTACTATGTACATGTATCCAGCAATTCTTAATTTTAGCTTGGGTCATGCACCCTGTAGGGCTCTGCAAAAATAATATATATAAAATGACAAATTTTAGTTTATATTCAAATATATAGGTCAGTATTATATTAAGGAGATATTTCAAAGTCCGGTAAATCATGCATGTCAATCTTTTTTTTTTACGTATTGCTACTTCGCAATACATAAAAAAAAGAATGTCTTGCCTCGTCGTGAATGTATACTTGATCTCTTTGTACACAGTTTCAACAATAAATAAACTTTATCTTTATCTTCAGATCTAGAGTCTATAATTACTTTATTTACTAGCTTCGCCCGTGTTTTATCGGGATAAAAATTTGCCTATATGTTATTCCAGGTCCCAAACTATACCCATACCAAACAGCCCAATCAGTTCAGTAGTTTTTGCGTGAAAGAGGAACAAATATCCATACATCCATACTTACAAACTTTGATAAAATATTAGTAGGATGTATGTTTGGATACTTAAGTATGTAATGTTATGAGTAAGTATATTTTATTATGTCTAAATGTGTTTTTAATATTTATGTTAATGGCAAACTCACGAATTATTAACTGTATATTTTTTTGGATGTTTCTTAAAATTTTTGATATCTAGCACTGCTTACTAAATTGTTGTCCACACTACCCAAAGGTTAGCAGGCAGAGACTGCTTTCTAACATCATGTTCGTCTACGTACAACTTTTGTGCCATAAAGTATATTCTATCTATCTATTGCTTATTTACAAAGGTTTTCTAGGGTTAACGAATTGAAAAACGTATAGAAAGGAAACAATGCATTTTTTCTTGAATAAAACCAGGTATTTTGAATTAATTCTTATAAAGAAAAGATAAGAACTTTCTACACCAACACCAATAGTTTATATTCCAGCAATTCTTGCGTGAAATATGCAAACTGCATTGTGAAGAGGAGCCTGGGTAATAACTCTACCTCAGACACGAAAAGGAGAGGTGTAAAGATCCACCTCCCTTTGAGAGCGTGCAAGAGGAACGTCTGTTGTAAATAAATTACCGACGGGCCCTGGTACCTAATGCAAATTGTATTCACTTTCCTCATCCGCCTATTTTGTTTTTTATGAGGTTTTACGCTGAAATAACGTTTTAAGGATTCAATTGACGTTTCCCTCTTGTTTTAACACATTCACTGCTGGCCTCTTGACGGCGTTAGAGATGAAAATATGCGTTGTGGGCCATGAAATTAGCACTAGTTTAGGATGCAAGCTTCGGAAGTTGCATAAAAAAATTGTGGATTTTTTACTAAAATCTTGTTGAAGAACTTTCAAGAAGTTGAACGGAGAGCGTAAAAATGAATAAACAAGAAATTTGATAATTTTCGGATCTTTTGTTATGAATAACATCCGACATTAACTTTGTAGGTTAAATTATTTGTACGGCTGGAAAACTATTATATTTTTCAACTATCTATAAACATCCAAATTAGACATAAAAATTTATAAAGATAGAAAGCGATAAAAATATCCATAACTAACCGAGGCTTCGCTCAAGTTGATTTTTAATTTTTGCGCGGAACCCAATTTTTCATAATCTTTATCCTATTCCGGACGTAGAAAAGCCCAACAAGTCAAAAATCATTAACTAACACGACTTTGTTTTATATAGATATATTTATAGATTAAAACTAGCTGACCCGTGCCCACTTCGTTGGGCGGTAAACATTTTTAGTGAACCGAACCGAACCGTGAGACCGAGTCGAAGATCAAAGTTGTATCCGTCTTCGTCATGACAGTAGGTATATAAGCGAGTAGAGACTGAAGAGCATCAAATGCCTGGTGCGTTTCGCCAATGCATTGCAAGCGGTCATCCCGGGTACGCAGCACAATGTCCCGCCTGTCACAGTGCTGATCTACCAGGACCACGGCAACATCATTGGTAGCGAGAGCTTTGTACAAACCGGATGCTGTCCAGTAGGTCGTTTATTGGCACTAATAACAATTTTGTAATCATTTTGTTGGCTTTGGGGTATGGACTCGTATTTTATGTCCTTCCTCGTAGTATGAACTCAAATCATGCTAAGTATCATTCGAATCCATTCAGTAGTTTTTGCGCTATTGTAGGCCGCGAAATGTCACTTCCATCCCCACTCCCAAGGGAATCTTAACGAATTCAAGGATAAAAAGTATTACATGACCTTCATCGTAGTATGAACTTAAATCATGCCAAGTTTCATTTGAATACATTCACTAGTTTCAGCGCTATGCGCAGCCAAGAAATTCTACTGCGGGGGGCCACTACGTGGGGCTACGGGGGTCCTACTGCGGGGCAATGTGGGGGGCCCACTGCGGGGGTAAACTGCCGGGGGCCCCACTGCCGACGCCCCACTGCCGGTGCCCCCACTGTGGGGTGCTAATGAGGGGGTACCACTGCGGGGAATTTGGGGGGGCTCACTTCGGGGGGCCATCTGCCGGCGGCCCCCACTTCCGGTACCCCCCACTGTGGAGGCTACTGAGGTCCCACTGCGGGGGGCTACTGGGAGGGTCCGGTTGCATGAGGGGCCCCACTGCTGGGGTCCCCACTTCTGGGGCCCCCACTGCCTGGGGCCCCACTGCCAGTGCCCCCCACAGTGGGGGGCTATCGCTCTCTACCGGCCTTGCCCCGCGCGCCATCCTGCAACGTGCAAAATTTCACTTCCATCCTCTCTCATAAGGGAACCCTTCTGAATTCCAGAATAAAAAGTATTTTATGCCCTTTCTTGTAATAAGAACTTAAATCATCTAAATTTAATTTGAATACCTTCAGTAGTTTCCGCGCTATGCGCAGCCAAGAAATTTTACTTTTATCCCCTCTCCCAAGGAA
The DNA here is from genome assembly GCA_947859395.1 of Eupithecia insigniata. Lineage (NCBI taxonomy): Eukaryota > Metazoa > Arthropoda > Insecta > Lepidoptera > Geometridae > Eupithecia > Eupithecia insigniata. Next base: position 3,993,585 of record OX401998.1, read on the forward strand.
ACCTTATTGAAATCCGGGATAAAAAGTATTCTATGTCCTTTCTCGTAGTATGAACTCAAATCCTGCCAAGTTTCATTTCAATATGTTCAGTAGTTTCGGAGCTATGCGCGGCCAAGATACAGACAGATAGACAGATATGATGGAAAAAATATTCATTTTTGGCATCAGTACCGAAAATAGAGAGCCCTCAGATTTTTTTTTTCAAAATATCTTCAATGTTCAGAGTTGGACAGTATTATTATAAGTATAGATGATTATAAGTGTTTATCTGCAGGTTAATTTCAGAAGGAGTGACGGCGGTATCTCATAAATCACAATCTATCCTTGTCAGCAGCGTCGCAATTAGGTTAATGTTGGACAGGGACGTGCTTATCAAGGAACGAATCATAATTCATTTCTCCTTAAAACTTGCGATGAAATTATCTTTGCCGTTGATTGTTTCTGTGGGCAATGAAGCAGGCGATGAGATACGACAGCAGTGTTTTAGTGACAATGAAAACAGCATTTCATTTGCTGATATTGAATCTCGATCGAAATGACTGGGGTCGAATTATGCTAACCAATTACATTAATGTCATATTAAAGTATCATTAAATAGTATCGACGAACCGTCCATAGATTTAAAAAAAACAAGATGGTGCGTGCGGTACTATTAGCAAGGAGAGATGGATAGATTGTTTTCAACCTTGACATTTTTGTCACGTAGGATGCGTGTTAAAAATGTCCATCTGTAGTATCAAAGGTTAGCAGTTAGAGAATGCTATCCAGCATTATTTATTATATTCGCCTATGTAGATTAGAATAGAATGTAATTGAATATATTTTTATTTGTTATAAGACTTACACCGAATACATAATAATCTTAGATTATGAGCAAAATATTTGAAGTGTAAGTCCAGTAACAAAATGGCTCTGCCTCAGCATGTGTTGGTTGACTAGCAAACTAACAACCAACGCTGGTCTTCCGTCAATGTACTTTTGTGGAGTAGAGTATATTCTATTCTATTTCTTTAATTTGTGAAAATGTGTCATTCTGAGACAATACCATTGTGCCAATACCATTATAATAATATCTACCATTGTTATGGTGAAACGAAACGATTAATTTAGTGGAATTCGGCCCGTGGTCGTTGGAGGCTTAGTTAATTTTGATTTTATTTGTATTTAATGTTATCAATGATGGCAGCTCACTTGGCACAAACAAAAATTATGGGGTAATCATATTAAACAAAAGCTCTGAATTCCAACTCATTATCATCATCATCATATCAGCCCATACACGTCCACTGCTGGACATAGGCCTCCCAATCCCAATTCACTTAGGTTCGAATGCAGAGATTGGTTTATTAATTTCAACTGTCAAGCAGATTCAGGTAGCGGCAATTATTATATCTATTTATCAAATACACGGTTCATGTATCAAAAAATCATCTAGGTATATAAAATATATATCTATGAATGTATTGTATTATCGATATCAATCATCTATAACACAAGCTCTGCTTAGCTTGGGGCTAGATGATGTAGTGTGAATTACGGAGGCCACAGACGACGGTTTTAAAAAAAACCAAAAACTTTTAAACTATTTATTAAAGTTTAAACTTTTACAATCAAAATTATTCTAAGTTAAAACTAAGAAGCTACGCTCGGTCGATGCAAGTACCAAGTATAGAATGACGTGATCGCGTTCGTCGGCAGGTCACGTTGAGGGAAAGACGTCATTGCTGAGTCGGCAGAGTCGACCGTGTTGTAACGTACAAACAACAGTCAAAGTGCAGTGCTGCAATCCACGGTTGCAGATTAGGTGCATAGTTTCTATGTAACACCTCCATCCTCAGAACAGCAACTATTTGAGAACATTGAGCGAAAATGTTGCTGGAACAGCCTCCCGGGGTGTAGATCTATCAGGAACGGCGTATGTGTGCTCCAGAGTATGTCCTTTCTCGTTCGATGGATTCACGATCGTTAGTTTGGAACGTTTTCTATGACGTCGTACTACGATGATGATAACAAGTACAGCTGCACCGAATAGTGACATGTAGAGTGGTAGAGTCGTATGATAAAATGTACCGTCTATTGGTTTTAAATCCAATGGGCGCTGTAGTAGTATCTTGTCTTCCAAGTGGTGAAGTCCATTGAGATTGGTTGTAGTTAATTTGAGATGAGGGATGCTGTGGTTTTCTTCGATGGTGAAGTTTCTTGGGATTTCTGTTATCTTCAGCGGCTGTCCCTTTATTTGATCATTGGTGTTAATGATGAAGAACTCGTTTGTGTGAAGAGAACATTTTGGCGGGATAGTGGCGAGATAACTTCTGTGTAGAGTTATGAATTCTTGACGTCCGCATTGTAGTCTCGTTCTAGTTGGTCGAGGAAAGATAAGGGTGTAGTGTCGGTCGTCTAACTGCTCCATGGCTTCCTTCGTAAGAGTGATTCTAGTCGGCTGGCATGACGTATCCAAGGATTGATGAATGATGAGATTCTGGATACAATCAGGATGTTCCCTAGGCTGGTGGTTGATGCTTTCTTCGCAGAGATGATGTCGATTGAACTTCGGGCATTCAGCCTCCATGTACATGAAAGCTTTCCCGTCGGTTGCCAGGAAGGGATATGAAGGAATAAGGGTTTGGTTAAGTATGTTTGGGACAATGGAAAGTTTGTAAAAATCAAAGCTACTTGGAGAAACAATTGGGAATTTAAATATAATTACTAGTCTTTTCCCTACAAAATAAGAGCCTGGTTTGATGATGGTATAATATTCACGCAGGTCGTCGTCAAGTACCTCACTTTTACTATAGATAGTTTTAAGCTTATTTATCATACTTTCTAAGTTATCTATTCCTAACATACTATGATGTGTGCTCGATGCACGTGCAAAAGCTAACATATTTTCTATCCTATTTAACTCTAAAGATAAGTCATCCGTGTTTTCACTGATGATGGCTAAAAGCTGCGCAAACTTTGCGTATTTTGAGAGGCTTGTCTCAGCATAAGCATTACTATCTAAAATTAATCCTAATGTCCTATTTATCTTCTCCTGATTTTCTGCAATACTTGCAATTATCTGGGTGCATTGGGTCATCCAGTCTTTGTTAAGGCTAATATGGTCATTAAACTCAGATAACATCTTATGTTCATTACTTTCTAGTACCTTAATGGCATTATCATAACGCGCCGCATCTGAATGATCCAAGTTACCAGTAACGCTTTTAATTATAGATCCTAGACCATCAATTAGACCTCTTTTAACGCGATTAAGCTCTAAAGCCTTCAGCTGGGAATTTGTTTTAACAAGTTTTTTAGAGAGATGATTAAGCTGTAGTTCGTAAAGATCTAGAGTATTATTTTCTAATTTAGTCCTAAAATAGTTAATTTGGACGCGAATAGAGTTAACCTGATGTTCTAAGTCCGTCAATTCTACATACTGTAGAAAAGAATGATAGTGGGTGATAAGTTTGGCTTGACCAAGTTTGAAGGGAAGAAGTCCTGGTCCATTGTCAAGGCTCTCAAGTCTTATCTCCAGGGCCGCCGTCAGATGCAGTATCAGTAATAGTCGAATCCTGTAACAATTTGGACTTCTTAGGTACTCGCTTGAGACGATTTTTGGCTACGGGTCCCTTCTTTTTAGATGTATAAATGTGGATAGGGAGGTCAGCTAAAACTTTATCTTGAGTGAACCGTGGTGCTAACTTTTGCCTTGCAGCAAAAGGGTTCTTGACAAACACCTGCTGGCCTGGCTCATATCGTACCTCGGGTTCTCGGTTTTTATTCCTATTAGTCATCAAAGTCGTGCGGTCAGCAGTGGTAATCTGGTTGATTGCCTCATAGACAGTCTTCATTTGATCTCGATGTGTAAGGATATACTGTTGCATAAGGTGTTCTGTCAAGTCAATGTCAAGAGGATCCCTAGGGTCAAAATGTCCTCTTACTATGTCATGGGGTCTACATTTAGTAAAGCTGTGAATTGAACTGTTATAGCCTAATATTGCGTAAGGCATTTGGTTAATGATTGGTTCATTTTTATTTTTAATCTTAAGGATTCTCAAATGTTCTAACAGTGTTGAATGGAATCGCTCAACAATTCCGTTATCGTTCGGCGAGTTAGGTAAAGTCCTATGATGGTTTACCTTGTGTAGTCGTGTAAATTCAGTAAACAGTTGGTTGGTGAATTCTGTTCCATTGTCTGTCACTAAGGTCAAAGGAAGTCCGTGATGTGTACAGAAAGTTAATAGTCCTTGTATGATACTAACTGCTGTACCATCTCGCAAGTGGTAAGCCTGGCCATACTTGGAGAAAGAGTCCACGAAGGTCAAGTATTTTTCTGTCTGTGCTGTGAAAAGGTCCATATGCACTATCTCGAATGGTTTCGAAGCTGGGGGTACTATGTTAAATTGAGGTCTGATAGGGTTCCTGTCGTATTTACTTTGACCACAAACTGTACATTCATTTATGTATTTAGTTATCTCATCTTTCATCTTCGGCCAGTAATATCGCCGAGATAAAGCCAAGTAACATTCGTTAATGCCTCTATGGTTTGTCTTTCCATCGTGGTAATGCTTTATTATTTCCTGTTGTTTTAAATACTCCTTTACATCTTCTAGTTCAGTTTTTGCTAAAACTAAATTCATAGAGGAGCTTTTAAAGTGTTTTTGTATGATAGGGATGATCGCATACATGCCTAGTGGGGGAGTAATTTTTAAAGCAGTTTTAATCTTGGGGTTCACGTATTCTTTGATGGCGTTAACTATATCTTCCTCAAGGGTGGATTGTGAGACTTGTATAAAGGTACGAGTGTGTGTGTCAAAAGGTTTCGTCGCTGTAGTACGTCGTTTTATGTCTCCTACGATTGTAAAGTAGATCTGTCTATGGAATTTATTAACCGGATCATCTGTTATTGGGACTTCAAGTATGGGATCTTCAGCAGAGGTATGTGCTGTGGCAGTATCAGAGTTTGAACGTTGAGATTGAGAATGATGGGCAACTAATGAATCGATTTCTGAGAGAAAAGATTCAACCTCTTCATTATTGATTTCTACTCGGGATAAGGCATCTGCATTAGTATTTTTCTTTCCCGGTTTGTGTTTGACATGAAAATCGTACTCGCTTAGTTTCAGCTTCCATCGTGTGATCTTAGAATTAGGTTCTTTCATGTTCATAGCCCACTGCAAAGGCTTATGATCACTCAATACCGTGAATTTGCGTCCAAATAAGTATGGCCGAAAGTACTTAGTGGCCCATACTATGGCTAAAAGCTCCTTCTCGATGGTTGAGTAGTTAAGCTCATTATCGTTCAAAGTCCTAGACGCGTAACAAATCGGTTTGTCGGAACCGACAGGTCCTTGAGAAAGTATGGCTCCTAGTGCCACATTTGAAGCGTCAGTCGTCAAAATAAAGTCCTTGGTAAAGTCAGGGTATTGAAGTATCGGGTCATTAGTCAGTAGCCGCTTACAGGTCTCAAAGCAGTCCACGTAGTTGGCGTCAAGAGTGATCTTATTCGCTTTCTTAAGGCACCTAGTCATAGGTTTGGTGATACGGGCAAAGTCAGGGATGAACTTTCTATAGTACCCTAAAAGTCCTAAGAATTGCTTGATTTCCTTGCTAGTTTTGGGTACAGGATATTTCTGAATGGCAATGATTTTATCTGGGTTAGGCTTTATACCATCTCTACCTATTATATGGCCAAGGTAAGCTGTCTCTAACTGTAAAAATTCCGATTTATCCATTTGGATCTTAAAGTTTGACTCTCGTAACCTAGTGAAGACTTTCTCTAGGTTTATCATATGTTCTTGCAAGGATGTGCTAAAAACAATTATATCGTCGAGATAAACGAGGCAGATCTCGTTTTGCAGCCCTCTGAGGACATTATCCATTACTCTCTGGAAGGTGGATGGGGAATTTTTTAAACCCATTGGCATTCTCATAAATTCAAAGTGGCCGTGCTCAACATTGAAAGCTGTCTTCTCAATGTCATTAGGGTTCATCTCTACTTGATAAAAGCCAGAGGCAAGATCTAATGTCGTGAAATATTGACATCTACCTAATTTATCTAAAACGTCCGAGATGTTAGGTATGGGATATTTATCGTCTATGGTCTTTTCATTTAGTTTGCGGAAATCTACCACTAATCTCCACTTCTGTTTACCCGAAGCGTCGGCCTTCTTTGGAACTACCCAGATAGGGGAGCTCCAGGCTGAGTCGGATGGCCGAATGATCCCTTGATCCAGCATTTTAGCTATCTGGCTCCTAACTTCCTCGCGATGTACATAGGGGTATCTATAACTCTTAGTAAAGACTGGTAGTTCGTCTGTCGTCCTAATGCTGTGTTTGATTTTATTAGTGAAAGTTAGTGTCTCTCCTTCTATGTAAAATACATCAGCAAACCGTCCGCACAGGGTCTCTAAATTAACTCGCTCCTCGACGTTCAGATGCTTAGTCCTTAAATTTTGTAAAACCTTTTTCACTCGAGTGGGGTCCTGTTCGATTTCAGTTTGCTCTATGTTACAGACATCTACCTGCGTTATCGAGTCCTTAAACGAAAGTACTATGTCGTTGTTAGTCATGTTCTCTACCTCAACTATTCCAGTCTTGTCAGTCACGGTAGTAACACACTCGTGTATAAGGCAGTTACATATAAGTTGTTCAGTCACAAATATGTCACCGTCAGGATGTTCAATCGGGATGTTAATCAATCTAGCCGAGTTGGCAGGAATCGTTTCCTCACGATTTGCTCTCCTACACTGATAACGAGACAGTGGTATTCTAACTAACTCAGTTACCAGTACGTTATTCTTCAGATCTATCTTACAGTTCTCCAATAGATCTAGACCTATCAATCCATCAAAGTAGTTATGAAACTTGTAGATGAAAAGCTTTATATTGGATTGATCGCCAAATTCTGCAAAGTGGGGTATAGTGATCGAATAGTCATGGGTGCTGGTCACGCGTGAATTTGTGACTTCGAAAGGATCAAAATCCTTTGGTACATGTGAAAAGAAATTACATGTTGCTTCAGGACTAATGAATGATTGATTTGCCCCGGTATCAATCAGCAACTTAAGAGGGGGGTTCGTTATTTGAATGAACCGTAACTCTTTTTTTGACTGTAAATTTAATTCTATTTTAGTTCTCTGTTGGAACGACCCGACGGAAAATCCTGATCTTTCTGTTCGAAAGGCAAATGCGCGGGCTCAATAGCCATTGAGCTCGATGGTATATTGTCAGTGGTCTGAGGGTCGTCCTGTTGGTCGCAGTAATATTCCGGATCGCTCGGGTACCCGTAGAGGTTACCAAAGTCAGTCTCTGGATAATCGCTGTCAGGGTAGTACTCGGGGTAGTAATAGTCCGAGTAGTCGCCTACCTCATTATAATTCATTTCCCTAGACTTAAAGTAATTAGTAGGGGGAGGATTGCCAAATTTACGCCAGTCATGTCCCTGAATAGTAGGGGGAAGAGCCTTCGTCACGAAATGACTCACACCGCTCATGGGCTTCGGCCCTTGATTCTGAGGGGGTGCGTTCCTAGAGGGGAACCTAAAGCCGCTATTCTGAGCGTTATAGTTTGGAGGGGGTGCTCTGAACATCTGCTGTGTACGCGAGGGCTGAAATGGCATGCGCTGCTGCGGGGGATGGAACTGAAAAGCTGGACGCCAATGCTGTGGTTGCGGCTGCGGCTGCATCTGCGGTTGCGGCTGCATGGGCATAGGCCTTTGAACGCCAAAATTAAATCCCTTCGGTACATTGAAATTATTAGGTGCTAGGTACGGTACCTTAGATGATGTCTGCGTCGCTGGATTCCGGCTAGGCTCGTTCCTATGTTGCAAATACATCACATTTAATTCCTCTTGTACAAATTCCAAAGCCTTTTCTATAGTAGGGGGTCTCATACACCGTATACGGGCCCCTAGTGGTTCTTTTAAACCTCGTACGTAAGACTGCATCGTAAGTTTACGGTACAAATCACGTTTCGCCTCCACGGTGGTAGGCACAATCTCATGCAGCGTCACATAGGTCATTATCGTACTGAAAAGGGTTTGGCATTTGTCATAGAACTCCTGCGGGGAATCATTTCCTTGCGATAATAAGGAAAGATCATTGTAGAGGGCGCTTTCGTCCCTTTGATCCGCAAAATTATTAATGAGCGCGTTCCTAATCCCTAGCCAATTATCGGGGATGCCATTGGCATTGATGGTCCGGGATGCTGGACCCGTTATTTTATTGAGAATGCCGTTAATTAGGCATAGATTGGCTAACTCGTGCCCTGGATCAGTGCATATAAATTGCGTCACTAGTTGGTCGCAAATTCTTATGAATCTCGTAAGTACATTAGGGTTCCCATCAAATTCCGGGACCATGCGAAGTGCCTTATAGATGTTGTCTGGTTCGTAAGCCATTTCGTCGGTTTCGTTAATTAATATACTATCGTTATACTCAAGTAAATTATTACTAATATCGCTATTTTCTCTAAAATTATCACTGCTATCTAAATTTCTAAAATTATCTAACTCACTTTCCCTACGATTTTGCCTTGAGGAGGCCGATTTCTCCTCCGTGCTTCTTGGGTGGAAAATGGTGGAAAAGGAGGCAACACTTCAAAGAAAGTTTCAATGTACTCACATTTGGTTTCCTCTTACACTGATTGTCAAGTGCGCCGCCGCCCGAGTGCCCGTAGATTCAAGATACGCCGATGAAGACTTGGAAGCTCAAACAGGGGTCTGTTCGTCTGGAACCGATTTTGGGGATTTCCTGGACGAATACACACTGCTTCGACGTATCCTACCGACTGCGCCAATTACGGAGGCCACAGACGACGGTTTTAAAAAAAACCAAAAACTTTTAAACTATTTATTAAAGTTTAAACTTTTACAATCAAAATTATTCTAAGTTAAAACTAAGAAGCTACGCTCGGTCGATGCAAGTACCAAGTATAGAATGACGTGATCGCGTTCGTCGGCAGGTCACGTTGAGGGAAAGACGTCATTGCTGAGTCGGCAGAGTCGACCGTGTTGTAACGTACAAACAACAGTCAAAGTGCAGTGCTGCAATCCACGGTTGCAGATTAGGTGCATAGTTTCTATGTAACATGTGGATTGCCCAACATTATTTATTTATTTATTATGTTCAACAAATCCCTAAAATCAGTATATGAATAGTATGAGTTTGATTGCAAATACCTAAATGAAAAAAAGGGTTTCGTTTACTTCCGCTGACCGGTCAAAGATGTCAAAATTGTCCTGCTAAAATGCAGCGAACCAACAAAACAATCTAATCGGGAGCATTGTGGCAAATAGCCGCAAAACCCACAAAACAAAGAAGAAGAGTTCGTTTAAACCTATTGAATCGCTTTCATACTACGAAAAATGGTTCCTCTTTATCCGTTAGGGGCGCTGCAAGACGCTAAATATAATATAGAAGAAAACGAAATCGAAAATAGTTTTCGTAAACTGACAACCCGTACTAACAACTCAGTTTGGCTACAAATTTTAATTTAAAACGACTTACCGCACGATTGCCGGCGGCGGGTCTTGGATTAAAACTTACTCGAATGCTTTGCCCCGAGCAGGAACGTACCTGGGATTCCCAGACAGATGACATCTTTGTGAGAATGCAAATACTGTAGCATTGAGATACTTAAACAACCTTTATAGAAGACGTTGGCACGAATTAATGCTATCATTTTTATCTCGACGACGTCTGTGGCGCGACGGGCGAAGGTCCGCCTGCATTGCAGAAGGTTGCGGGTTTTACTCCCGCCTCGGGACAAATGTTTGTACGATCTGAAAATATTTGTTCAGGGTGTTCTGGATGTTTTCTATGTATAATAAAAAAATATCTTTCTATGTAATCTATTATATTAAGTATGTACTATATCAGTTATCTAGTACCCATAATATGTACAAGCTCTGCTTGTGGCTAGATAATGCTGTGTGACAATGCTGCGTGCCGGCATTATTTATTTATTTAACTAACCTCGTTTCTAGTGATTGCGTCCATGATATAACATTTTGTATGTAACATTTATGTTACAAAACCAAAGAAGGCGTATTTCGTTCCACTGCTGGGCAAAGGCCTCCCCCGCAAACTTCAAAACACCGGGATGTTTGTTGTTCCCTTGCAGAGTTTCACCACTCTAGGTCAAAAGCCGTGTGATCGCCCAGCCAACTTTTACGTGGCCGAGCCCGTCGTCGTCTCCCATCTTTTGGATGCCAGGGAGTTTTGCATGGGGCCACGTCTCTGGGTACATATGTCTGACGTAGCCAGCCCAATCTGACTTTAACCTGGTGGTTTTCTCCCCAACTTATGTTGGGCATTCGGTCAATCCTTTTGAAGCCTATAATGCTGCACTCCATCACCCTTATAAATTATATATAGGAAAAAAATAACAATACTTGTATCTTATGTACTATCGTAGTTTGACGAATTAATTATGAATGTAAGCGGGTTATCTACGAACCTTGTATTTGTTGAAAGAACGCCAACGTTTCATCACTGAGGGTGTTCTTAAAAGAGTGTGCGGGTGAAACGTTGGTTTTCTTCCAGCACGAAGAAGGTTCGTAGTTAGCCCGCATACATTCATAACGTACACGTCTTGTATCATTGCTGCATTGAAGCAAATTGCAGATGTTCGAAACAATTTCTTGGTTTAGCTTTCAATGATTATTTAATTCGTCACTCATCCGCTTTGGAACTCGAATTTGCACCTTTATCGCTACACAATTGCAATGTTGAGGTTTTTATTTGTATTAAACCTTGCTGTTACCTTGTTGATTCATATTATTGTTTTCAATTTTGTGAAGTTTTCTTACGTTCCAGAGTTAACTTGTTCGTACAAGAAAATTTGTCACTATACTTGAAAAAGAGCGGATAGAAACCTGCAAAGAAGTGAATTAAGAGTGCGCATTGCGCGACATTTTTTAAAAAGGATAGCAATAGAATGTTGCGTTCATAGGAGCGGGACAGAGCATACGTTTTTGGAAAGGCGGAAGCGCAAAAAATGAGTTTTTATCTAATTACAAGTTATTTAAACAACCAATCGAAACATTCAAAGACATAACTCAAGAAATACATCAAGCTTTCTTGACAAAACAAAAACCCAACAAATAAAAAGTGCTGTTCCTGAGATAAATAGCAAAATTTGTGCAAAACATGTATTTTTCAAAATAATATTTTATCTAGAAAATTTTCACCAATCGTGTTTTTAAAACACGTAATCCAAGATAAAAGTTCAAAGTATCATTTCCCTAAATTTGAAGGTAGTAGCTTTCACAGATTCTGAGATAAATAACTATTTCTTACACTAAATTGCTTATGGCACACTCTTAAGTAAAAATCTAAACAAGAGAAAAAACGAGATTGTCATTTGTAAATTTTTACTAAACAAAATTACGATACGTACTGAACTGTAACAAACCAGCGCGCTTGTTTGAATATGACTTAATTTGCGTCTTTGAGGAATATTCTTTCAACTTCTACCCCCGTATATCAACCTTATTTTAATTTCCACTGTTAACTGTTGCATACTCTGTAAAGTAAGCGTGTACCCTTCTGTATGTGAACTTTTAGTTTCTGTCGCTGTATTACTTCAGGCTAGCGTTTATCTGGCAAACAAACTTGGAAATAAACAAATACTGCATTGCCATAATAAAAATATCATTACCTTGTTGAACTAAGGCACGTTTTTGTTTGCGTCAGGTGAATGTGAGTCTGCTTCTTTAGGTGCGGTACCTACCAGTATGGATTTGTACAATAGGTACCAAAATGATAAAAAGTTTTCTAACGCTAATCTGTCACAGTTGTAGTGCTATAATGCACCGAATCATTCAAAATCATTCGAACACTACAGACAAAAATCGTGGCAAATATAGTCGCAAAACCCATGAAACAAAGAGCAAAAAGAGTTCTTATTTATTTAGGCGGTACATGTATGGCAAACGAAAATAGTTTTCGCAAGCCATGCTCAACCCATACAAAGGACTCACCTAGCTTGAACTCAAAGGTCACGGTTATACTCAAATGTTGTACAGTCTTGCCCAATTTTATTTGGGTGACATCAATACAACTTAATTTCAAATATTATCTTAGAGGTCCGACGCGACGTCTTCAATAAACATTCGTCAAATTAATTTAAATTTGAAGTATTTGTGTTTGTCTTCTACGTAGACTGAAATAAAACCAAAACTCTCGATGCCCCTTAAAACGATACCAAACAAATGTAACTATTTAATTAAAATCGGTAATATCTTTCCATCGAAGCTTGGCGGTGATCGTCCTCTTCAAACTTCAAGGGCGGCTCAGACATTCCTTCTACATATGTATATTTGGACGTACAATGTATAGCTCACATTTACTCCGCTGTGTATTGATTTGCTCCTTTGTCTCTTGCAGAAACAGAATCTAAACGAGCCTTCAGTCCAGCTGATATGCAGGATAGATAAAGAAAAGATGAAAGATAAAATTTATTTATTTACCCACAAATCACAAGAACAATAAATAAAGTAAGTACATATGTAACATAAGGTGACATATAAAATTACTAAAATCTAACAATTATTAAAAATGGGGTAAAAAGGGTCCTTATCTCAACGTTGTCGCAAGTTTTCAGTAGGGCCCTTGCGGAGTGACGACGGCAGAGTACCTAACAAGTAAATAATTATTTTTGTGTGTATGGGTATAGTTTGGGACCTGGAATAACATACCTATATTTTTATCCCGATAACACACGGGCGAAGATGCAGGCAGCATCTAGTCTATGACGATCGAAGTCGCGCGGCGGGCGAACGTCCGCCTGCGACGCAGAAGGTTGCGAGTTCGATTCCCACCTTGGGATAAATGTTGGTACGATCTGCAAATATTTGTCTCGGGTGTTCTGGGTATTTTCTATGTATAAAAAATACAATAAAATTGCTATATGTATACATGTAATATATTATAATTATGTACATATATATATCAGTCATCTAGTACCCATAACACAAGCTCTGCTTAGCTTGGGGATAGATGATGCTGTGTGTACTGTCCAACATTATTTATTTATTTATGATATTTTTGGTAAAAACGATGTAGGTATGAAAGCTTAAGAAAAGTAATCGTAATAACAGAGAACCACAAGGTAACGAACCGCAAGGTTACCACAACCACAATCACGCAAAAACGGTGAAAGCCAAGAGAGACGAATGAAAGCTGTCGAAATAAAATAATTGTTTCGAAATTCTGCGATTCGCTCCGGTGATGACTTACATTTTTTTTTCATTAATATTTCTATGGTTTTGTACCTAACTCATTTGTTTACAAAAAATATCTAGGATATATAACCAAGTATAGCTACAAATTAGAACTAGTATTTACAATTGAAACAATTGAGCTAATTGCAGACTGTTGCAAACAATCTACAGGTAGCTCAACTGGTCCATATCAATACCAGTCGGAAGCGTCCCCAAGACGCTGGCTGCATTGCCTCGCATGGCAATGCTAATGCGCTGCGCCAGATACTCACCAGCTCTCGGGTCACGCGTCGCTTCGACCAGGCGCTAAGATATTTTTTTGAAAACTCGGTGTATAGCTAGATTTAATATCCTGCCATTCATCCATAACCATACATACATATAGCTAAAAGAGTAGGCGCGTCTAAATATCGTTTGATCTAAACCGTCCTAAAAATGTCTGACACGTTCGATCGTAGATCTTTTGGAGATTTATATTTGAAGAAGATCGAAATGAGAAGTGATAAATCGACACGTGTATGTTATGATATTTAAATATTGATACCTACCTACTATATCGTACGTTAAGATCCTACCAATATTATAAATGTCAGAGTTTGTATGGATGGATGTATGGATATTTCTTACTCTTTCACGCAAAAAGTACTGAAATTACGTATTATATGGGTTTAGTTTGGGACATCATAGCGGTCGCAGGGAGTCGTTGGATGGAGGCGGCTCAGGAACGCTATTCGCGGCGTCGTTTGGGGAGGCCTATGTTCAGCAGTGGACGTGTACGGGCTGATGATGATGATAGTTTGGGACCTGGAATAATATATATAGGCTATTTTTTATCCCGATAAAAAGCGGGCTAAGGCGCGGGTAGTAGCTAGTATTGAAATGTTGGCTGGTCTATGGGCTGTCTAAAACTTATTGTTGAAATGTTAACGACGTATCTCCATGCATTAAATTGAATTAATAATTACATACATTAATACATCTTAGGACCCCAAATGTTCTCGAGTACCGACCACGATGCAAAACGAAACGGAGTGTTGGGAGACCATCCACTCGATGGATCGACGACATCGTAACGGTCACAGGGAGTCAATGGATGGAGGCGGCTCAGGACCGCTATTTGTGGCGTCATATGGGGAAGGCCTATGTCTAGCCGTGGACGTGTATGATGTATGGGCTGATAATATCATATTATGATGATAGGACCCCAAAGTAAGCAGAGATTCTGTTATGGGTAACAGATGACTCATGATAGGTGGTATATAAAGGTACATAAAGTTTTGTACATTTCTATATCTGAGGACCGATGTGGCGCGGTGGGCGAAGGTCCGCCTGCGACGCAGGAGGATGCTGGTTTGATTCCCGCCTCGGTACAATAATTTGTAAGATCTGCATATATTTATTCAGGGTGTTCTGGTCGTTTTTCTGTATGTATAAAAAAAATATCTATGTAATATATTGTATTATTTATATAAGGTATCTAGTACCCATAACACAAGCTATGCTTAGCTTGGGGCTAGATGATGCTGTGTGAATTGTCCAGCATTATTTATTTATTTATTTATATGTCACCGTGGATAGAAAGATCCGTTAATTAAAATGAAAATGGCATGTGCCTTTATTAACAAATATAATTATAATCAAATAATAGAAACAAATTAGACCCAGTATTTACAATTGAAACGTTAATTAATAATTTCAGCTTATAGATTTACGGAGAATAATCAACAAGGCCGTAGCACTACAATTTAACTCATGTAAACACGTAAATTTATGATTTTCCGATATCTATTTGTAAAATAATGAAATTGCGAGTGACGAAACGCAAGACACGCGCTTATTTGGGTGAATCAACTTTTAAGGCACTCCTTTTGTGTCCCTGTCATGGAAAAAAACTATAAAAACGATAAAATTTGTATTTCAGTTTAAAATATGATTGTTGGAGAAGCCTGGGGACACATATTTTTTGTACTTACGGTGATTGTCTATGTTACGCTGAGTTACGATAGGAAAAACATAACTTTTGCTATAAACTATAAAAAAAACACTATGAAACCACCATGATACCAGAGAATCTTAGTTTACGTTAACATTAAAATAATAAGGCTCTCCGGGTTTTGAAAAAAATATCTGAGCGCCTGGTCGAAGCGACGCGCGACCCGAGAGCTGGTGAGTATCTGGCGCAGCGCATTAGCATTGCCATACAGCGAGGCAATGCAGCCAGCGTCTTAGGGACGATTCCGACTGGTATTGATATGGACCAGTTGAGCTATCTGTAGATTGTTTGCAACAGTCTGCAGTTAGCTCAATTGTGAATACTAGTTTAATTTGTTTATATTATTTGATTGTTATTTTCTTTGTCGTTAAAATTAAAACAATAATATTTTCAACTGAAATACAGATTTTATAATTTTTTTAGTTTTTCCACGATAGGGAAACAAAAAGAGTACCTTAAAAGTTGGTTTACCCATTTCCTGATTGGCACGTGCCTCCGCGCCTACAATTTCGGTTGACATCTGACAAGTGACATAAATATAGAGAGAGTCAGTGTCAATCGTGAAACCATTCGTTATGCGCAATTTATACCTAACTGACACTGGCAGAATTGCATCAATCCAGATGCAGAGCCAAAGCTAAAAGAAGAAGAAGACAATATGATTATTTTCTTGATCATAATTATCATCTTTATCGCACTCAATAGATTTTATAACTCTGTAAGCACAGACGCGAGCTACCTGCATCATCGACCAATCAGAGAGCAGTTCACTATTAGGTGTGAAATGATCCCAAGAGAATTCGTTAAATAGTAAATAAAATAAGGCGGTGATTTCACAGGATAGCAGCGAGTTTTTACTCTATGTTCACAGGTTTGATTTTACATATATTATTTTACGGATATGTTTCGGAAAATTATAAATTTACGCGTTTGAATGCATTACACTGTAAATGCTACAGCCCTGTTGCTAATTTTCCGAGAATTCCTAATTTGACTTTTTATAACTCGGAAAATAATAAATTTACGGATCTTATTATCTAAAGGTGACATAAACACAGAAAACAGCTAGACCCCAAACTAATATATTATTTTGTAGATCTGATATGATATAAAAACTTTTGTCACAATGGAAATCGAGTCTGCAAGCTTCTGCGTTTCAGTTAGATTTTCGCCGATTGCGCTACAGCGCGCCGACTGCATTGTGGCAGAAGTAAATAATAAGTAATTATATTAAATAAGCCGTGGGGTCGCGGCGTACGAATATCGACCCCTCCAACTCAACCCGTGGATGTCGTAAAAGCCTACTAAGGGAACCTACCAGAGGAAGGGCAGCAGCTTCCTTCTGAGTATTTTTACACACCAACACTGCGATCACCAATCCGCCTGCCAAGCGTGGTGATTATGGCAAATCCCCCCCTACATGGGAGACCATCCACTCGATGGACCGACGACATCGTAGCGGTCGCAGGGAGTTGATGGATGGAGGCGGCTCAGGACTGCTATTTGTGGCGTCGTACGGGGGAGGCCTATGTCCAGCAGTGGACGTGTATGGTCTGATGATGATGATGATGATGAATAAATAAATGCTGGACCATTCACACAGCATCGTCTATCCCCAAACTAACCAGGAGTGTTGTTATAGTTAGTTACTTGATAACTGATATACTTAATACAATACATTACCCTCGTAGATAAATTTTTTACTATAAAAAGAAAATACCCAGAACAATCTGCATATCGTAAAAACATTAAAAGTTTCGAGGCGAGAATCGAACGCACAGCCTCCTGCGTCACAAGCGGACATTAGCTCACCTCGCCAAATAAATTCTAACAAGCCTCGTTTAGCAGTAGGTAAGATTTATATATAAAGAAATGGGTGTGGTCGTCCTAATGAGGAACACCAAATGGCCGCTGGTATTATATTATCATAATGTATTTAGCGCAAGACCCGCACACGAAGGCTACTTTTAGAAGACAACGAGACAGCGTTGACAAAGAAAAATAAATTCTTTTGACATGTTTAAGTTATAGCCCGGCTACACGGTCAAAAATTTGTGCATGCATGAAGGTACAAACACAGTTTGCGCAAGCAAAATTGAGCGTGTGGCCGGACTCAAACCAGTTTGCGCCAGCCAGATGTAGCGTGTGGCCGGCTCATCCTGCTTGTGCAAACTCTGTTCAATCTGCATGCACAAATGTTTGAGCGTGTAGCCGGGCTATTAGGTACATTATTTTGCAAATATTTTATTTTAATACAACAAGGATGCTGTGTCAGCTTGGCCGGACCTTAACTCAGGTGCAACAATCCCTGAATTGACGCATGTTCAGCGGGCGTGGGATGACGTAGGGGTAAAGCGGCTTCAGGAGCAATTGTTAGAGGGTGCGTTGGGAGTCAATAAGGCTAGACTTCGAGCTGTGTCGCAACCTGAGTCCGGGGCTTGGTTACAAGCGGTTCCTCCGCCTCACCTGGGCACTCTCCTCGATGATGACTCTTTGCGTGTGGCGGTGGCGCTCCGCTTGGGCTGTAAGGTGTGTGAACCTCATATATGCACCTGCGGTTCCATGGTGGAGGCCGATGGCTATCACGCTCTGAATTGTCGGCGGTGCACTGAGAGGTTTCCGCGTCACCATGCCCTGAACGACATAGTTCGTAGAGCCCTTATATCGGCGAATATCCCCTGCGTGCTTGAGCCTCCAGGTCTCAGCAGGTCTGATGGGAAGGGGCCAGATGGGCTGACTCTGGTGCCATGGAAAAATGGGAAGTGCCTGATCTGGGACGCAACTTGCGTCAGCACTGTCGCCTCCAGTCACCTGAGTCGCACCATGCTCTCTGCACCTGCCGCTGCCGAAGACGCTTGCTCAAAAAAAAAGGCTTAAGTACGCTGCCTTGGAGCAGATTTACCATTTTACACCTATAGCAGTGGAGACCTTGGGTAGTTGGAGTGTGGATGCGAAGTGTTTAGTGGGAGAATTAGGCCATAAAGTGACGTGACAGGTGACAGCGAGGTAATGCTACAAGCATTAAACAAAATCTTATCAGGAAGGCCTTTTACATAGATGATTACATCAATGATGTTAATGCTTGGCCAGATGTCGCTCCGTTCCGCACTGTCAATAGTATGTAAGAAATTCAGTGTTCTGTTTAGCTTTAAAGAAATATTGACATGTATCTAAATTGCATTAAATTTATACATATTTAGATAGGCAAAATAAACCTGTATTAGACACATAAGTGATATTATAATGTGCTAGTGGTTTCTTTTTCACTTCTTCCACTAGTGGACAAAAAATTTAAGTGAAGAGAATATCAATAATACCTTTATATACCAATAACTATGTTTATAGTATACAATTTGACTTGTCTAAGTGCTTATTTTGTAAGCCTAAAGAAATAAAGTTATTGATTCTGATTCTGATTCTGATTCATTATGGGCACGTTTGCACCGGGAACGGTCAGGGGTGGGTTATTTAATGACTAATTTTTATATTGTATTTTTTATACATATGTGCTGTGACTTAGTGAATTAATATTTAATAAATTTCTTTATTCAACAAGCAATACTAATATTATCAAAAATAAAGTAATTCGGCCTGTCTGTAACTTTTCACGCCCAATTAATGGGTGATGTTGTTTGAAATTATAAGTACTTATTATCTATATCAAAAACTATACTGACTTTTATTTTAAACTCAAAACTTTTCGTGTTTTACACATTTAAAGTACCTACATTTAATTAATTAAAAAGTTTTAGTAGATAGTGTTTGTACGAAAATACTCATATTTTTACAATCGAGCGAGTTGACGACAAGAAAAATAGGTAAAATCGGAAGGTGCCAACTCGCTAGAGCGATCGCGAGTTGACGAATAAGTTAAATTTAGGAGGGAGGTAACGCATGAGAAGCCGCTAGCAGTGGCTAGTCGTTATAATAATAATAATAAATAATGCTGGACAATTTACACAGTATCCTGCACATTGCCTCAAGCTAAGCAGAGCTTATGTTATGGGTACTAGATGACTGATATACTTAATACAATATATGACGAAGATATGTATTTTTAGTATACATTTATTACCCAGAACACCCGAGACAAATATTTGCATTTAGTACAAACATTTGTCCCAAGGCAGAAATCGTAATTCCTTTATAACCTATACCTATGTACAACATCGCCAAATTAAAGAGCTAGATATACTCATCATCATGATCATCATATCAGCCCATACAATGGCACTAATAGCGCCTCCATCCATCTACTCCCTGCGACCGCTACGATGTGGTCGGTCCATCGAGTGGATGGTCGCCCATGTAGGGAGGGTTTTGGCATAATCACCTCCCTTGGCAGGCGGATTGGTGATCGCAGTGTTGTTGTTGAAAAATACTCAGAAGGAAGCTGCTGCCCTTCCTTTGGTTAGGTTGCGTTAGTCGGCTCTTAAGACATCCACGCGTTGAGTTGGAGGGGTCGATATTCGTACCCCGCGGCGGCCCCACGGCCAATATACTCTTATGATATAGCTTTATATAATAATATAAGGCTCGGGACCGCTATTTGTGGCGTCGTACGGGGGAGGCCTATGTCCAGCAGTGTACGTGTATGGGCAGATGATGATGATGATGATAAGCCTTTTATTTCAAACTATTTACAAGTTTTGTATATTATTAACAAAATGTTTTGAGAACACTTCTAATTTCTTTGCCGCTTGGCAAAGGTCTCCCCCAGCCTGGTCCACTCCTTCCTCTCTTGGGTTTTCCTAGTCCACGTCCTAGAGTAGTGATAGAAATAGATTAGAGAAGTTTAATTCCAATCAATCTGTTTGTAGTTTTGCTTGATTACTTCCAACTCAAGCTTGATTGCTACTTTGAACAGCCTTCAGGAAAACTTAGAACTTAAATTGAAAACCGCAAACGAAGCTGACTCATTCATAAAATAATAAAATTGACTTCAGGTATCACTGGTTAGAATAAATTATTAATTATTTATTTTTATAGATATTATACTAATTTTTAGTACCTATATTTAGATATTTTATCTAAATTCATTAATATCGTTAGGTTTTTCACCGAAAGCCAACCTTGTAGGTATACATACAATGATCAGCCTGAAACCTAACCTTACAGGTAGCTGATTTGTGAAATCTATGCCATTTTTAACCGACTTCAAAAGGAGGAGGTTCTCAATTCGTCTTATTATTTTTTATGTTTTGCATGTATGTTACGCGATATCTCTGCCAATTATGTACCGATTTTGAAAACTCTTTCACTATTTAATAGAAAATGATCCCGAGGTGGTCCCATAAAATTTTTATTTCCAGGGAATTAGTATTCATCCCGCAAAACTTAAAATAAGTGCAAAAGTAAGGGAATTTGAAGTATGTGGGTTTATCGGTTGTTTTAAACGCCAAATTATAGCGATACCTAACGATCAAGAAAAACTTTATTAATGTCCTTATAATTTAAGCAAGCAGGTGTAAAATAATTTCCTCCTAAAAACTTTATTCGGACCGGTCGAGCAAAATTTCCCAGCTATGAAATTTTAATTCTATTTAGTTCGTAAAAACTGCCCACCTGGGCGGAAGCTCTCTGAATGATAAACTACATACATTCAACTGAGTATTACAGCCCACACTCTCGAAGTTTTAAGCCACAACGATTTTGTTACTATTGTTGATTTTGGCGATGTATGAAAATGCCTGACCTCTTATTTATTTATTTGCTAGCTGTTCCCTGTGGTTTCACCCGCGTTAAATTCGATTTTCACGTTTCTAGGGGGTAAACCGCGGTCTTTTTTCCCATGGGAATTTGATGTTTAACCAGGACAAAAAGTTAGCCTATGTTACTCTCCATCCTTTCAACTACCTCTATGCAAAAATCAAGTCAATTGGCTGCTTAGTTAGGGTGTGAAGGAAGGACAAACAAACAAACACAATTTCGCATTTATAACATTTACTTAGGATTTAATGTATGTCGCCGCCGCGGCTCTGAACTGTTGAATTAGCCCGTCCGTTGAATGTCTGGGTTGCACAGTCCTTTATACAGCGCTAATAAGTTAAATGTCTAGGCCGATAGTTGAAGGAATGCCTAAATCAACGTCCAACAATCAGAATATAGTTCCTTTAGTCATCTATCAGAATAAACTCCATAGCTCTGCATTTCAATTATGTTTTCATATATAATTAAATCTAGAATTATAATAAAAAATTATGAAACGTAGACTAAGATTGTATAATTCATTAAGTTTAACATAAAGCAGTAGCCAGCCAGCCGGGAACTGAATTGAATAACACTTGGACGAAACTACAGATTCTGCAGAATCATCTTTACTGTGGCCTTGGTCACACTGTACTGTAACAACATCTTTTTTTTTATGGTGATTTATGTTTAGTAACGGGTTTCGTTAGGTATACCTATTTTGTATTAATCGACATCGTATTCTTTCGAGTGCTACGCCACCCCAAGCGAGCATGGTATAATAATATACATAAGGTATGGTCATGTATGGTCTTCCAAGACACGATGGTCACGTGGGTGATACTTGCACACGCCATCATCGCGATCGGTTAAAGAGAAGACGAGTCTATTTTCTAGAGTTACCAATAGCGTAAAATCGTAACACTCCGAGCTCCTTGTACTACCTGTATGAATCTGATAAAACTATGTGGTTTTGTATTTACCAATTATTTATCACATTGATTCGTGTTTAACTAACGCTGTTTTGACTGATCTAACAAACGTAAATGACGACTTTTTTATTGATTTTTCAATTGACCCATAACACATTTGTTTCCCAAGTTCTACGTTTTGTTGAATTAAAGTGGCAACTGGACAGTGAC
The DNA here is from genome assembly GCA_947859395.1 of Eupithecia insigniata. Taxonomy (NCBI): domain Eukaryota; kingdom Metazoa; phylum Arthropoda; class Insecta; order Lepidoptera; family Geometridae; genus Eupithecia; species Eupithecia insigniata. The sequence goes on from OX401998.1 coordinate 4,015,621, forward strand.
GTGAGCAAGTATCACTCCCGGAGAAGCAGACTTTGTTTTCTTGGATCATACGAGCAGAGTGCCATTCATAGCGCCATGTCTTGCCACTTTCGGCATCTGCTTGCATCATCTTTAGATTCAGTTATTGCTTATCTGAAATAAAGATATCTTCTGTACCTTCCAGAGTAAGCTGAAAGTAAGAAGTACCTGTAAGTAAGAACCGACTTCTTATAGGAAACAATATTTTTAGCAATGGTGACGAGGCGAAGAAAGCTGAACTTTACATATTAGTTCGAATGCAAAAATCCAGGAGGACTACTTTGTAAAACAAACTAACTTGACGAATGACATCAAATAACATAAAACGAACGGCCGATCGGTTCTTTCAATAACCAATAAAATAATTTGACTGTTTTGAAAAAACTAAAAACCGACTATAATTTCGTAATTTCAATATTGGTCCATAATTGAGGGAGAAATCGACGAACATGAAAAAAACAGACATATCGATGTAGAACCTCTTCCTTTTTCGAAGTTGGTTATTGATTCTGACATTTATTTCTTGGCAACTTGGTGGTAATTTGTAGCTTGTTCGTTTCGTGCGATCGACGAACTCCGACAATTTTGTTCGTTTCTAAAGTGATCTCCAGAGCGTTTTTTGTTAATAATTCATAGAACAAATTGACTTCACGCTTCGGTGTGAATGAATTCATTATGCAAGGCGGGCGCCAGATTGAACCGGTTTAAGTTTCATTGTACAGTTGAATTTGTTTTATAGTGACGGTTAATATTCAGATCTTTTACAGGCATCCTGACTAGCATGATATTTACAAAGATAAAAATTTCAAGGTTTTATCGGCCATTTGATGTGATTCAAGTAATATGTCTGTAATTTGTACTTGGTGTATTTTATGAATAGCTGTAACATAAGGCATGAACGCGTCGAGCGACTGAAAAAGCTTAATCATTAAATACATTTTAATGTTTTAAATTTAATGGTTTTCCTCATCAGGAATGGTGCATCATCCGTAACCGTAACGTTGTAGAAAAAAATGCCCAAAATTGCATGGTACGTTACATACGTACCATACAACTCGAGCAAGCAGTCTCGGTCGACTTCTAAAGTATTCCATTACATGCATTTCGCATTCAATTCCTTCATTAAATATCTCTCAACTATTTTAAGAGGACCGTGAAGATACGGGAACCATTTCCTATTTTAACCTGTAGAAAAAGTATCTAATGAGACTGGAAAACTATTCGGAAGAGCATCTGCCAAAAATACTTGCGTGAAATTTGAATCCATAAACAAAATTTTCAGAAGACAGACAAAACTTACGTTAAGACAAACAGAATTTGGGCTTGAAACTCAAGAATTATCCAGATATCTCAGTCCTGAAGTTACTAGCTGTCTCTCGCGAGCTAGAAACGTCTTATATGTCATATTTTGTGATGATCGGTTTCCACCTCATCACGTTAGCGATACAGGGAAACACAAATAAAGCTGGACAATACACAACACTCATAATTATCTAGCCCCAAAGTAACCAGACCTTAAACCTGAGTTTGCTCGCTCGATAGTATCGATACGTCATCGAGACGTTTCATTTTGTATGGAATTTACGTAGTTAAATTTCTGCACGATAGAAGCGCTAGTCTACACCAAGACCTTACTTTTTCCGTTTGAACCCTTTTGCAGCATCCTCAAAGCTCATAGAACCTATTAGCAAAATAAACGTATTTCTTTAATAAAACTGCTCATTATAGATTCGTCTACCCTGATGGAGGCCAGTGGAATGAACCTTGTCTCTCATACTCTAAAAGTGCTGCTACTTAAGGAATATTAAACCTTCTTACTCTAAGCAAATAAATTGTGTCCGTCTTCAAAATAAATAAGAAAATCTTCTGGGTGACAATGACGCTCATGCGTCATTAAGACGCATCGTGCGTCATCAAATCGTGTGTTCATTCATTCATGCCTGTGAGATGTCATCGGCTCGATACTATCTGTATCAAGTAGGTCACCTAAGATCCCCCCAAGGGTTCCCGCCTTGTCGTGGCGGGGGGCTTAGTAAGCTAAGAGGAACCCATGGGGCCGAGCCAACGCAGACGATGATACGGCCGGCCCCGAGACGGACCGCTCCTCTGGGTTTTGCCCTCTAAGCCTAGTTGGAGCGGTAGTAGGTTGCGGTGTCATATGGGAGGCACCCCAACTGAGGCTAGGATGTATCATCCTTACATTATGTTCTAAGATAATGAAACGTTGGTGTTCTTCCAACACAAATAAGTTAGTAGTAAACCCGATCCGTAATGAACATTTGACCCGACTACACAGTATCACTTTACTAAAATGTATTCGTGATCGCGATAATTGATTTTAATGGGAAGTGGTGGCAAGTCAAGTGCAGCTTTCACAGCGTTCATTGCACATCGTTGTAATTGCCTGCGCTAATGAAGTTGCACACTAGTCGTGCTACGTTATATTATAGGCAGATTTTACCATATGACGTCGTGTTGAAGTTGATTAAACGTTTGTGATATATTTTTGACCAGCCTCTATAGCTTCTGTTCACTCACGTGGGTATGAGTATATTTCTCTCTGGAAAAGTATTCACAGATACAACTTTAGCAAGTTGAAACCCAATAAGTAATAAAAGGATATTGAGAATCCAGAAGATACCAGAATGGTGGCAAAAAAGAAAAGCCTGGATTTTAACACGCCAGGACAGCTTACTGGTTCCGATTATTATAGAAATACATAAATGGCACAATACAAAAATATTTTTGTTGCAGGCACTTTGAGATATTGTATTTTATACTTCAGGTACAGGGTGTATGGCCGAACATGTGGTGTAGGGTAACAAGGGGTAGGTAGAACCAAGTGCAATATAGGTCAGTGGTTTTTTAAACCTGAAAAGTCTCTCGTGCATTTTTAAGAATTTTAAATGTTTTTCGATGTTTTTCCGAGATCGAAGCTATCATCGTCATCGTCATCATCATCATCATATCAACCCATACTCGTCCACTGCTGGACATGAGCCTCCCCCCTACGACGACGCCACAAATAGCTGATTGAAATTAATTAATGCTATAACTTGTTTTCTACGAAATGACGTGGATAGTATTTTTTAAATAATTGTTTCTGGCATGATAGACCATACTATTAACAACAAAATAAGCGTTTATTCAAATAATCAGCTAAAGCATGAACATTTTCCAGCACAAGTCAATGACAGTTTTCCCGGATAGTACATCCGGGAAAACTGTCATTGACTTCAAGCAAATGAGTCCAGTCCTTTCCAAGGGATATCCCGAACGCCCACCAAATGAGACTTATCCAAAAAACAGAAATTGCCGCTGATATTTCATTAATGGTGAAAACCGGACCTAGAGTCCCTCTCCCGCTTCCGCCTCCGCTCTCGCGGACTCTGCGCTCGGCTGCGAGCTGTTAATTTCCGCTTGCTTGTACCGAGAGAGCGCGACGTGGTATTATTACGCTTTCCTAGTAGTTTGTGACCTGAGACGTAACGTTTGTAAGACTGTGGCTTACTTACAAGCGGAGCGAGAGATGATTTCCACTGTTTTAGTCCTATTTCAACATTTACTCGCTTAACTTTGACGATGTATATATCAAAACTTCTGTCGTAAACAACAATTTAAATGAATCATCCGATCACATTTTCGAAGAAAATATGCACGTCTAACTACCTACCTAAAAAGATTATAGTAGTATGTAATGTAGAATGGAATGAAGACACGATGGAACGTGGGCCAGAGCAGAAAAAATTGTCTAATCTTGTGGTAGCAATCATACTAGGTAGATGGTCGGATGGTCACTTCTCTTACAGCTGTTGATCGCAACCACGACCACTCTGCCTAGAGTGAACGGCAATGAATTTACTATAAGAAATCTTCGTAAGGAATCTTCTGTCTTGAACATGTTTGATTATATTTACATTTTGATGGTGTACGAGTATCAACCTAAAATATCATAATGTTTAGCAGCTTCTTGGACAACTAACCTAATCTACGAGTAGGTAATATTGACTCCCTAATTTTCGATGCAGCCCAAAACGACATCATATTGTAAGCCGCTACTTACTTGGACAATTAACCTAGTCTGTCAGACTAGTAAGTAACTAAAAACTGAAGTTAATAAAGTTAATCTCTAGATCTCATAACAGAGTCCGCTACCTTATCTGACGCTTGTAGGCTGCTGGTGGCATATTGAGGAAATGGCACAGATGTTTGGGATCACATGTAATTCTATATAACATCTGTCGTAGGCTTCTATCCTATGTCAGAATCAAGATTATTATATCCTCATACACAATAAGACATTATTTTTCAAAGAATATAATATGGAAAGAAGGTGCGATGATAAGAATGAAATCAAATTCAGTGGAAGCGTAAGATTTTTCTTTTAATTAACTTGCAATATATATTTGTTCGGGTCAAATTTTGCAACTCAATTTTAGACCAGTTATCCTCAACTAATTGAGCTGAAATTTGGCATACTTATGTAAGTTCAGTGACAATGCTATGTCATGGTACCATCGAGCTGGTCGGCTGATGGAAACTGACGGTGGCCATAGGTACTCCTAAACAAAAAGATTTACCACGTCGAGTTTGGGTTCGTTGGATTTGTCTTCTCAAGAAATTTGGTCCTAGATGATGTAAAGATTGTATTTAAATGTTTTTTAAATAATAAAAAATTATTGTTCTTCCCCTTTGTCTTTCTCTCAGTTTTGTGTGTGCTACATAATTATTTATTCTATTCTACTCTATATGTATAGTTTGACGGTAAAGTAGCAAAGCCAAGTACTTAAAAGCATAATCTGATAAAATTATTAAAAGAACCGGTAGTTACGTCGTTCAAAATTGAATTTGTCTCTTTAAATATTGGCGAGATTGATAAATCCTTTCTAAAATGCGCAAACAATTTCACCATTTTGTCGGTGCTATTTCAGAATCGATTACATTAAGGGATTACAGCGGACAAGGAAAAATGAAACTGAATAAGTAGCAGTAAAGTACAAATTGACAATCTGAAACAATCTGGGAGAGTCTAAAGTTTCGCGTCGAATGATTTTTGCTCCAGCATTTTGTCCCTTTCTATTCACCCTGGGGTCTCTATTCACCCTGGAATCTCTATTCACCCCATTTTACGGTACTTGCTGGTGGCGTGGCGTAGTGACCCGAAGAGTGTAACGTAAAAGTAACGTTAAAGTGAGTTACGGCTAAAGATTCGACACCCCGAACTCGCCCGTGGGTGTCGTTCTCTCGTGTGTCGTGCTCTGTTCGTAGTCCGAGATTCAAGGGTGAGGTTTGCACGGTACTTGCCTTGAAGAAAACTGTCAAGACAAGACTTTCAAGCTAATCAATGAGACTCTTACAGCATTAACACGCATGTTGGTCGATAAGGCCCTTCGGACATGGCAGAAAAACATATTTTTTTACAGTTTTTTGAGTAGGGGCCATCATGCGGGCCGTACGCTTGCTTGCTCTTTAGAAGTATATAAAAAAGTAGAAGTTTAAATGCTCTATTGTATAATATAAAATAAAAATAAAATAAATATTTACTGCAATTACTTAAATAGCTATAAATAAAGTTTCTGGGGTAACTTTTTAAGCATAATTTGCTTGTGTTGAATGAAACCAGACATCTGCTTTATAAATAGATAGATTTAAATTGACAGAACAAAATAATATCTTCACTATAAAGGATTTGCTTATGCTAAATATAAAAATAAACTAAAAAGATTTAGTTTGTCATAATTTTATTTACCATCTGTTCCCCACCAGAAATCGTATATTTTTGATATCAGATTTTTTCGCCTTGCTCCTACTCTAAGCAGTATGTCCAGCGTATAACTCAATCTATTTCCGAATTCACCGCCATTAATTTCGTTTTCACCCATTTTCCGATTATTTCAATATTTAGTTGCCACTACTTCGTCTTTTTGTGAAATTTCAATAAATATTGATATCTGAAGTCTTTTATATTTCGTTTATTTAAGTATTTTTGATCTTCCACGAACAGAATTTATTATATTTTTTTTTTATTTCTAAGCTATTATAAAATAAATTAAAATTATTGATGATAAAAATTTATTTCGTCACATCGTAGTGGTCGGAGGGAGTCAATGGATGGAGGTGGCTCAGGACCGCTATTTGTGGCGTTGTATGTGGGAGGCCTATGTCCAGCTTGTATGGACTTGTATGGGCTGATATGATGATGAAGAAGCTATTATAAACTAGTTTCTGTCCACGACACCGCATGCATCATTTCCGGGATAAAAAGAATAGAAAATAATAAATTAATTTATTATTTTCTTTTCTTCACAGAAAATTGCAGTTAATGTATCAGTGGTGTTAATGCAATAATACCAGTAGTTTTGGACTGGAGTGTGAATATTAATAAACTTTACTACTTATTTAATAATTTCTGAATTAAGAATTAAATAATAAAAAATATTATCTTTTTCAATTTAAGATACTTGTCCACGCTATACAAACAATGAGTCAGTTACCATTTATTGAGTTTATTTTTAAACAATGTCATTGGCAATTGTTAAGGTTGTCTGGTAGAGATCGTTCGTGAGCGTTAAGACCGCCAATTGTCACATTTCTTTTTTGTATCAAATTGTTTGTAAACTGTTTTGTTAAGTGTGCAATAAAGCATTTTCTATCTATCTATCTATTTGCATATTACAAGTCTTTGAATTCCTGAGATATAGTACCAACTAGTTCGGGGGATAGTGAGCAATCACTGCTTTTTTTTTTTTTTATTTCTTAAACATTCCTCTAACATGATCAGAGACTTTATGTCCTACTCAAAGACGATGGCCTATTTTTCAAATTTACTTTTAATGGAGGAATCCTCATGGATACCATTCGTTCGTAAGGGGCAAAATAATGGTTATGCTGGACTCCTACCAGCTAAACCCACCACTGTGTTTACCTTTCTGCACCGACTTGCCGGGCCTACAGGTACACTTGTGAATTATTCCGCAGGTCACAGACAGCTCAAAGTCATCCAGCGAGCTATGGAGAGAACTATGCTCGGAGTTTCTCTACGAGATAGGGTCCGGAATACGGAAATCCGTAGAAGAACCATAGTTACCGACATAGCTCTCAGAATTTGCATGCTGAAGTGGCGATGGGCAGGCCATATAGCTCGTAGAACCGATAAAGGTTGGGGAGATGAAGGTTCTCGAGTGGCGACCGCGATACAATGCGAAAGGGAAATGCAGGGAGTCGTTGGATGGAGGCGGCTCAGGACCGCTATTCGTGGCGTCGTTTGGGGGAGTCCTCTGTTCAACAGTGGATGTATACGGGCTGATGATAAAATTAGATAAAATTTCTTCTGTTGCAGAAATCTTTAGAGCACATACTGGCAAGTGAAGGACCTTAAATTTAACTACGTTATTCCAAACCTACAAAGATATATTTTTCTTTTTCTATGGAAACATTCTACGTTTATTTTCAAACCAAGGAAACAGATTTTTTTTGTGAAGAAGTAACAAACATTCATCCATCCAAAATTTCGCATTTTCTGTTGCCCGTGACTTCGTCTGCTTGAAGTGGTTTTAGAGATAGCCTACGTTATATGAGAATCAATTAAAAAAAATCTAAGACTGAACACAGATTTTTGAAGATATTTAAAACAATGCCCATACCAAAACCTAGACATCAAGGTATCATCAAAGTGTGTGCCCTAGATGTTGCCTTGATGCAGAATATCAAAAATAATTAAAATATATTCACAATCACAACCAATACATACGTAATCAAAAACAAATATTTGTGAGGTTTATATCAGAATATTTCTATTATTTGTCTAAGATTGGACTTAGTTTGCAGTGCAGATAAATCACGTTGCTTAATATTGTAGTAAAACCTTACGTAATTAATATAGATACTGTATAATTTAAATGGAACGTTGATCTATATTACAGAAAAGCGTAATCGACTAAATAGTTTCTTTAAAAACAAATATCAATAAATCATATGTCTAGAGGAGGAAATATTGTTTATATTTTCCGCAAGCATGGAAAAAGGATTTCAAAGTTCCTAAAAACAATGTATTACATTGTTTTCAGGAACTTTAAAATCCTTTTCACCAGCATCAATCTTGTGCTCCATCCCCTTGATCTCCGTATTTATCTTTGGAGACAATGGCAGGCTATTTGTCAGGCCTGGGCAATTAAGGCCGATGAAATAGCTCAATTAGAAACATTTACAGATGTTGGCAAAGCATACCTTTTTAAATTTCTTGCATTTTTGTCTTTAATCACAAAATGTTAATTAATTTACTAATGTAGATGACTGACTTTATTACTCATAAGTACAACTTATACAGTAACTTAGAGATATTTAGGGGAAAACTATAATAACCTTCAACTAAATAATCAGCAACGTATTATTCTATAATAGGATAGTACATTTAAGATAAGTCACAAAAAATATATCGAATAATACCTTAGTGTGAATACCTTCTTTTTTATTGTCGATAGGCCTTCATTTGAGCACAATCTCACCTGATGGAAAGTGAAGATGTGGCCAACGGTGTATCACGAAGATTTAGAAGACACCTATTCATTCTTGTCTTGTCTTGTTCTAAGCAAATAATAGAGCCCTTATTGCTTTTCTTCTCTTTAATCGTCTAATGTTGCAGTATTAAGAAAAATACTATTTGAGAAAATGATTACCTGTCTTACTTAACTCAGTTACTTACCGAACTATAGAAAATAAAATACAGGCGGTTTCTTTATAATACTTTTACCCAAAAAAATATAAAACTCATTCTGATAGACACGTCCGACCAGAGTTTTCTTCGAAAGCTAAACGAACAATTAAATACAAATCGAAACCAGCCTCGCTTTATTTCATTATTTGGACTTCGATTTAACTTGAATTTCGTAATGATAGCTATCCAATCAAGATTCCTTTGTGTCTTAGACGTGATTTATTTTGAGGCTTTTAAAACAACGGCCGAATCAGCAACGAATTGTCCTGGTTCTGACGATCCTTAATTGATTAAAAACTTTCTGCAGTCTGTAGAAAAGATAATACTCACAAACCATTGAACAATTGAACTCATTGTTTTGAGCGCCACGTATAAATTGATGTATTACTCAAGACGAAATAAACATTATTATCTTTATTTATCTTATCTATAGGTTCAGCACCAAGGCACCTCTGAAGCAAATGTTGTGGAAATCGCAATTATTTTTTTTGCATAAATTACATCTCCTGATTCTAAATTACTGTGTCATGTGTTTTATTTTTTTTACCTAGTCTCCCAACCGGTGTTTTTTTACTAGTCCAGGTGTATACCCATTAGCACTAGGGGTATAATGACACCCAGAAGGCCCAGGCCCTCTTAGCACAGAAAGGCAAAGAGGCAGACCACCAGCCCGAAGGTCAGATGACGACGTTAGGGTGGCACAGGACAGTACTGAATGGCGTAATGGAGAGGAGGCCTATACCCGGCAGTACAACAATAGTAAAACAAATATAACAGTCAGTCAGCTTGACCTTATTGTACCTTAAGCAGGTTTTTGTTTAATTCTGCAAATAATTAAAATGATACAAGTACCAATAAGACAAACGAATTTAAACACCATACAATTACAATTCCGCTAGTAAATTATATTATTTTAGATAAGGCGGGAATAGAACAGAGATAATAACTATGTTAGTATACAACTTGACTTGTCTAAGTGCTTATTTTGTAAGCCTAAAGAAATAAAGTTATTGATTCTGATTCTGATTCAGAACCCACCTCGTGCGTCGCAGGCGGAACCTCACCCCCCGCGCCATATCGGTCGTCGGTCTGCTTGTTGTTTCAAAAGGATGTTGGGTATAGTGTTTTCTCCTCCTGATCGATCTTCAGTTTGTGTTGTTTGTGTTTGAGTATGTTCTATATATAATAAAAAGTATCCATCATATCGATAAAAATATGCATAATTATGTATAGTATTAATTTTATCAGTCATCTAGTACCAATAACACAAACTCTGCTTAGTTTGCAGCTAGGTAGATGATCCTGTGTGGATTGGCCAGCATTATTTATTTATTATTATTTCTTAACTACAATCCGTTTGTTGATACTACTATCTACCACTGTTAGTACTATCTACTCATTCTATCAATAAAAAAGTTACACAATAATAAGTAAAGTTCCCCTACATTTTGCATAATACGGCCATTATAAAATAAACGAGGAATGTAATCGAGTTTAATTCCCTTTTTATTGCCTCTAATAACATTGAACCAACCATTACGAGGGCTGATTTCAATGTGGTGACTTGCAAACATAGCTCAGCTGTTTTAAATTATGTATCTGAGAAATTATGTAAAATTAACAGTTGAGAGGTCAAGTTTTTCTTTTTGTCAGGGTTGTATCAGTTCTCAAGATATAAATGTAACAACAATTTGCTGACCTCACATTTTGCTGGTAGTTTCTAAAAAAAGGAGCAAAGAGTTTTCGACTTCGATAGGACCTAAAAACTATATACATGCTGATATAACAACGCAACAGTAGCAAAATTAATCATTCTATGCGCAAAAACATAACATAAATATATGATTTCTAAAAAAAACGGGTTTTCTAAAAAGAAACGACTTCGATTGTACTTGAACCCGCAACTCTCCCTCAGTACGGTATGTGCTAACCTGAGCCAACCACGAGATCAAGTGACGTAGGAGTCAAAAAATATAGGACTACCTTTGCTACCCCGTACTGGGTTGCGGGTTCAAGTGCATTTTCGGAAGGTTGAAAACTGGAACAAGAAGAACCGGTGAGGGGCAATTCTGGACATTTTAAAATTAAGTTTCCAGATTCCCCCCTAAACGGGTTTTATCAAGGGGAAAAACTGGAATAACTCTTTTAATTTCTTTTAAATTATTCTAAAACGAAAATAACGTATGATGAAATTAATAGCATTGTGAGTTGGCAACGATTCCCTCGTACCTTCGTAGACCTTGCTACGATCTCTCCGTACCTTCGTAGAGCTTGCTACGATCCATTCGTAGCTCAGTTCAACTGCGTAGCTACGTAGAGCTTGCTACGTCTCGTCTGCAATGAAGCATGGTTGTACGAATTTTAATGTCCCTCTGAAATTCTACATTACTCCTATAGATTTCATTCACATTCGGTATTGTTGTGTTACTACCAAGAGCTCTTCTCGCGAGCATTTTGTCCACGGCGGATTCGATGGTCAGTACGAAGACCAAGAATTGCTTCGACAGTATATCTATACTTATAATAAAACTGTAACAGGTCCAATTCTGTACATCGAAGATATTTTGAAATTTTTTTTGGAGGGCACTCTATTATCGATACTGATGCCAAAAAAGATTTTTTTTCCATCATGTCTGTCTGTCTGTCTGTCTGTATCTTGGCCGCACATACTACTCCGAAACTACTGAACGTATTGAAATGAAACTTGACAGGATTTGAGTTCATACTACGAGGAAGGACATAGGATACTTATTATCCCGGATTTTAATAGGGTTCCCTTGGGAGAGGGGATGAAAGTAAAATTGCTTGGCTGCGCATACCGCCGAAACTACTGAAGGTATTCTAATGAAACTTAGCATGATTTAAGTTCATATTACAAGAAAGGGCAAAGCATACTTTTCATCCAGGATTTCAATAGGGTTCCCTTGGGAGAGGGGATGAAAGTAAATTTTTTGGCTGCGCGTAGCGCCGAACCTACTAAATGTATTCACATGAAACTTCGCATGATATAAGTTCATATTACAAGAAAGGGCATTAAATACTTTTTATCCCGGAATTCAGAAGGGTTCCCTTGGGAGAGAGGATGGAACTGAAATTTTGCGCGTTGCAGGTTGGCGCGCGGGGCAAGGGCGATAGAGAGCGATAGCCCCCACTGGGGGGCACTGGCAGTGGGGCTCCAGGCAGTGGGGGCCCTAGCAGCCCTAGCACATTGCCCCACAGTGGGACCTCAGTAGCCTCCACAGTGGGGGGCACCGGCAATGGGGGCCGCCGGCAGATGGCCCCCCTGAAGTGGGCCCCCCACATTGCCCCGCAGTGCCCCCACAGTGGGGGCGCCGGCAGTGGGGCTCTCGGCAGTGGGCGCCCCACATTTCTCCGCAGTGGGACCTCCAGTAGCCCCCCGCAGTGGGGCCCCCACATTGCCCCGCAGTAAGACCCACTCAGTAAGCCCCCACAGTGGAGGGCACGGGCAGTTTGCCCCCGCAACGGGACCCCCAGTAGCCCCCGTAGTGCCCCCCCCGCAGTAGGGTAAAATTTCTTGGCTGCGCATAGCGCTGAAACTACAGAATGTATTCAAATGAAACTTGGCCAGATTGCGTGTTGAGAATTATGTAGATCTGCGAGACGCCATGAATCAAGATAGAAATTGTGAAGATTTAGGACGACTGGTGATTCTTCCTTCCCGTTTTAGAACTGGACAATAGATGTGTGTAGTGCCTTATTCTCCAGTAGTTACTATCAGAAGCTTTTGACACGCATAATATACCTAGGTTAATGTGGAGCTGTGTGACGTCCAGTCAATAAAATCTAGGTATATGTAAATCTATACTATACTACATTAATAAAAATAAGTAAGGTTTGTGAGGTTGTAGGGAGTAATCTCTGAATCTACTGAGCTAATTTTGAAAATTCTTTCACCTATTGAAAACCACGTTTTTTGCGAGTGTTATAGGCTATATATACATATATTAACAACTAAAAATGTTTACCGCCCAACGAAGTGGGCACGGGTCAGCGAGTTTGGTACTAAAATTAGTAGCAGGTATATAACAAAGAGTATTATTTCCAAGGTTCCGACTATTGTCTTTGAAAATCGATATAAATAATTGTTCTTCACTACATACATAGTATAAGACTTCGCTGTCTGTCTGTCTGTCCATATGCATGCTTAGATCTTTGAAACTACGCAACGGATTTTGATGTGGTGTTTTTATAAGACAGAGTGATTCAAGAGAAAGTTATACTTATATATAATTTAGTATCAGCATTGCACACGTGCGAAGCCGGGGCGGGTTGCTAGTTACAGATATATAAGCTCTGCCACAACAAGCGACTCAATATTAATAATAATGAAATATCGTGCTTGTCTGTTATATTGTTGTATAAATAAATAAATAATGTTGCACATAACATAATCTGTCCCCAAGCTAAGCAGAGCTTGTGTTATGGGTACTAGATGACTGATATACATAATATAATATATAACATAGATAGATATTTTTTATTATACATAGAAAATACCCAGAAAACTCGAGACAAATATTTGCAGATCGTACAAATATTTGTCCCAAGGTGGGAATTGAACCCGCAACCTTCTGCGTCGCAGGCGGGCGCCACATCGGTCGTATATTGAAATTGATCTCTGGAGCCGAGAGAATGCAATATACTCACAATGTTCCTCGAAAATTTAAAACCGAGTGCTGTATGAATAGAATAGAATATCATTTATTGTCCAGTGTAAAGAGGTACAACAAAATTGTTCTAAAACCTAGTGCGCGGCGCAATATAATGGACTCGCCCGACGAGTTTACACATAGAATCAGAATCAGAATCAATAACTTTATTTCTTTAGGCTTACAAAATAAGCACTTAGACAAGTCAAATTTATACTATAAACATAGTTATTATTATCAAATAAGAAATAAGGTGTTATTGATATTCTCTTCACTTCAATTTTTTGTCCACAATTCAATTTTTCACAATTCAATTTTTTGTACATAAATACACACTTATAAAAATTATAAGTAGAATAAAGTAATAAATAAATAATATCAATAAATAATGCTGTACAATTCACACAGCATTATCTAGCCCCAAACTAAGCAGAGCTTGTGTTATGGGTACTAGATAACTGATATACATAATACAATATATAACATATATAGATATTTTTATTATACATAAAGTATCTGCTATATTTGTCCCAAGGCGGGAATCGAACCCACAACCTTCCGCGTCTTAAGCAGACCTTCGCCCACCGCGCCACAGAGGTCGTCAGAATAAAGTAATGCCTTTCTAGTAACCTTACATCAATTTAATTCAATGTTGATAACCGAGAGTCCAGCAAACAAAATTAATGTCATAAAGAAAAATGTAGTTAAGATTTATAAAGCTGTTTACAGGCCATTAATAAATTATTCTATAAGAAAACAAATTAAAAAATTGAATAAATTAGAAAAAAAAAATACTATTTATAATTAAGTAAAATTGACACTAGTCTTGTCTCTAAAGATCCTAGGAGCTTATGTTACTTTATAGCAAGTTGCGTTTGATACATATGCACCTTGTAAGAATACCTATGTATCTTGTTACCATCGGTACCTGTAAACGGCCTAGAAATTTCTACTGTTTTAGGTACTCACTTAATGTGCTGATAGTTTCCCTAAAAGAAAGAAATAAATTAACCGTCTATTAAAAATTGTTATCGTCATTCGTTACATATTCTTTCAAATTCTTTCAAAAATTATATGTATATATTGTTTTGGTTAATAGTAGGGAATCGCGAGCTGTGATGGCAAATTGATACAATAACAAGTTTTTATGGTGTCGCAATGATATAATGTAAAAACCTACATTTCATCCGAATGGATACAGTAGCAGGCCGTTAGGGTCTTGTTGAAGAATCGACACCTTCTTTCTCAGCCTGTAGATGTCGTAAGAGCCGACTAAGGGAACCTAACGAGGAAGGAAGAAAGGCGCTCACAGTGTGGCCGTGGCCTTACTGCTGCAACTCGCTAGTGAGTACCCGGCTTAATCCGAGAGGGCCTTAAGGGGGCTCCGTGATAAATGGCCTTTCTCTAAAACTGATCTAATTTAAGTAATGAAACTAATCACAAAATATACCAATATCTGATCTACACTTTAAAATATTTAATTTTACAATATTTTGTGTAGTCTTATAATAAATCACTGTAGAAAATACAAAAAAATTGCGAGTGGTTTAAACTCTCACCGGAAAAAAAACCAAATGAATACACAAACAATAAAACTACTGCTTCAATATGCTATCCATTAAAAAATAAAGATTTTTTAAATTATTACTATATTCGATATAATAATAATAATGATGGTTCTATTATTGTTACATTATGTAAAGCGCCTTGCAAAAATAGCTGCAAACTTATTTTTTTAAATTTCAACTTTATTGGACATATTTTGATATGATATTGGTCATATTTTATGATTTATTTCATTACTCATACATGGATTCGTAAAAGATAAAATATTTTGAACGGTTCGAACGGAATCGTGAATTTTTCCACGGAGCCCCCCTAATTTCAGCAAGATTGTAATACGATTATTGCGCCTTCATTAATTACTAGAATACGTAGCTCGAGGAGTGCGCTAAGCGGGAAGGTAATTAGGCAAATCAAGGCCACATCGAACAACATAAGCATTTTGAAATCATTTAATATTTGATATTGAAGGTAAATTAGAACACGCGTTGGGTAAGTAATACTTTACCTAAATAAACCTGTTATGCTTATAGATTTTTTTAGCCTACGACGCAGGAGGTTGCGGCTTCGATTCCCGCCTCAGGAAAAATGTTTGTACGATCTGCAGATATTTGTTCAGGGTGTTTTGGATGTTTTCTATGTATAATAAAAATATTTCTATGTATGTGGTGTATGGTGTATGTTATGGGTACTAGATAACTTATATATATTAAGTATATAAGTTATCTAGTACCCATAACACTAGCTCTGCTTAGCTTGGGGCTAGATAATGCTGTGTGAATTGTCCAGCATTATTTATTTATTTTATTCCGTGACTAATTTGATCATAAAGACTAACTAAAACATAAACTAAATATTGTCGGTCGATGGAATCACTTAAGAGTTATGGGTACTTACCCTAACAAAATATCGAAATCTTCGTTTAATTATGGATAAGTAAAGGTTAGGCACATTTATACAACGTCGGTCTCGCACAACACCTACTGTAAGGCTCCGGTTTAACAGCTTAGCAGACAAAGCGCTGTCCATGCGAGAACGGCGACGACGGCAGAAAGCCGTCGACCGTACAGTTTTCAAAAAGGCTCTCATACTGCCTGAAGTTTGTTGCAAGACGTAAACCATTTGACAACCATAAACCATTGTTGGAATCGACCTCTCAAACTCAGCCCTTTGATGTCACCAGAGCCGACTTAAAGAACCTACCAGAGGAAAAGCTTGTTCCTTTTGCGTATTTTTAAAATGTCCGCTGCGATCACCAATTGATATTGATATAATTTATTGACAGAAAGATTACACGATTTTTGGTTAATAGTGCCAGTTTTACTAGACCCTAGTATCTAGCAACACTTTATTTACGATTTAATGCTCTAAAAATAGCAATATAGATAATTTGTGTAAACATAATAAAATTATTTGTATAACACACAAAAAGCCCGTCTTATTTTCGTGTGTCGGTATAGCGAGGTACGAAGTTGTACTCAAACGCTCCGCCAATCACGATCACGAAAATCACGATGGAAGATAAATAATGTTTTATTAATATGACTTTAATATTGTTTTGAATTATTTTTATTTTAAGTTATGTTGATAAATTATTTCAATCCGTCTGTCAAGAGTGATGATTATGCCATACCGCCGTTGTTAGGGGGCGTTTATGTGATAATAACGAGTATTATCATTTCTTTTGCTGTATGGGTGCGTAACTATTTAATAATTGCGCCCTGACCTTAACCCACATTAAATTCTTTTTTATAAAAATCTCTTCGATAGAGACGTGTAAGGGTTTTCAGGGAAACCTGATTCAAAAATGAAGGATGAAAATAAATTAAACATATTTGAGTTCAATCTTAAAAACCTCAAAACCTCGGTTTTCTATGTTTGGATTGCATAGTATTTTTTTTTAAATTATTACTTAGAACACAATGTTTATTTTATTACAGATCAATAAAAATGACAAAAATAAAAGAATTTATTATGTTAATAATTAACACCACATGAATTAAGGAACCAGTCAGTTTCTACATTGACAAACAAACTGACAAACTGAATTGGAATTTATCGAACAATATATTTTGAACATTCTAGACACAGACATAGTTAAAATAGACTCACACATTTTTCTACACAACTTTTATACAAAATATGCTTTATCTCAAAACTATCATCGTGTGGATTGATTCCTTATTGCAGTAAAGTGTAATGAATGATGAGACTCTAAGCCGTATTTACAATAAGCATCTATGGCTTCGGCTTCGTTTCGCTTCGTTTATGGGTGTAACAACCACAGCTACAATTAGGGCAGAGTTAGGTAAACCAAAAAGAAAAATAATGATAGACAATAACACCATTTCCCCACTTGTTACTAGCGTTTGAAATATGTACTGATTAATAGACTATATAAAATATTAAACAAATTAGCTCAAATTTTCCAGAGCTTGTGTACCTACATAACTCGCGCACGGCCTGCGGGAGCTCTCGATCTTGTGTATGCAATTGGTGACTTTTGTGAGGCACCGAGGTGGAGTTGCAATCATTACGGTACTACATTAAAAAAAAAATTTGCGATAAAAGGCCTACCCAATTATGTAGAGGATAAAAAAGCTAGGGACGAGTTTTGCCCCAACTTGAAAATTAACAACCTAACTATGTACCTGATTTTATGTTCACTTCAATCTTTTTAAGGTAAGTAAAAGAGCGTACAAGAAACCTGGTAAAGGTCACTTTATTTCTCAGTTTTACTTGTGTAATTTTGATTTTGTGACGTTTCCAAGAGGCCTGTAAGTTGTAAAGGAAATAAAGTACTTGGAGTTTTCTTTGTTGAGTTGAGTTTTGACTCAACTTGTAGCTAGCCCTTATCAAATATCATCGTGATCGTTGTACATAGTGTCATTCTTATGATATCGTAGAAACCCTTATTTACAGACCCCCAGTCTGTAAATTACACATTTTGGGATTTCAACATTATGAGAATTCAACTTTCAGTTCCTGAAGAGCCTCGAGTGTTTCTGTAATTATGATGGTTTGAAATTCTGAGACGTAATGATGCAAATCTTTATAAGCAAAATCTTTTAAAAAAATTGAATTCTAATTGTTTGTTTGCTTTCTCCTTATTCTGGAACGTTCAAAGAGGTTAGCTACGTTTGTTGTACAGTCATCATCATATCAGCCCATATACGTCCACTGCTGGACATAGACCTCACCCATACTCCACAAATAGCGGTCCTGAGCCACCTCCAACCATCGACTCCCTGCGACCGCCATGATGTCGTCGTTTCATCGAGTCATGGTCACCCATGTGGGGGATTTTGCCATAATCACCACGCTTGGCAGGCGGATTGGTGATCGCAGTGTTGGTTGATTTTCAAATCAGAGCTGTCTAAGGGAACATACCAGAGGAAGAGCAGCAGCTTCCTTCTGAGTATTTTTCTATTGTAGAATGCGATGTACGAATTCGTATTAAAAAAAAAAAAATATTGTTAAAAACTAAAACCCGAGTTAGTTGCTTAGTTGAAAACTAAAGTCGGAGGCACCCACCCCATATACCTAGGGTACAATTAGTAACAAAGGCCTCCGACTACCTAAGTATCAAAAGAAAATGCTATGGACAATAGGTGAACGCTTGTTTAAGACTTTTATGTAGTGGGTTTTAGTTTTTAACTATATTTTTTTTTACCATACATAAATCGATACAATATATGTATATCGATACATTTTTTCATTTGCCCATCCCTAGATGACCCGTTGCCATAGTAACAAATAAACAAGGCATGGCAACGGGTGTGTCATCCTTTACTCATCACATCAAACTAAATTAGACTCGAACTGTAACTAGATGTCGTCTCTTGCAAAATTTTATCGCGCTATCGAAGTGTTCCAGGTGTAATTTAGACCCAGCTATCTCTTAAGACCCTCAGTTTTGTCGGACACCATATAGCCTATTACCATCGGGGTAATGAGACGAATCAATCGATACCTCACTTGTTGAAATAGAAGTAGTAGTTTCAGCGCTACGTGGGAACAAAGAAATCGGCTACATACATACATACATACATAGGGTGCTAAAATCATAACCCTCCGTTAGTCGGGTAAAAAAAAAACAAATGAGAGCTTGATCTTGCTTACGAGAGCTCTCATTTGGTAGAGATCCGTATGTAGGATATGTATATACATATGACTACTAAAATGAATGCACCGCATATGCACTGAAATATCCCACTTCGAACGAATTATCGAATTATAAAAAAAAACTATATACAAGAAATAAGAAAGAAGCTATAGCTATTTTGAAATGTACTCAAGTATACCTTTCCAGTCCCAAGATCCCAGCACGTTATATTTATGTATGAGTGAGTCTGTCTGACTCATCCAGTCAGTCAAATTATCTTTAAATCCACATAGAAACAACAAATTAATTAGTACCGTAAGAAAGTACTGTTTCAATTTTACTTTCGGCAAAACAAACCCACTCAATTTAATAACTTGATAAACTCCACCCACTGCTTCATTATTTTTTACTTTGATCATAATATTTTGATTATCATAATTTATATTACCATATCATTAATTAGCAGACAGCGGGTAAGCAAGCATGTCTAAACCTCATCACGTTGTTGGTTGACGCTATGCTTACCGCAAGCAACAAGCGAGTGGCCCGCATGCTGACACATATTAGGTAATGTTACACCGACCACGCGTGGTCGCTTGAAGCAAGTTGTACGATCATACCCACTTCTTCCGAGCGTGCGTGGTCAACGAGCTAAGAAGGAGTCGTGCGAGTGCTTTGCTGGAGCGGTGCGGCATTTGTATGCGATAACCTTTAACCCTCTGTTTTGGTATTTAGAATATAACAATTAGCTGCTGCCCGCGACTTCGTCTGCGCGGGATTAGTAGTACTTCGATTATAAATTATAGTCTATGTATTATTCTGATATATAAGATATATTATTGTAAAGATTCATTAAAATCCATTTAATAGTTTTGCGTGAAAGAGTAACAAACATCCATAAATACAAACTTTTGCGTTTATAATATTAGTAAGGAAGTTGTTTGCCAAAGTAAGAATAACATATAAAGCTCATAATACCTACTGAACCCTTCGTATTTAGAACCCTGTCGCCATTCACACAATCTGAATATCCTGAGGTTATTTAACAAAGTTTATAAAGACGTAACGAGACGGCAAAGTTTTGCCCCACACGTTAATTAACATTTCCTTCATGTAGGAATTCAACTTTGAGAACAAGATTCAAGTGATAAAACTCCAATGCTTGAGTTTATAGGACTCCCATTCGAAGGCAAGTTGGTACAGACCATACTACAGACCTACCTACTTTGATAAATCTGTAGTGTGGTCTGTACCTATTTACGATTACATTATCAAGATGAATTCAATTCAATGCCATCGGATTATGTGAGTGAGGGAATATGAAGTGCGCCCGTGTTAGGACGCACACTTACACTATAATAATGTCTAGCGCACACGACTAATTTCTGTTGAGATTGGCTGCCGTGGCCGAACGAAAATTCGACAAGCTGGATAATAATAATAAATATAAAATATTAAATATAATGTCAGCATGTGGGATGTTGATTCAGCAACCATCGTTCCGATAGTCGTTTCAGTTATTGGCGTAATAGCGAAGAGCCTCGATCAACATCTTAAGAGACTCTCGCTATGAAGTTGGATCAAGGGTCAGATCCAAAAGGCGGTACTCCTGGACTCGGCGCGTATCGTCAGGAAGTTCCTCTCTCTGCAGCCCTAGTCACCGGCCGCTTGAGCCTAGCTTCGCGGCCGGTGATCCACCGTTTTGATATATTTTTTACTGTAGTTTAGTTTTATATGTTATTGTATTTTCTATAGTAAAAAAATTATTTTAATCGAGACGTAAAATAAATGACGTGAAATATAATAAAAATAATATGGGTAATAAATACTTGGAGCCCGGAGGAATGCATTCTTGGAGCGCGGTGGAACTACCCCTATATCATCACATTCTGCAGTTTGATGTTTGTTACTTCTTCACGTTAAAACTACTATACCGTTCAGGCTGAAATTTCATCCGGATGTATGTATGTAGTTCTAGGTTTGAAAAAACATTATTAGCTACTTTTTATCCCGGAAAAAGCGTGCGAAGCCGCGGGCAAAAGCTAGTTTATCACTACATAGTATAAAATAAAGTCGCTTTCCGCTGTCCGTCTATCCGTATGCTTAGATCTTTTTGATATGTAGAAAGAGTGATTCAAGTGGAAGGTTTAAATGTACATATAACTTAGTATTAGCATTGCACCCGTGCGAAGTCGGGTCGGGTCGCTAGTAATACCTACATATTTTAGTGTGACAGTGTGACGTGAACGATGACGTCATCATTGAACTACGCAAAGCCGTTTGAAATATGATAGGCCTATAGAGATCATCCCTTCTAACTGCGCGGCGCTTTGGGCGGATCTTCATTAAACGATCCGACACGACACCGGCACCCTTTGTTAACGACTAGTTTAGTAACTAGGGATAATAAAAACGTCAAGTGCGAGTTGGACCCACGCACAAATATCATAAACGGCTGTTACTTTTAATTGCGTTGACTTATTATCATGTTTATATCAAGTTTGATTTATATCACGGCTCCAAGAGGTTACGGACTTTAGTTTTTGATGTTTATTTCAACTCGATAGCTCCACGCGTTCCTGGGTATATTAGATTATAAGGGTTCCTTTTTTCCTTTTGAGGAATGGAACCCAAAAAGTATCGTATACGTTACCATCAACTCCAGGTTAAAAGAGATGTAGCTAATTATAGTTTTGTATCTGTATGGTCTTGGTTGGTTTTTGTCCAATTAGTTTATGCGTGTACTCAGGAGTTTTAGATTTAAGTTTTACACACATAATGTATTTTGTTTTTAATGGAATACATAAATGAAATGTAAGAACGTTTTCAATAGTAGTCTAATGTCATTTAAGGTCTACATCTATGCAAAATTATAGCCCGATAAACTAAGTAGTTTTGGCGTGAAGAAGTTACAAACATACACACCCATCCATCAAACTCCAATACCAAACTTTCCCATTTATAATACAAGTGTATGTGGTAGTGTGGGATAGAGTAGGGTGGAGTTAGTAGAATATAATATTTTTATTTGCTGTTTTGTATGTGTATCAAAACATACTATAAAATAAAAGTTAGTACAGAGTAAAGATGCGCAACTGCGAATTATCTGAGTATTCGAATGATCGACTATTACTAATTTCCTTATTCGACTTGAAAATTAGTAATATACTAATCTTCAAAGTCGAATGACAACTACTAATTAGTAATTACTAATGCCAATACGAATGGGTCATTCATGGCTCCGAGTCGACTTTGTTAGTCGAACGATCATAATCCAACCAATCCACGTGGATGTTAATCCACGTGGAGTTAACGAATGAAGGCCGACTCGGGCAGACGAACGAATGGAACGACGCGCACTAACCAAATTAGTTACTAATTTGCTCTAGTCAGTCCAATCGTTCGAATGATTTGTCAAGTCGAATAATTCGAATGAAATCATTCACGTTTGCGCATCTTTAGTACAGAGTATGACGTCATGATTAAACTACAAAAAGCCTTTAGTAACTACAAGCATCCCGCCCCGGGTTCACATGGGTAGCAGAGCAGTTTCAGTATTCAATTTTATGTTATTGCTATTTTTAGAACTTTATATGCTAGACAGAGTTAATTCATAGTCGTGCATGTAGGTACCAAACAGTAAATAAGAGAATGGACGGCTTAAACATTGATGTTAGTGTCAGGTCAAGTCGGCTAGTGAACCTATTTATAAGTTTAGGTACAGGTTCGTTGGTGTGTCGCAAAACCATTCTAGGACTAATCAGAAAAGCTCATTTGAGCTAATTCAGTACCTAGATATTTTATGCTTCGCTTGACCTTAAGATTTTTATTGTTATTGCCTTTTTACTGCTGAAAGGTAAGGTAACCAGGCCGTGTTCGATGTTTGATGGTTGTTCACCATAGACCTAATTGATGCATGGTAATATGAAAATAATAAATACTGGCCTCATCATATCAGCCCATACACGTCTACTGTTGAGCATAGGCCTCCCCCATACAACGGTACAAATAGCGGTCCTGAGCCGCATCCATACATCGACTCCCTGCGACCGCTACAATGTCGTCTGTCCATCGAGTGGATGGTCTCCCATGTAGCCGTAGGGGGGTTTTGCCATAATCACCACTTGGCATGCGGATTGGTGATCCCAGTGTTGGTGTTGAAAAATACTCAGAATGCAGCTGCTGCCATTCCTCTGGTGGGTTACCTTATTCGGCTCTTACGACATCCACGGGTTGAGTTGGAGGGTCGATATTCGTACGCCGTGGCCCCACGGGCAATACTGGCCTACGAAGTATTTATTTTAAAAGAAATAAAATTGTTATGTGTAAAATTAAGCATTTGCGTCGACTTCTCGTGGATCTTGAGGAAAATTGCACAATCTATTAGTACAACAAATTAAAAACAACATTAGATAAAAAATGGCCAACAATTGCCTATTGTATCTCTGAAGCGACTTCATAAATAATTCCCAATCAATAATGCTTCGATATTTTAAATCTATTGAAAGAGTGTATGATGGTAACAATGCTTCGCCCTTGCTTCGAAGGTACCCGGGTACAGGATTTATATCAGGTAGAGTATCTAATATCCAAGCTAAACTATCCATATCTACTCGCTTTTCACAATATCACCATCAATAACGAAATAGAAAAGCTAATATTACTCAAAAACGTTCATCAATTTAGAAAACACAATACCGGTTTGTATCCGCACCGAGCCCACCTGGCGGAAAGCAGCCTGGATACTTGGATATCTACGTTTTTCGTTCTTCGTAGGTAGAGCAGCGCATACTTATTTCTATTTCCCGCGGCAGAGGTAAAAGGGGCGAGGACGGGGATGAGGGGCGCAGGCACGCGCGGTAGCGTCGCCCTAGCCAGTTGAGGCTGCGGCGGGGCACGGAGCGTTTGTCCAGGACAGTGTTATAAAAAAAATTACAGTGATAGTGACGTGCAGTGCTTAGCTCACACAGGAGCACAGGAGTGACCATACACTGGACCTTGTGTGCGTGAAGGGAAACTTGTGATTGAAGTGAAAAGTGAGTTCGTTGCGAGTTCGCGGTACGTGGTTGCCACAGTGCAGCAATCAGCCGAGCTATCTGTAAGTAGTGGTTCTACTGCAATAAAATTACCGTTAAGAGGATGTGTATGTCGATTCTGCTTGTTCATACCCAAGGCTTAACAATGTAGGCTACCGCTTCGGAATAATTAATCATATTTTATTCATGCGCGGAGGTCCATATTGTTGCCCGAAACAGTAAATTGACTGTTTCTTGTTTAATATACCCAAAAGAGTTGTTGGTCCTTGATTAACTTTTTATTGTTTGAAACGTTGTTTTGTCCTGAATCTGAGCACCAAGTAATAACGTTTAACAGAGCTCTGAAAATCGGTTGCGTAGGCTTATTCAGTGCCATTTATTGAGGCCCTCTGTAATCTAGATGGTTTAGTCAGCTGATATCCTGTGACTAGGTAGATACTACTGCCAGCATAGGCTATTCGGTATTTAATGGAAGCACTAAACCTGCCCCAGTTAATTAGGAATCAGAAAATTAGAGGACTTGGAGGACGCTTTTAATTCGCAACGTAAGTATGGAAATGTGCTTGCATGAGCACTATAAAACATAATGTCATACAATGCGATATATGCAATGAATAATTTAATGAAGTTGATGTAATGATATTTAAATATTTTACAAATTATATTATTCTTTTTCTTTACCTATTATATTAAATATTTTTTATTTTATATTTTAGAACAAAATTTCATACACCGCGTGAATTAATGAATTTGATGTAATGACTTTGAAATATTTTACGAACAGGATGATTCTTTTTCTTTTTTTCTTGACAAAATCGCTGTCTACAGTCCGTGTAAGTGCCAGTCAGGCGTCATAAAGTTTAACCCACAGAGTAACATCACCAAATCTGTGCCTTAGGCAAGGATTTTGATAAAGAATACTGAGTACTATGATGATGACAGCCAACTAAGTAGAGTCGAAGGCCGCCACCGGGAACCCTTTTCTCGAACCATCTCGAGGCACTTTTCAGTATAAGTATAAATTTTCTTGCTGAGACCACGAGATATTGTAATGCCGAGGCACTTAGTGCATCATAATTTAAGTAGATATGCGCAAATATACAGTTCTCGACAGAGCCTACGCATTTGCTCCCCTTGGAGTCAAGACTCTAGGTCCGTGAGGTACTAAGGCTCTCCGGGTTTAAAAAAAAAAATCTCATATTGTGGTCGAAGCGACGCGTGACCCGAGAGCTGGTGAGTATCTGGCGCAGCGCAAGCATTGCCATTATCATATCAACCCATACACGTCCACTGTTGGACATAGGCCTCCCCCATACGACTCCACAAATAGCGGTACTGAGCCACCTCCATCCATCCACTCCCTGCGACCGCTACGATGTCGTCGGTCCTTCGAGTGGATGGTCTCCCATGTAGGGGGGGATTTGCCGTAATCACCACGCTTGGCAGGTGGATTGGTGATCGCAGTGTTGGTGTTGAAAAATACTCAGAAGGAAGCTGCTGCCCTTCCTCTGGTAGGTTCCTTTAGTCGACTCTTACGACATCCACGGGTTGAGTTGGAAGGGTCGATATTCGTACACCGCGGCCCCACGGCCAAAAACATTGCCATACAGCAGAGCAATGTAGCCAGCGTCTTGGGGACGCTTTCGACTGGTGTTGATATGGGCCAGATGAGCTACCTATAGATTGTTTGCAACAATCTGCATTTGGCTCAATGGTTTCAATTGTAAATACTAGTTCAATTGTTTCTCTTATTTGATTGTAATTTTCTAGTAGGTAGGTAATAAATATAATTTCGTATTTATAAGACTAGTGTGATACTTATTTTGTAATATTTTGACCTTAGGTATATGTAAGGTCCCGGAAGACCAGCTCTACAGGGCCTCAAGTAGCAGCTTTTAGTATCACAGCTCGCTATATATTGACTGGTCTCTTTTACATTTCATAGTGTTTTTGTGAACCAAATAATAGATTTATTGAGCACTAGCTGCAGCCCGCGCCTTCTCCCGCGTTTTATCTGGATAAAAATAACCTACATGTTATTCTAGGTCCCAAAATATACCCATACCAAATTTCAGCCTAATCGATTCAGTAGTTTTTGCGTGAAAGAGTAACAAATATCCATACATCCATCATTACAAACTTTGACATTTTTAATATTAGTAGGATAGGATAGAAGGATAGGATAGGAAGTAGGACCGGTATTTACATATCATCATCATCATCAGCCCGTACACGTCCAAAGCTGAACATAGGCCTCCCCCAAACGACGCCACGAATAGCGGTCCTGAGCCGCGTCCATCCAACGACTTCCTGCGACTGCTACGATGTCGTCGGTCCATCGAGTGGGAGGTCTTCCCACACTCCGTTTCGCATTGCATCGCGGTTGCCACTCGAGAACCTTTAGTCCCCAACGGTTATCGGTTCTACTAGCTATATGGCCTGCACATCGACCCTTTAAGCCTGCTAATTCTGAGAGCTATGTCGGTTACTTTGGTTCTTCTACGGATTTCCGTATTCCGGACCCTATCGCGTAGAGAAACTCCGAGCATAGTTCTCTCCATGGCTCGCTGGGTGACTTTGAGCTTATGCACAAGGCCTATACTGAGCAGGGTTGGAAAAAAAACAGTTTTTTTTAAATTTTATAAAACAAACAGTTCAAATTGTTTTAAACAAGTGTTTGTTTTGTTTTTTTTGTTTTTTTTTTGTCCTTTTTAGTTTAGGGCATTATTTTAAATTAATTCGACCTATAATGTTTCATTTCCAGACTAGATCTTTTGACTTTTCAAATTTTCTATAGTAAAATAAATATTGACAAAAAACGATCAATGGATAAACATTTATTTTATGTTGCGTATCTCTAATCACTACTAAACGATTTACATTCACCCTGAATGTTTCCTAGCAGGACTATACCGGCGGGGAAATACCTATAAACTATAAATTCTATTCTATGAATAGGGGCACCCCCAATATTTATTAATTAGTGATGGGCCGAATGTGGTTTGAACCGAATACGAATTTCGGCCGAACATTCGGTAAAAATCAAAAATGCCGAAGTTCGGTTTTTATTCTGCACTTATATGGTAACAACTAACAAACAACAATAAAATATACCTATAAGTAATTAATATATTGAATTTTCAAAAAGTTTATTTGATTCAAATCATAAGACTTCCTAATTTAATAAGAACTTATTGAATTTGATTTTTTAATTCTAAAACTTAAGATTGAAATGTCGAAAAAGGAAACTGATAATGACAGTTAGTTACTTGATTAATAAATAAATTACCATGATTTTAAATTATGTAAAAGGCTTATTTATTTAATCAGGTATGAGTGAGTATGACAGATTTGATTTTTTTTATGTTTTATTAATCTTAAAATCAAAATTGTGCAACTATTTCACTCTTTTCTTATACCGAATGTTCGGCATTTCAACCGAATTTCGGAAGAATGCCGAAGTTAGGCCCATCCCTAATATTTATATTTAAATGAGGGGAATAAAATAACCACTATTCCATTCGACAGCCATCCATTAGGGACTTTCCTAACGGGACTTTACCGGCGGGGAATTACTTAATATGAATTCTATAAATACGAGTGCCTTTCTTTCTCACATTTCATTTCATTATTAATTCTGCGACTGATAACACCTCATAAAAATGTCAACTCCAGGACGCAAAAAGCATGCAATTTGGGAACAATTCACATCGATCCCCCAAGAAAATACCACACTGAAGACCAATAGGGTGCGTTGCAGAAAATGTAAGAAAGAACTAGTTGGACTTGTGAAAAGAATGGAGGCACACTTCCAGCAATGTAGCACCACCACCGGTTCTAACACTGACGCAAATCTTGACGCGGACAGGGACGTGGAGGAGGAGTTGTTGAGTGATGCTGGTTCTTCCCGATCTTCAGATAATTCTTCTGCTACACCCACATCTTCTGTTACTACTCTTCAATCTAAAAATGCCAGTACCAGCAGCAGCGCGAGCGTGAACATTTCAATGAAAAGATTTATTATTGCTACAAGTCAAGAAGATAAGAAGTAAATTGATTTACAATTATCTCGTTATATGTTTGCTACTAACACGCCTTTTAACCACGTAGAACACCCAGAGTTACTGAAATTAATGGAAATTTTACGCCCAGGATATAAACCTCCAAACCGCAAACAAATTGCTAGCAAGCTACTCGACGAAGTCTACAACTCGACTCAAGAAGCCGTAAAAAATGAATTGAAAAACAAAGTTGTCTGGCAATTGATGGGTGGAGTAATGTCAGGCAGGACTCGATAGTTTGTGTCTGTGTTACCGATGTGTTGACAGACTCATCTCATTTAATTGATACAATAGACACAGGAGCCGAAAGCCATACAGCTGACTAATTGGTTAAAGTTACTACTGCGGCAATAAAACAATGTGAAACTTACAAATGTACGGTGCGAAGTGTAGTGACAGACAACGCAGCAAATATGAGCTGTATGAGACGAGATTTAGCCCAACAGGAAGAACTAGCTTCTCACGAGGATATACTTACATACGGCTGTTCATCACACATATTAAACCTTCTAGCAAAGGATTTGAATGCAGAAGATATTACTGATAAAGTTAAGTCGATAATGCGGTACTTCAAATACACTCACTTTGCATCTGCCATATATAAAGAAGCTGGTGGAAAAGCAATTGTTATACCACAACAGGTACGGTGGAACACAATGGCTGACTGCTTAAAAGTGTTATTAGAAAATTGGCATATAATGTCAGATATATGCTTAAATCATACAACTGCTATAGATCTGTCAATTTCATTGAAAGTAAATGACATGGCGCTGAAGCAACAAGTCCAGGCTCTCTACAAAAAACTGGAAAACATCGCAGTTACACTTGACATCTCCCAAAAGACATCCTGCTGTATTGGCGAAGTGACTGAAGCATGGATAGAGCTTAAAAATATGTTTGAGGGAGAGAATGTACGACTGCGTGAGACCGAGTATTCATTGGATGATTTAAGGAAGTTCAAAGCTCGTTATGAAATGGCAATGTCTCCAGCTCATTTTGCAGCAAACTTACTACATCCTAAGTACAGGGGTGAAAAACTCACGAGTGAAGATATTTCTGAGGCTTTATTATTTATAGAAGCTTATCACAAAGAGGCGATGCCCTATGTTGTTAAATACAGGGCAATGACAGATCCCTTTCATAACTTTCTATTTGAAGATCATGTAGTAAATCAGGTCGGACCTCTCGAATGGTGGCAGTCATTAAAAAAACAAATTAATGGTCAAACAATGAACTTAGTGGCTCAGCTTCACACTGCTGTAGCTTCAAGTGCTGGAATTGAAAGACTGTTTTCAACATTTGGATTTATTCATTCTGACGTACGAAATAAACTGGGTACAGAGAAAGCTGCAAAACTTGTTACAGTTTTTAAATACCTTAATAAGGAAAAGAAAAAATAATTGTTATCTTGATCTTGTCATATTGTCTTACTCTCCTGACTGACAAACAATTTTGATTTTATAATGTTTATTAAATATAGGTAATTTTGTTTGTTATAATTTTGTTTTTGATTGATTTTAAATTGAAATTTTTAATATTCTATACTATCTAATGCATGTTTCAAAAATACGTGTTATCTTATCTCATTACCCATATAAATCCTGGTACTTGGTAGGTACTTAGATCTTTGTTTGACTGAATAAATAACTTATCAAAAAAATATTACTTTCATTTTATATCATTCATTCGCAATGAAAAGTAGTTTTAAAGCTTGTTTTTTTCTCATCGTTTTATACAATGTTTAAAACTTGTTTTAATCTGTGTTTTTAAACGTGTGATAAAAAACACGGTTTAAAATCAAACTGTTTTAAACATTGTTTTAAACATGTGTTTTAAAACCATTTGTTTTAATCATGCCAACCCTGATACTGAGCGACCACGTCTCGGATCCTGGTATCCATCACTAGTAACACAATTGACTTTCGTCTTGATTTACGTATATACATACATATGTACATCGAAACCTAGTTCCTCCTCCAATATTATTTCTCTAAAATGGAAAGGTAAAGGGTTGCAAAATGGTATCTATATCGAAACCAAGCAAGGCGCGGTTGAGGAGCTATTTTGCGCGGAATCACTCTAAGTGGTACCCTTCAGTCTTAATCCACCGAAAGAAGGCTCACTTACCAGTTTGTTGTGCTACCCTATCCTACCCAGGTTGCAAATCGTTAAGGGTTGTAGTATTATTGTAGGTAGGTACTTTTATTGCTTTATCAATTTCGCGTGGCAGGCGATGGTCCGCCTGCGACGCAGGAGGTTGCGGGTTCGATTCCCGCTTTAAGACAAAAGGTTTGTACGATCTACAAAAATTATAACCAAAAACCAGACAAAAACGTTTAATTATTTAATATCTTAAACATAGACGATTATAAATTATTGATATTGTATATATTTCGCTTATACACGATAACTTACCAGTAACTCCCTACTCATTTGTATAAACACTATCAGCGCCACGTGGCTTTGCCCGCGTATCCAGTTTAGATCTAATTTTACGACCCTGTTTAACCACCTTAATTTTCGGAAAAAGAAAAAAATACGTGGTTAATTATTTACTTTGTATGTTATTTATACCGAGGTTCGAGTGAATTGAACCAAGGAATAATAATTTTCCATACAAACTTTACCACCATTTTTAGCACCCTCAGAGGTTATTTTTTCAAGATTAGATTAGCCTTTGTGTTATTCTAGAACTTAAACTATCTACATACCAAATTCAATTTAAATAAGTTAAGGAGTTACGGAGATACATGGTAACAAACATTCACATAAACTTACACATTTAGGTATTTAGTTGGATTCATTTATTGGATTACGGAAATCACGATTTAGTGAAGCCAAAAAAACTTTGTACAAATCAAATGTCTAATTACAGATACTTTAGTATATTTAATTGGTTTTTAACCAGGTCAAAGTCCAAACAAGCTAGGGTGTTGAATTTTTAATTGAGTGATATTGATTCTACGCTACAAATAGGCTGATCATCATCATCATCAGCCCATACACGTCCACTGCTGGACATAGGCCTCCCCCGTACGACGCCACAAATAGCGGTCCTGAGCCGCCTCCGTCCATCGACTCCCTGCGACCGCTACGATGTCGTCGGTCCATCGAGTGGATGGTCTCCCATGTAGGGGGGGATTTACCATAATCACCACGCTTGGCAGGCGGATTGGTGGTCGCAGTTTTGGTGTTTAAAAATACTCAGAAGGAAGCTGCTGCCCTTCCTCTGGTAGGTTCCCTTAGTCGGCTTTTACGACATCCACGGGTTGAGTTGGAGGGGTCGATATTCGTACGCCGCGGCCCCACGGCCCAATAGGCTGATATATAAACTTAATTATACGTATAAAATTGTTTATTTGGTTATAACAAGGTACAGCTCACTTATTGAAAACTAGTTAATAAAGTTATTTTAAATATTTAAAAAAAAAATCTTACTATCCTACTAATATTATAAATGTCAAAGTTTTTAAGCATGGATGTATGGATGGATATTTCTTCCTCCTTTACGCAAAAACTACTGAACGGAATGGGCTGAAATTTGGTATATATATATAGGCTACTAGGAGTTCATGGGGTTCAACTTTTGTAATAAAAATAATATGTAAAGTGTTTTTTGTTAGAGTATAGGCAAAATAAGTTGCGCAAAAGGGAATTCCCGCTATGCAACTATTCCCAGGTGAGCAAAAGGGAATAAAATGAGTTGCACAAACGGGAAGCCCCTTTACACAACTTTTCGCAGTTGCGCTATCTCAGTTGCGCAAAAGAGAACTTGCGTAGCCTTAAAATTGCTTGTTAGTACCCTGATTAACGAATTAATGATCAAATATCTTCTCAGTAATATTATATGTATATGAGAGAGTTTGGATGTAACAATGTTTGGATGCTTCTTATTTCTTTACGCTAAACTTACGGGACAGATTGATCTGAAATTTTGCATAGATGCAGTTCTAGGCCTGGATTAAAACAACGGCTAAGAGGTGATATCGGGTTAAAATTTTGCATAAAGGTAATTCTAAGCCTGGAATCAAAAATAGGCTACTTTTTATCCTATAAATTAGTTTCCATGGGATAAAAATCCCCTTTAAACTTTTCTATTGAAACAACGCATGAAAATTTGCGGGCAATAACTAATTATTATTATAAATATAATTTATATAAAAAAAAATCTTAGATAAAAATAAAAGATTCAGGAGTACTTAGCGGAAATCCATTGCATAATATTAGAATGAAAAAATACTACGTAACAATTCCGAGTATTGTGGTGTCCAAGATGTCTCGTGGAGAGACGAAACTATAGTAGACTTACTTTGAAGAATACTTTCAGAGAAGGGCGGAATTGTTACTAAATATTTTTTCATTCTAATATTATGGAATGTTTTCTTCTAAAGGATGATAAGCAAAGAAGCTTTTGAATAGGTACGTGATTAAGGAAAGAAAAATCACCCTTCTGCTACAAAAAGCGTCCGTTTGCGGCGGAAGAGTGTAAGGAAATCGATTCTGTTAATGGCTCGCCATACATCTTTGTAGCAATTCCAGAGCCTTAATTTTTAGCTTCGACATATTTATCCGCAGGTAAAGAAAATGTGTCACTGTTTTGGTTTATTTAGGGGCTACAACGGAATAGGAAACTCGTAATTTTAACCAACTTCGAAAAAGGAGGTTTCTTAGTCAATTATGGACCGATTTTGAAAATGATTTCACTATTGTGTAGGAAATTGAATTTAGATTCAGAAAAATCTTTCCATATTGATCTCGAAGAGATCACATGAAATTTTATCCTAGCGGAATTAGTGTTTACCTATCCCGCAAAACATAAAAACAGTGTTAAATTAAGGGACTAGAAGTCAGTTTTTTTCGAAACAATCAAATTTTTGTCTGCTTTGTAATTATAGAAATTACATTGTGTCTATTTTAAAACGTATCATCTTGAATTAATTTTGAAAGGACATACATAGATTAGGTAACCTAGCTAGAAAATTGTTCTCAATCATCGCGTGTGACTGTGACAACAATTTCCGTCCCAGACCTACCTACCCGATACTATGATATTAAACAGAAGATCGCTTCATTGTATCTATAAAAAAACAGAGGTCAACCAAAATCACGTGATAAGGCAAAATACACCGTAATAGCAGGTTACTTCGTCCGTAATCAGCATTTGCAATGATAATGAGATGCGATTCTACACCGTCGACCACGCCAGTTCTCCCATTGTAAGCCACACACGCTACACGCCTACTGCCATTTAGCAATTTTTCCCAACACCTGCGCTTCGCTTTACTGTGAACTTGCAAATTTCCACCAGTTTTACGGCTCATACACACTGCATCCATTTTACAGATCCGTTTTACTGAATCCGTGTAATTTCCCGTGATGGCGTATGTAGTAGTAGGAGCGAGTTCACACACCTGACAGTATTCCGGATCCAGTAAACGATTGTTACTGGACCGTTTTTTACGGAGTTTTAGCTACTGGAAAAAATCGTTTACTGGATCCGGAATACTGTCAGGTGTGTGAACTCGGTCCAACAACTATTATACATACGCCATCACGGGAAAATAAACGGAGCCAGTACAACGGATGCTGTGTGTATGAGCCGTTAGAAGGAACACCAAAGCAGATATTTATAAAAGGCGTGTTCTGTAATAGAATTTTGAAGAGGAGTTTCTATTATGAATGCAAGCCGGAGCTCGCTCTAAAGTGTGATTCGTTGACTTTCCTTCGTACCTTGCCTTTTAACAGAATTTAAATTATTTATGTTTTAACCGTTGGATTTAATATTTCTGTGGATTTTGTGGGTCTTCTCAAACTATTCTGAATTAGAACAACTTAGTTAATACGTCCAGCTGCCAGGAAAGTTCTGTGAAAAACATGGGAATTTAATTAAAAATCCCTCTGGATTGATCCAATGGGGATGGTTGGACTTGTTTTGCATGAAACCTTTTGCGTGCCTTAACGATTTGCATGGGAAATTTTGCAGTAAATTATCTACCGCAAATTCTTACTGGATCTTTATAAACACCATTTTATTTAGTGAACTTTTTGGATTAATAACTGACTCTGAAATTCCCTATTTTCAAACAAATCAGATTTTTTAAGATCATCAAAATTTTTTTGTTCTTGTATTACCGATTTAATCATTTGTTTTATATACACCGTAACGGACAAATATTTGTATTTACCTTAAAATTATTTATCTACAAAGAAAATAACAATAATATAAACAAATTAAACTAGT
This sequence comes from Eupithecia insigniata, assembly GCA_947859395.1. Lineage (NCBI taxonomy): Eukaryota > Metazoa > Arthropoda > Insecta > Lepidoptera > Geometridae > Eupithecia > Eupithecia insigniata. Next base: position 4,050,028 of record OX401998.1, read on the forward strand.
ATTTACAAATGAAATATTTGAGCTAACTGCACACTGTTGCAAACAATCTACGATATGGACCAGTTGAACTAACTGGTCCATATCGGTACCAGTCGGAAGAGCCCCAAGACGCTGGCTGCATTGTCCCGCTGTATGGCAATGCTATTGCGCTGCACCAGATACTCACCAGCTCTCGGGTCACGCGTCGCTTTTACTAGGCGCTCAGATAATTTTTTGAAAACTCGGTGAGCCTCGGTACCCCATGGACTCTACTCCAAGGGAAGCAAATGCGTAGGTGCTGTCGAGACCTGCATATTTGCGCCTCTTGAGATCCTCGGCTTAATCTTCCGCCAAACCAGCCCTCACGGATGTACTCGAAAGATGGGAATAAAATAAAATAACCTTAAAATATATTTCTTATATTATTTCTTATACCTTCAACCTTTAATTGGAATGCTGAGGTAGTAATCTTCTAGGGCATTAATTATGACCGTCACTGCATAAATTGGCTACATTGTACAATGCTCTACTTAACAATTTTACATAATAAATCTCCTACCCACCGACCTCACCAGTGTTTAAAAAAACTCAAACCGTCACCATTACCATTTGCTTAACATAATGTTCATGTTAATTAGCAATTCATTTGTTTTTTATATAAAATTTCATTTTAACTTGCGAATAACGCGAAACGGAATAGCAATGACTGATTTGTGAAAATTTGTTTGTGAAATTTTGATGGGGAATTATTTGATTATCCATTGTAATGATTTATTACAGTTATTGTGATTGTAATGTAATTTGTGTGTTTATGTAGATTAGCTCAGATTAATGGAAATGTCACTGTCTACTACAAAAATTGGTGTATCTTTTGTGTATAGGTTAGTACATTAAACTTACTCGAATTGCTAATAGTTAGATATCATTTATTTTCAAAAAGATTACATGGTTTTGGTGAATAATATATTATATCCTTATTTAATTAAGAATTGAGCTCTTACTATTATATATAAAACTATATTACATATAATCACTGTGTTACAAAACTCTATATTTATTTTTTAAAATCCTTACTAAGCTTTACCTTGACAATAGAGTTCTCTAAAAATAGCAATATAAGTAGTATATCTATTAAATACGTAGGTTTAATTATAATACATATTCTCTGTTCATGCACATGTACCCGCTTTTAATACTTTGTCTCTCTCTCCCAATAAGGTTTGCTGGAAGAGAACTCTTTTTAGGGTTATGTTCGCCTTTTCCATTCGATTTATATACTTTTTATAGTAACTGCAGTCAGCTTCCGTGAAAAGTGCCCTAAAATTCAATTTCATAACTGCTTTACGGCACTAATGCAAAAATTCACTGACATGAGCAAGATAATACTTTTACGAGCTAGTCGAGTGAAAAATTGGTCGCGCCGCCGTCAGCTGGTAGTACTTTTTGCGACTTGCTAGGTAGTAAAATAAAATATCTAGTTTATAATTTGAAGGCAGCCAAAATCACAAATCAGGACCGTGTAGTTGAAAAACTAGGTTAACTACCGTATTTGTCGTGTAACAGTAAAATTGCCGAGACCTTTCTAAAACAAAATGAACCTTTCTATAAACTTGAAGGTCTTTTACGTTTATAAGCATTAACAGGCACGTAATATAACGTCTTATTAGACGATCATTATAGAGACTTAATAATGCCATAGAGAACTTTGTATGGCAAGCTTACTCAATAATTACTTAAACATTGAATTTCTAGGATACTACATCCAGTTTAGTACAATTAATTTGAAATGAGTTCGAAATTTTCGTAATTGGTTAGTAAAATTATTAATGACTGAAACTTGAGTATTATTAACCCAGAAAAATATAGTTTTTACCAGCTGCCCGCACCTTCGCCCGCATTTTATCGGGATAAAAATTGCCCATATGTTATTCCAGGTCCCAAACTATACTCATACCAAATTTCAGCCCAATCAGTTCGGTAGTTTTAGCGTGAAAGAGGAACAAACATCCATACTTCCGTACTCACAAACTTTGACATTTTATAATATTAGTAGGATTCCATTCGTAATTTTTTGTGATGTTTGTCTTTAAGGTTTAAAAATTCAGCTTTCAAGAAAACAGTTGCCTATAAAGACAGATATAGGCATGTAGATACTCGTATATTCAAAGCCAGCTTACGTTGGCTCCAGGCTACATTCGGCTCAATGCCAATTGCTTAAATTATAGGCTTGAGGTCACAAGAGGGTAGCATTTCCAAGAAAAACATAATTTTTATTTTACAATCTTGCTTCAGATTTTGTTGAAATAGAAAGAAAATTATCATAAATTAAGAAGAGATTGAACGATGGTGAAAATTGTTTTAAGTAGAAGGTTACCTAATACACTAGCTATGTAGGTATTTCGTAGGTAATAAATCCAACTCTTCTCTCTTCAGAAGATATCAAAGGCGATTATTTTTATTTATATGCAGTAGAACATTAAAATTCTCCCGAGACGCGTTGCACGCTAACAGAAGCTGGAGATCTCAAGAAAAATGTGAAACTAAACATTTATCATTGGTTTTTCTCCGGAGAAAACAGAAGAGTCTGTACAGGAGAGAATCTAACAAAAAGTGGATGAATGTGGACTGCGCCATTGTGTTCTACACAAGATTTATTAGAACAAACCGCTGCGTTGTGAATTAAAAGAAAATACGGGCAAAACAAATGCTGAATTGCGAACGGTGACCGCCAACAAACTGCCTCCAAATTGGTGCGCTCCGAGAATTCTAATAAAGAAAATTGGAAAATAGAGGTATTGGTGGTTTCGTGTAACTGGGTGACAATAAACATTGTGGTGTAGGTTTCGGTTAGCGTTCTCTTGTTAGGGCAGGTTTTCGAAATTTCTTTGAAAAAATTGCTGTTGCAAATTCTGTTTTGCCGTGAGCACAATATGTACAAGTGCTTTCGAATTATTTTGAACCACGACGTGAGTTGAAAATCTTTCTTGTGATTTTTGTCTTGTTTCGGATAAACTACAGAAAATTATGAATTCATATATAGGGGTAAATATAGGGTTCATCTACAATAATGTAGACTGATCAGTTTTCTGTAATAATGTAGACTGATCTTTTTGAATATATTCGAAAAATGGTCCCGTAAGGCGCATCTACCCTATTTGACCCCATTCTTTTTTAACACAATGTTGAAATGGTTGCTGTTGCTTTGGCTTTTTCATTTATTTATTATTTAATAAGTACGGGCACATCTAAAGCGTTTGTACGGTCGGATGTATCGCACCGCGCGTGTGTCCGTGGACAAAGCACTTTACTTACACGCCATACCGCTTTTGTTTTCTGGACGTCCATTGTTTATTACCAGAGATAAATACAGCTTATATTTTTTTTATAACCTATTCATTTTGTAAATGCTGCTTCTTAGTGAAAAGGAATATTACTCAAAACTTTAATAATAAAATAAACTGACTGTATATTTAATCATTGTAATAACGTGATAATTAATAATCACTTGATCGCTATGCTTGCATTGTTGTTTTTCTCTTATCTAAATTATGAACACTAAGGCACAAACACATAATTGAAACGCGACGTAACGACGTAACGTGTGGATACCCCATGTGCGCATATGCATTGCGTTGCGTGTTTATTATGTTCTGATCTAATTCTTATCATAAAAGTAATACGATTTTATTCAAAACAACACGCATCGCAATTTTGCATGTCGTGTAATGTAAAAATAGTGAAACAACAAAGAGAATATTAAGTTATAATAAAATAAATGTAATTTTTGATCGTTTATTATTCACATCAAGGCTAAGACTAGGCAGCTTCAATTGATTTAACAATTTTATAAATCTCTGACAAAAATATGCCAGAAAAAAACTCTATTCTCGCTACAGCTGTAAAACTACAATAATAACCAAATTTGTGAGCCATCTCGTGAGTCGCGTTATTGTGACCACGAATAAAATGTGCCAGAATCGTGCGCTCTACACGACCCCAGGGTGCTATTACCTTCACACAATGCCTGTGTTCGAGCACATTCCAAATAAAATACTATTTACGACTTCCTACATCGACGTGCTACCCTAGTACACAAGGTTAATATCACACGAACAAGTTCCTACAAAAATTGATATGGGATAAACAAGTTATTTGTTTAGTGTTTAGACGACCGATGTGACACGGTGGGTGAATTTCCACCTGCGACGTAGGAGATAGCGGGTTCGATTCCCGCCTTGGAATATGTTGGTACGATCTTCGAATTTTTTATCCTGGGTGTTCTGGGTATTTTCTATAAATATAATAAAAAGATATCTACATATGTAATGTATTGTATTAAGTATATCAGTCCAAGCTAAGCAAAGCTTTGTGTTAGGTATGGGTACCTAACACAAGCTTTGCTTAGCTTGGGACTAGCTTGATGATGCTGAATGGATTGTCCAGCATTATTATTATAATTTCTTTACCTGATGATTGAAGGTAAAACTAATCAGTTTTACAACCAAAATAGACGCAAATTTCTTTCTTTTTGTCAATTCTCGTAAGAAGGATGCTATTATATTGACCAAACAACATGGGTATTTTGTAAAAAAGCGATGAAGTTTCACGTTCCAATATAAAGTAATAGAAAAAGAGTGCACTGCTATATGAATTTATTTTTTATTTACCTTTTCAATACAATTTTAGTAACGAAAAAGCTTTGCAAAACAAATCCGTAAAAACATACGTGGCGGGTATGTAATTTTGTAAAATAAGCGTTCGTTCCTTTCACTGTTTTTCCAATGATTGTATTTCTCTCTCGGTTGTTTTTGTATTTATCCTCACATGACTTTACTGTTTCATTAAAGTCCGTACTTGTATAAGCCCGTGAGATGAAACTCGATCGTAATAACGTCCAGTGAAAATGAATTGGATTCATCATGTACCGAAGATTGTTTGTAGGTACTTATTAGCTTTGACTCCACACTCCACTCTCAAAGGTCCGTGCTTGTTTAAGCCCGTGAATCTTGAGATGAAACTGGATCGTAATAATGTCCAGTAAAATGAATTGGATTCATCATGTAGTTGAAGATTGTTTATAACATTGATGTAGTTGAAGATTGTTTATAACACCTAATAGCTTTGACTTTACGGTTTCATTAAAGGTCCGTGCTTGTTTATGTCCGTGAATGTTGAGATGAAACTCGATCGTAATAACGTCCAGTGAAAATGAATTGGATTCATCATGTACCGAAGATTGTTTGTAGGTACTTATAAGCTTTGACTTTACTGTTTCAGCAAAGGTCCGTGCTTGTTTAAGCCCGTGAATCTTGAGATAAAACTGGATCGTAATAATGTCCAGTAAAATGAATTGGATTCATCATGTAGTTGAAGATTGTTTATAACATAGTTACCTAATAGCTTTGACTTTACGGTTTCATTAAAGGTCCGTGCTTGTTTATGTCCGTGAATCTTGAGATGAAACTGGATCGCAATAACGTCCAGTGAAAATGAATTGGATTCATCATGTAGCGATGGTTGTTTGTAGGTACCTAATGGATTTTTATCTCACGGATAGACCTTCGTATGACTACAATCTTACTTGATGGTAAGTGACGATATGTCCCAAAACGTGAGGATCAGAAGGCACCTATTTTCTAGTAGTTTGCATCTCGTGGGGTTTTGTGGCCTTTGTTACTCACTATTTGTACCAATTTCAGTTTGATTTTAGTATTGGCATGAATTTGTGTTGTAAATGTCCAAAAGAGCGTTGGATCGACAACATTGCAAAAAATCGCGAGTATATTTTATTGCAAAAGGCATAGAACAGAGGAGGCTCATACCAGCGAAGATGTATAAATCCATACACTTAAACTCGATGTAGAACGTTTGTAAACAAACCACCCATACCTACGTGTACCTACTTAACCTTAAATTCATTCTGTTGCCGCGTCTTTTGATATGCAATTTACATACGTTACAAGTCGATTTGAGATCCTTCATTCAATAATATTGCTTACAATTATGTATAGGTATCTAAAACTCGACGCCAAGCAAGCGAGTTTTATTTATTCGTGTCGTGGTTTGATTACAAACATTCTACATCGAGTGTGGCTAGTGTATAATTAGAATTTAAATTTATGTTGCTACATTTAATCAAATGCATACAAAATAAATAATCGGATAAGAACCAAAATTGTAATATGATACGAAATTATTTATTTTTTATTTATTATGAAATGAAAGGAAATGAATGAAATGAAATATATTTATTAATTGCATACATATACATAGTTTTAGATTAGGTGGTAGTTAGAAAGTAAGTATATGTACCCTGTAAAGGCGCGGCGATTCATTTTAAGATTATTACAATAGGCGGATTTAATCTATTTAAAGCTACAAACAAAGAAGTCGGAAAAAATAGACAATGTCTGTTGTAAGAATCAAAATAATTTTTATAAAAGTTAGGTAGGTAGGTACTATGTCAATTTTTTACTCTGGCAGTCAAACAGTTATAGATTAGATTTATCATTTAGAAATTCGTCAACGGAGTTAAGGTACTCTTTGAGTTTATTACGAAAGACCTATTAGTAAGATCTGTCACAGCAATTCACCTTTTAGCTAAGAGTCTCCAACTAAAAATGGCAGGTTACATAATAGCTATCAACAAACATATTACCCGACAGTGGCATACACAAGATTACAATCTTGTTGAATAAATTAGTTCGCGTCATTACGAAGCGCGCCGCCGTTTATATTTACTCATTGTCATGAAAATTAAGCCGGGTTTAATAATTAAGGCTCTGTGTTTTCTCGCAATTTATTTCGCAATCGAATTGTGATATGAACGGAAGATTAAACATTGATTATCGTTTTCTAATTAAAGGATCTCTGTGAACCACCGTAGCTTTTTCGAATACAGTAATGCCTTGTTGTAAAGAGTAATTGGACTCATAAACCTGAGGATAACAGAGGTTTGACGTTTAACAGGTTTGAGACAAAATTTTACTTAAATACGACGCTATTTTGTGAAAATGATAGGCATAGGATTTCGCGTTCATAGGAGCGGGACAGAGCATAGCGTCGTCAGCGCAAAAATCATGTTATTGTTTTTTTTACGGTAAAAATAATAGTTTTGATAATCTAAAACAGTCATCGTCTGCTTTATACTCTGTTTGTTTTAAATTATCAAGGCTTATTTTAAAGTATTTATTGAATAGCGACGATTTATTGTACTGGAATTTATTTACATCCAGAAACTTTTATGTAATCGTGTTTTCGAACACTAGCTAGCGTTCTAGCATCAATCCTGAACTATAACATATATTAATCCCAAAGTAAATGCTTAAGTATTGTGAAAGATATGATCGCTGATGCTAAGGTATTACTGAATCTTTTTAAGCGATTTTTAACACGATAATGCCTCGTTGCAAAGAGTCGTTGGAATAATAAACCTAGAGATAACAGAGGTTTGACGTTTGACACAAAATCTTCTTAATATTTTGCTTAAACTCGTTTAAAACCTCATTCAAACATGCTTAATTTTTATGAATAGACCTACTAAATACATTGTGAAAAAGTCAATGTTAAAAAACCAAGAATGAAGAGCTATTTCAATTATTTAAAAAAAACATTACTAGTGCCCCGTCGCATGTTAAATGTGTTTTTTTTACCTCAAGCCGATTTAATATTATATTAAATGTACACAAAACAAAATCCACACTGAATCTGATAAATCAATGGCGACGACGACGTAGCGATTTGATTACGTACTCGAGATCGATTCCATAAAGTACGAGTCACCGAGGGTTGACCGACAAAGCGATTTCAGCTCAAGTATTTTCTTTAAGTAAATTTACAAATTGAATGTAAATAATGTAAAAATAAGGGCGATGCAAACAGTAAGAGATATGTCGAGGTTTGGTTAATTTTATAAGAAAAACTTTTGCCATCGACCACTGAGGTTTGAAGATTTATTACTTATATTTAACGCTATTAAAAATGGAGTTTAGTGTTAGAAAGATGAAAATTGAGGGTTATGAGTATTTTTAATGGCAAATCATAAAAAAATCCAAATAGATCCAAAAAATTAAAATTTGGGATAATCCACCCTTATAGGAATATAAAAAAAGTTAACGATCTATTCTCAGATCTACCAAACAAAAAATTTCATAAATGCTGAGAGAGGGACCTTTTTGGCCTCATTTTATTATTTCTATCTCTTTTCTTCATGTATGTTTCTTGCACTTTCCCACTGTCTGTAATGTGTCGTGTTGTGTGTGTGTATGTATAGCCAAATAAATATATTTTCTTTCTTTCATAAAAATCAGTCAAGCCGTTTCAAAGGAGTTTGGTTACAAACACTGTGACATGAGATTTAAATATACCCAAATATTTAAATCTGTATTAAATAATAAAGATATAAATGAAAAGGAAGAAAAACATTTACCTATAACATATCTACTTTACCCTCTAGTAATCAATGTCAACATTTTAAAAAACCTTAAGGGTCGTACTGACCGCTGTTATGGGATGTAATGTACCATTCGCAGCGAGCATGATTACCTTACGTAGTCGTATGCAAATCCGTCTCGTTACTCGTTGCGAGCGCCTTCTTTCCTCGTACTAACTGCACGAACGCTTGCTGTGTAACACGTTACGTAACACTCCGTACCGCCAGTCACTACCCACCTTTAAGTTTTCCAAAAGGCTGATATTGATTACTAGTTAGTAAAGTAGGTATAAGTGAATGTTCGTTCATATACGCAAAGGGCACCAAAATAAGGTTAGAATCAGAATCAATAAATGTATTCTTTAGGCTTATAAAATAAGCACTTAGACAAGTCAAATTTTATACTATAAACATAGTTCTTATTATCATAAATATAGTTATTATTATGAAAAAGAAACAAGATATTATTCATTTTCTCTTCACTTAAATTTTTTGTCCACAAGTAGAAGAAGTTACTTCCTATTTGTAATAACCTTGTCATTCGAAAACCTTATAAAATATCCTGAATAAAAATTTGACATTTCATAAATTTCGTTGCGTTTGGAAACCTTTTCAATAAAAAGTGTATTTGAGTACAGTCAGGTAGAAAAATATCTATGGCATCACAGTAGCAATTGAACAACTAGCCGAAAATTAGTGGAAGAGGCTGATTATATACACATAGTATATCAGCAAAAAAGGAACCAAGGTACCCAACACCACCAAAAATCATAACACAAAAGGTGAATCTTATAAATCTTCAGGCAAAATGAAAATGTTCCATAAAGAAGACTAATGCCGCGAACACATTAGTGAAAGAGAAATTCTCGGGATAAACAGGATGAGAGTAAATACATTGTAATCTCCATCAATCTCCTTAAACCTAGCAATAAAATATAACGACATCGCACGAAATGTGCTGAGGTAATCAAAACGTTCATTATCAATTCGGGGAAATTACCCATGTTGTTGAATAAACTCATAAAATATTCAAAAAACATTGGAGCTTGAGATAGCTGAAGACTAAAGACTAGTCTTTTCAAATGACTAAATTTTAGTCCGTGTAGATGAGACCTAATGTTAACTTGTTATTAACGTTATTTTGACTAAATCGAGGTTCCAAGGTTGCCTGGAAGACATCGCTTAAAGCGATAAGGCCGCCCTTTGTACTTCTTTGTTTGTTAGTATTTCCTTGTTGTATTGTATTTTGTGTTTGTGTGGTACAATAAAGAGTTATCTATCTATCTAAATCGTTATGGATGCAGCTTTGCTGGTCCCATGCCACGGGATTTTTAACTAAATATTGTATTTTATTTTTAAGTAAGGCATTATCATAAGGCCTGCTTTCCTAGTGCCGCTAACATAGCAAGCTACTTTTGCTTGATAAATCAATTAAAGTAAATCTATACTTATAAATAATATATAGCAGAGAGTCGATGGATGGAGGCGGCTCGGGACCGCTATTTGTGGCGTCGTACGCGGGAGGCCTATGTCCAGCAGTGGACGTGTATGGGCTGATGATGATGATGATGATGAAATCTATACTTTTAAATTAAACTTTAAAAATTAATTACTTATTAAATAACTAACAGCGCAGACTGTTGCAGTAGCACAATTGTTTCAATTGTAAATGTTCATATTTGTTTCTATTATTTGATTGTTATTTTCTTTGTTAATAAAACAATATAATTATAAATAAATAATGTTGGACAATTCACACAGCATTATCTAGACCCAAGCTAAGCAGAGCTTGTGTTATGGGTACTAGATAACTGATATACATAATACAATATATTACATAGATAGATATTTTTTTATTATACATAGAAAAACGACCAGAACACCCTGAACAAATATTTGCAGATCGTACAAATATTTGTCCCGAGGCGGGAATCGAACCCGCAACCTTCTGCGTCGCAGGCGGACCTTCGCCCACTGCGCCACATCGGTCGTCTATCAATTACTGCACTATAATTGTTATGTGTCTGTCCAAAAATTAACAAGCTAACCCTAAATAGCAATTGTCAGTTGAGCATTTAAGCAAATCCAGTATTTGGAGTGTATTCCATTACCGGTGATTGGTAATCAGAGTTAATGGATAGCGTGTGTGGCTCGCTTTATGTCGTGTCACGGTAACTGTGACACTACGGACTTTATGCCAGGCAATTCATTAAGCTTTTTTAGCTGTCCAGTAATTGTAAATGCTTTAATGGATCATAAAATAAATTTGTAATTTTTACAATTGACAAATAAAAGGAGTCGGAAGACGAATTAGTTATTTGTCAACATTACAAAAAAAAGCGAATTACTATTCATTGTTTTCAACAGTCTGCAGTTAGCTCAATTGTTTCAATTGTAAATACAAAGTTAGTTAGTTAGTAGTAAGTTTAATTTGTTTATATTATTTGATTGTTATTTTCTTTGTCAATAAAGATCTTTTTTCATCCTATTTATGAAACTTTTTTAGCTATTCAGTAATTGTAAACGCTTTATTGGTTCATTGAATAAAATTGTAGACATAGAGACATAGAAATAGTATTCTTTTTCCTCTACCTTCATCATTCGCTAAGGAATAGAACTCCGGCCTGCTTCGGGTTTTCCGGCTAATTAGGTATAATCTGGGTCTCTTCACGACAAGAGTGAATCTTATAGACCTTCGCGATACACCGTCGGCTACATCCATCGGGTAAGATTGTGGTGCGCGAAGATCTATCGACTAGAAAAAAAAAGGATTGAGACTAGAGAGCTAGTATCTGGCGCAGCGCATCAGCATTGTTGTACAGCATTTGCAGGACAATGCAGCCAGCGCAACGTCTCGAAACGCTTCCTTCGGATAGATATTGATTTGGATAATTTGTTGTTTGAAATTGTTTGATCAATTGTTCGAGCCCCTTGTTGGCTGACCTTGTGCGCACACTTGTGCGCCGCCGACTCGAACGAATCGTCAGAATGTAGTATTTTGTTTCAATTACATTACTTCGGCACTCCTCTCTTTCGGCGCGTTCGTCTCGAATAGATGAGCCTTCTGCTTTAATTCAATTTGAAATACCTTTATATATGTATATATAAAGATATATATAAAGGAAAGGACCGCTATTCATGGCGTCGTCGTTTGGGGGAGGCCTATGTTCAACAGTGGACGTGTACGAGCTGATGATGATGATGTATATAAAAATATCGTGTCACAGTTTTTGTAATCAAACTCCTCTAAAACGGTTTGATTTTTATGAATTTTTTGTGTATATTTGGTAGGTTTGAGAGTAGGTGGTTAACTATTATTTATACCCCTAAGTGATAAGGGTGGCCCATCCTAAACATGTTTTTTTTATATTTCGGACCAATTTTTATTTTACATGATTTGGCACTAAAAATACATACGTACAACCCGCAATTTTCGCCTTTCTTACACCAACCCTCATTGTTTAATAGTAATATTAGTTAGTACTGTAATAATCTTCAACCCTCAGTGGTCGATGGCAAAACAACGTTTGCCGGGTCAGTATATATGTATATAAAATTTATATTCCAGATAAAAATATATTCATAAAAGAAGTAGAAATTAATTACCACATTTAAAAGAAGCAAAAAGCCACAGATGTAAAAAGATCCTACTAGTATTATAAATGTCAAAGTTGGTATGGATGGATGTATGGATGTATGGCTATGGATGTATGGATATTTGTTACTCTTTCAAGCAAAAACTACTGAACCGATTAGGCCGAAATTTGGTATGGGTATAGTTTGGGACCTGGAATAACATATAGGTTATTTCTTATCCCGATAAAACACGGGCGAAGGCGCGGGCAGCAGCTAGTATATTTATAAAATGTATATTCCACAGAAGAAAGAAGTATTCTGTTTTTACGAGGAACGATAGGTCATGTATTTTTAAAGGTAGAATAAAATCAGCACACGGAATGGTACAAACAAATACAGTTTCGACACCAACTATATCCCTGCGGCTCCGTACTAAACCAATATTTGGTCTATAAGAAAAAATGTGGCAAAATGTATATTCGCCTAAATATTTACGCCACCGCTCATACTATAGCTATCAAAGCAATAAGCTATCAAATTTTCCTCTCGAAACGGCTCCAAGAGTTCCTACGAAGAGAGGCAATTTCCTTAAGCTGAATTTCATGAGCTCGTAGCTACTCCACATATGACGTTGTTTTTAGGACGCCACGTTTGTCTGGCAAAGTAAAGTGAGCATTTTACTTGCAATTTTATAAAACTGTCAGTTGTAAGTTTTAGGGTTCCGTACCCAAAGGCTGAAAACGGGAAACTATTACTCAGCCTCTGCTGTCCCTGCGTTCGTCAGCAGGCTGTATCTCATCAACCGTAAAAGGCAGACAGTTTAAATTTTCACAGAATGTGCCCAGAATGGGTCCGATCCAACGAGTTGAATACCGATCACTGAAGTTAATCACCATCGGGCGCGGTCAGTACTTGTATGGGTGACCGCGTCATGTAGGCTTGTTGCTTTTTTGATTTTAAATAAAACCGTTTTTTAGGGTTCTTTTTTTGCAAAATATCTAAAGACAATGGTACTGAAACTTCAGTGTGCGAGTCGACTCAACCTTGACTGGTTTTATTGAATTCATTCTGATAGTGGTGGACTTAATTAGTGTTATTTCCGGTAGTCTCCCACTGCAAAGCAAAGGCCTCCCTATTCCCCATCCAAGATTGTTTTTATTTATGGAATAGGCCCTGAGTAGACCTTGCATAGTTGGACAAAACCACAAACATGATACTAGCTTTAGATTTCTGTAGACATAACATCTCAATGACAAAGTGATCTTCGGCAAAAATCCGTTTCCGTTCCATTTATTGAGCTCTAAAAATATATTTTTTTAAATGCTGTCATTTATACAACCTCCTCCTCCTTGCGTCGTTACCCCAATACTGGGGGTCGTGACTCCATCACGGAAGCATCTTCTCTCGTACGATGTTGCGCCATCTGCTCCGGCTCTCAGCTACATGCACTGCTTCAGACATGTTGATGCCGAGTGTGGTGCGGATCTGGTCAGACCAGCGCATTGGGCTCCTTCCTCTTGGTCTCTTTCCCTCTATATTTCCCGTGACGATGAGTTTTTGTAGGTTATCTCCGGGTTTGCGGGCTATGTGACCAAAGAACTCAAGTATTCTGCGGAGGCACACGGATGATAGGCGCGCTTTTGGTACAAGCTTGAGCTCCTTGAGTATCGACACATTTATACAACAATAGACAACAAACATTAATGAAATGAATTCTAAACGTCTGGTAAAGATAGCGCAACTTGGTAAGCCAAATATTTTATTACGAAAGTCTAGCAAATACTGAAATGTTTTCTTATACTTTCTAACAAATATTGTCACTGAGCGTCGGTATTTGATCAAGAAAATACCAACTAGTTTAGTACAGACAGCAACAAAAGTCTCTGAACACGATGTAATTTTAAAATTGCCTGTACAATATTTGTTGCCATAAGTATCTGTCCATTTAATTATGGGGAAATAATTTTATCAATTTATGCTACAAAAGTATTACTTATTTTATATAAACAAGTATACATATTTTTATAGTAAATTCGCGGATAAGTCGTGTAGATAAAGATTGTGATTGAAAATGTCATGCTGTTCTGCTTAAATCATGTCAAATATGCATACATAACATTTTCAATCCCAATTTTTATCTACATGACTTATAAGTATAACAACTGTCGTTACATTACTGCACTTGACTAAGATATTGAGTTCTTCTCTCTCATCTTCTTATAACCTGCATACACATAACGAATAAGAATATAATTGAGAACATTGAGAATGATCATTTATCGCCTGCTCAGTTTAAGACCGATCTGCAGAGGAGATGACATAATTCTCAATCCCTTTCTTTAAGGCCGTTGTATGCCTCAAACTAGTCCCGTTGCCTTTTGTTTCTTATCCATTTTTCCCTCTTAAGGAGGATCTTCAAGAGGGAAAACAGGAAGTTATTTTTTTAATTCCAGTTTTCTCCCTTAGGTGGGATTTCAGGGGACAACTGGAATAAGAACACAGTTTATGATAGCTATCATAAGCTGTTTTAATGCCCATAAAATAGTTTTCCTTTAGTTCCTATAAGCAGAATAGCGAAGTTGTTCTTGGTGGCCACCAAACTCTGATTCCACTTCTCTGTCTAAATTATACGGAACTAAACTAATTTAAGAATCATTCAAAAAAAGCTTAGGATAGGTATCACAAACTGTACATTGGATATTTGAATATTCTTCTTGTGCTTAACGTAATTTAAGTAAAATTAGGTGGTGGCGCTAGTGTGCAGCATACAACCAACATAAGTACGTAAGTTTTACCTACACCCTAAGTTAAGTAGCTTCAATTTCAAGTGAGATTCGTTAAGTTTTACAAGGCTCAGTATCTCCATGATTAACTCGATCTTGACGTAAAAGTTCAACTTATTTTAAACCTTACGATTAATTACTTCACTTTAAATTCGTTCACGTTCTAAATTTAAACCTTACGATTAGTCACTTCACAGATTTTTGCAATAAAGTTATGTAGGTTATATGTAAGTATATTTTTTTTATAATAATGTAGTTATGTGTTAGAAACGGAGTGTGGGAAGACCTCCCACTCGATGGACTGACGACATCGTAGTGGTCGCAGGGAGTCGTTGGATGGAGGCGGCTCAGGACCCGCCATTCATGGCGTAGTTTGGGGGAGGCCTATGTTCAGCAGTGGACGTGTACGGGCTGATGATGATGATGATGATGAATGTAGTTATTATAAAACAAAGTTCTCCACCGCGTCTGCCTGTTCGCGATACACTCAAAAACTACTGAACGGATTTTCATGCGGTTTTTATGAATCAATAAAGTGATTCATGAGGAAGGTTTAAGTATATAATTTGTCAAGGTTTTGTATAAATTGGTTAAAATATAACGATAATTGTTGGAAGTGTTGGAAAAAGTCAAGCCGCCTGGGAGCTTTCATCGGAAACGCTGCCTAATCCCTTTGAGATAAATGCTCTACTATCCCTGCGAAGCTGGGGCGGGTTGCTAGTATTCAGTAATCCGGTGATTTAACTGTAAATAACCTTGCGCAGCAAAGATGAAACATCGGTGCTCCTCCAACACAAACTTGGTTCGTAGTTACATTCATAATGCGTTACTTACTTTTGTCTGAAATCCGTTTGCGTATTTTTGGTTAAACCTATCACAGACCTACAGAACCACTCATTTATAGAACCTTACCGCAGGATCAACCATGGTTCGTTAACTTTTATTCCCAATCACCTAATAAGTGAGACGAAGAAATCAGTTAGGAATTTCCATCTATTCTTAACCTCTCCGCCGCGCCGCCCCGTGACTTATCAATATCGTACGGCCCGCAGCTTTGCACACGCTATTCCTATAGAAACGTTTAAAAGTTATTATATCCCATGACAACTGAATAATGGGATAAAAAAGCCTTTGTTTTATTTCATGTCTAACCCTAAAACTAAGCAAAACAGCCCGACCCGTTCAATAGTTTTGGCGAGAAGAACCAACGGATATCTACCCGTTCATTAAAACTTTCGCATTTATAATAAAAGTGTGAAGCTGCTGGATAAACTGTCATTAGCATAAATAATAGGGCAACTGTTATATCTATCCTTCTTACATAAACGTACATAGATGTCGTCGTCGATGCAGGCCAAGTCGGCATTCACAAAAATGGGTCACTTTTCATTGACGCCGCAGTGCCATAGTGTAAAATCTATGCATTTTTAAGTAATATCTGCACACGGAACGGCCCTTCATAAACCACGTTGGCCTAGAGTTATTATTACTCTAAATATGAACATCATAAGATTAAATTTCACTTGTGCCTTTGATACACAAAAGAGTGCTTAGTACAAAACGGCGGCATCATTTATGCGAAATTTGTTCACAGAAGCATAATAATGATGTTGAAAATTTGTTAGTACATCAATGTATTATTAATTGGCATCTTTTGCATTTGCAAAAGGTACCGATTTTTCATCAGAACAGCCTATGAACCGTAAAAGTGTGCATGTGAAGAGATCTAGAAGATCAAATTAGAGTTAGGTATATAAAGTACTCGCGGCTCAGGACCGCTATTTGTGGCGTCGTCGTATGGGGGAGGCCTATGTCCAGTAGTGGATGGGCTGATGATAATGTTGATGATATACTGTGTTGACAGTAGAACTCAATGAGCATACAAAATTCCAGAGTCAATGAGACTGAGATCACATTAGCCCATACAGAGCTGATATGATGGTGATAAACATACTCGTAGGCTAACTTGGAGTCTATTTATTATAGTTCATTAGATTGTACTATAATTATATAAATTGTTTTAAAATAAACTAATTTATAAAGTACCTCTATTATATTAGGTAAAGCCTGTTGAAATATCTATATGTTTTAAAAAAAGAAATAAATAAATTATTCAATATACTAGGCATAACGATTTGGAAGCATTTGTAATGTTAAGGTCTTGTATAAATAATTTGAATCTGGAACCCTATACCTAACGAAGTTACGAAATCTCCGGTAATGTTGCCACGACCGTTTGATCCAATTATGAAAACGATACATTCCGCTTTAGTGCCGTTGCTAAAAATAAACGCGATCAGAGCCACGGGTGGTCCCATATTTCAGTAGTTCCCATTTGGGATGAATCTAAATCTCCCTATCGCTGGCTCTTGGCCCAGCACGGTGGCACAAGAATGTCGATCGTTTAGACTTTATTGTCAGGCGTTAGAGCCTATCTTCGAACACTTTTGCCCCACGAGGGTCATCAGCACTACGACCTTTCTAAAGTCAAGCTTGCGCCTTTTATTTTCTTTCTGAGGGTTATGAGTACGACTCGTCTTTTAGATGTCAGCTAAAATTTGATAGGTTTCTATTAAGAATTATTTAAATTATGTGGGATTTCTTTATGAACTGGTAGGTTATCCTTTTGCATTAGGCTAACATTGAATCTAATAACTCGGCCACAAGCTCCATCTTGCTTGCATGCATGATTGCACAAATCAGTTTGCGCAAGCAAGATAGAGCGTGTGGCCGTTAAATGTAGATAAATTTGAAGTTTATTGAACCGATGTGAAACTGTGGTAGCATATGGCAGTGTATCAATTTCCGTTTATTTTTCTACACCTTAAGATATTTCTTAAATATTCTAGAAATATATATGATATATATAGAATATTTATATACTGACTCCTGACACACAGGTAACCCTAGTTTAGGAGTCAGGGCTTCATTTTATAAGTGCTATGTATGTTTGTTTTCAATAAAGAATATTATTTTATTTTATTTTTATTTTATGTATAGCTGAATCCATTGAGTAGTCTCTTGATTAAAAATAAATTAACTTCATAAAAAACTACTTAATTTGGTTTCCATTTTCCTCTGGCCTGGCATAATCTCTATTCTATTTTGTGGCAGTGTACTTAATTGACAAGGTAATTTTAAGTATAATGTAGCTCAGCGCTAGATTAGTCCGGGAGGAAATTTTAATAGATCACAGGGATGTTGTGTCATGTAACTAGAAAATGAGACCATTGTTGTGTGACGCTGAACCATGTGTTTATGTTACTGCCACATTTGAAATTATCTGTATTGCTATTTTAATATTTTTACAGAACTCTAGTGTCTAGTTAAACTTAATTTAGGATTTAAGGCACTATTAACCAAACATCATGTGATCTTTTTGACAATAAATATTTTGTTTGTAAAATTTTATTAGTTTGACAAAAAATGAGACAGTATTTTTTCAACATGTTTGTGTTTTATTAGCTTCTGCCGGTGGCTTCGCACGCGCTTTTCAAGTAGGTTGTTTATGCCCTTCCTCGGATCGACATACCGTTAAAAAAATCATTCAAAAATTTGCCAAATTTCATTATGATCTGTTCAGCCGTTTAAGCGTGAAAAGGTAAGACAGAATCACTTTAGCTTTTAGTATTAGTACGTATTGTCGGTAAAAGATTTTCTACCATCTGACGAAAAGGAAATGGAGCACGCTTTCCTAGATTGATAGTATATTCTCGGAAACAAATAGATTAATCTATTGTACATAAAATCAAATTTGCCCTTTTTCAGTTACAAACTTAAATTGATTATTTGTGTATGAAAATAAACCGTCGGACTCGGTTCGTTGTCACCCAGTCCCGTATTCACCCGGTTCGTTCTCCACCGACTTGGTTTGCTGCTACGATAAATTTTATCAGAAACTATTTTTGATGAAAAGTACTGGCAGGCACAAATGTGTTCAACTTGAGTAATGTAAAATGTTAATGTGAATACCTACGTACGAGTACGTAAGTACCTAGAATATTTTTGTTAACTGAGCTCTTCTTGAAATAAGTAACTAAATAAAAATTAAATGGATATTCATTTATTATTTTTTGTAAGTGCAACTTGGACTTGCTCACAAGAAGTCCCGTCCTAAAAAATCCCTATCCTAAAAAAATTCTGTGAAAGATGATGCGGTGTGGATTATCCAGCATTATTTATTTATTGATAGAATCAAGAAGCATTTAATTTTCAAAAGTCTTGAAACTTGTTATTCGTTTGTGTACGCGTACAGCGAGTTGAATTCATACAAATCTAATAAAAGGATTATTTGGAAAAAAAAATCCCGCGAATGCTGCCTTCAGAAACTATCGTTCAATACCATTTAATTTTCAAAGCTGGTTCTTTTTCGTATTTCACTATTTTTTTTTGTTTTTCATTACGTATTTCTATATGTTTTCAAGGTCTGCACCTTCTATTTTTATTTGTCTCGCTTTTTTTTTTGTAAAAACCTTATTATCCTGTGAATTATAATAACAACATGTGAAATTCTGATACAATGTAACAATTTTTTGCGAATAAATAAACGAAAATGAAATGAAAATGTTCGTTTGACCATAATCTCACCTGACGGAAAGTGACGATGTGGTCAACGCTGTGTCATGAAAGTCTAGAAGACTCCTATTCACTCATGTTTTAAAGAACGTTCTTAATTATTCTTTCTTTGAACGTTACTAAACGATGAAAAGAGTAAATCGGCAACTGTCTTGCTCTACGTGTCATAATTATAAGTCGCGAGTTTGCAATGATCGAAGGAAAGAATCCTTAGATAGTGTTGGATTCAACGGTCCAAAAAAATAATTATGAAAGGAAATTCGAGATCTAAATGTATCAGATAGGTATTGCAATGTAGGTACATGTGTCCCCAAATAGAAAATAATTATTGACAAAGAAAATAACAATCAAATAATATATAGTATAAGCTCTCGGGTCACGTGTCGCTTCGACCAGGCGCTCAGATAATTTTTTGAAAACCCGGAAATAATTAAAATGTATAAATCCGCATACGACATAATGATGCTCGACGGAATGGACAACATTGACGCAAAAGCCCAGACTGTTCCCTTGGAATGATAAATAGGAGTACAAAAGCAATAATACATAGACACAGCAGTAAAAGAGAAAATAACAAAACTCAGCCATAGACCAGATACGCAGGTCAAAAGCATCTAACTCTAAACTAGGTCCAAAATGTTTAATAAATCCTTGCCTAAATAATAGAGTATGCTAGATTTTCCCAGCTAGCCTATAGCTAACAAAATAAGGCATTGTTCCCTGCTTGATTGTCCAATACATCAATATACCCCAAATATTCCGCTCTCCGAATGATATTCGTTTAGTTTTATATTCTTCGTATGTGCTGCCTTCGATTTCGCTCGCGATGGCCTTGTCACGTCCATTCGACGACGTCGGGCACGTTCTTTCATATTTCTATCTAGAGTGATGTACTTTTGTGAAGATTACTTATTTTCTTTGGCTTTAATGTAAAACGAATCCTACTTAAATTCCTACTATATATAATATAATATATAATAATATTTTATATAAAATTATTGTTTCAATTGTAAACACTAGTTTAATTTCTTTATATTATTTGATTGTTATTTTCTTTGTCAATAAAGACTTTAAGTTCATAATATTATAAACATCAAAGTTTGTAAGGATGGATGTAGGGATATTTGTTTCTCTTTCACGCAAAAACTACTGAACCAATTAGGCTGAAATTTGGTACGGGTATAGTTTGGAACCTGGAATAACATATAGGCTTTTTTATCCCGATAAAACGTGGGCGAAGGCGTGAGCAGCAGCTAGTTACTTATAAGGGGTATTTTGGTCACCAATGGAAACAAGAGTGGAAGTAAGAGCTGATTTTGACAGGTTTCACAAAACGCTGAACGGGCACGACACGAACCGCACTCACCCTGATGAAGTCCCCTTGATCAGGGTTCAGGCGCTCGTTCAAGGGATCGTTAAGGGATAAAACATTGGTCTTGTTCCAACAAAAACTAGGTTCGTAGTGAACCCGCTCACATTCATAAATATGTTTCAAAAAATGTTCATAGTGACTATTGATTTGCTAAAATTGGCACCAATGTTTATTTTTTTATAAATATCTTAGTAGTCTTGCTGACTTAGAATCTACTTAATGAACTCGTCAACACCGTTGAATAGCTCAGCGACGGGTTGGTTGCTGGCATTACCCAACCAGAGTTCCTGGGCTTTGCCAACGGCGTTGGCGTGTTTCGCGGTGTTTGGCGTCCTTGTCTATAGACTAGGCAATATAATTTGTTACGGCTATCCTAATTTATCATAGCGCTTATGAAATACTTAAATCACCTTGCTATTAAGTGGGGAAAGATGATGCAGTATGAATTGTCCAACAATATTATTATAAAAAAATGGTGGTCTTCGTTCGACCCTCAATAATTACAGGGGTAAATTCAACTGCTCATTAATTAACACGTCTGAAAATTATTTTCACAAGTAAACTATTTGTGAACTACGCAGGTATACCTAAATTCATTATGAAGGTACCAACTGTTCATACTTAGATAGTGAAATAAATGGGTAGACTTGCCCTGGGGAGTAATAAACAGAACAGAACCAACTCACCAAACTGCTTCGCGGTGAGATTTAATTAAAATATCAGAAACGATTTATAGCGCGTATTATCTTTAATAGCTTATTTCGTCTAGAACTCCCTACAAATAAATCCTACTAATATTTTGTAAGTATGGATGTACGGATTTTTGTTCGTCTTTCACTCAAAAACTACTGAACTGATTGGGCTGAACATTTGTGGGATGCTGAATGATTTTATTTATGGGTAGATATAGTTTGGGACATGGAATAACATCTAGGCTATTTTTATCCCGATAAAACGCGGGCGAAGGCGCGGGCAGCAGCTAGTAAATAATAATGCTGAATATTTTTACATGGTATCATTTATCGGCAAAGTACGAGTAATAGCTTGTATATCATAAATGGGTATAAGATTTATATAGCTACGCGTACTCTTTCGTCCTTCTTGCGTCGATATCCTCAGTGCTGAGGGTCGGGACCTTCATGTAGGACCTTGGAATGCACGATGCTTCTCCATAGTTTGTTAGTGTATTTGGTTTTTTCTTTAGTGTTTCTATTAAATACATTTAAACACAACAAATAGATTGACAAGAGCTACTATTTAAACACGTTTAAACACCGCAAAAGTATTGACTCATACAATCTTCTGCAATCGTGAATGTTGGTAAAGGTGTACCAAATAATACCAATATTCACGTCGGCCAACAAAAAACCTAAAACGATTTACTCTAAAATGAAAGCCAGCAAAAATACACAAAACACTAACTGCAAGTTTAACCCAAAAGAACATTCCCTGTAGAGTCAAAATGCAGACAAAAGTCAAAAGAGAATAATTAATTACGTGTTTCTTTGGAGTTTAGCGTCGCAGTGTGAACGGCGCAAAGGGACGGGTTTGTGAACGATTTAAACTTTACTCATTTCAACTGTCCGTGAATGTGTTATAGGTTCATGTTTATAACTAAAGGTATAAACATTTATAATAAAAGGGAGATGTGTAAGTCGTTTTTTTTTGTTATAATCTTTATATCAAACTTTAATTTATTCTTGAATTTCTTTCAACTTGAAAAGAGGTACACAATTTTATTATATAGAAACCCTTTTTAATTTCTTTTTTTATATAAATTCATAAGACAAAACTCAAACCCATTGTTAATTTGTATATTATACTTATGTACCACTCTGTTGGAAATAGTTTATCTCTAATCCGGAGGTGGGCGTTGCGACCTGCGACACAGTATCTAACTTCTGCAGGTCGCATCGCTTCCTATTTTTGTTATTATACCTACACTATTCGTTTAAGTTCCTAAATAAAGACTAATTACTTTAAAAAAAATCTCTTCATGATTGTTATCTGTATAAAAAAGCTATAGATAGTTTAGTTCAGTCAAAAATATTGCACGCCGTACTATTCTTTCTATTTTTGTATATTATGGTATTATTTTATTATATTTATATTTCTTCTTGCATAAGAATACTTATTATTATAGTAGTATACTATGTATTTAAGTAATCCAAATGTTACCTCGAAGGAATCACTTGTAATAGGCGATAAGGCCGGCCATTGTACTTGTTCATGTTAATGTCTATGTTTTTTTATTTAATCTCGTGATGTATAATGTATTGTATTGATTCAATAAAATATTACTTTACAGCAAAAATTCTTTATCCAATATTCACATTAACATTTTATCCTGAAGATGAAAGGTTACTTTTACCTCTTATGAGAGAAACACGATAAAAGGACTGCGGAAGCTTGTTATTTCAGGTTTCTTTTTAATTGGATCATAGAAGCTTGATTTTCAGATTCCTTTGTAATTGGATGTTGTAACTAGTCTCGGGTCTCAACTTTACAAGATCGTTTGCTGTGGAGAAAAAAGGATTAAAGACCACAATACAGCAATGCAGTCTTTGTAATAAAGCGAAGACTGAAGATACCAATCAAGAAAAGTTATTTTATGATTATATCACGGAGCTCATTTCAGTTGAAAGTTTCGCTATAGTTAAATTTAACATTTTATGGTATCAAATATGGTTACAAATATTTCGTTGTTACAAATTGAACATTGTCAATTTTCAGGAACGGTTCACAAATAAATAAGATATATTTTTTATAGTCTTTAGACTTTCTATTGACCACAATCTCACTTGATGGAAAGTGGCGATGTATCACGATGGTCTAGAAGACACCTATTCACCCTTGTCTTGATGAGACCCAGACATTTTGGTTGTACCTACCGCGAAGTCGACAACTAATACGATTTTCGTTACCACAATCTTTATTTTCTAATGTAGTTTTCAGTTTAGAGCACCGAATCATTTTTGATCTTAGTTTTTGGCATCAGCCATCGGTACTTTAAATTGATTAAAATAACTGGACAAAGTTCAAACAACAAACTAGGCAAAAGGCCAACATTAAACTCAACATTTATTGTTTCAGATAAATTTGTGTTAACAATTGTTTTGTGTAACTTGTCTCTTATCAAAGCTACGAGTATAACTTTAAATTGCGAAAATTTAATTATGTTGTTGATTAAAATAACAGAATTTACAACGATTATCTTTTGGGTTTCGTTCGGTACGTACCTTTAAAATCAAGATTTCTCTTTGATTCATCTGCAACGTTAATCCCCGGACCCATAAAGCTATTTATAGACCAATCTAACTAATGCAACGCAAAGTTTCACAACTAAAGTAAATTATGAGCTAGTAATTTCCCTGTTTTAAACATAGTACGCAGTAAAACTTAGTTGTTTCAGCACCATAAACTTTTCACCGAGACACACTGGCAGTGTTACGATGCAATGATGTCTTTCAGCTTTCAGCCTGTTTTTAATCTTCCTAGTTAAGCGGTAAAGGTCGACGATCCACACCGGAATATCAGCGGTTGGCAGCGCCAAATAATTTGAGACTTTATCTACAGTACACTTAAGTACACTGGACGACCCATGTGGCGCGGCAGGCGAAGGTCCGCCTGGGACCCAGGAGGTGGTAGATCCGATTCCCGCCTTGGGACAAATGTTTTTACGATCTACCAATATTTGTTCTGGGTGGTTTGGGTATTTTATATACATAATAAAAAATATATATGTATCTGTGTTATGTATTGTATTAAGTATATCAGTCATCTAGTACCCATAACACAAGATCTGCTTAGCATTGGGGCTAGACGAAGCTGTGTGGATTGTCCAACAACAAAAAAAATGGCCTGTATAGCTTAAAAAGTTCGAACAGCCACGTGCATCTTGTCAGCCGCCCCCGGGCAGCTGCACGACTTCTTCGTGCTTTTTAAGCGATACTAGTCTTATGTGTATATGGATAAAGTTTAAAATTATTGCATACCAATTTGACACTGAAAGTCTTCGTCGCTTCTCAGCAGGCCGCTGTCATTCCGTTGTGAATTGAGCCTAAAACTTAACATTTTTCATCTTTGTCGATCGTGGTCGCGCATTTCGCGTAAGTTTTCTGGGAACAAAACTAGGAATTGAGTTTGTTAAAGTTCTTGATTCACTCTGCGCCAACGCCAACTTACTGAAACTAGTTACGAAATTTATCGTGGTTCACAAAAAATCAGGGAAAATACGTGGTTTATGAAATTATAGCTTAGTTGGTTTTGTACGTTATGTACCTACAGCACGGAACAGTAATTCAGCAAAATGCCCGTCCTTCGTTCGAATTTGATTGCGACTTTTGATCCATTCGAATAGTTCGTATTATCTAATTGCAAACAATAGAAATTAAAATGTATATATTACATTTCCCCAAATATTGCACGTAAAAAGAAACAATCAAACGTTTTAAATCAACCATGTTACAAAGTTAAAGCAAAGTCTGCAAAGGAAATCTCGAATAAACCCGCGGTTGCGCATAAATTTTACGCAATCTTGGAAGCACGCTTTACTGACAATCAATACAAAACAGAAACTAAAACAAAGGACTAATCAAAGACCAGCAGTTTTACAGTCTGATCTTTCAGAGATATCAGCTGTCACGCCACCCCTTTGCCGTAAAACTGAACCAATTTTTTGATACCGATCTTGTTTTCTTGTCCAATTTCTACTTTACAACGTCTAAACCTAAGCTTCCCTTAAAAAGAACGTCAAAATCACAAAACACTTCGTTTACGTTCCTGGAAAACCATTTTTGTTGAGTCATAAAACATTTTTATGGACAATATGAAACTTATTTTTATGGTCTGTTTATACTACTGCTTTCGAGAAATGGATGGGTTATTGTGTATTAGCGGACGTCGGTTGTTATCGATTAGGTTGTTGTTATATTTAGTTATATTATGTCGGTATTTAAATAATAAAAGATTTTAATCCCTTGATCTTCATTTCTAAATTTAACGCCTAGTGAGCCAAACGGTGTCAACAGCCTTTAAGACTCACTAGCGATACTTGATAAGCCTTTGCTTGCCGCAAATAACTACAGTATATTCAGGATTTTACTCGATTTTTCTTGTTAGAAGGTTCACTTGCTTAAGTAAGTAAGATTTATATCACTTCGGTGATCTTGGCTTAGTTTGATGGTTGGTATTTTGTGTCTGTCGATCATGTAAGGGTGATTTCATCTGTGCACGATTTAGTAAATTGCAAATGCTTTTCACAATGTTCATTCCGCCGTAACGTAGCCTTGTCATCTTGGGACATTCTTTGCGTACTGTCGTCCTGGCTAATCTATCTTTCAGGCTGATCATTTGACATAT
This sequence comes from Eupithecia insigniata, assembly GCA_947859395.1. Taxonomy (NCBI): domain Eukaryota; kingdom Metazoa; phylum Arthropoda; class Insecta; order Lepidoptera; family Geometridae; genus Eupithecia; species Eupithecia insigniata. The sequence continues at coordinate 4,076,105 of OX401998.1, forward strand.
CAGCTACTTAAAATTCCTTTTAAAAAGAGTTACAATATTATATCTTTGAATAGTAACCACCTATCAGAGAAAATGCTTGACCATACATTTCACACTTGCCTACATTTCAAAGAATAGACAACAACAGAGGCGATGCTTTGAACGACATAAAGCGACCGCACAATACCATTTCTGACGCAACCGCTTTTGTGCTACACGTCGTTGTCCTATTCAGGTCATTTCCAGTAACGTGTCATCCATAATAATTCAAAAATCCGAGGAAAAAACGTTTAGTCTCCAGGCTTTTGGCGACGAATGTAGAAAATGTCAAGAAATACCGCTTTATCTTAATAATATTTATATTTCTAACAACGACGCATAACATGTAAAATGTAAAAAACCTTGCAGCTATTGATTTAACTGAGCCCTTTCTCTTTCAGATGTGATCCTCAAAGTGCAACCTGCTGAAAAGCCAAAAGGGTCTTTGACACAAATGTCGCATAAAAACCGTCTTTATGCGGGAAAAACGATGCGGCCGGCGGTTTTTCAGTAAAAGTTGAAAATAGAAGATTGAAGATGTCGGTCAAAGCTAGTGTCGGATGAATAAAGGCCAAAATATGGCTGGCAAAGGGTTTGGAGGCGGCGCGATCGGAATTTTCCTAGCTGTGGCTTTTAGCATCACGTGCCCGGGTTATGGTGAGTACACCTTTATTATACAATATTTGAGAGAGGTCCAAAACCCTCAAGGATGCCTGATATAAAATAGGCGTCCCCTGTTTACAGAATATGGCTTCACTATAATTTAAATATTCGTATGGTCCGTTTAAATTGTGCTTAGTTTATGTTGCTTATAATTTAGGCACATCTCTAGGGAAGTTTTGAGTGTAAATTTTATATGATAGGCCACAAGTTATTGACGGTTAGACAAAAATTGTAACCGTAACAGACCCTGGAATCATAAAAGCGTTACACATGCGTAATAAGCAGCTCACCCTCTGCGAAACCTGGGTAAAGTTTTCATGACCTTTCCGTTTACCGGTGTTTGAGGGTTATCCAAACGGTTGTAGGCCAATGTCAAATTGTATACTATGTTTATAGTATACAATTTGACTTGTCTAAGTGCTTATTTTGTAAGCCTAAAGAAATAAAGTTATTGATTCTGATTCTGATTCAATACCAACCGCTTGTGCTAAGCCTGCTAGTGAAATATATTTTTCCACTGTCCTAACTAATAAATCTAATAATAGAAATGCGAAAGTGTGTTTGTATTAAGGTTTTTGCTACTATAGTGCGTAAGCCTCATACTTTATCATACTAAACGTAACTTTAGTCATTGAACAGGTTTGGATAAACTTCAATGTTGCCCCTGTAGGTGGAGCTAACGGCGCTTGGGTCCGAAGGAAGTCCTATAGTTTTTCGACACCAACGTCACTTCTCGCGGCGCAATTGGTAGCGCATCCCAGTACTGAGGGAGGGTTGCGGGCTCAAGTCCCGTCGAAGTCGAAAATTTTTGGGATCTTATTATAAATTTCTTTGTGTTTTTGTTTGTCCTTCCTTCACTTACTAACTAAGCAATCAATAGACTTGATTTTTGGCATAGAGTTGAAAGGATGGAGAGTAACATAGGCTAGTTTTTGTCCTGGTAAAATATCAAATACCCATGGGAGATTCACGGCTTATATGGCTTACGAATTTAACGCGGGTGGAACCGCGGAGAACAGTTAGTTATTAATAAAGGTGACTTGTACCGATAATATACAAAAAACATTTTTTGACAACGTCATTGAAGAACGGGATATCACGGTTGATACAGTCTGTCGAATCTGTCATCATAAAGGATGTTTGTGATGACTCGTGAACGGACCCCAATATGTGGACGGACCATAACAAAGAACTTGAGATGAAAATACATTTAGTTACGTTTTCCATTCCTACAAGATCCATTACGTTACCTCTTTTGTAAATCGAATGCCTTTGGGCAAAACCTACTCAGCAAAAATTGTACTCTTCTATAGCAAAAACATAATGCTACGCCTTTGAAAGCAAAATACCCCGAGATTCAACCTTCACCCTTTCAGATGTTTCTTGAATTTTTGTATGATTATCACTCGAGCTTATTGTATCTTCGGTAAAAGGAAAAGAGCTAAACCGATCTGGAAACTGGTGTTCAATACATGAAGACTAATGAGTCTTCATGTTAGTGAACTATACTACTAATAGTGAAGCCAGCAAGTGCGTGTGAGATAGCGATGAGACGTACTTGTAAAATCGAGTACCAAGTCTTCCAAGTACGTACTCGTATAAAAACCAGCGCCAAAAACCAGGGCTAAAATACTTCCAAGTATTTTTTACCATGTGGTATCAAAAATACTCGAAGTACGGATAGCGCGGGCGGGTGCGACTCGTGGCGGGTCTCAGTGCGCCACGCACTTTGAAAGAAAAATACTTGCATGGGAAATTGATCACAGTATGTGTGAGAATAAAGGTCGTAATTGAATTTACAGAAAAAATACTTCCATGCTCTCGTACGGGTAAAAATACTTTCATAGGAAATTGATCTGCGCGTCATTTGTTATAAAGAACAAAATAGTGTGAAAAAAAAAATACTTGTACAACTAGAAACTTTTGAATGTTTTAATTTATCAGCATGATTGACTATGACTATGATTTAGGTAGAATACTCATATTATTAATTGTAAGTAAATATAGCTGACAGATTAATAGGTAGGTATTAGGATATACCAGTAGGTATATCGTGTAGCGTTGTAGGTATTAGGATATACCAGTAGGTATATCCTAATACCTAGTCCTAATAGGGAAATTACCTATGTTGTACCTAGATACATAATTATATCTAACCCTAACGCCTGCATAAAAATTGTAGCAGACGAGACGGGACGTAGGTAGTATTACATTACCTATTATTAGTTTTTATTAGTACGGGACTCACTTTTCACTCTAGGCACTCTAGGTAGTTATGACGTACTTATTTACAAAGTAGGTATTATCTTTTCATAAGTAATAATATAAAATGAGATTGTGCTCACTCATCTAATTTACATAAGTTTGATGCAGATACCCAACTAACCTAGGTAGGTGCTTACATTATTTTTATTTAAAATTGATATTTATCTAGGTAGGTACTTTACTTTTTTAAGTGCAGGTAGGTAATAGGTCGCCTCGTCTCTGGGAAACCGTGTTTTCAGAGTTTTCCAGAGAGAACTAACCCAGGCTTTCTAGTTATGTACCGAGAGTACCTAGTAGGTATGGTAGGTTTGGTGGCTAAGTAGATTGATACTAGATAGATAAGTAGGTACCTAATTTCTAAAAGATACTAGTTCTAATTTGTTTCTATTATTTGATTATAACTTTCTTTGTCAATAAAGTATTGTAGTTACCTAAGTATCTAGGTACATACTAATTATCAGATGCTATATTTCGGACTAAGAGACATAAACCTACATGACTTTTGTAAGGTATATAAGGAATAAAACAGCGGAAAAGTAATTTGACGCAAATCGTAAACCATTTTCTATTTAATTTATGAAAAAGCTAACTGCGGCTCATTGGGGATTTTGGGCCAAAAATCAACATTTTCTCAAATGCTCCCAAAATACAATTAAATCTAATTTTGTCGTATTATGGGTTAATCTATACTTATAATAAAACTGTAACAGGTCTAATTCTGTACATTGAAGATATTTTGAAAAATTTTTTTGGAGGGCACTCTGTTATCGATACTGATGCCAAAAATGATTTTTTTTCCATCATGTCTGTCTGTCTGTATCTTGGCCGCGCATAGCTCCTAAACTACTGAACGTATTAAAATGAAACTTGGCAGGATTTGAGTTCATACTACGAGAAAGGACATAGGCTACTTTTTATCCCGGATTTCAATAGGGTTCCCTTGGGAGAGGGGATGAAAGTAAATTTGTTGGCTGCGCATAGCGCCGAAACTATTGAATGTATTCAAATAAAACTTGGCAGGCTTTAAGTTCATACTACGAGGAAAGACATGGATACTTTTCATCCCGGGTTTTAATAGGGTTCCCTTGGGAGAGGGGATGAAAGTAAAATTTTTAGGCTGCGCGTAGCGCCGAAACTACTGAATGTATTCAAATAAAACTTGGCAGGCTTTAAGTTCATACTACGAGAAAAGACATAGGATACTTTTTATCCCGGATTTCAATAGGGTTCTTTTGGGAGAGGGGTGGAAGTAAAATTTTTTGGCTGCGCATAGCGCCGAAACTACTGAATGTATTCAAATGAAACCTGGCAGAATTTGAGTTCATACTATGATGAAAGACATGGATACTTTTTATCCCGGATTTCAATACGGTTATTTTGGGAGAGGGGATGGAAATAAATTTTTTTGGCTGCGCATACCGCCGAAACTACTGAATGTATTCAAATGAAACCTGGCAGGATTTGAGTTCATACTATGATGAAAGACATGGATACTTTTTATCCCGGATTTCAATAGGGTTCCCTTGGGACAGGGGATGAAAGTAAAATTTCTTGGCTACGCATAGCGCCGAAACCACTAAAGGTATTCAAATGAAATTTAGCATGATTTAAGTTCATATTACAAGAAAAGGGCATAAAATACTTTTTATCCCGGAATTCAGAAGGGTGGCGCACGGGGCAAGGACGGTAGAGAGCGATAGCCCCCCACTGTGGGGGGGCACTGGCAGTGGGGCCCCAGGCAGTGAGGGCCCCAGAAGTGGGGACTCCAGCAGTGGGGCCCCTCACGCAACCGGACCCTCCCAGTAGCCCCCCCGCAGTGGGGCCCCCACATTGCCCCGCAGTGGGACCTAAGTAGCACCCACAGTGGGGGGCACTGGCAGTGGGGCCCCAGGAGTGGGGGCCGCCGGCAGATGGCCCCCCGAAGTGGGCCCCCTACATTGCCCCGCAGTGGTACCACCTCATTAGTCCCCCACAGTGGGGGCACCAGCAGTGAGGCTCTCGGTCGGGGGGCCCCCACATTTCCTCGCAGTGGGACCCCCAGTAGCCCCCCCTAGTGGCCTCCCCGTAGTAGGGTAAAATTTCTCGGCTGCGCATAGTGCTGAAACTACTGAATGTATTCAAATGAAACTTGGCATGATTGAAGTTCATACTACGAGAAAGATCATGTAATACTTTTTATCCTGGAATTCGTTAAGGTTCCCTTGGGAGTGGAAATGGAAGTGACATTTCTCGGCCTAAAATAGCGCAAAAACTACTGAATGGATTCGAATGATACTTAGCATGATTTGAGTTCATACTACGAGGAAGGACATAAAATACGAGTCCATACCCCAAAGCCAACAAAATGATTACACAATTGTTATTAATGCCGATAAACGACCTACTGGATAGCATCCGGTTGGTAAAAAGCTCTCGCTACCAATGATGTTGCCGTCGTCCTGGTAGATCAGCACTGTGCCAGGCCGGATATTGTGCTGCGTACCCGGGATGACCGCTTGCAATGCATTGCCGAAACGCACCAGGCATTTGATGCTCTTCAGTCTCTACTCGCTTATATACCTACTGTCGTGGCAAAGACGGATACAACTTTGATCTTCGACATGTGAATCCGAAAACTGACGAGACTGGACAATAAAAAAGTTTCTGTAATGCAATTCTACGCCTAGATACATTTTACCAATAAGAGAAGGCCGCATTGCTCACCTGCAAAGATTTCGAGGTTTGTTTAACCGTTTTCTGGTGGACACTTACGCCAAAATTAAAACGAAGCGTTTGGTGTACATCAGAACAGAACTAATGAGAGAAGACTGCGCGCTTAGAATTATGTAGATCTGTGAGACGCCATGAATCAAGATAGAAATTGTGCAGATTTAGGACGACTGGTGATTCTTCCTTCCAGTTTTAGAACTGGACAATAGATGTGTAGTGCTCTATTCTCCAGTAGGTACTATCAAGCTTACTTTGAAGCACATAATATATCTAGATAAATGTGGAGCTCTGTGACGTCCAGTCAATAAAATCTAGGTGTATGTAAATCTATACTATACTACACTAATAAAAATAAGTAAGGTTTGTGTGGTTGTAGGGGTAATCTCTGAAACTACTGAGCCAATTAAAAAAATTATTTTACCTATTGAATTTGTTTAAACACTCATCGTTTAAACCACCTTATTTGAGACTTTTATAGACTACTAAAAATTTTAACCGCCCAACGAAGTGGGCACGGGTCAGCTAGTATAAAATATATCTCGATTTTTCACAAATTACCTTTCCCTTAAGTAGATTTATTATTGGTAAACCGCAGTTGGAATTAAAATCTAAAACAAATTGAATCTCGCGCCAACCCATTGTCAACTAATAAAATCGATATTGTGTTGCAGTAAGTTAGCCGATACTTTTAGCATAAAATAATGTACGCAAGTCTGTCACTGTCTGATGAACACGTCCAGAGTAAAATACTTATATAAGGAAATTTATCTAAATTTCCTTGGAAATAAAATTCATAATCGTATTTGTTTGTAAAGATGTCGGAAATTCCTCAAACCATTTTGATGAAAATTACTAAATGGTGATTTTTGGGGATTGAAAAATACGTAGGTAAGTACGTACTTGAACTTCGTGTCACTGTCACTGTCGCAGTCAGAAGTAAGTCATCGATAGAGCCCGCGCACGCCCCGAATACCTCGGTATTCGGTCTTGCAAGTACGTACTTGCATGACTCAAAGTATTTCGACGCATACCAGGTTTTCGTACTTGCAAGCAAATACCAGGTATTAAAACCTGGTCGAGTAAATGCGTCCCATCCCTAGTGTGAGATGTTTGTGGACTTCGTGAACCAGAACAAGCTGCTGACTGTATATTAGTTAAATCCCATTGGGAGTAATTGTATAAATATTTAAAATAATAGTAATATTTTTCGTGGAATAAGTTCTACAGCCATGACACCAATAGATTAGTTATAGATTTTTTGTGTACTTATAGAAAAATTTTAGAACTCTAGCGGCGTAAGGGGGGGCGGTCCGCCCCGGGTACCAAGGTCCCAGAGGTAGAATCTTGGCACCTGTAAAATAATATGGGAAGGGGTGACAACGGAAACTCACACGCACAGCCAGATCATAGTAATTTGCGGCTCGCTTCTCTCGTCGTTGATCTTATGATTTATTCTCCCCTATTTTGTTGGTAATCGCCAAAAAAAACTTTAAATTATTCTTAACTCATTATCTTAGCTGGTTGCACACCAACGCCTTGTACGAACACTGATACATCAATAGAGATACATTTTTTTGACACTTTTGACGCGCGTCCCTCCGTCTGTAGTTTCATTCATCTAAAGTAGAATGCCAGATGTTTCATTCTGTGACGATAGCATTGTTATAACGAAACAATTAGTTTACCGGAATAGGTTGGTACCTATCCCTAGTTGTTCGTACGCTGATTATTAATTAAAAAAACCCTGGAACCCTTGTTGTAAAACAAAACCGCAAAAGCAACCTTTAGATATTTGCATTAAGAGTAGATACGAAATCCTATGAGTTTATGGAGCGGTTCATAATTTTTCAAACACGGCTTACCCCTGATCCTGTGCTTTAGCTTCCACGAGTAGCTTTTCACTGCTTCTCGGATAAAATATATTTTGATCCTTTTTTACCAATACCTTAATATGATAATTTTCATATTTACGTTTGTGGGAATTGGGCCGAAGCTAGTGGGACGAACATGGAATAACTCAAAATATTATCTACCTTACCTACTTAATAATTTTTAAGGGTAAGAATAGAATTAAAAATAATTATTGGAAGATTATATATAGTAGTGGTGATAAGATAGATCGAAAATTATTTGTTGCACACTAATATCGATGGTAGAAAAAAAAATACTAGACATATTATAGTGCACAAGCGTGTGTGCAAACACAGGTGCACTTTCTATTCCCTCACTCTCCTAATCCTAAGATAGGACGATAGAGAGATGATGATGAGCTAGATGTATAGGAACTGATAATACAAGTGTAATCCGAAACTATAAAAAACGGTGTTTTTTTTATATTCGATAGCCCTTCATTGACCACAATCTCACCTGGTGGGAAGTGACGATGTGGCCGACGTTGTATCACGAAGGTCTAGAAGACACTTATTCACTATTATCTTGAAGAGACCCAGATTGTCCACGGTTCACTATTTTACCCAAATGAGAGGGCAAAAGTATACGGAATGTAGCTAACAACCATATATGTAGGAGTTTTGCTATATTTGAGTATTTTGACCTTATCAAAATCGCTTTAGCCGTTTGGATGCTTCAACGTGGTATAGATAGCCAGATAGAAAAACCTGAAAAACATAACCCGGGCTAAAAGTTATAACGCACACTATAATGTGCTATATTTTCAATAAAGGACCTGTAATTCCTATTAACAAGAGTAGAATTTCTCCGATAAAGCACCTCCGTTGAAAATTCCTGTGAAATATACGTACTTGTTGTGTTTTTCACTCGTCGAGGGCGCCTCTGTTTCAACTGAGTAGGCTTTGCAGGGTAAATGTGCAAAGCTTCGGGCGAGGGGATGGTAATTCTCTTGGAGCGCTTCTTTGTTGTATTTGATTTGTGTTGGTAATTTTGTCGGGAGGTTATTGCAATTCCGGTTTTTCGTGTTGCCCGGCAGTATCGTGTTATATTATTGTGTTACGACCTCTTTAGCGTAGAAGGCGAAGGGTCCGCCTGCGACGTAGGAGGTTGCGGGTTCGATTCCCGGAGCGGGACAAATGTTTGTACGATCTGTTAATATGTGTCTCGGGTGTTCTGGGTATTTTCTATGTAAGTATAATAAAAAAGCTGTCTACGTAATATATTGTATTAATTATATCAGTCATCTAGTACCCATAACACAAGTTCTTCTTAGCTTAGGCTAAGTGATGCTGGTAAACCGGCACCGGGACGTATAAAAAAGCAACGAAGATGTCCTTCGAAGGGTCAAAAGTTGGTGTATGCACACAAACAAGGTTTGAAGTTAAGGCGGTTCCCTGAGCCAACTAGCGCCGTCACCTATTTTTATTGTATTTTTACGTAAAAGGAATTTTCAAAAATTTGGTTGGCCCTTGGTCTGTTTGTGATATCTATCATAAGCTTATTTTTAATGCCTCTTTAATAGTTTTATATTGTATAGCTTAGGAGGAGGTGCAAAATCGCCTTTGGTGGCCACAAAGTGCAACTTCGCATCTCTTCCTAAAACTATACAAAATAAAACTATTACAGAGTCAATAAAATAAGCTTATGATAGGTATCACAAACTAGCCAAGGGATTTTTGAAAATTCCTTTGTTTAACGAAATAATACGATAAAATAGGTGGCGGTGCTAGTTGGCTCAGGGAACCGCCTTAACCCGCTCACATAGTCATAATGAATTTTTTAAATAACGACAGTTTATATAGTAAAATAAAAATTCAATTCCCTTTGAGAACATTTGAGTAATTTTTTCTCACCAAACAGTTCAGACTTCAGACGGCTTGAAGTAACCCTGCGTAACAGTGTCACGTCTCATCTAAAATTATGAGCGCAATTTTTTCTGAGCGTCTCAGTTAACATTACAAATTAGTTTTCTTTTCTTTTATATTTTTGACTTTAAAAAGCTAAAGAACATTTACTAAATTGCTAAATCAAATGAGTTATATTCTATCTGTGCCATTTATTTTGAAACTCTACTAACAATAAGTACTCTAAAGCAAACTTTTTTATAGTCAAAAGACATTCGTTTGACCACAATCACACCTAATAGAAATTGACGATGTGGCCGACGACGATGGTGTATCTCGAAGGTATAGAAGACACCTATTCACTCTTTTCTTGAAGAGACTCAGATTGTAATTGGCCGGAAAAACAGAAACAGGCAGCGAGTTGCATTCCTTAGTGGTGCGAACGATGAAGGTGAAAACCTTTACTCAGCCCGTGGATGTCGTAAGAGGAGATTTAGGGAACCTACCAGAGGAAATGCAGCAGCTTCCTTCTGTACATTTCTAACACCTTGAATGTCCAGCTACACTTTACCAATATCCCTGCCAATGGCCTAATTATGGCCAAACCACCCTTGTTTTAAGGGTGGCATTTTCAGCGCTTAGAGGAGGCCTATGTTCAGCAGTGGACTAACAAAGCCTGTTGATGATGATGATGATGTTTAGCAGTAGACGTAGAGAGTATGTATGAAATAAAGAAGAACAAGAAAGAAGAAACATTTATTGATATCGTACATAACACACGACGACACAGTATTATAATTATAATTATTGAAACACGTCTATCCCCATCAGCATACATTTAATGTCTGCTGATGGGGATTCTATTATACTAGGACAAATAAAACATCTTTCCTCATCAGCAGACTTTAAAAGTATGCTGATAGGGATACTATTATACTGGGACAAAGAAAACGTCTATTCCCATCAGCAGACATTAAATGTATGCTGATGGGGATAGACGGACTAGTGGCAACACCGCTATCGGTTTGTTTGAGCTGTTTGTATTATTCCGTTAACATTATTTACATGATAGTGTTTAGACAGTGGCTTATTTACCATACCGAGTAGGTTCAAATACGGGAGCGCGTGAGATGCATAAAATATATATGCATACATAATTCAAAGTTAACGTCCATACCGATTTCTCTTTGGTTTAATTTTTTGGCATTATTTGTTATTCTACTATTTCTGGATAGCATTGCAAACAGACTATGTAGGTATTCGATCCCCGCGATACAGGCTTAGCCTAGTGCGGGGTCATAGAAAAACACAAGTACTACATAAATATTGTTTTGTTAAATTTTGGTCAGAACAAACGTTGTTGTATGATACCGTTATGATGTCTTCCAACTGCAAGTCGAATTTCGTCCACGGCAGCCACTGTCAATTTAGACTAACCAAGTGGACGCAAAATGTACAAGTGTGTGCGCAAACGCAGCTGCACTCTCAAATTCTTCGCTCTCATAATCCAATGGAATGGCAGATCGACAAAACTGGGGAGAGGCGGGATCAGAACCAACGGCTTTACGTTAATTCCGATGCACGGGGGTGTAACGTCGCCTGACTAAATACTGCAACTGTGCAACAATAACCCAATAAGAACTGACCATAAACGTAGTGTACTACTACGTTTTCCGTACGTTCTACGTTCTAATATTAAATAAATAAAAGAATTTATTCAAAAACATAAAAAAATAAGGTTTTTGTTATTTATTATAGTGCGTTAACCCTCGCACTCGGGGTAATTTCAAAAAAGCCGCGGGTTCAAGTCTTACTTAAGTAATTATCTACTTAAAAAGTTAGAAGGGACTTAAATAAACTAAAATATTAAGTTACTTAAGCTAACTACGCTAATCTAGTTTCTCTATTTCATGACATTCACAAAGAATGTCTGACCATGTCTGGTTTCGGCTACTTCTCTTTATGCCTACTCTCTGTCATATGAGTACCCGGTCGGGGGCGGAAGTTTCCGCTCGACGTATGTTCTTGTCTACTTATATGTCTCTGTTTCCCTCCCAGATCGGTTACAGGCATCAGCTTTGAACCTAAATTATTTCCATACCCATGTTTTGATGGCAAAAGCGCTGTTAAAAAATCGATTGATCAACGTTTTCTAAAAGCTCTCGCAGATTCCAACGAGATGAATTCTGTCAAGCGATTTGACGACTGTCGTCGGGCGGTACGGATGAATGGATTTGAGTTCCTCTCCGGTAGTCAATCTTTTCGTTTTGTAAATAAAAACCGTTAAAACGAGAGTCATTTTCACACGAATAGTGTTCTGTACAGTATTTTATGAGCTGCCATGAAAGTTTTTAGTGCCTGAGTTTGATATACATACATAAATACAAAAAATTGTATAGATAAGCTTTGTTATGACATTGATTTTAGTTTAGGTTTTCCAATAGTTAAATTGGCTTGAGCTTTAATTGGTGACGTCGGGCCTCACAGGCTCGGGGGCAGTAACGAAAAGTTATTTCACCCCCTTAACCAAGCGTCCCCGGCTTGAGCGTCTCAGTGGCTTCAAGGTTAGTTACGCCCATGCCGCGGACAGGGATAGTGGTATCGGCGGCAGTAAATTCGGTGAGTTATGTGGATTTAATGTCTCACTGAGGCCTCTCAGATCCTACATTTCCCACTGTCAGATTTATGATTATGCATGTGATCTATAATTTATGTTATTTTATAAGTTAATTTATATCTAAACTAACAAAAATTTGTTATTATCTGTAAAAATGTTGATATTTGTTTTTTTATTTTTATGAAAAACCGTCGTTCATGTCGTTTTTTCGTAGGAGTAAGAGAGCTATTTTTTACCGTCATTTCCTAAACAAAACTGATAGAGTACACAATATTGTGTTATCTAATAGATACATATCCATATTAACACAAAATAAATACTTAGTAAGTATTTATTTTGTGTACTACAGTAATTCATTTTTGTACAATCACCTATATTCAACCGAGGCCTGTCAGGCCTCACGTCACCACTACACAAAAACCACGTCACCAGTTAAAGGTTAAACAAGCAAAGTCAAGCTTGACATATAAATTCTCTGTGCAGCCTATTCGGTGCGACTCGAACTGGGCGCCAGCGCCGCCGCAGCTTCAGGAGCAGGGAGTTGTCCATGTGTGTCATGGGCAACGAAAGTTTTAACCGGGTGGCACAGTATTATTTTTTTATTCATTTGGCCTGGTATTAGGCTCCACATTCTGGTAACTGACGCCTTCACTATAACTATGGTATCGTAGCAACTCTAGATAAAGCGAGCGGTGTTATTTGCACGGAGAGATTGTTATTTTTTATTAAGTATAAAATTGTAATGTATTTGACACTCGTAGCCAAGTACTGTCAAAGTGACAGTTGTAAATAAATATTATATCAGTCTCGTTTATATGGCTTTTCATTCTGCATCCCAAATACTACATTGGCGACGATTTATGGGTTTTTATCATGCCTTTCGGCAAATTATGTGAGTTTGACCTCGAAGAGGGCAAGAATTGGACTTTGTACGTTCGTTTAGTGAAGCAATTCATCTTACTAAACGAAAAAAAGGACAAACTGCATGTGGCCACGTTGGTTACGCACGTGGGCGCGCGCACCTATCAGTTGATGTGCGACTTGTGCTCCCCAAGCCACCCAGAAGACAAAACGTTCGATGAGCTGGTCAAACTCGTAACGGGCCACCTGGAACCTAAGCGTTCGGAGATAGCAGAGAGACACACATATCGTCAGCGACGCCAGGCAGAATGAAACGCGATATAAACGAGACTGACATTTATTTATAACTGTCACTTTGACAGTACTTCGCTACTAGTGCCTAATACATTACAAAAATAAGTTTACTGACAAAGAAAATAACAATCAAATTATATAAACATATTAAACTAGTATTTACAACTGAAACAATTGAGCTAACTGCAGACTGTTGCAAACAATCTACAGGTAGCTCAACTGGTCCATATCAATAGCAGTCGGAAGCGTCCGTAGACGCTGGCTTCGTTGCCCCGCTGTATGGCAATGCTAATGCGCTGCGCCAGATACTCAGCAGCTCTCGCGTCACGCGTCGCCTCACCCACCTGGCCGATAATTTTTTAAAAACCCGGAGAGCCTCGGTACCCCACGGACCTAGGGTCTCGACTCCAAGGGGAGCAAATGCGTAGGCTCTGTCGAGACCTGCATACATATTTGCGCCTCTTGAGATCCTCGGCCAAATCTGAGAGAGATTGATAGAATGGTTCCCTTGTGCAGTTACGGGACCATACAAATTGATCGATTTCGTGGATCACAATTGTCTGCTCCGATTTGTTAGGTACGAGTACATTTCTCTACTCTATTTGCACAACAGAACCGAGCTAAAAATCGAACCATTTTTACTGAGTATACCTACTAACTGGGTATCATTCAAAATATGTACTATCGCGAAAAACATCTTGATTGTAATTTGAAAGTTATGGTTGTATTTACTTTTTTCAGGGATAATTCTATTAGTTTAAAAGTTAAATTAAAAAAACTTTGAGGTTATAATAGTCTGGAAATTTCAATTAAATAAGAAGTATCATTTTTAGGGCTTATTGCGTTAAAAATCCCTTATAATGCTTTAGAGTTCATCAATAAAATGTAAGAGATTTGAATTAAGGCTTCTGAAATAGGGTTTTAAAAAATAAAATTGAATGAGGTTATAAAACATTAAAACAATTGTGCCAAAATATAAAAGCAAAGCTAAGCTGGTCATGTCTTTATGTTTTATGGAGGCGTTACGTAGCGTAGGTAGAATGTGATACTCGTATTTCGTATACCTCATATTAAACGAACCAAAAAAATTTTTATTGGTCCTCATGGCCTACAAAATAAAACCTCAATATATCAGAAAAACAGCGGCGCTGATTAAAAGAAAACAAAAACTTACCTATTCAAGACAAACAACGAATCTAGGCCGCGTAAACCCTATTACGCGAGCTTCGGGTTCCTATAATAAAAACGATTGAACCTCGTATTGTGTGTTCGGTCTCATTTACACGCATGCTGTTGTGTTTGCGTGTGACAAGGAGGTCTTCACTTACTGAAGTGAGTAGACAAGACACTTGTTATTATGACAGTAACGGATTCATTTGTATGACACTTTGTGTGATGAAACCATTTGTTTTTTTTATCAAGTCCTTTATTGTGTACAAAAATATGAATGCGTGGAATCCTTAGTAAGATCGCGGTAAAATATATTGATATTTTTTCACTATCATAAAATTAAAATGAACTTTGTTTACCAATAATCATATTTATTATGAAATCAATAATATTATTATTATAAAATGCGATTGTTTGGATGTTTAGGTGGATGGATGGATGGATTTTTGTTACTTCTTCACGCCAAAACTACTAAACTAATCGAGCTGAAATTTCGCATATAGGTAATTCTAGGCTTGGAATCAAACGGCTTTTGATCCCATAAAACAGTTCCCATGGGATATAAAAAATAAGAAATATTGGGGATACCTATTTAATAGGACCGCTTCGAGATCGTTCGCTGTACTATAGCTAAATTATTTTTAAACTTGGTCCATAAATAACGGAGAAATTCGACAAATATACCTATATAAAAAAACTTCAACCAAAAATTAACCATCTCCTTATTTCAAAGTCGGTTAAAATATGTTTTTATTACAAGCAAATCATTATTATTCCGTAGAATTTCGTAAAATATCATCTTATTTATTGTTAATTTACGCTAATTCTTTAACCAACCTCATTAAAACGCTTCAGGCTCATTAGATTCTAATTATTGCGAACTCTCGCAAGCTAAACTGAACCCTACTCTGCTGTTTGTAAGGTTAATATTAAGATATAGTTACATAATAACTTTGCCTGCAATATTGTTTTGGTGCAACGTTCGTTATGCAATAAAGCTTTATCCTAGAATCCTGTTAAAACCAGTTTGTTTGTGGGTTAAGCGGCTTTAATATCCATTACCTATTAATAATCTGGATAATTATAAGCAACTGTTTTGAACACAGAGTAAAGGTTCTCGAGTCACAGCCACGACGTAACGCAAAACGAAGTGTTGGGAGACCATCCACTCGATAGACTGACGTAATCGTATCACACAATTCTGGTCCCCCCAGACCAGTTTATTCGTATTTCGTCGGCGAATTAAAAAAAGTTCCTAACTATCGTGATACACATTCATCATTATCATCATCATATCAGCACATATACGTCCACAGCTCGACATAGGCCTCCCCATACGACGCCACTAATAGCGGTCCTGATACACATTACGTAATGGGTATTATTGTACCTACAATGGACGTGAAAGACACGGATCAATAGAGTCAAGGTGTACAAGGATTGATTGCCGGTGATGTCTTCGGGTTAAAGGCGCGAACATGATGGGTATTGATCATTTTGTGACCTTAGTTTTACGTGCTGCCTTCCTAGCATGGGGATTATTCTCTAGGGTAGAGTAGACAATAATGACATCGAATCGCCATACATTGCATACACTGTTGAAGTAGAAGGAATTAATTTCAAATAATTTACGCATTCGATGACAAAGTGACATAATTTTTCTTATTAGACAATAATCCCCGTATGGTATTATTATTATTTATGTGTTTATTGTTATAGTCTCCAGTAAATGGTTTTATTCAATAAAATTAAGTATCTTTGTTCTGCTATCTGTGGTATTAGATATATTATCTGGTTCTAAAATCCAGGATAATTTGTGTACAGTAAATAAAATTTATGAAATCTTAAAATTTGATATCAATATTGGACGATAAAAAATATAGGAAATTGTCAAAATCACAAATTGTTTCGTATTTCTGAGATTTGCTGTAATGATGTTGTTGCAAAACATTTTCTACCTATATATGTATTTCTGGTTTAGTAACACTTTTCTTAAAAAAAAAAATGTCTTGAAAGAAAGAATAACACAGTTATTGTCTCTACTTACAACTTATATCTCTAAATAAACGTACATGAAATTGTGTACTAAAGTCCTGGATTCTAGATCGTATAAGATGAGCGAGCGAATCAGGCTGCATTATCGAAAGATTAACTGCACAAATTTTCATGAAAATTAGTCTAATTATCCGCTTGTCGCATAATACAGAAACTTTACACACGAACATTTCTTATTCGTGACATGACCAAATAAGTATGTCGCAGTGGCGAACTTTAGCAATTTTAGTTTATACAACTCCTTTGTGTGTTTTCCGGGAGTCGTGCATTTTAGCGAGTGTAATTTTAAGGGCACAGGCATAAATTGGGGAAAACCTTTTTATATTTTAGGTTTAGCTTTTTTGTGGCAGCAACCTCGAACGAACCCTTTTTTGTACACATAAGAAACTTATAAACGAAGACCATAGTTTAGGCACCCTTATTACTGAAGATATATAAGATAAATATGTATGATCTTTTATTTTAATTTTAATACTTACACTTAAAACAAAACAAAAATCCTTTGATGACTTTACTCATTTTTACTCTGTTTTTGAAAAATAACTTATACAATCCATTCAAATACGATTTCTACAAGTCTAAGACGGCTCTAAAAAAATATCGTCCTTTTCCTTTCAGCCTGTTAGAAAGAGACAAGACACATGATAAATACGTCACGCCCACGCTATACAATTAATTTCTCGACTACAAGAGAAGTGCTACGCTGTAGCCGATCTACGCCGTAGCTATTTTACAAAGATGGTGTACTTTGTTCGAAGGATAGTATTTCCAGACTAACAGCCGGTTGTTCGTACGCTGCTCATCTACTGGATTAACTACCAAAGAATTTATAGATACGGCCTCGGGCCGAACTAATTACTTATTAAATCCATGTTAAATACACAATGTGACAATGGTCTCTTGTTAACATTAACTCGGCAAGCGAAATAACTATTTGGTAAGAGATTAAATAATTGATTAGTTAGTCAGCTTTCGAACAACCGTCTGTTACCCCCAACTACTCAAACCTAGCACAAAGGAGTTAAAAGAGTTTGGCCCTAAATTGGGTATACCACATTTTTTTTTTAAATACGGTGCACAATGGATGTTGCATAAGATAATTTCCTAAAGGGTCAGGTTTCTGAGATATTTACATATGAAAATACTCGTAATTCGTCTTAACAATAGTCATCTGTGAATATTTTTGAAACTTGACGCTTTAGGACATTATGTTAAGGCACATTTTTGTTTGGATAAGTGCACTCTATCCAAATATTCATTAAAATTTCATCAATCTCGCCGCAATCATGATCCAAGAAAATAAGGTATGCTCCTCCGGGAGTGGCTCTTGTGATGTCATTGTCCAGTTGCCACTTTATTTTAACAAAATGTTGAAGTTGGGAAACAAATGTACTATGGGTCAATTGAAAAATCAATAAAAAATTACAATCGGCAATTATGCTTGTTAAATCAGTCAAAACAGCGTTAGTTAAACATGAGTCAATGTGATAAATAATTGGTAAATACAAAACCACATAGTTTTATTAGATTCATATAGGAGCTCGGGGAGTTACGATTTTACGCTACTGGTAACACCAGGAAACAGATTCATCTTCTTATTCGCCGATGGCGATGATGACGTAACAAGAGCAACCCACGTGACGATCGTGTCTCGGAAGAGCATACCTTGTTTTCTTATACCATGGCCTTGATTAGCACCGTCAACGCTAGTGTTCAAAATGCGGATCGCATGCTGCGAGCTCGTTGCACGCCCGCGCCGTCGCTGCCATTGCGCAGCGCTGCGCACTTGCCTTGCTGTAAATCATTCTCAAATCGCTAGTGTGATAGATAAGGCACTAAGTAGTCATTGTATTTGTGGTGGAATACACCCCCCCACACACACCCTCACACACACCCACAAATAAACAATGGAGCTAGTATCTTTGTACCTGTTAAGCCCTGTAGCTGTAGAAATATCATTTATCATAAGTATGTAATACAGCACTTTATCTCTCCCAAACCTTACATTTAACTAGTAATAAGGTGTAAATCTTTTCTGGCTTCATTATAAGTTATCAAAGTACTATCATTTTATTCCATAAAGCTGTGATTTAAAAAAAAAGTAAAGAAAAGAAAATATTTATTTGACATTCTTTGAGATGTCGTCGTTCGAAGCAATTGGTTTCTATATTTTTAACCCTCTGCGCAGCTTCCATCTTCTTCTTGCTTTTGCTGTTACACGGCATTTCAATTATAGTTTCACGTAACAAGTCAACAAAGATTATTTTAGGAGTCCAATTTTCATGTCAAACTTTCTTGTCTTTTACTTTGCAAGTAAAATAACAGATGATGGATGATTTTAATCCATCACTGTACCTGTCAGCATGCTTGTTAGAAGTGTTTTGAATATTAAACTACTAAATATTATATTTTAAGCTTTAGTACGATGTTATTTTAGAAATGTTTGATGAGAATGTTCTTTGCCGTTTCACTTGTATATTAAAGGTTTAGTCAAACCTTGTAAGCAGAATTAGAAAAACTTATTCTCTTGAGACTCTGAAATTTTGTATGCTCATTGAGTTCTACTGTCAACACAGTATATCATCATCATCAGCCCGTATATGTCCAATGCTGAACATAGGCCTCCCTAAACGACGACGCCACGAATAGCGGTCCTGAGCTGCCTCCATCCAATGACTCCCTGCGACCGCTACAATGGCGTCGGTCCATCGAGTGGAGGCCTATGTCCAGCAGTGGACGTGTATGAGCTGATGATGATGATGATGATCCACGCTAGAAAATAATCATAAATATTTTGAAATCTACTCAAGCTATACCTTTTATGTGAAACTTCGCAATATCTTCTCGTCACAGATACCGCAGAGCCTCAAGACGAAAGTCTTTAACCAATGTGTGTTACTTACTAGTGATGATTTGATTCGGATCCGAGACGTAGTCACTCGGCTTTTTGCATAAGCTCAAAGTCACCCAGCGAGCTACGGAAAGAGCTATGATCGGAGTTTCTATACGCGATAGGGTCCGGAATACGGAAATCCGTAGAAGAACCAAAGTTACCGACATAGGTCTCAGAATTAGCAGGTTGAAGTGGCGATGGGCAGGCCATATAGCTCGTAGAACCGATAACCGTTGGGGAGTAAAGGTGGCGACCGCGATGCAATGCGAAACGGAGTGTGGGAAGACCTCCCACTCGATGGACTGACGACATCGTAGCGGTCGCAGGGAGTCGTTGGATGGAGGTGGCTCAGGACCGCTATTCGTGGCGTCGTTTGGGGGAGGCCTATGTTCAGCAGTGGACGTGTACGGGCTGATAATGATATAATAATGGAGTATTACTGAAGTACAAAAAAGTGTGAATAGTCATTTATTCAACAATGTGAATTGCTCCTATGAGTGGTGTTACCAAGCGTGAAAATGAAACAATTGCTTTTGAATGCTCAAAGAAATAAAAGCCATACGGTCTTGTAATACACATAACGTACGCAAAACATAAAATTTTATTTACCAGACGTAATGAAGAAACCATTGCGCATTTACATAAATTTACTATTCATAGGTTCACAATGTAGAAATATGAAACAAGAAAACTTTTATGAACTTGAAGAAGTTGTATGAACGTTTGGTGATTACCAGACGTTCAAATAACTTTTCTTTCGTTAGGTAATTTACTGATAAAAATAAGTACCTACCTACTAAATGTAAAAACGTTCATCATCATCATCATCAGCCCATACACGTTCAAAAGTACCCGCCCATACACGTAAAAAAGTTACCTACCTACTAAATGTAAATAAGTTACCTACCTACTAAATGTAAATAAGTTACCTACCTACTAAATGTACGTATTTTTCATTAAAATGTTACTCAAAGGTCAAAAGGTCAAAGTTTCGCTATGTAAATCAAACATACCTAATCCACATTTTTATCCATAATCTCTTCCCATTTTATTGAATCTTTTTCTTTGCCAAGATATTTTACAAATCAGAAAGCCAAAACGTAAAAGGCCTTTGTTCTGAAATTCGAGTCCTCACAAAGATACGAAGTGAATAATGAAAACATATCTAGCTCCGGGCGCTCTCGTTAAGGCCTACGCAAAATTTATACTCGTGTTTGCAAAGGGAGGTTTTAGAGGTTCCGGCCATCATCACATTATATTTACTAACTTAACAAGAAATAATAATAAAATGTAAAATGTTCTTATCTATATTAAAAACAAGCTTCCGCCAGGCGGCGGCTCCAAACGTGTTTTTCTGGGATTAATAATTTTAATCTCAATTTTAAGCCCTTTTGATTATGCAGCACTACATGTAAGCAAAATTTTAGCCCGAGTAGTTTTGGCGTGAACAAATATCCAAACTTTTGCATGGAAAATATTACAGGCTACAGGTATTTATTTAAGATATTTATCGCGTGTCTTGTGTTTTTGTTTCACTAAGTTTAGTATAGGGTGTCCAATTGGAAGTTGCTGAAACTAATCGGCTGTTATTTCAAAACACGTGCACATAATCAGAAAAGCCCAATTGCTTTAAATAGAGCAAACTCTGCAGTTTACGCACACAAATAAAACCCAGTCAAATATTTTTTATGTCAATTTACAAAAAAGTACAGCGAAGTGCGAACCGGTAGATTGAGCACAAAAATCTATTCACTTTTGAAAACTTTGAAAAACTGTCTCCAACATATCTTTCGTAATGCCGCGAACCACTTCCTGGATTGCCGCGATCAGTTATTCTACTGTGCTGGGGTTTTAAACGTAACAATTATCTTTAATGTAACCCACAAAAAAAGGTGAGTACGGTGGTCATTCTAGTCCGCCTTGAGCAAATTTAGGGTATATTATATACGCGATGAATAGCTTAAAACGAGGTGTTTGAAGCTATGAGTCTAGTGCGGCGTCGCTCCATCTTGCACGAAGTAAATTTTTTAATCAGTATTTGTTTATCCTTAACCTTTTCTTTAAGCCCATTACCATGGAAACTGTTTGTTACCAGTAATTGTGAGAATTTGATTGTTTTCATAAACCTAAAAATTTACTTAGAATCCCTTACTTTTACACTATTTTTAGGTTTTGCAGGATAAATATTTATTCCTCAGGATCATTTTATATACATAATATGTAGGTACAATAGTGAAAGAAATTCAATATCGGTCCACAATTGGCAGAATAATCGCGTAACACACATACAAAAACATATAGAGACAAATTTAGAACCTCCTTAAAGTCGTTTGAAAAGTCAATAATACGATTTTAGACTTTTTCTAAAGCTTGCCAACGGATCTAGCAAGAAAAACTGTTGGCATGTCTGGAAGCTATAGATAACGAATAGCGCGAATAAACTTGAGGTTTCACATTCAACCATATTCAGTATCTTTTTTGCGTAATTACAATACGAATAATTCCTTTTCTTTTTCTCCTCGTATAAACGAGAAACATGAAACGCACGCAGTCTCTTTGAAATTCAAGGCTCGACTTGAATATTTGGAAAGTCATTACGAATTTCGTCTACGAAAATAACAAATGTACTAGGTACATTTGTTATTTTTAATTAAACCACTTTAGAGTGCGTATGAAGTATAATGTTCTAAAATAACTTCCTTAGGAGTGTCGAGTGATAGCTAAAACACATTATATAGTAGGTTTTATGTATTTTTTTAATGAATTTATATGTCTGATTTATGAGATGTATAGATTTTGTAATTTGTATTAGCTTGTAATAATAATTATGCACACAGATCCCCAGGTTCAATTCAACGATCCAAGATACACGGTTGTTTGGTAGAGATTATCACTTTCGAGCGATAAGACCGCCAATTGACACATTTTTGTACCAAATTGTTTGTAATGTTTATTAATTGTTTTCTATGCGTATGCAATAAAGCATTTTCTATCTATTTATCTATCTATAATTTTTTGCATGCATTCCATTACTTAAAAATTAATAGTCGGCATTTAAGAATTTGCTGAGATCAAATATCCTTTGTCTACAGCGTTCGTATTAGCTTTCCTTGAAATAAAAAAGTTAATGAAAGAAAATCTTTAACGTTCTAAGAAAAATGTCCTTTGCAAACATAGTATGAATTATTCACTCTTCACTTAACCGTCTTCCAGTAGGGTATAAACGCTATTTAATAATTAATAGTATTTTTCTCGTCTTAGTTATTCACTCTTGGTAAAGTGGTGGTTATGATGGGGTATGAATATGGGGGAGGTCCCTATCATACCCTATCATAACCACCACTCGAGCAGGTACGTGTAATGTGCTGAATTCTTTACCATGTTAAACTAGTAATTGAATTCCTGCTTTTTCTTATCTCCTTATGTGCCATATATAACGCTTTAGATTTAGTAATCTGTGATGTACCTATATAGTGTATATAGTGTTTAATAAACTTAACTAAGCTAAAAAAATGAGCCTCCATCGTTCCCTATTGTTTGCGTTATGGGACCAATCGGTATGGACTGTGTCAAGTGATAAAATCCGACCATCTAGTCGGATAGCAACCACGGGACCTCTCTTGCTTTCCATTATGCCCTAGACCACAATCCACGTGCCCAAAGATTAGCTCTTTGGACACGTGGTAAGCCGCTCCGCGTAAACTTGCCCTATTCTGTCCTCAGTACTCACCGTTTATTACACCGTAGATTTCTATAAAACGAATGACTAATGAAACAAATCTTAAAATATGACCGATTAGTATTGTTATTATTATCCAAACCGCCGAATTTTTATCAACATTCTCTGTGTATAATGTACTAGTTTCTGCTCGTGGCTTCGCACGTGTTGTGTCCATGGAAACGTTTTAAGGTCATTAATATCCCATGGGAACAATATTTGGGATAAAATGTAGCCTATATTTTATTCCAGGTCCACCTGTATGCAAAATTTCAGCCCGATCCGTTCAGTAGTTTTGGCGTGAAGAAGTAACAAATATCCATCCACCCATCTAAACATCCAAATTTCGCAAAAATATTAGTGACTAGCTGTTGCCCGTACCTTCACCCGCCTTTTATAGGGATAAAAAATAGTATACTATACATATGTTATTCCAGGTCCCAAACTATACCCATACCAAATTTCAGCCTAATCGGTTCAGTAGTTTTTGCGTGAAAGAGTAACAAATATCCATACATCCTGCCATACAAACTTTGACATTTATATTTAATATTAATATAGTAGAATAGGAAGTAGGATAATATAAAAAATAATAATTTATCAAAAAAACTGCTACTTACGCTTAAATTTAATGGACATAATTAAGATCGAGACGTTTTTTCCAACCGATAACAAGCAGCAGTTAATAAAGACAGGGGTGGAAAATAAAAAAAAACTTTAAAATGTGTGAAAAGAGAATACGAGTGAACTTAAAGGCAACAAGAAACTAACATTGAAGGTGGTTACCATAAACCGCTTAACATCTCGATAAGAGGGAAAACTTTTTGATTGCTTCCAGTTTATGTTAATAGCTTTGCAATAAACAGATTCAGTTCGATAAACAATCTTCGTATTGGATCCAATGACTGGATACTCTGGATAGTGTTGTTCTTATACTCGTAAATGGTTTGTTTTTATATCTTTCCTGAACTCAATATTGAGCTACATCTGTCTTAATTGTGAATCTATTGCTTGTTTATTTTTTGTTACATTGTTCATTTTATAAATTAACAGGCGATAGCGTTATTAGCCATATTGCCTTGTCTTGCGTTAGTTTTATTTTCTTTAGTTTTGTGTAAATTACACGTCTTTACTGGTCAGCTATTTTCTTTTTGCCTCCATTGCTTGAAGACCATGACCACCATTAACCAAGTAATGAATTTATTTAGTAAGAAGATTAATATTATTTCTTAGCTAGTTTTTGCATAATTATCTTATACTAGCTGACTCGCTGGCGGCTACGCCCGCGTGGATTAAGATAAAAAAGTTTTTTTTAGATATCCCACCATGCATTGTTTTGTTATACCTCAAAGGGATTAGGCAGCGTTTTCGATGAAAGCTCCCAGGTGACTTGACTTTTCCGACACTTCCAACAATTATCGTTTAGGTACCATAAATCAGTTCTATGGATTAATGAAACCTACGTCAAATTTCACTCTGTATCTAACATAGAGGTATCATAGAACCTTTAGTCTATTGCTGAAGTCTATGTAGCGAAAACGCTGTCTATGGACAAGCGGATTGTCTTTTTCCGATACTTCCAACAATTATCGTTATATTTCAACTAATTTACATAAAACCTTGACAAATTATATACCTTAACCTTCCTCATGAATCATTCTGTCGATTGGCGAAAACCGCATGAAAACCGTTCAGTAGTTTTTGAGTTTATCGCGAGTTTAACAGACAGACACGCTGGATGACGTTGTTTTATAATATGTGATGTATACGAGTGAACAAAGCATACAATTACACTCTCACAATTTATGTCAGTTTATGTAAATTGTAAATAATTGTGACGATGCAGATGGTTGTACCAATTGTCTGACTATAAAATAAAGTAGTCTTCTCTGACTTTAGAATGAAGTAGTTTGACCTTGATCTATTTAAAGTTTCGCTTGCAAAAAGGAAAACCGAATAACATTCTATTCCAAGATTTAAACAAAACGTACGGACAACGTAATCTAGCCGGTGTTTTACCGTATATTGCGTTCTTGCCTCAATTCGGCCGAGCGCTGTTTGGGCATTTCTTGCAAGATTTATAGCAACGACTCTTTCCTAATATTGTTTACTTCGGTAATGGTCAGTTTTATTGTGGCTATCCATCGGTTGCCTTTATTTTATTTGCCTTTCCGTTTTGGATCGCTGGCTGTTTAATGTTCTGAGGTGCTGGTAAAGTGATACAAATGACCTGAGTGATTTATGCCGTAATAGCAATAATAGGAGTCTAATGGATTTCTGTTTTGATAACTGGCCATTGCGTGATTAAATAGTTTAATTCGGATATAATTGCAAACGTTACTTTGGTAACTTTTTGCTCAATATTTTGGTAGGTAAAGATAAAGATTTATTTAGAATTATTTTATTTATTTACAATTATTTTATTTAAGATTTATTTTATTTCAAAGTTACAGGATGGGTACCTATTTACTGCTATTATACGACTTTTTTTTTCGTAGGCCGAACATAATCTCCTAATTTTATATGACACCACTCATCACTCACTGTATGTAACGCATTTTTTATTTTGTCAAGCTTATAGTATAGGTGATCCAAAGATCTAGTGAGTAACGAGGGTATTCATCTCTGTGTCACAGGGTAAGTCTAATTTGCTGGGAGTTTTTTTGTAAATCAACTTTAAATAAATGTGTTTTTAAGACAAGAAAGCCGAATATAACTGGAATTGAGCCATGAGATAAATAAAATGAAAGCGAGCAAAATGCCATCAAAATTCTGCTCACCCCTTTCTATACTATGAATGCTACAAGCAAGAGTGTACCGAATAAAAGAGCTCCGAGAAACATTTCAAAGAACAAACAGGCATTGGCAATATAAAATATGTAGGCCATAGAAAGAAATCTTGTTTATACGAAATAACATTATTGGTTGGTACCGAATCAGGGCGGTCATTGCGGCATCTGCAATGCGTATATTCGCAGTAGCTTACATTCATATTTCAAAATGTTTTGTGGTACTGAAATTTATAGCAGTTTGTACCTAAAATTTGAGAAGACTGGTAATAGTTTATTATTCAACAAGCAAGAAAGCCGATTTAAAAAAATACTTGTGATTGATATTTTATATTTTTTATTCAATGTACTCATAGTATGTGAAATTTTGAGAAAGCACTATGTGAGAAAATTCTGCGCGTACCTGCGAATACCAACATAAAAAATCTGTAGATTTTTTGTTATAAAAGGAACCTTAGTAAAATTTTCGAACGATAGAAGTGCCAAATAAATTGCAAACTCCTACAACCTCTCAACATAATCGCATAAACACACTCCCTCCCTCGTTTCGGAGGCAAAAATATGACAGGGTCTAGCTATAAAACTCCAAACCTTTGGCATCCCTCCGGGTTCGTTTCCACCCGTGTTTTGTTCGTGGCCCCATACACATTTACTGCCATTCACTGATATTCATTAGTACTGACAATAACACCCTGTGGCCCTTGATAATAACGCCTCTAGCTGGTCCAATCAAGTCAAGGGGTTAAGGGAAATAAGGGATATCTGGGTTGGGGTCGAAATTTTAAACCTGCTTAAAGTTAAATAGAACTTAAGTACTGAAAAGCCAAATTGGAATTGATTTTTATATGCAACTGGAATAAGCTAGCCTGGCTTTGTTGTAATAAAATCTGTTTGATCTCAATGTTACATAAAGTGCATAAAAACTTAAAAGCTTGTGGAAAAAGTGTATTTTCCAGTTTATTTTATACTATGTATATTCTAGACGTACGAATATGAAGCGGGCTTTCTGAAAGGAATAGGTATTTAATATTTATTGAAGATTGGCATTCGGTTTCCTTATTCTGTTGTAATGTTCTGTTCTGGCCGTGGGGCCGTGGCTTACGAATATCGGCCCCTCCAACTCAACCCGTGGATGTCGTAAGAGCCGACTAAGGGAACTTACCAGAAGAAGGGCAGCAGCTTCTTTCTGAGTATTTTTCAACACCAACACTGCGATCACCAATCCGCCTGCCAAGCGTGGTGATTATGGCAAATCCCCCCCTACATGGGATACCAGCCACTCGATGGACATTGTAACGGTCGCAGGAAGTCGATGGATGGAGGCGGCTCAGGACCGCTATTTGTGGCGTCGTATTGGGGAGGCCTATGTCCAGCTTTGGACGAGTGTAGGTTGATATGATTCTGTTGTAAAAAAATGAGAATTTGGTTTTCCATGCTAATATTAAATTGATACAATGTATGAATATAACCTGTACTTATATGCATTTTACTAACTGCGATATAGTTAAGCTTAAACTGCTGAAACTGCGCAAACCTCACGTGCTTTGGTCACTTACTTAGACAAAAACAATAGGTCTGAAAAACACCTCTGCGACTGTAAGTGCCACTGCAAAAAGAGGTTAACGGGCACTTTGCCATTAAAACAGCATTAGTTGTTTCAGAGTTAGTTGGTACAAGTGACCCTGGACTGGAAGCACTTGGCTTAGAGCCTTCTACAAAACAAATATGAACTATATTTGAGTGGGGTACTAAAACGTTGGGTTATGTTAGGAGATGGCCTCGAACTCGTATCAGTACCGCTCCTATTACAAAACTGTGTGCGTAAGATTTTTTTAGGTAAAAGCTTTTTACTAGAGTGTGTTTTCAAAGAAGTTTTTTTTGTTAGTTTCAATTTGGGCAGCCATTTTCTTTTGGACCTTTGTTAAAAGCTATTCACAGTCCCAGGGTATCTGGTTCTCAAAAAGTTGTGTCTTAATGATGTGCGTTCAGCGGATGAAACATTGAAGATTTGCAAGAATAATATGTATGATATATATAGTTATAAATAAAAAAAAATAATCATATAATAGAAACAAATTAGAACTAGTATTTACAGTTAAAACAATTGAGCTAACTGTAGACTCTTGCAAACAATCTATAGGTAGCTCAATCCATATAAATACCAGACGGAAGCGACTCTAAGACCTAAAAATATTTAAAAAATATCATGTCATCAATATAAATAAAATAAATAATTTTGGTCAATCCACACAACATCATCTAGCCCCAAGCCCCGCGCTTGTATTATGGGTCTACTACTACTAGATGACTATTACTTAGTACAACACATAACACACAAAGATATTTTTTATTAAACATATTATATACCTGGAACATATATTTGTAAATCATTCAAACATTTGTCTCAAGGCGGGAACCGAACACGTCTTACATCGCAGGCGGACCTACGTACGCCCGCCGCGCCTAATCGCTCGTCAATAGAAATATTATGAACTAGCGGCCCGCCCCGGCTTCATACGGATATTTAACAAAAATTCAAAATTATAATGATGTGGCCTATTTCACCCGGGGTTAGTATAGCTTCCGACAGTGAAAGAATTTTTCTAATCCGTTCAGTAGTTTCGGACCCTATTCAATGCAAACAAACAAAGAATCTAATATTTCCTCTTTATAATATTAGAACAGATAACATCATCAAAATCAGAAACACAAAATACTGGACATTATTCACACTGTATCATCTGGCCCGTGGGAGCAATATCTGCAGATTTAAAATTTTTCATTTGTTTTTGGCTATGGATTAAAACCTTTAGTAAGTAAAATGAAACAATCTGCAGAAAATGTTCCAAATCAATTGTTTTATTGCAACCATATTGTACATAAGATATTAAAAGTAACTACTTCGTAGTAAGTACTTCCAATTTACGTAATTTCTCTGTGGTTAGTGTGTTTTTACCTATGCGTTTTAACAAAACCGTGTGTTATTAAAATGGATTGGTAAAAACATATTATTTTTTCATGCATAAAGCTCGCTAGAATATTGACCTGAGTTGAGTCGACCAAACGAGCAACCCTTATCGATTAGTGGGCACCTTTTTATAGCTAAAACATCAACTGACCCATCACTTCGAGTGTTCGTGACGTCAATCATAAAGTGCTCACACGCATGATTGGTTTTACCGAGTTTCCACGTGACCGAATCAAATGGACTTGGGGAAAACTACATTTGGTACGATAGAATGAAAATGTTAGTTTCATATGTGCATCGTTGATCTTACCTTTAAATAATTAAAGGTGAAGTTAGTATATTCGTGAAGAAACAGACCTTTTTCTGAAAATACGAAAGTAGAAAAAGTAATTCGATTTATGAATAATATAAAATTTTTATTAAAGAAAATCGCAGACGTTTACTTGTTGAATAATAATTACTAACTCAAACGCTAAATAAACTCTGATGAAAATCTGCAGTCCATTAAACTATGCTACATTATATAATTTCCTTTTGAGCTGGATAAAATTACTGACCACTTTGAAGCAAAATACTATATCTGATATTTTATTTATTGCTTATTACTACTATGAGCAGACATGCGCTAAGGCTTAGTTCACACAGAAAAACTGAATAGTTTTCAGTTCAGACAAGAAAAAATTGAGAACATCCCCTTAGATATTTATAAAAATATGTATATTTTCCTGGCCCTTCACTAAGTCCTCGTTCCACCTATTCTCTTTTCTGCTGCCCAAGCTCAAAACTTGAACTTCTCAGATTCTTCCAGTAAACATCAAGAAGGAGGTATCTACTTAATTAGTTTCTATGTGAATGGCTCCTCAGTTCAGTGGATTAAACATAGTTGGAGCGAAGCTGGTTCCAAGATGGGCGCTGTATAGTGAAATTTGAATATTTATTGGAATAGCTTAGAGGAAGTTGGAGCAACGTTATTGCACGTGGTCTGGTATAAGATAGGATCTATATTACAAGTAGTAAGTATATTGGAGAATGTTTGTATAAGGAAAAGTCGATTTCTGTACCTCAATATACTGGTTAGCCTTTGTTTTTTTTATTAATACTATGGGCTCACAAGGAACACTTAGTCAAGTCAAATACTTACATTAAATTACATTTCAAGTACGTAAGGCTGGGTTACCCGGATTTAGGGATTTTTAACTGTCCGTACCTCAATAACTTGAAGGCCTATAGTTTTGAAATTAAAACATATTACAGTTGAGGATATTTTCTAATGCATCACTAGACAAAAACAGGATTGGGACATTTCACCCGATCAAAAAAAATGTCAAAGTTACCTCTAAATGAAACTTTAAATGATCACTGTGAATAGAAAAATGAATAAAATGACACAAATTGTATACCAAAACATTGCAAACGTTATTACGCAGTACATCACTAGAACATATTTTTATATGTCGTACAAATATTTTTCAAAGCACCTAAATAACTACAAAATCGTGCTCGGCTGTCTGCGCACCGTCTTGCTTTTTGCTTGCTTCTTGCAAGTGCTGGGCTCACCTCGCCTCATAAAGAATAACAACAAAAACTGATTTTAGGCAGGTAGCTGCAATAGGGTTATTCCCATCTGATCATAATTATGATCAGTTTGTGGTTGCATTTTATCACAATAAAAGTTCCCAATGGATCATTGATCCGTTGAATCTACTTTATTGATATAAACTTTGTGCCAACGGATCATATTTATATTTTTTTGTGTAATATTACGAAGTGCCTGTCACAAAATGTATCATCATCAATGTAAGTGTAGACTGTACCTACTTAAAATAAAAATGATTATAGTGTCAGGTTCAATATCTATCATCACACGCGAAATTATTTTTGTCAGCAAAAGCTTCCTCTAGTCTATAATAAAATTAATCCCAAAAATGTATCGATTTTTAATAAATGATTTAAAATTTAGACTGATATTTAAACAATATTCGGTAACATGTTTTGTCTTGTTCTTGGAAATCAGATTCAATAGATATCAATCAAGAATTTGAAATGAAAACAAACAAAAAGCGGTATTTTTTAACAAATATGTATGTACATATAATTGAAACAGAAAATAAGAAGGTACGACATATAGTAAGTTCTCATGAAATACGAACAAAATTGTCAACCAATATAATGCCAACAATTATTCGTGGCGTCGTTTGGGGGAGGCATATGTTCAACTGTGGACGTATACGGGCTGATGATGATGATGACGACGAACAAAATATCCCAAATAACAAAGTGACTATTCTAAATTTATTACCACGCAAATGTTTCTCAGCAGAAAGCTCTTATAAATCATAATCATAACTTTTCTGTGAAATCTAAAAAAGCCAGCCTAAAATAGAGCACACCATTGACCCGCTGCTAATGCATCACAATCAAAAATGCTTTAGCTGTAAAGCATTTTTATGTTGTTGCTAAGTTGACTGTCTAGCTAAGTCATTTTATACTTTTTATTTCAGAATCAGAATCAATAACTTTATTTCTTTAGACTTACAAAATAAGCACTTAGACAAGTCAAATTTTATACTATAAACAATTGATGATATCAAATAAGAAATAAGGTGTTATTGATATTCTCTTCACTTCAATTTTTTGTCAACTAGTGGAAGAAGTGAAAAAAATTCTAGATTAAACCAGGGGCCACGGTGTGGTGCCCCTGCCAAGTCGAGTATTTTTTTCATCATCATCATATCAGTCCATACACGTCCACTGCTGGATAATCTCCCCCACACGACGCCACAAATAGCGGTCCCGAGCCGCCTCCATCCATCGACTCCCTGCGACCGCTACGATGTCGTTGGTCCATCGAGTATAATAAATATATACTCTCCCTACATAGGAGATCATCCCCAAGTAGGGAGAGTATTTATTTATTTACTAACAATAACTATTTTACAATTGTATTCTCGCATCTCAACTATTCTTATTTTGTCAACAGTCTCATCAGCGCAAAGAGAACTGGGAAAGACACCGGCCAACTTCTCAGCGACCTCGGCCCCGGCGGCGGACAACGCGATCGCCGGGCCTAGGGCTCCGGACGCTCCAAGGCCTACGCCCCGCAGTGGCCCGTACTTTGACCTGGTTGGCTCCAAGAACGTCACCGCACTGCTGGGGAAGACTGCTTATTTGAACTGCCGAGTGAAGAATTTGGGAAATAAAACGGTAAGAACAACTGCAATGTACGCCTTATTCCCATAATCCCCTGCCATTTTCTCGTGCGAGGTGGATGTTATTCAATATGTTGACAACAATTCAGCAACAGTAAATATTATTGAGTATTTAAAAGTTATCTTGAGGTATAGCGGATCGGCGATTATAGGCGTTTCTTCATACTTCACACTAACATCATAAATACGAAAGTATGGATGTTTGGATGGATGTTTATTAATAACGCCAAAAGTACTAAACGGATCGGGCAATTCGAATCGATCGAATTTCGCATACAGGTAGTTCTAAAATAAAAGCAGGCCTGAAATATAGCTTTTTATCCCAATCTGTATCCATGGAATAGAAATAACCTTTAACGTTTGCTTATAAACAACGCGTGGAAAGGCCCGGGCAGAAACTAGTTGATTATAAGTAGGTATGCTAATAACAGGCGTTATTAACGCACTATGAAAGTACGCACTTAGTGACATCAGCTCTCTTTTCACCCCTATAAAAATAAGGTGTTATAACCATAGGCTTAAGCGTAGTGAAAAAATCCGAAGTCGATGTTTATTAACTTGACTTCTGTGTATCTGTGGCATTCTGGATCCAAAAATGTGGAACTGGTTTAGGTAATTTACGTCTTCATCGGAAAATCTAGATTATGTTAGGTCAAAGTAAAATAGTCGTCAGTGTGTCAGATGTTTTTAGAATAAGATTTTTAATAGATTTTTTGGCCAAAAACTGGCCATCACTTGGAGAAATCGTCGTCTATTCCCACTGGTTCAGTTTTCCAGTTCAGTTGACTGAACTACTGAGATTTCTTTTCTCGTTTGTTCAGTCGACTGGACTAGTGAGATTTCTTTTCACGTTTGTTCAGTTCAGAAATAGAAAAAAATATGAGCCTAGTTTACCTAGGTACCTAGGTTACCTACATTTACTCAAACAAACATTTTTACAATTTGTTATGTACATTCTTATGTCGTAGGTAAAGCTCAATTTTCAATGAAATGGCAGTAACCGGCAGCGTCACGCGGCTACGTAGAAAGATATTCCGAAGCACATTCATCTTAAAGAAATACCAATTTATTAATCTATCGAGGTATTTATCTGACAAGCGGCTTTAATCCCTGAAAACAAAATCTCTAATTTAATATCTGTGCCAAGTTGATGTTTTGAAAGCCAACGGATTTAAAAACTCAGCTTTAATCGCGAGTCAAGACCAAAAAGTTTTACCCACAAAGACCCAACATTAAAGTCAGGTAAATAAAAATAAAAAACTTTGTTTTCGAGTTTTATTTGCTTTAAAACAATAAGAGCAACCGAGGCTAGAGATAATTTTTAACAAAGTAAGTGTCGCGAAGGCGGGTTCCACTCGGACACTAAGTAAGTAAGTACTTAAGTAAATAAAACGTAATTTTTTTCAAGAAACTTTACGTTTTACGGAGAGTTGAAGTTAGTCCCATAATTTTATTAGGATTTGTCCAAAACTAGAAGCTTATAATAGATTTAGCTTAATATCAAAGTAAGTGTGTACTTACCTACACTACTTTAGAACTTGGACCATATAAATTACCATTAGTGTACCTGATAAATCTCGTTTAATTTTATGAGAACTCGTTCCTTTTTTTTAATAATTATTAAAATTGTTATAATTCATATTGGTACAATCCATATTAATATTTTATATAAAAAACTCGCGACACGGTGATTGTGGTTGCACTACTCCGAAAAGGCTTGACCGATTTTTATGAAATTTTTATGTAAGTATATTTGGTAGGTATGCAAATATGTAGGTCGTTAATTATATTCACATACCATTTTATTTAAAAATATATATATTTATTTATATGAGAGTCTTACGTTTAAAAATCTCGTGTAACGGTGTCTGTGGTCGCACTCCTCCGAAATAACTCGACCGATTTTTATGAAATATTTTATGTATAATTAGTAGGAATGAGAATGGGTTTTAAGGTATATTTCATACCATTTGGGGGCGGACATAGGTTATTTGAAAAATGCGTGCGAAGCCGCGGGCCCAAGCTAGTGATTGATAAATTTAAATTTATTGGTGAAACTAAGACTTAATGTCTTCAGAGATAGGTATTTTTTATCGGTAGGTATTCAGATACCAACTGATCAAAATAATAATTTAGAAGACTCATTGAACAAGGTATGCATTGCATCATCCCGGATCAAGTTTGTAAAAACACAACCTGCTTTTCTGTATACAATTTTACTCCGTCTCCAAATAAATGATACAATAAAACCATAGAACAACAATGCTGTTAATACAATAAAACAAAATATTATGTCTGTTGAATCTCTGAAAGCTGAAACAAAGCATTTCTCAAAGTCAAAACACTTTTTAGTGTTATTAAAAGTCCACTTCCCTCATTTTGATTGAGCGAACTCCGGAAGTCAACTTAAAAGTCATTAGTTTAAGGGTCAAAATGCTTATAGGACTGCGATCGGTCAATAATTCAAAAAGTCAACAAATAAAATGTGGTGTTAAAATAGCCTTTACGAGCGTAGGATCTATTTTCTATGAGAAAATAGAAACAATTAGTTTGGTAGGTTACCATACCTACCTATTTTTACCATAAATTTAAAAATGAAGTATAAAAAAGTCAATTGTACCGCTAGCAGTACGAAAAACCAGTAATCAGTGTAGGTATTTATAACCTTTGATTTTTGATACATAGTTTGGCATTGAGAGACATAATTTAATTTCCACCGTATCATAATTTCGCCGTAAGAAAACATAAAAATATAGCCCATATTACGTTCCATTTTTCCATACAACTATACTAAGCCAGACTAGATAGGAGTACGTCTAACGAGTTACTCTTATTTCAACAACGTACGTCCAATTTACATAGCGGTGTACCACAAACTCCTCGCTTAAAACGAAACGCAACAATAGTACAATGCAAGTCGCTATTGTGCGCCCAACTTTATAAATAAAGGTCTCATTAGGCCGCGTTGCCACATCCCCCACATAAATAACAAGACAGGGCCGTATTCAGGTTGAAAACAGATTGTTGGTGCTTGTTGGTTATTGCGTGTTTGCCCGTTACTTGCAACTGTATTTTGAAGCGATTATTATCGTTTAGGCATCCTGTTCAAGTTACCCTCGATAATAAGTAAGTCGTTTGGTAGTAAATGATACCAGAATATCACTTTTTTGATCGTAAAGTTTTCTTCCATCCTTTCATCATTCCACCAGGGGTATGGTAGGTTCATAATAACATTCTTTCTCTTTTTGCGTCAATTTAAAATGCCTTCACCAGTTCTGGAGATATACCTTATTTTACTGTGAACGTTCTTTTCACTGTCCTTTACGGTTTTGGCAACTTTGAAACGGTTCTAGTTTAGAATTAGACTAATACAGACATCAGTCAGTCTATGACTATAGCGTCGAGCGTCAAGATACAACAAAATAATGTTATATAGCTATGTTGCGCTGAAATCATCTCACCTTGCCTATCACCTCGCCTATTGGTGATAATCTAGGTCTTCCCCTCCCCAGGCAAGGCCTGTAAAATATTTTACGAACCGTAAGATACGTGGCGCGTATAATACTAACCTACACAATAGAGGAGACGACCTGCGTTTTATCTGAATGCCTCATAAACGAGATAGGTATCTATCTGTGTGCCTTTCTCGCGAGCCTTTTTTAACGGGCAACTCTTAAGCGCTGAAATTAAATGGACGCTTAACCGTGTACAGTTTGTAAGAGATGAGGAATGAGCGGATGGTGAGGTAGACTTTGCGTTAATTGCTCTCATAAATGCAAATGCTGTTACGTGCCTGATATAACCTGAGTGAGTACTTATATGTATAATGGGAATGAGAATGCCGTCATTTCTCATGATTAGAGATAGATATAGAGGAAATGCCCAATATATGTCCTTTTATGCCCGATAAATGGGCATTTACCGGGCATAGTTTGGGCATTTACTCAATACGCCCTGTAAATGCCCGGCATAAACCCATCTCTAATCATGATGTTTCGCTCAGTTTGAAGCTGATCTGAGCGAGACAGCATGAGAAATGACGTCATTCACAACCCCATTACGTTATTTAGGTAAGTACGCAGGTTATACCATAGCTGACTATAGTTATGTAGCCTACCAATATGGAAGTGCTGTGTGCGATGCTTTAGGCTTCTACAAGCTGTCAAATCAAATCTGTTATCACAAAGAACTATAACGTGTGGACAAACAGAAGACAATTACGCATTGGTGTCGATTTCCATGGCATAAACTAGATTGAATCTAATCTAAAATAGTTATCCTACATAAAATTAGTTTACTATAGTTTGTGCCAAGTCAGGCGCGGCCAAATAGATAAAAGACAGTAAAAGTCGTTTCTGATTATATGGTTGGTAGAAATAAACTCAAAGCTGTCCCAATAAGGCTTAGGAAGTCGTCTACGTAATAAATGATTATTTCAAATCCTCATTGTCTAAATTCGTTCAAATGGGCTTTATCGTGGAAAAGGTTTTATGTAAATCACCGTGTCCAATTTTACGAACTGATTATGTAATGTAGGCCCAGTTACGATGGACATAAACAAAGGGTGTCATTGCCTCACGCTACGTGAGGCTTCATGTTGCTGGGTTCATTAGTTACGCTTGAAATCATTCGTGCGCATCATTTTCGTACAATAGCACTTGCATTTAGGAGGTAGATATATGATGCCATTTTGTGAAAAGGATAGGCATCCATACGAGTGAGATTTCGCGTTCATAGGAGCGGGACAGAGCAGAGCGCCGTAAGCGCAAAAAACATGTTTTATATTATTATCTATTATTGAGGACATTTATATGCGTCGACAAAGGAAACCTATAAATGGAAGGGTAGCAGCTTCCTTCTGTTTATTTTTAAACAACTTCAAAAAGAGCAGGTTCTCAATTCGTCTGTGTGTTGTTTTTTTTTGTATGTATGTTACGCGATATCTCCGCCAATTATGGACCGATTTTGAAATTTCTTTCACTATTGTATAGAAAATGATCCTGAATTTTGTGAAATATTATATGGGGTCCCATAAATTTTTTATCCAGTATTTATCTCGCAAAACTTAAAATGAGTGTAAAATTAAGGGAATTTGAAGTCGTTTTATCGTTTTTTAAAACACGCCTTATTATTTACACCTCTACTCTGATCACCAATTCCAAGTGGATTGGTGACCAAGCGTGGTGGTTATGTCAAAATCTCCCTCGTTTGGAGAGGCACGATCAAAAGTAAATAAGAGCTGATACGTGGACACTCGCAATAAGGCTGGTACACCAGTTCAAAGTCACTTAGCGAGCTATGGAAAGAGATGTTCTCGAAGGTTCTCTGAAGGAAAGGATTTGTTACGAATACATCTGACAGGGAACCAAAGTTAATATATCAAAAATAATTAGCAAACTGAAGTACAGTGAGCGGACCATTAGTCATGGGCGTTCTCGTTGATGATTCACACCACAATGATGTGCATCCTTTTAAAATGGCATCCGATGTGAACAACGATGTTATCCGGTGTGCTGTGTGGCGATCGACGTGTTCAGTCTGGATGTCGTTGGCAACCCCTATTCGCCATCCGTTGGCAACAACGGATACTGACATCGTTGGTTAACAACGGTGTTAGTAAAAACTACCACATCTACCGGCCATATGTCACGAAGAACCGGCAACCGCGCTGGGCTAAACTTGTTCTTGAGTGGAGACAGGGCACGACTTGTGATCATGATGACATTCAAAAGTGGACGGAACATCCTCTTTTTTCTTCTCAGCACACACAGGTGTGTGTGGAAGAAAGAAGAGGATAGAGAAGTTGTTTATAATATTTTTAGAAAACTGCGTGTGAATTCACTAAGGTAGAAACAAACTGAGCACACGCCATGAACGCGACGAAATGTAGGAAACGTCGGAAGGCGTGGCGTACGATAAATGTGTCTGTAGGCCATCTGCTTTCAGAAAAATTCAAGCGTCCAGATCTCATAATGCATGCGTACGTTTCGTGGCGTGTGAGTCTGTTTCCAGCTTTACAATGTTTTCCCCAATGCTGTCGGCTGAAAAGAGACAACTCAAGGGACTCGCGCCTTGAGACTCAGCATTTAAAATTCATATGTCCGCCCACAAACTGAATGCGTAGGCGATATTGTCAAGCACAATTGAAGTTGTGAATAATAGATGAGACCTAACTCCGTATTTAGGTCAATTATGTGCGTGTTATTTTTAGTCACTTCTATGATATTACGATTCCTTAGAAGAGTTTTAATGGTCGATTTTCGCTGCTTGGTAGGGAGTTGTTCTCCAGGAACTACCGATAACCGTTAATCGTTGGAGAGTAAAGGTTCTCCAGTGGCGATTGCGATGCAATGCGAAACGGACTGTGGGAAGACCTCCTACTCGATGGACCGACGGCATTGTAGCGGTCGCAAGGTCGTTGGATGGACGTGATTCACGACCGCTATTCGTGGCGCCGGCACCGTTGCTTGGGCCTTGGTTCAGCAGTGGACGTATAGTACGGGCTGAAGATGATGATAACAATAAAGCGATTTTTCTTTATAAATATTTTCCTGATTTGTGTAAATTACCATTTATACATAAAAATTATATAAAAATATCCCTAATTGTTTCTCAATTGTAAATACTAGATCTAATTTGTTTTTATTACATACATATATCATTGTAATTTTCTTTGTTAATAAAGTAATTTTATTTGTTACAGCTGAACATGCAAGTATCATGGGTGCGGCACAGGGATATCCACTTACTAACAGTCGGTCGGTACACATACACCAGTGACCAGAGGTTTCGGGCCATACATCTACCGCACTCCGAAGATTGGACGTTACAGGTAACTTATTAGAACTCAAAATCCAACATTAACTTACTTATCCAACAAAAGGAACTCAACTTAGGACATACTGAAATTTAGGACTTCCTATGGCCAACTTTTGTCTCCATCATCAGACTAGCTTGATAGTACCATGACATTACATTGTCACTGAACTTACATAAGTATACCTAATTTCAGCTCAATTGGTTGAGGATAACTGGCCTAAAATTCAGTTGCAAAATTTGTTCCACATATATTAAAAAACTTCTGTCTCCATCATTGTACCATATCGATGGTACCATAACAGTATAAGGTAGGTATAGTCTATTTCTGTTTTTAGGCCTTATTGGATATTAGGTTTAGTAACTCGTGAGCGAAATTAAATTTTTCAGTCAATATGCTTCATCACTAAATTCCTTAAATTCTATTTGAAAAGACGTTAAAGGTGAGTTCAGGTCTATAATATTATTTGCTTCATATCTCCTAAAAGGATCACTGAAACGAAACGTAAGTGATATTAGCAGCTTTTATTTTAAAGCGTGCACCAGACCAGAAAATTGAGTTATACAATGCGTTATAATGTTGTATCTCGTCGGATGAAACTTAGATGAAACGAATTATGGAGTCTTTGTGAGCGAAGCTAAATTTAACTATTATAGGTTATATATAGGTCTCTTCACTTTTGTATGTTTCAAAACAAATTCTTGGGGTATCGTTGGTTGACTCTCTTATAATTTTAAAATTAAAAGCTCGATAAAACAACACACTATAATCAGCAACGTCTTTATCGGACTTTTTTTGGGAGCATTGACAATCTACATATGTGACGCCGCGGGCCAAGGTGTACCTTCACCTTACGTGTTTGCGGGTTTGATTCGACTAATATTTGTACAAAAATAGTGGAATTGGGCCCCTGGTCTGGGTGATTTCTATGTACCTATAGTAAAAACAAATATGTATATTTATTTATTCAACAAACAACAATATATTTACAATTGTTTCCATTGTGTATACTAGTTCTAATTTGTTTCTATTATTTCATTGTTTTTCTTTTTTAATATGTATCTACTTATGTAATATGCCTATTGTAGTACAAGCTATGTTCAGTAGAGGACGTCATTCATCAGAAATGATGACGATGATGAATGATGATGTCAAAAATTATTTTAGTTGTCAAAATGCTTTTTTTTTGCAGATAAAGTACCCGCAGCACCGGGACTCTGGGATATACGAATGCCAAATATCCACTACGCCTCATATGAGCCACTTTATTCATTTGAATGTTGTTGGTAAGTTTATTAGAGACTAGCTGCTGCCCGCGCCTTCGCCCGCGATTTAACGGGATAAAAAATAGCCGAGATGTTATTCCAGGTCCCAAACTATACCCATACCAAATTTCATCTCAATCAGTTGTTTTTTTTTATGTGAGTAACAACCATCTATACACACTCACAAACTTTGATATTTATAATATAAGTAGGATAAATAGATTTAATCTGTTAGAACATAAAGACAAAGAGATTATAGGGACGACCGATGTGGCGCGGCGGGTGAAGGCCCGCCTGTTATGGTTGCGGTTTCGATTCCCGGCATGGGACAAATGTTTTTAAGATCTGTCAATTCATCAATTTTTTGTTTCGGGTGCTCTGGTTATTTTTTATGTATGATAAAAAATATCTATTGATGTATGTAGTGTACTAAGTATGTCAGTCGTCTAGTACCCATAACACAAGCTCTGCTTGGCTTGATTGTCCAGCATTATTTATTGAAATTATTTATTTACATAATGCAATTTTAAAATCACTCGCCTGCTAGTTCAGGCAATAAAACAAGTACGATAGTAAAAGAGTTAGTTATCTCCTATGGGCAAAAGATATGCAAGCAGCGCGATGAAAAAAGTGAAAAAATATTAATAATTTTCGCGGATAATGAAATACACGTCGTAAAAGAACAAAATTATAGTTTTCCGCAAGCTCTCAGTAATTGTTTTTATCGTGAATATACCTTTGTTTGACCACGACTTCACCTATTGGCCAGTGACGATGTATCGACGTATTCCAGGTGTGTCAATATTTTTTTCCCGCTCTCCTGCCCTTCCCTTTGGACCTTGGCGTGATATCTCACCGCTCTCATATCGCATGAGGTGACTAGCTCTCGCGGAGTACTATTACCTTTTCCCTCTTAAGAAATTGTTACTTTTTCTGAAGAGGGAAAATTGGAACAAGAAAGAACGGTAAGGGGGAATTCTAGACATTTTAAAATTAAGTTTCCAGTTAATTCCCCTAAAGGGTAGAAAAAATTTGTTAGGTTCTAAAACTAAGTCACACAAACGACATTGAGGCATGTAATATGGACAATTTATCTTATTTTACCCGAAGGCCTTTGAAATATTTACGTTCCTAGGTAAATATCGACTGTTTCCACACCCTTCCCCCAGGATATCAGGCGGAAATCAAATCAAGTTGCGTAAAAATGTATGTTCGTGTTCAAGTCAAAAGCGTATATATAAAAATACGGTATTATTTAGGACAACGGGCTGTTTTTCTTTTTAGCTCTACTTAATTTTTATCTTGATCGATAAGCAGTTATGTTTTAATTACCTACTAGATCGTTTATTATATAATTATTTGTATATTTTATTGGTTCCAATAGGGATGTACTTGGGCTCTCTTGACCTTTTTGGCACTAAATAATAATTATAGAGTAGGAAAAAAATATATTTTTGATCACAGCTTGAAAAGAATTTGTGGTTTATAATTTTTTTAATAACCTGAGATGTCCCACTGCTATGACCCCTACGAATTTAACAAATAAAAAAAAACGTTCATATAATAGAAACGAATAAGAACCAGTATTTACAATTTAAACAGTTGAGTTAACTGCAGACTATTGCAAACCACCTAGGAGACACTAAAAATTATTATTTTTATAAATATAAATATATTTTTTTATCATCTGTATATATTATGTAAACACAGTACCTACATAAAAGACACGATTTGAGTTACGTTTGGAAGTAAAATTAGTAACATGGAGCCTACGAACACGTAGACTGTTATGCCTGAAAACACAATGAATGAATGAACGAACACTTTATTGTATTAAAATTAATATTAATACAAAATCTTATATCTAAATGAAAAATAAACAGTACAAAAGGCGGCCTTATGGCTTAGAGCGATTTCTTCCAGGCAACCTAGACAACATATATCGCCATTGTTAAACCGGCTAGTTTAACTTGCTTCTCATTTTCACAACGACGCTATCTCTCTCTATTATACACTAACCGGTCAAGTGAAACATGCTTGCTAACTCAATAACGCTACAAACCTAAAATAGAAGCCTGCGAGCGAGGCAACTCATATGGAGTGGATAAAATACAATAGTGGGTAGAGTAGCAGACTTGCCACTTGCTATGGTCACGTCATAGATTCATAAATAGATCTATATAGGTATCACACAATTAAAAGAATAAATAAAATGTATTCAAAAAAACTCTTAGACAAAACAAAGACAGAATAATACAGTATGAAATTTTTAGAATCGCTGAGAACTAGTTATGCGTACTAATAATTGGAATTTTATTTAACTTATATGGTCCACGAGATGTCTGAAATAAACACTTTTTGTTTTTCTTAATAATTAATTTAATTATGCAAGAGGACGAGAATTTCTGGTCGAAAACATACGTAAAAATATTTAACATACGCACGCATATTTAAAACGTGGATCTAATTTAGTTTATTAATACGGGCCATTTTTTTTTATGGAAACTGATTCAGAATTAATAACTTTATTTCTAAAGGTTTACTAAATAAGCACTTAGACAAGTAAAACTGTATACTATATAGCTACTATTATCAAAAAAAACAAGGTGTTATTGACTTTCTCTTCACTTACATTTTTTAACCTTTTTGACTAGTGCAAGTGAAAAAGAAACCACAGTTTGTTATATCCGTACTTTGCCTGAAATAAATGATTATTTTTATTATTATAGCAAAACTCTCACATAAGATTTTAGTAGGTGCTCGTTTTGATTAGAAAATATAAAAGCTTTTGTTCATTGGAACAAAAATGAATCCCACATGTTGACTTTCTCTGAAGTGGAGAGGACACAGAGCCGAGTGGTCGCCGAAGTGGGCCGTCTGCCACGCCGGTAAGCCGAGCGAATGCATATCTGTTATTCACAAGGGCCGCTTCATAATAGTCTTGTTTACTCCTCCGAGGCTCCAAGCTTTCACGAATCCATTTAACGTAGGGTCGTAACAGTTTTTGTTTTTCTTGCGAGTAGCGTGCGTGCTTCTAATATAGCCTACTAAATTAACTGACTTGCCCAAACACCGTTTATACAAACACTGTTGACGAACTTTGTGACGCAGGGCTTAGACACACGTATAGCAAAATAAACAGTTTAACGTTAAATTAAAAGTTAACATAGCGTTCTAGTAATTCTTGCTCGTTTGACACAAACTTTTAGTTAATTAAGCTAAGAAAATTTATATTTTATCTTGTTTATTCTAATTAAACATTTTGTTTGTTCATTGTGTTGCTATAACGAGGTCTGAACATTTTGAAAGATAGGTAAATTACCATAATCAATTTAAAAACTACCCTAGACGCCATAAGAAATTAATTCTTCGCTTTTGACAATGTTTTTATTATAACTGGTATAACTTAATTTTCATTAATTTTCTGTCCATATTACATGCATGATTTATTTCCTTTCCATTCCTTGAAATAACTACTTGATACCTTGTTATGTTATATACATACATACATATATTCTATTGTGCATGTACTATTGACCTAAGCTAACAATAAGACCTAAGCTGTAAAATGTAAATAAATAAATGAAATAAAAAAGTATAATACATTATACTAGCTGCACCCCACGGTCTTACCCGCGTTGATAAATATATTATTTGAATTATTTGGTCATACCAAGCGGTAGCACTGCAATTTTTCGAGATCAAAAGTACGCTATAGCCTTTGTTTTAATCTACGATAAAAGCTATTTTGTTATCAAACTTCATCCAACTTCGTTCATCTGTATAATTGTGAAGGAGTAACAAACATCCAAAAAACTTTCGCCTCTATAATATTAGGGTAAGTGCTTTACAGGTGTTGTTCATCTCTATTTCGTTTCTCCGTCTTTTTACCCGACTACCGAAGGACGAGGGTTATTTTGACACCCTATTCTAAA
This sequence comes from Eupithecia insigniata, assembly GCA_947859395.1. Classification (NCBI taxonomy): domain Eukaryota; kingdom Metazoa; phylum Arthropoda; class Insecta; order Lepidoptera; family Geometridae; genus Eupithecia; species Eupithecia insigniata. The sequence continues at coordinate 4,120,106 of OX401998.1, forward strand.
TTAGTGATCACCTATCCATTTTTTATTTGTGGGAATGTTCAAAGTTGGTGGAAACTGACAATCCAATGTAGCCTTTTTATATAACCTGAGTCCTTAGTATGGTTTGGGCATTAGTTTACGGTAACGAAAAAAAAATTTGTTTTACCGGATAGAGAAGAACCACTTTTTAGTTTACTTTTAGTTTGACAGCGATTTCATACGATCTCGATTATAGTTTTCGCATGTTTTCGACAGATTTTGCAGAGGTTTTCTCTGCAAAATCTATCTCTATCGATTGTTACTATCGATTTTAATTAAAAATATAAGTATATATGTATTTATAGACTACAAAAACGATACAATTGTTGTTTATCTAAAATAATAACGAAATTGAAAACATTAACAGTTTACTGCCCCCGGAATTTTAATATTCCTACAGAGTAAAAATATTTTCATCCAAATTTTTAATAAAGACGTTTATGCGACGGTTATTTATATAAAATCCTTCCTAGTATGATTAAATTTTTATAATGTCTTGAAACATAATTTTGTTTTGTTTTACACATATTTTATACTAACAAATTTTTATCTTTGTTTGCGGGTTTCCATATGTCGGTAGGGAATATTATTTTATGATTCAAGTAAATTTATCCCTCTAAATGTTGTACTAAGTCCACTCTTAGTCTAATACACAGTATAAGAGATAATTTAAAGAAAACCGTAAGTGCGAGTCGGACTCGTGCACCCAGGGTTCCGTATAGTTATAAGACCTTGATTGTTGCCAAATTTTATGAATATAAGTCGACGGGAAGTACCTTATAGGGTTTTGATCCATAGCGAGAATCAAATAGTATTTTTTTATGTAAATAAACGACAAAACGGTTTTCGGATATACCCCTTTACTTGTGCTATAAGACTTTGTTTCTTGCCAAATTTAATGATTCTAGGGTCAACGGGAAGTAACTACCCTATTAGGCTTTGTGTGCAAGTAATTCACTTGGAAATTTTAAAAAATTGAGCGTAAACGTCTGTTACTTTTGATTGCGTAGACTTACAAGTTTTTTTTATATTACGGCTCCAAGAAATTATGTAACGTATTTGATGTTAATTTCAACTCGATATCTCGATACCTATCACGCGTTCTTGAGAAAAGAGGATTGACAGACGGACAGATGGACAACAAAGTGATCCTATAAGGGTTCAGTTTTTTCCTTTTGAGGTACGGAACCCTGAAATACAATATTTTCTAAGTCGTAGACTTTGTATTCAAATTTTCGTGTTGGATATATAAATTTTCAGCCCAATCCGTTCAGTAGTTTTGGCGTGAAGATATAACAAACACCCAAATTTTCGCATCTATAATATTAGTGTGATATGATATGACTACTATGATATTTTAGTGTATGTACATATGTATATTCTTCGACCGTTTTACCATTTATTTAATATCACACTACAACAAATAACCATTTGTTATAGTGTGATATTTAAGTTGTTAAAAAAGTTCTAACAGTTTTAAAATACTCTCGTGTGGAGACAGTACTGGCAGCATTATGTTTTCTTTAATTTTAGTGTTCTGTCATCAAAAGTGCGCATGCGTGCGAAAATTCGAAGTATAAATAGATGAATATGCTGGACAATCCATACAGCATCATCTAGAGCCTCGCGCTAAGCAGAGCTTGTGTTATGGGTACTGAATGACTGATATTAAATATAAATATAAATAATGCTGGACAATTCACACAACATTATCTAGCCCCAAGCTAAGCAGAGCTTGTGTTATGGGTACTAGATAACTGATATACTTAATATAATACGATACATAGATTTTTATTATACATAGAAAACATCCAGAACACCCTGAACAAATATTTGCAGATCGTACAAACATTTTCTATATACATATAACGACAAAGAATTTTCTATATACATATAACGGCGCTAGAGTCCGTAAGGCAGTCCCAAATACATTTCATACTTTGGGATGGAGGCTCAGAACCGCTATTTGTGGCATGGCATAGGAGAGGTCTATGTCGTAGACTTTGTATTCAAATTTTCATGTTGGAAATATAAAAAACAGGTTCTGCTTGCGGATTCGTGTTGATTTTTGAAATTAAAGGTAGCCTATATTTGATTCTAGGCCTAGAATTACATGTAGGTAGGTATTCAAAACTTGTGTGGACGTGTTTGGGCTGATAATGATAATACATACATCATCATCATCAGCCCGTACACGTCCACTGCTGAACATAGGCCTCCCCCAAACGACGCCACGAATAGCGGTCCTGAGCCGCATCCATCCAACGACACCCAGCGACCGCTACGATGTCGATGATACATACATACATATGTACATAGATACAAGTCGAGTTTAAAAAAAAACTTGTGATAATATCAACGAATGCCATAGTGTGTGCAGTGCAGGCATATAACGATATAGAATATAGTCCCATCAGACTATGGTGTTATATTATAGTTGAGTCCATTGAATCCGTACCTCGAAGACAAAATTAAAATAATATCTAAAGATCAAAATTACAACTTCTAACCCCCTGGAGTTTGAATTGTTTGTTGTCACTTCAAAGTTTCTTTTGTTCTCGGGTTTATCTTACAATCTCCAAAAAACAACAACTTTGCGACTCTGACCGGATGAAACTTTGGATTATGAACTTTAAGGAGAAAGGTTTTGGAACTCTAATGAAGGTATAATTACAAAAATAATATTGAACATAACATTTTCTACCGATATTGGTGTGCAAGGTAATCTATGATATACTTGTTTTTACAATAAAATAAATAAAGTATAATAATTTGATCTAATTCGTTGATACTACTTAAAAAAAACGAAATCCAGACCGAGGATTGCTTTATAGTACTAATTTATTGATTTACCTAATCAAAAGAGCTATCTACTGTTTTAATAATGATACGAATCTATTGACTTTTTAATGTATATTAATCAATCGATTGTTAAAAAAAACCCTGCTTCCAACAAGGGATTCTACCCTTAATTTTACACTATTTTTAAGTTTTGCGGGATAAATATGAATTTTATAGGACTACCTCGTAATTATTCTCTATCAATAGTGAAAGAATTTTCAAAATCGGTCCATAATTAACGAAGATATCGACGAACATACATAAAAAAAACATACATACAGCTGGACATAGAACCTCCTCATTTTTGGGAAGTTGTTTAAAAATACAACTACTGATCATATCTCTACATATTATAAAACTAAGTCTTCCGCCGCGTCTGTTTGTTCGCGATAAACTCAAAAATTACTGAATGGATTTTTATGCCCTCTTCACCAATCGATAGAATGATTCATGAAGAAGGTTTCAATATATAATTTGTCAAGGTTTTGTGTAAATTGTTTGAAATATAACGATAAATTATTGGAAATGTCGGAAAACCTCAGGCCGCCTGGGAGCTTTCATCTAAAACGCTGCCTAATCCCTTTGAGATATAACAAAACAATTCAAGGTGGTACATTCCTCTTTTGGATGATAGATCTACAAAAAAGTCCACGATTGCATATATCTATATTTTAAGGATATCTCATTTTGTCATAATATGTTCTACTACCAGTACGAAGCTGGGTTGCTCTAAATGTTTACAACATTAAACATTTGAATTAATAAACACTTTTACTTCGAGTCTTAATGACCATTCCTTTGCAGAACCGACGACAGAAATAATCGGTGGTCCAGATCTTTACATCGATCGGGGCAGTACTATCAACTTGACGTGCGTGGTTCTCTACTCACCTGAGCCACCAGCATACATATTCTGGAACCACAATGATGCTGTAAGTACATTTTATATACTCTAAAAGTAAGTACCTGCTGGGGCATTAACAGCGAGCGCAGCTGAATTGCCAAAACTTTGCCTAAAATTGCCGAGAATTGACCCAGTGAATGAGCCACAGGTTCGATACGTTGCAAACAGAAATCCGTCGCCCATTCGTATAACTCCACCCGCCCAGGTCCGCCTGCCCGTCCGCCCCAGTGCATACTTTAGACTTGCTGCTTATTAGAGATTTCGACACGGTTTAATAGTGCTCGGCGAAAGTGGAGTGGCGTTCTGCGCAGGTGTTAAAAGGTTTAAAAATATAAATATCGACTTCTGCGCATTAAAACTCAGTGCTAGTTATTCGTTACGCGACCTGTACCTGCAGAGAAAAATTTAATTTGGTACCAATTTTTCACTTCGATCAGCGTCAAATCGATAAGAGGATAAAAAAGTACTTCTGTGTGCGTTTTGAAGGATGTGTTATTAGGATCTATAATGTCAGATTTATGTATAAATACTTATATCAAAGTTCCTGGAATACCGTACCGTAAGGCTTCTAATATAGCACCTTTTCATACAAATTAGTAAATTGCAGTTCACGAACATTCCTTACCTACCTTCTCACTTAATAAAGTCAACTTACAAAAGAAAATTAACTGTCTTCGGCCACTGCTATGTTTTTACTGCTCGCTGGAAGTATTTCAATGTTCACGACTCTCCCATTTTATGGCACGAGTTTCTAGAATGAAGGAAAACAAAGTAGCGTTTGGTTCATAAATAAGGTAGGTACGGCTTAAGACACTTTAATTAAAAACCGAGAGCGCTACTATTTTTCTCCCTTTATGTTCAGAGCTAGGCTCTTTAACTTATTTTTTTACTATGTTTATATTTATATGACAAAAAAATGTGAAACACACACAAGGTTTTTCAATTTCCTTCAATCACAAAACGATATATTTCTTTCTGTGAGAGATAACATTCGTAGTGTAGGTACATACGATATACTCGCAACAAACGTTGTTTATGTTTGCTCTAGAAAAATCTAGCGTAAACAACTATGTACTTTTATGCAACAAGATATTATTGTGGGTGACGGATTTTTATCGAAATTTCATGATAATTGCTCGATTGTATGGAAAAGGTATATAAAGTTTTGGAGGTGTATGTAGAATGAGTGCGGCAATGTGTGTATGAGCATAGAATGACTATACGTACATATATTAATAATACCCATGTACATACACCATGTAGAAAATATAACTTACTCTAATATTCCATTTTCGCTGCCGCCGTCAGTTACACGGATTTTGATAAATAAGGTGTTGCTAGAGTCATCTGGTAAATTTTTGGGGAAACAAGAGTGACATAATGCTTTACGAAATGTAAAAAAGTCAAATTTTAATGCCAAATTGACTTCTACGCGTACTTTTGTGTAAAAATGTTTATTATACTCAAAGCATTCAAACACTCACAGGGCTGTGGGGCCGCGGCGTACGAATATCGACTCCTCCAACTCAACCCGTGGATGTCGTAAGAGCCGACTAAGGGAACTTACCAGAGGATGGGCAGCAGCTTCCTTCTGAGTATTTTTAAACACCAACACTGCGATCACCAATCCGCCTGCCAAGCGTGGTGATTATGGCAAATCCACCCCTACATGGGAGACCATCCACTCGGATGGACCAACGACATCGTAGCGGTCGCAGGGAGTCGATGGATGGAGGTGGCTCAGGACCGCTATTTCTGGCGTCGTACGGGGGAGGCCCATGTCCAGCTGTGGACGTGTATAGGCTGATGCTGATGATTCAAACACTCGAGGTGTTTCATAGATATCTAAAGTCTCGTCTGAAAGCTGGGTACCAAAAAAAATATATAGTTAAAAACTAAAACTCGGCTACATAAAAGTCTTAAACAAGCGTTCACCTATTGTCCTTATCATTTTCTTTTGATACTTAGGTAGTCGGAGGCCTTTGTTATTAATTGTACCGTAGGTATATGGGGTGGGTGCCTCCGACTACCTAAGTATCAAAAGAAAATGATAAGGACAATAGGTGAACGCTTGTTTAAGACTTTTATGTAGTCGGGTATTCGTTTTTAACTATATTTTTTTTTATAAACCTAATAGTTTGAGAATCGTTAGTCTCACAAAAGTTTGAAAAACGGTTTTGGAAAGTAAAAACAATGACTTTGCAACGATACTACACACGATCATATTTACTAACATTGAAATTATCGACCCTTTCTTCGACCCCCGCTATCGTGTTAGACCCCCATTTTTATCTGACGTCACATAGCCTATAACCATCGGGCTATTAAGGCGAATTATAAGGGGAAAAGACGAAAACGACGTCTTTTTCGAACATGTATTTGACGAAAATATAGATCGTGGACCTTTGAAATTTATATATCCGGTAACACATATCTTAAAGTATTATGTGCCGGTTTCAAATGCTTGCCGGTAGTTATAGTAAGCACTCAGAAAAAGTTTAGAGAAACAATATCTTCAGGTGAATGAGCACACTTTTTGGCGGTGTGTCTTATTCGTTTACTACCAAACTCAGTATAGTTATTTATGTAGCTCGTATGCTTAAATTGCCGGTCCATTTGTTTTGAAATAAACTCAAAATAAGAAGTTTTAACGAAAAAACTATTTGCCCCTACTAAAACGACTCTCTCCCACGAGCGATTGCTCGCAAAATTTGATTAGGCAATGTTAGTAGTAACCGAGCGAGGGCGCTCGCTAGGCGAAGACGCGACGTTGCAAGCTCGAGTGCGAGGTTGCCAGACCAAACAAAACAATCGTGCCGTCGTCTTCGTCGTTGTCGCAGCCGTCACGCGTTTTTCTTTTTGCATTATCACGCCTACATAATATCATCTGAAGCAGTTTCAAAAATAATGAAGTGTAGGTACTTCATTATTTTTGAAACTGCTAATTGATTTTCTAAAATTCTGTGTTGTGTTTTGTCTTTAGTATTTCTTCTGCAGTTGGGTTTTAGTGAAACAATAAGAATATGGGAAATAAAAAAGGGCTGAAACACCTGTACCTACCATGCTACCTATATCTGAGGACCGCCAAACACGGACTACTCGGGCAGTTAGCCATTGATCAACATACACGGACTGCTTCCGAAGCAGTTCAACTGCTCGAGTGGTTCCGTGTATGTGTGTATGAATGACTGCTCCAAGCAGTCCGTGTAGTACCCGTGTAGTATGGTTGGTATGGTGGCCCTTATAAATAATAATTGCTTAGTCCCCTAGTCAAGTTCTCAGGCATAGTCTAATATCGATGCATCGATGCATAGAGTAGTGCCGTTACAGAGACTTATTAGCATCGTGTTTCAATACCAACTTTTTACACACGCAACCGAAGTAACATTACCTAATCTGTGGCGCAACTTTTACCTAAGTACCTAATAGTTATGTATCTTACGGCCGAATACTCAAACGCAACTCAGATGTAAGCACGTCTTATGTCGCAATATTTTGACAGTTTTCAATGAAAATCTGTCAAAAAATCGTCACTTGAGTCGTGCTTAAATCTGATTCGTTTGAGTATTCGGGGGTTAGGTACCTACTAATTATTGACGTAATTGTTATAATTATTATAATATATATATATATATATATATATATGGCTGAAGTGGCGATGGGCAGGCCATATAGCTCGTAGAACCGATAACCGTTGGGAAGTAAAGGTTCTCGAGTGGCGACCGCGATGCAATGCGAAACGGAGCGTGGGAAAACCTCACACTCGATGGACCGACGATATCGTAGCGGTCGCAGGGAGTCGTTGGATGGAGGCGGCTCAGGACCACTATTCGTGACGTCGTTTGGTGGAGGCCTATGTTCAGCAGTGGACGTGTACGGGCTGATGATGATGATGATATATATATATATATAAGAGTAGACAAAATTGTATGAACTGTATATTGAAAACCAACACAATTTTAGCCAGGAGTTCAAAGACAAAGTAAAAAATCGCTCAAAAATATTTAGAAAAGTTTGTCAAATGGCAAAATCTAATTATATTAGCTCAAAAATTAAAAACAGTGAAAATGTAATAAAATAACGAACATATTGCACCAGATCTAGCTTTTATGTTCAATGAATCTATTGATTGTGGCGTTTTTCCTGATTTGATGAAACATAGTAAGATAATCCCACTATTTAAATCGGGTAGTAGGTCTGACCCCACTAACTTTAGACCGATATCAGTACTGCCTACATTCAGCAAAGTTTTTGAAAAACTTATTTTACATCAATTGCTTAGGCATTTCAAAGGCAATGACCTGCTACATCGTAAGATGCTTGGGAGAAGTCGCAAGATGCTTTAGGTGTTTTTTACGACTTGTCAAAAGCATTCGATTGTGTACACCATGGAACATTAATCAGGAAACTACATTACTATGGAAAATTGACACCTCTTCTTACTACTTATTTGAGTGACAGGATACAAAGAGTTGACGTAAATGGGAAACGGTCTTCGGGATCTGTAGTTACAATGGGTGTACCGCAGGGATCTATCCTCGGTCCTTTCCTATTTTTGGTTTATATTAACGACCTGCCTCATCTCGTTAAAAATAATCACGAGATTGTATCGTTTGCTGATGATACTTCCTTAATTTTCAAGATGATTAGACAAAACACAAATTATGACGGTGTAAACAATGCAATATCAAAAGTAGTCTATTGGTTTAATGTCAATAATCTTTTACCAAAACTAAATGTATTAGATTTATTCTACCAAATGTAAAACAAGTAAAGGCTGATATAAACGTAAAAGGAGAAACTTTAGACATTGTAGACAGTACCGTATTCTTAGGAATAACTTTAGACAGTAAACTTCAATGAGGCCCACACATAGATAAACTATCGAAGAGACTTAGTTCTGCAGCATATGCATTCAAAAAAATCCGTCATCTTAAAAAAAAATCCCCTCTTTTTGTATCTCCCAAGCGAAGTGACTTGAAAGAAAATATTTTGTTGGGTCTTGTAGAGGATCAAAATAATTTCGATAACAAAATGTTTCCCCCCTGGCCCTTTCACCCCCTTTTTAATAAAAAACTGAAATTTGGTCTAATTTTGACCTTTTTTTATATATACCTTTTTTCCTATATTTGGATACCATGTTATGTATTTTTCTTATTATTACATAGTTTACCAACCATATTCCATCAAATGGTATCAATTGCCTACCTAATACCTTTCACTTAGAGAATATTTTTTCTTGCGGGCCATTAAATATATAAATTTCTTTATTTTTCAGTAAAAGAAGATTAAGGGTTCCGTTAAATTACTTCTTTCCAGATCAACTTACCACATCATAACTAGTTACCATACCAACCACTTACCTAGCACTGAAAACAAGGACAAATATATTTTTTTACCCAAAATAGTGAATTTATATTATCATTCCGAGTGTTCTCATCAATATTAATGATAACTTCAACAAAAATAAATTTAATAATATTTGTTTTACTAAAAAGATATTTTGTGTAGTAATGTTTTAATCCTAAGCCTACCTATATTCATATACATCATATAATATTTTTAGACAATTATTATTCCTTTGGTCAGTTTCTCTCAAGGGGTATCTCTGATCATCATTACTCTGTGTATTGTGTGTACGTATGTCCTACACTAGTGCGCGCCATCTAACTGCAGTGGCGGACACCGCGCGCGCGTTTTGCTTGCTCCATAGATGGCGCGTGGTATCCCCGCTAGGCTGCCAAATGCCCAAGGTCATTTGCCTTTGTATACGCCTTAAGCCGAATCATATGACACCTCATTTGTTGAAATCGGACCAGTAGTTTCAGCGCTACGAGGGAACATAAAAATCGGCTACATACATTCATACATATATACATACATACATACATAGGGTGTCAAAATCATAACCCTCTCGTAGTCGGGTAAAAATTGAGTATTTTTGACAGGATTCTTTTAATTGTTGCGTAATCAACTCACTTTTTCTCAGATAATCAGCTACGACTCCCCGAGAGGAGGTGTCTCAGTGGTGACAGAGAAGGGAGAGACGACCACGTCCTTCCTCTTGATTCAGCAGGCTCGACCCTCGGATTCGGGGAACTACCAGTGTAACCCCAGCAATGCGCAGGTCAAGAGTGTAGTAGTCCATGTGCTAAATGGTGAGTAGTCTTTAATACAATGCACCCATATCATTGATTTTCATCAGCACACATGAGTCTTGGGTAAGCTTACTTAGGCTAAAATTTAAATCCTACTCTAATAAAATAACTACAGTTTTGAGGAGTGAACTTTTTAATCATGATACCAACGTTTATCCGCTCTCAAGAGAATTCACGAGTACCGAGACGTTAGTTTATTATTTGTACTAATAATCATTATTATTATCAACACTAAATAGAGAAAAAATAATAGAAGCGGATTAGGGAGGCCTCTGTCATGGTGGGCGATGACACAGGCTACAGATAAAAGTTTCTGAATTGATTTATAACGGGTAAAAAACTGGTGGAAAAATTCAAGATTGATTGCCATCGTAGTTGTTTGTTGAGTTAAGATAACTCGCAAATTATTAGAGTATACAAAGTGACAGCAATTACAATAACGGCAGCAATCGATAGTGAATCAGCTTAGATTCCTAGTAAATTTATTTGGAAATATAATTGTCGGACAATTGAAACCATAAGAACAGTTCCGCACAACGGAATAACTGAAATCAACATGGGCTGTTTTATTTAATCTAATTGTTTACTGAGGGATAATTCGATTTCGGTCATTGGAATTTCTGCTAATTCCAATCTACTGAACATTGGAAAGCTCAGTGATTTAAAAAAAATACTAGGAAATGTCTGGGACTTCATTTGTGTAATTCTATTAGAAATTCTTAAAATTGTCTAAGAGTTACGAAAAGTTACCATGAAAAGCTCTGAATAGGTAATTTATTTACTTCTGGACCAGGATTTGACGTGTCTTTAATTTGACAAATAAATATTTAACGAGTTCAAAATTTGACAACTTAATGATCAAATCATTAACAAGTGTCTGCCTGGAGCCTGGTATTAGCGCTTCTAAAAATTTATTCAGATTGAGACAAAAGACTCTGTTAATTGCTTTCAATTTTAATTCATGAAAAATAAGTTTCTATAAAACACAATAACACATATTTCCAAAAGCTTTATCCTGGAATTCTGGACAGCGGTTTAACGAGCAAGGCCCTGCTTAGAAATTTCCTCAATGGAAAAATATTTACAAAAAACAAGACAAAGCAATATTCGAATAATAATAAAAAACATTAGAGCAACGACAGCAATAAATAAGATAAATGAACAGGTTAATGTTTGTAAGTGAAGTAGTAAGTGATATTTAAATGGCTCTTTTATGACAAAGATATGAAAATTGTATAATTATCTTTATATTTTTTACTTTAGTAATTTGTTATTAAAACCAAAGCATATAATGTTTTATTTGACAGCACGCCTTTCTAAATTATGAGACAATGCGTTGAAACAACAATTTTAAGGGTCGCCATAACTGATAAGCGGCACCAGTTTAAATTACAAAGGAACCGTAAATTTTATAATGTCATGTCATCAACAAACCTAAAAATTATTTCTTTATTTTTTTTTTATTTTATTTACCCCATTCATAATGGTCTGGCAACTTATAACAGAAGACAGAGTGAGAATTAGCAAAGCTTTAAATTAGTAGACTATTATGAATAAGGTGGTTATAATCTAAGCGATATAATTGTGTGCTGTGATAAGACATACAATTAGATAATTCATCATTTGATGAAAAAATATTGTCTACTTTCTTCGGACACTTTTAAATCACGTAGGCCTCTTCACCACAGACCACACATCTTTCAAATATTTCTAGGTGCCTTAAAAATCTACGTGTTAAAACTTTTCTTAACATTTTTCTTGAATTTTCTTGTCAAGAGCAGTTTTAATGTTTGCCAAAGAAGCAAATTCCATTTTTCCTTTGTCAGGTGAGTATCCGGCGGCAATGCAGCGAGGCGACCAGGCCTTCGCCCCAACGACAACTCACTGTCTCGTGCTGGCGGCGTGCCTCATCCTAGCACTCTCTTGACACCTACCCACCATCTATGTCATGTAAATAAACTCACTTTAACTGTTTTTGCAGATGTTAGACGAACATCAATAAAACAGTTGAAATTATAACGTGCATTCACTTATAAAAGATTCATTGCAGTATTTTATAAATGGAAAGCTGAATATCGCGCTTAATTGCGGTTTCAATTTACTATTTTGTTTACAACACCTATACCGTCTTGTTACTTTATGTTATTATGGTCCTACTTAATGGACATGAATTTACCTTTCGTAATAAGGATAACGCCAGGTGTGACCATATTGGCAGTGGCTATTTGCCTTCCGGATATTAATTCTAACATTATTATCGATACCAATATTATACCAATAATGGGAGATTACTATCATTCTCGCTATGATGACAGTCATTGACAGTGTTCTTTTTATGTGAATGCACTTATTCGCTACTTAAAGTGTGGGTTGTGTTTTGTAAAATATAAGGTAATATCCAGTAGCTAATGCTTTTCATATAGCGATGTAAATAGTGTATTATAAAATCATTATTATTAGGGTTTTAATATCACTGTTTATTTATCTTGTCAATTTTATTGATTTATTTTAAGAAAATTAATTGAAAATCATAACACGATGAAATAACTATGTAAAATTTTGTATATTATTTAGATTTATTGTATTTATTTATTTATTTAGAGGGAATGAATTAAAAATACATAACGTAATAAATTAACATTTTCAAATTTGTATATTTATTAAAAAATAATAATTTTATCGAACCTCTCCAAAAACTAAATCCAAGTTCTGAAAATGAATCATGGAAATGGGAAATTAATTTGCCAACTACTAGAGCATAATTTAATCATTATAAATAGATAAATTAGAAGAAAATTAAAAAAAATCGAGAAATAAATAATGGATGAAATAAAGATAATGGAAACAGGAATGTTTAAACAGCTGACAATACTACGATAAAACAAAATGTTTAGAGGTTACAAGGACTGTACATAAAAAAACGAGTAACGTTATACGAATCACTATTATTTAGCAGTTTGTAAATAAAATAAGGTTTTAGATGGAAAAGAATTGTAAATATAATTATAGAACCTGTAATTACACAGATGTTTTTAAAGAGCTGATTTAATTTAAAATTTGTTGTACTAATAATCAAGCTCTAATATTGTACCATTATTCATGCTTGGTAAAGAACTATTGAATCTTCCAGCACTGTTTGTTTCCTAGCACCAAGTTGAAATAATGGGGATCCTAATTAAGTATTCCGTGAGTATCGAATTTTCTGAAAGAGGATGAAATTAGAGCTGAGAATAAAAAAACGTGCATTTTAAAGATATTGCATTTTCTTCTTTAAAAACATAAAAATGTCTGTGCAATTGTAAATAGAATAAGATAATGTATTACAAATATATTTTAGTAAAAATAAAGTGAAATCTTAATATATTAGTTAGCGAAGAAAAATTCTAATTTTAACATAAATTGTTGGTAAAAAAATGTTCTTCCTGGGAGCATGATCTCTTAAAATAATGTTAATAAGTCTTAGGTTAAAACAACGGGAAGAAATTTCATTGCGTAGCAGACAGACCCTCTGATTAAGCTTTGAGCAAAAAATCTTTCCTAGAAAAAATCTTAAAAAAGAAATTAATTTTCGTTATATTTGGTATAATCGAATCTAAAGCACAAAAAACGTAGAATATCTTCCCATTTGTTTTAATCTTACGTTTGTTTTATAATTTCTGTTTATGACTGTCCTTTTAAACTTTTGTAATATACTATGTTTTTTTATTCGATGTATATGTATCCCCGTCCTTATACTTTTGTAAAAAAAATACTGGAACAGTATTGGTGTCAATAATCAGTATTAATAACTGAAATTTGAAATTATCGATGTAAGAACTTTCAAGATTAGCTTCAACTGTCGAACTTGTTTTAGAAATCTCTTATTTTCATATTATATGTACAGGGTGACCGGTAAATAGGGAATAATCTTTTAGGTGCTCGTTGTTGACTTTGCAGCTGACCTAAAATTATATTGGTACAATTTTTTTGTCTGCCTTTGCTCAATTATAGTTCACACTCAAAAATTTAGTAATTTCAAGGATAGCTTAAATCCTAGATTAACTCATACACTTTTGATCCCTGAAAAGTGCTGTTTCCATGGGATGGTCGAATAATTTTAATAAGTTTATCACTTAAAATCGTTGGTAACACCGCAAGGTGCAGTTAGTCTTGGCATATAACATAATACAAAATTCCTCATGGTGGTCTTCGAGAGGTTTTATTTATTTTGCATTTTGTTTTTCTAACGCTACCAAAACTGCCAGTATTTTTTTCACACACGGTGAGAAGGACTCGTTGCTCGCTACCACAGGTGACTAGCACTTGAACGAGGGCTATAAAAGCTAAAAGCCTCAAAACGTCTCAATTGAACCAATAAATTAATATTGGGCTATGCTTTATTTCGAGAGCGCGAGGTCATTAATGCTAAGACTAATGATTATAATTATATTATAACAAAATGTTTGTTTTTGGCCAGCCGCAAACTCTATCATAAACACCTGGTATATTATTCACTGTTTATTTATCACTCTGTATTATAAAACTTTGCAACTTTTATACTGTTTATTTTACCTGACTATTTGGGTTATGACTTGAATTAGGATTAATGTCAGTTTTATTCCTTATTATATCCAGTTATTATTATGTCAAAAGTTTATTATTGTGTACAAGTAACAATAGTTCTAAAACTTGTTGTATTGTATGTGTTATGGATTATGATACTAATAGTGTGTCACACCGCGCTATATAAAATTACATGTGTAATGAATATTATGAAGAAACAATAAAGTTTTAAAAATATTGCGTTCTTCCTTATTGACCCACCCTACTGACAGTCATAAACCAATTTGCCGCAATCTGATTCTAAAAGTAAAATATCTACCAAAACATATAACATGTATATAGTAGGTACCGTTTGTAGATATAAATGAATATGAATAGAAATGTAGTGAGCGTAAATTTGGAGGAAAATGGAAGATGAAAACATGTTGTGCAAAACCGACGTAATAATAAAAAGATTCCCGTACCTCTTTCAGATCACGTGCCCTTATTTTGTATTTGTATAACACCTGAAACAAAAATTGAGTTAAGTACAGCGTACGCAGTACCTATTCTCTACGTCTGATCTGAATACTTGTCTTTTTATTCAAATGAGTGTGACTGCTGAATACTAATTCCTTTGCAGAATGACCTCCTTTCGAGATACATTTTCATTCCCATATATTCTCAGTGGGGATTTTACATAAATAAATATCAGAAGTTTTAATGGGTTATTAGATGAAATGTGTTTGTATTTTGTACCTAACGAAATACTTACTTAATTGTATTACGTCGGAAACTAAATACTACTATTGATGCGATGTTTCAGTTATCAGACCTTAACATTTTGCTGGCTGTGGGGTCGCGGTGTATGAATATCGATCCCTCCAACTCAACCCGTGGATGTCCTAGGAGCCGACTAAGACCAGAGGAAGGGCAACAGCTTCCTTCTGAGTATTTTTCAACACCAACACTGTGAACACCAATCCGCCTGCCAAGCGTGGTGATTATGGCAACCCCCCCCCCCCCTACATGTGAGACTCCATCCACTCGATGGACCGACGACATCGTAGCGGACGCAGGGAGTCGATGGATGGAGGCGGCTCAGGACCGCTATTTGTGTTGACGTATAGGGGAGGCCGATGTCCAGCAGTGGACGTGTATGGGTTGATATGATAGATAGATAAGATTTTTATTTGCTTAATGCATATTTATGATGATGATGAACTTGTTGTTAGCCTCTTTTGTTCCATACATCCCGCTTTAATTTGTTTTTTAGTCATTCACTCTCGGCAGAATGGTTCTGGTTATAATGGGGTCCTGAGGAGAGGCTGTTCCTGCAATGCGCCATCGTTGCCTGTTCGTTGCGTTGTGGGACCAGTCGGTCATGGTGAACTGTGTCAGAAAGCAGATGAGGTCCAGGTTTTGCCCTCCATTCTAACCTAGAAGACGAGACTCCATCGAATCTTCATACAGTGCAAGTAGCACTGAATGAAGATTCGATGGAGTCCCCAAAGAAACTCAGTATTCGTATTTGCAGTTGACGATAATCTCGCCTCGCTTTAATTTACGACTAATTTTTTGATGTTAAAGTGGGCGGATATTACAGGTATGTATATTTTTGTAAGGGTAGGTTTTAGGTGTGGAATGGTAGGTAGAAGTAAAAAGTCATCATTATCAGCCCATGTCTATGTCTACACACTACCGAGTGTATGCAGCCCCCAGTTTTTGCCACTCATACCGATTTTGGATAGACGTATCGTCTTATTGGTAGTGTTCGCTATCTACATATATTATCGACCTATCAAGCAAGTGGTCTGCCATCACTGCGTCTGTTTTCCCAGGAGTCGCTCGCCCTACCCTACCTGCAGTTACCACAAACATAAATTAGATCACGTTTACCAGTTAACTACATAGCTCCATAGCTTACAAATGATCTGATTTGGTGATATATCTCTAAGATTTGTCCGATATATCATAAAAGCTAATTAATGCTCTCGACTAACCTAATTTCCATCGAGCTCTCTGCTCTGTAATCGAATCGACCCCAGACGGACGTACTATATACTACTCACGCCTATGTTATGTCGTGCCTGGCCATAATTCTATTGCTCACGTTAACACGTGCGTGCCACAAATATTGGAATCGATAATGGCGTAAGTTTTACCACTGAATGCGTTAAAGTTATGTTCAGAATTCTTCGTCTTGTTTTAACGGTTATTTTTTAGATTTGCTCCAATTTAAAGTCAAATGTCTTTCACTGGTAGATGGTAGGAAAAATTACCTTCTCTTGTACTGTTAAATTTTGTTTTAAATTACCTTTCTACCAACAGAGACAAAAAAAAGTCGTCTCTTCAACAAACGGAAAAATTTAAACAGTCGACATTATCTGTCTCAATAAATCAGCACTTTTGTCACGAAGTGCGAAAAATTCATTTCGCTCACGGTCTATCTCGTTTTCCTTCGCAAAATACGCTCGATGTAACATGTAAATAAGTCCTTACGAATTAGGGAAGACATCTTTCATCTTTCTTCAGTGTGATTAGATATTCATAAGGCGCTCCTTCAACCAACAAATATTTCTCTCAAGATATATTTTGTAAACAAAAAGTTTCACCGTTGCGAAGTACCTATTATGAATTTGTAATGTGTAATATACTCCCCCTCAGTTTCAGAAATGCCTTTATTTGTTTTGTTTTGTTATAAAAAGTTGCGAATGTGTCGGATTGCGTGTTTTTGTTTCATTCAACAAGCCCATTCGTTTGGGGCTGTATATCTGTTTCCGCTTTGGTATAACGCAATTACAACTCAAAAGATTTTGGTGAAAATATTGTGACTAAAATCCTACTTCCTACTTATATTATAAATGTCAAAGTTAGTAAGGATGGATGTATGGATATTTGTTACTCTTTCACGCAAAAACTACTAAAGAACCGATTAGCCTGAAATTTGGTATTTGTATAGTTGGGACCTGGAATAACATATGTATAGGCAATTTTTTTTAAAAAAAGCAATTAGATAATGATATACAGAACAGGAAAACACAAATTTAGAAACAGTTGTACAAGGGGGGGACTTATCCCTAACAGCGATCTCGTCCAGGCAACCTTTGAATCGCATCAATTGTTTTTTTAAGTCATTACTGTCCCTCTTCTGACCAAGACGAAGGCGTTCCTATTCTCCTTCCACTCCTTGAAATTAAACGTAGAAATAGGCTATGTTGGAAGATCTTCGTCATCAATTATACCACATGAAATACCTGGTTATTTTAACAAAGTAAAATGTCAGAAACAACCGGAAACACCGGTAGGTATAAAAATCGAATGTTATTAACCCATCTCAAGCTTATAAAGGATCCATTTTCAAAAGTGCTTCCCTTGCTCAACCCACCCGAAACTGGTAATACGACGTGGTGTTTCCATCTCAAGGTAATAATTAGGTTGTAAAGATGCGTGTGTATTCTTTTGAAATTAACCTCTAGAGACGCGTTCCTGCGAGCTTTCCCTTATAAATTACGTTTATAAGTGCCCATTCAAACGCTTGGGTAGAGGCATGTTGTCGAAATTTTGATTATATTATTCTATATCGTGTGAATACTTGAGGATATCATATTAAGGTGCGTAAACCTTACACGTTTTGAAAAACAATAAGATGCTACATAACTGGAAAGTATTTTTCCCCTGGCATTCACTAGCACACAATTGTATTTACCTCTATCATTTATTTTCTTAAAGATATACTCTTTTTACTACTATGTACTTTTCCGAGTGTCCGTACAGGATAAAGTATGTAAGTATATTTAACATATCTATTGCCATTAATGTTTTTTACAATCCCCCTTGCTTTGTCTCTAATACAAATGTTTATAGTTAAGTCTTTATGCATGCTGTGTCGGCCTGTAAGAGGTTGGTGCACCACATCACATATTCATAAATTATGTAAATACCTACCTTGTAAGTTTTGGTGTACTCACTGTAAGCTAACCTAATTGTTAATAAATAAAAAATAAATAAATAACGTACCGATCACCGAAGTTAAGAAACGTTGCGCGCGGTCAGTACCTACTTGGATCGGTGACCGCGTCTTATTATCAATCTAAAAAAAACCGATATCTAGGATTTCTTTAGCAAAAAAAAGCTTTTTCAATATTACGGAAATATACTCTGTGTGTGAGTCTATTTGCAATCGGTAGATTTTTATTGTGTTTATTTCATCTACCTATATAAAACAAAGTTGTGTTAGTTACACCACTTAAAACTCGAGAACGGCTGAATCGATTTTAATGATTTTTCATTTGTTGGAATTGTCTCCATCCGGAATAGGATATAGATTACAATAAATAGGGTCACTCGTAAAAATTAAAATTCAGCGGAGGCGAAGCCAGTAGGTATGTTTATATATTAAAAAGCAGCTAGTATGTCTATACCGTAAAAAATATAATTTTGCTAGAGTATATATTGATACCTAAACATCCATCTTGCGTAGTTGAGTAACAATTAATCTCTAGGTCATAAATAGAGCGTAGTTAAGTAGACCAGCGACCAAAAAAGTATTAGGTCGCGTCCAAACGCCAAAATCTAACGATGGATTTTGAGCTATGGATAGTGAGTCCAAGCTGTATAGTTACCACTCATAGCCCAAAATTTGAGCCTATATTTGCAAACGTCGAATCGCGTGGTATAATGACGAACGCATAGCACGAGTAGGTAGGTACTACTACTAGCCTGCCCCATTTCCTTGCGCGGCGTTTCACCAAATTGGCCCGCGTGACTTGCCGTACTAGGCATCCTATTAGTTTGACGCACACTGAGAGCAATAGCTTTTTTACTTACAGTAGTAATGTTATGGAATCTACTTAATAAAGTCGGGGGGTCACTGACAACATGATAAAACATTGGCTGCCTTCAATATTCATATACTTATTGTTAGTAGGTCATCTAGTACCCATAACACAAGTTCTGCTTAGCTTGGGGCTAGATGATGATGTGTGGATTGTCCAGCATTATTTATTTATCACTAGTTTCTGCCCGCGGTTTCGCACGCGTTGTCGATTTATATCTCATAGGAACTGATTAATAGGCAACAAAATTAGTTTAACTATGCAAAATTTCAGCTATATCCGTTCAGTTGTTTTGGCGTGAAGAGGTAACAAACATCCATCTATAGTACATCCAAACTTTCGCATTATATAATACTAAATGGTCCCCGCGGTTAAATTACAATTCCACATTTCTAGGGGAATAAAATGTCCCATGGGAATTCGATGTTTTACCAGGATAAAAAGTAGCCTATGTTACTCTCCATCCTTTCAACTAACTCTATGCCAAAAATCAAGTCGTCAATTGGTTGCTTAGTTAGGGCGTGCAGGGAGGACAAACAAACAAACAAAACACTTTTGCATTTATAATATTAGTCAGGATTAGCGTGATTAGGTATTAAATTGGAAAGAGGCACCGACCCGCCGGACTTTGTTGACGACTTTGGTGCGTAAACTCCATTTTACTTCTAGATACTAGGTAAGTACTATATTTAACTTTTTCTGCTAGTGGAAAATTATTGACGTGAATTTAAATAACACTTTACAAGCTATTTGATAAAACTAAATAAATATAATTATATTAGAGCTTTTGGTAGCGTAATTAAATAAACGTTTACAGTGACAAGATTCTGATTCAAATGGGCTTCTCTTCCCAAGGGAGTGCGAGAAAGTTAGACAATTATGTACCACGTAGATTTTTTTGTCGTAAGCTTACAGTATTTTTTGTACCTTCTCTCACCGGTCGCCTAGTAACGCTATTCATCATCATCATCAAGTCCACAGTTGAATATAGGCCTACCCCCAAACGACGCCATGAGCCTGAGCCGCCTCGATCCAACAACTTCCAGAGCTATGAAGAGAATGCTCGGAGTTTCTCGACGTGATAGAATCTGGAATATGGAAATCCGTAGAAGAATCAAAGTTATATATCCTAATATCTCATTCATCATCATCATCATATCAGCCGATCGACGTTCACTGCTGGACATAGGCCTCCCCTAAGGATCTCGACAATGACCGATTTTGCCCGCATCCAGCGATTTCCCGCGACCTTCACTAGGTCGTGTGTCCATCGCGTGGGGGGTCTTTCCGGTACGTGGTCGCCACTTTAGAGCCTTGCAGCCCCAGCGGCCGTCGGTCCTACGAGCTATGTGCCCTGCCCACTGCCACTTGAGTTTCGCAACTCTGAGAGCTATGTCGGTTACCTTGGTTCTTCTGCGGATCTCCGCATTTCTGATTCGATCTCGCAGAGAGACTCCGAGCATAGCCCTCTCCATTGCTATCTGTGCGACCTTGAGCTTTCTGACGAGGCCCATAGTGAAGAACCATGTTATAGTGCCATATGTCATCACTGGCAATACACACTGGTCGAAGACTTTCCTCTTGAGACACTGCGGTAAGTGGGACGAAAAGACACCACGTAGCTTCCCGAACGCTGCCCATCCGAGCTGGATTCGGCGGTTGACCTCCTTCTCGAAGTTGGACTTTCCTAGTTCGATGGTTTGTCCTAGGTAGACATAATGGTCGACAACTTCGAGGGTGTTGCCTCCGAATAATACGGGAGTTGGTACTACATGGACATTTGACATGATTTTCGTCTTGTCCATGTTCGTTCGAGACCAACTCTTTCGGAGGCTCTACCGAGGTCATCGAGCATTGTACTAAGACCCTCCATGGTCTCAGCCATGACTACGATGTCGTCTGCAAAGCGAAGGTGAGTGATGTACTCTCCGTGTATGTTGATGCCTAGCCCTTTCCAATCCAGAACCTTGAACATATCCTCCAGCGTAGCGGTGAACAGTTTCGGTGAGATGACGTCTCCCTGTCTCACTCCTCGCTGTAGTGGAATAGGTTTTGAGTTCTGGTCCTGTAATCGGACTGACATAGTGGCGTTTTCGTACAAGCACTTCAGCACTTCGATGTATCGATAGTCAACTTGGCACCTCTGGAGGGACTGTAATACAGCCCAAGTCTCGACTGAATCGAAGGCTTTCTCATAGTCCACAAACGCTATACAGAGGGGCATGTTATACTCTTCAGTCTTCTCTATAACCTGCCTTAGCGAATGTATGTGGTCTATGGTACTAAAGCCTTTCCGAAAACCGGCTTGTTCGGGGGGCTGGAAGTCGTCAAACCTGCGCGCAAGACGGTTAGTGATGACCCTGGAGAACAGCTTATAAACATGGCTCAGAAGCGAAATGGGTCTATAGTTCTTCAGTAGGGTGTTATCACCCTTCTTGAAGAACAGTACCACTACGCTTCCGTTCCATGCTTGTGGCGTTTTTCCCTCGAGGATGACGGAATTGAACAGCTTTTGAAGGGCTCATACATTTGAAGGCGGGTGGACAACCGATCCTTAATCGGTTGTCCACCCGCCTTCAGAAGCTCAGAGGTGATTCCGTCCTCCCCCGGTGCCTTGTTGTTCTGGAGCTGTTTAAGGGCCATACTAATTTCGTACAGGCTGACGTCCGGTATATCATCGATGTAATGCCGGGTAAGTCTAGCTCTTGGGTCTTTTGCTGAACTAGGGACGGGTTTTTGCACCGATGTGTACAGCTGTCCATAGAACCTCACCACCTCCCTCAAAAGCTCGGGTTTCGGCGAGATAATCCTGCCGTCATTGGTTTTCAGTCTCGTCAGTTGGCTTTGCCCAATCGACAAATCCCTCGCGAACACTTTAGAGCCTTTGTTCCGCTCAATAGTCTCCTTAATACGGTTGGTGTTGTATTGGCGTAGGTCGTGTTTCAGTGATTTTGAGATTTGTCTATTGAGCCGCCGGTATTCTGACGCACCCTCTGAAGACTGCAAGTTTAGTTCCCGTCTGTCCTCCATGAGCTTGAGGGTATGTGTGTGTGTATGTGAGGTAAATATGTCATTGCTCAAACGAAAATAAAAATCTTGACAAAACACCTCTTGAATTGAATTGAATACCTGTATTTTTTACAGTTCTCAAAAGCGGCACTACCCTAATGTAACCTTAGGGTAGTACCGCTTTTCTTATCCAGCAATCTTATTGAAAGGTTTGTTACAACTCAGTGTGCTCGGTACCTAAAATAGCACGCCGAGGTCAGACCAATAACACGAACCGATAACATCCCCGAGCTGGGTTTTGCTTGTTAGTTTAAAAATTCCCAAACCTTGCAGGCCTACAAGAACGATTTTTCATATTTTTTACGTCTCTTGTTCGTCAACAAAGTTAGTTATTTTTGTCTTCACCTGCGTACCGAGCAGGTGCGCGGCTGGGTCTGTTGAATATTTAACTGGATTGTGTCTATAATAAATTAAGTTAGTTGAGCCGGCTGACTGACAATCGTGCTGTGGTTTGCCCCATTTTTAAGGTAAGCAATTTACTTTGAGTAAATTATTCGTAAGAAGCGGTTATGGAGGGCAAGAGTAGTCATTATGATGGAATTAGGCGGATGGGTTTTGGAATGACGTGCGTGATGGTGATGAACACGATAGAATACGGGGTTACTGCGCCATAACCCGTATGTTTTCATTGGCAGCCAGAATGCATTTAGAAAGCATAAATATATTCCAGGCCTAGCAAAAATGTAATGTAGATCTTTTAGCGGCTGTTTTATTCATGATGGTATTCGACCTTTTCAATTTGTGTGTATTATACAATTATATGAATTTTCTTATAATTATGTAATTCCTCAAAATGTATGACTCATGCCAGGACTTTACCTGCAACTCTCAATTCAGAACGGGGATGCATTGCGTTGCGTGCGTTGGTTGACTTTGGGACGGAATTTACAAAGTATTGGTTAAAAGAAGGTACCTAGGTACACAAAATCTTTTAATTTTTCCATAAGTGTGAGTTAGCACTAAAAATACAAATAATTATTATAGCTAGGTTTAAAGATATTCTCAAAAAAGACATAGTCCCGTACATGAGAATAGTAGTTTAGCTTAGCGTAAACAATTAATATAATAAAAGTAGACAGAAGTTGTTGTTCGGTCTGTAGCTAGTTATTACAGTTTTGAGTTAAAAGATAGGTAGGTACAAGAAAAGGTAAGAGTTTTAAACACATGAAAAATTTTTAAAGTATAAATTAACAATTTTATTTAATTGGCCAATTTTCTTTAACAAAGGTTCAGTTTTGAAGAACAGTTTTCCAAGTCAAACCTATAAATAACAAATGCTCTGCCTACAGACCTATTATTATAAGTAATATGTAATAAAAAAATCGTAGGTCGATATACGCCCAAGTTAGGGCGTGTTCAAACAACGTTGTAACCGAATCATGTTTACCTACCTATACTCCGATATAGAATCCATTAAATTTTATGTCAACAAAGATATACATAATATGAATGAAAAACTTATCAAAAACTGATAACAATAACAGAAAAAAAAGGCAACATCAAAGTTATTACTAACTTCAACAACGCATAATCTCACATGTGTAGCAAAAAAATGTTTGAATTCGGAAACGAACGAGAGATCATTATGCTATGAATGAAAGCTTTCTAAACCAAAAATTGTTTCGAGCTTCTGTGATACCAAAGTCGATAAATTTTTTTCACCAATATTCCTTGTGTTTTGTAACCCCTTGTATACAAAAAATGTCAAGGTCTTTAAATCGGAGTATAGGTAGCATTACTTACATAAATCCTATCAAGCTACTCCTTCGGTTCCTTTAATATTTTGTTTTTATAACATCTTAATATCCATCATAAAAAGCATGATCAAATAAAGTCGTAGCTGGTTTATCACTTGATTAAAAAAAGTTTAATTAAGTCTTAAGTTAGTGTGAAAAGTTCATTATACCTTATTCTTTAAAACTAAGCTCGTAAAATGAGAGGTTCGGATTAAAAATGTCACTCCACTAATTGTTATGCAGATTTTTGAAGGTTGTGTTAAGTTTTTAGGGTTTTTTTATAAGTCTGTTACATGATTTCACCGTTGTTCACAGAGTTTGTTCGTAAATTGGTAAATAAAGGATTTCAAGATTTCTCCTAGCTGAATTTCGGCCGCGATGGCCAGTTGCAAGACAAGAATGGCCGCCAGGAATACAAGCCATGGCCGCTGGACATAATATAGTACACAAGTGTGTGAGCAACAACAGGCTGGTTCGATCGGACGGTAGACTGACACGACCGGTATGAGTGGACAGGCGTAGAACCAAAGACTTCGAGCGCGCGCCCATGGCAACTTTTTGTAGCGATGCTTGTAAACGCGCGACAGCGTTGTGACAGTGTCGATGCAAACGCGCGCCTCAGACGACATCGGGGGAGTGAAGAATGAAGATAGGTGCTCGCGCGTCCACAAGCATTTCTGTATCGATGCTGAAACGCGACAGAATCGCGACTGTTTCGATACGAACGTGCGTAAGCATCGCGACAGCATCGGTACAAAAAGTAGCTGTAGGCGAGCGCTCTTAACGTGCTTTCCGAGACACGGGGACGTAACACCACCAACTTCTTGAGTCCGGGTATATAATCATGGTGAATTGAAATTGCAATCATTTCACTAAATGTGTAAATCTATTTATTACAAAAGCAGCAGTCTGGGCGTTTACTCTATATAACGTTGCGATATATTTGGAATAAAACGATATAGCTGTCGAGATAACGAATTCAAATGTAATCTGATGGTTTGTGGGATTTACTATCGACATAAACGTCGACTAGGCTTTGACATCGAATGTGAATTTAATTATTAGTTGAAGCGATACATCCCTTTATTTGAATTGATAGTAGGTACCATACGTAGGTGTATATATACACAGTATCTATGTACATACATATCAGAACAATTAACAAAACGATTCAGCTGACACAAAAGCGCTTAGCCAATTAGTACCGAATGAAAATTAGTCCGTCACAACTTTAACTGCCATTTTAACCGCATTGGGACAAAAATGGGGTAACATAATTAAAAGGCCATGAAACGGTTAACTGTCACAAGGGCAGTTAAACAGCAATTAGTTTTACCAAAGTTAATTTTGATATTTGTAGGTTTTACTTAGTAGGAACTTTTTAGTAGGCAGGTACTCAATTTAAATTCTCCGGTTGCTCTCATTGTTATACCATGATATAAGGTCATGTAATTAAAAATATTTCAAAATTATTGTATGCTAACATACAATCAGAGTTTTAGGTAACCTACGAGTATAAAAATACATGCAATCACTTACTCGTTGAAATTTCTTGCCGCATAAATAACTAAATTGGTATTGGTCAATACATTTACATCGCATTCCAGACATATGTACATATAAAATAATTATGTCAGCCAAATTTTATGAACCCCTTTTGCAAAAATTTAGAGCTCGCCTTGCTCAGAACAGGAAAATAATTTGTATTTACCTACCCAATAGGGTAAAACGTTACAAAACCGTTGACGTGGTAATCTTTTGATTTCGTTACAATTTTCAAAAGTGAAGTGGGGAGAAGATTCGCCGATATCTTCTTGCCAGCTCCACTCACACTTCCAAAGTGATTAATCTATCTCAAGCAATCGAGCCCTCACGTTTTACTCACTTTGATCCACGCTGGATTATAACTCAATATCGAAGATAACAAAGGCACTCGCTTTCCGAAGTTTCCAAATGTTTGGTTTTCGATCAATAGTGTGTTTGAAATTATATCTCTTGGCTTCACTCTGAGTCGGAGTTTCATCTTTAATGCAGAGGGAATTTTCTTCTCGCTGAATTATTTTTTGGGGCATTATTGAAGATGTGTGAAAAGTTTGCTGTACCAAGACTTTAGAAATGTTTTTGTTCAATTTTATTATCTTTGGCATTAGGCAAAGTGGCTTTTTACATCGTTGTGTTACTAAGTTTACTATCAATTTCGAAATTCTTTTTATTTTTCTGATAGTCGTGGCAGTTGCACTATGCTCTTGAAAACAAATGAAAAGTAATGGTGTCAAAATTAGATGTCTCCAAACTTAAACTAGTTTCATTTTACGGGACGTCAATGGATGGAGGCGGCTCTGGACCGCTTTTGTGGCGTCGTATAGGGGAGGCCTATGTCCAGCTGTGGGCGAGATATGATTTATTTATTTAATTATTTATAATAAAGTTTTACCAATAACATATCACACACACTTATGAATAACTTATTTGTTGTTATTATTATACAATAAAATACCCTCCAATATAAAAAATGTAAACTCATTCAATGCATTCACAACAAAACTAAGTCAATATGTGTCACATAATTATTTTTACATGCATTGGATGGGCATATTACTATACTTACGAAAACGACCTACTTTTATACCTACTTTTGAATAACTTTTTTCTCATGTAAGTGACATTGTGTATTTTTGAGAATAAATTTCTTTAAACCTATTTGTTAGGCTGTGTTCTGATATGCATGTCAATAATAGGTAAACACGACATTCATGATGATGATGAGGGCACGCTACGTTCTTTTCTTTCTAACTTACAAGTTTTTTTTATATGCCATGTTCCAATGTTTCTTTATTTGAGCTTGCTTTTATAACCAAAACAGCTTCCGGCTTATGATCAGCTAGCGGCCCGTCCCGGCTTTGCACGGGTTTACATTAAATATTTAGGGATAAACTTACAGTAAATTCAGGACATAGTCTATATTAATCAGTGATAGTGTAGCATTCGAATGGTGAAAGAATTTTTAAAACCGCTCTAGTACTTTTTGAGCCAATTCGTTACAAACATACTTACATAAAAATCTTTCCTCTTTAACATATAATATTAGTATAGATGACATTGTACTGACAGAAATAGGAAAGGAGAAAAATAAAGAGAGATAAAAAATTACGCGCCGTAATATTCCAATCTCATCTTTTATAGTAGAAAAGGGGTTGCATGCGGTTACATGAGGTTTAATAACAACACTGTGGATAGAAATTGTATATTGTTTGTTATGTTATGCAATTTGGATGAAGTGCAAGGGGAGACTTTGGATAGGGAAGATTGCAATAAATCTAGGGAGTTCATAAAAGAATACTTCCTTTGAACATGAATTTGTTACCATTATTTATGCTTGGGGTGCAGGGTATATTGCTATAACAAAAAGCAATCTACAGAAACGGCTTAGTTGCAAAATAATAATTTCTAATCACTTTCATTCAATTTTTCATAGGTTGCCTGGAAGAATTCGCTCTCAGCGATAAGGCCGCTTTTTGTACTGTTTATTTTTTTCATTATGTATATCACATACCCTAATATAAACCTAAATATCAAAAATACATTAATAGTAGTAAAGAGCTACTCAAATAATGTACTTACACATGAATTGCAAACTACAGCAAAAGTATTTAAATATTTATGAAAACTAAATAAAGCCCTTGTTAATTCTAGATTGTTACGGTCATTGAATTTGTTCTACCAAATTATTCTGATCTTACTTTTAGGTTTATGTTTTTCTATGAATATGCAAGAAAACAGGAGAGAGAAGTGATTGATTCCAATTATTGTATTATATCATTAATCTGGCAGAAGGTATAAGCAGCTCAAGTATACAAGTGTTGAAAAGAATGGGAAAAAATACCGGCAGCTTTTGCAGCCCTATGAAAAAAAAAGTTAGCTAATTTCAATTTTCGCAAGCTGCCTTTTACGCTAACATAACGCGTGAGGTGACTCTCATGCGAGGAGCTTCTGCCAGGCAGACGTGGCTTGAGATGTCGGCCACTGAGTTCAATTTGCGTTGTATTGGCCTCCAAATGCATAATCAATATGCAAATAAAATTGCTATGGCCTCCACCGCAGGCCACGTCTCTCTGAGGGAAGCTGAGCTACGGAATAGACCGGTTCATACAATACGTCACAAAGTCAAATATTTACTGAATAATAGCCCAGGCAATCTCAAGGTTTGGTTCAGAATGGTTGTTGATAGTCGTTTCACGCGTCCCTAGGTATGTTTTCAACCCCCTTCCTTAAATTTCGCTGATATTCGTCGTATACTACATCAACAGTCCCATGGGGACCCTTTCGCCGATAGTTCGCTGTAATTTTATGATATAGCTGGCAAGAATTGACGTTGCGATAATTCTTATTTAGGGTTTTGGTCGTTGGGTTTAATATTGGGATGGAATATTTTTATTTATGGGGATATATTACTTATGAAGTGAAATGATTTATTTTTAACTAAATTGTAGCCCACAAAAAACGGTACTAGCTGTCTCCTGTAATTTATCAGGTTATTGTACTAGCTGGCGAGCGTCTTGTCAGAACCGAAATGCCTGAACAAGCCTGATGTCGAAGACCTAGATCGATTTATTTTCAGTAAAGATTCCAGGAGTAGAATAGATATAAAAACTGTTTAGCCAATGGGTAAGAAAATATCTTATGTTGAAGTCTAATAACCGAAAAACCTATGAAAAAATTATAAACAATAAAACCATGGCCATGTCTTCCGCATGCTCGAAGACATGTGGGCTAAGATCACCATTCAACACTCAGTGGAGCCCCAACAGCGTAAGGCGTCGCGGTAGACTGAAGAAATGATGGCGCAACGAACTAGACACCTTCGAAAAAACGTGGGCTCAACTGGTTTGAACCAGTTGAGCCACAGTTAATGTTGGTTGAATACATTCAGTATTCAACGAACATCAGTCGTATCAATTACTCCTCTACGAACCTTCATTACAAGAGTCGTGATGCATGGAGGGATCAGGGAGATGCCTTTGTCCAACAGTGGGACGTTACAGGCTAATTACAATGGTTGTAATTGTAACCAATAAAATCGTTCAAAAATTTCTTATCTATTCGTAACACCTTTTTATGGTATTTTCGTAGGTTGATTCGTAATTTATGGTGGCTACACTACATGTTACAATTATTACAATCAACTATAAGTGTCCCATGACTGGGCAAAGGTTTCCCCTACACATATCGATCTTTAGCCACCTCAGCCCACGCTGGGTCAAAGGTAAGTTACGGTGTTGTTGTTTTGCGCGTCAATTGGAAATTTTCACTAGGAGTGGGTCATTGACTGTTTACGTGTTAGCGAAACGAAACAATTTTCTATAAATGGTCTACTAGTTGAAAAACCAGATGACGTTTAACTTTTTTTTTAAAACTTGTTGACGGATAACTATTTTCCTTCGTAGAAACGTAAAATGTAGTAGAAGGAACTATGCGTTAAACATTATAAAACCAACTCACCAACTGAATGTAGGTATGTTGAAAAACAAGTTGTCGTATAACTGTTAATGTCGTTGAATTAACCAGTTGATAGACTCAACTAGTTTAGCGGGTAAAAGAAAACTGTTAACACTTTCACCGTAGAAAAACTGTTTAAAAAAACGGTTCGTTGATTCAACGCTCCATACTCATTTTCACTAACATCCCCCAGGGCTGGCATAGCTACACGTAATAAAGGGTAATATTCACCTGTATCTATAAAAACCAGAGCAACGGTGCGACATGACCTCGGACTTCCGTCTACAAACATCCAAAATTGACGTAGGTTACCACTCACCACTTTACTCTGACCTATCTATCAGTTAACAAGTTTTCCTTAACCCGGTCAGATAGAATTGGTTATATTTCAGCCGACAGTCGATCCATCAGCGAAGACTAATAAATATCTACCTCTAGGCTACAAACTACTTTAATTACTTAGAACTCGTGCTAGTGATAAATGTACTTAATCCACCGTTTCTCAGTGGTAGTAAATGTTTTTTCACCGACTTCGGTAAAATTGAGGAGGTTCTATGCTAGGCTGTAGGTATGTTTCTGTTTCTCCGTCAGTTATGAACCGATTTGGATGGTTCATTTGCAGTTGTATAGAGGATGATCTCGAGGTGGTTCCATAAATATATTTAATATATTCAAAAACGTTTATAAAATTAGATAATTAGAATCGAAACTACGAGTTTATATTATTATAAGTTATAAACGTGTATAAGTTATATATATAATAGTAAAGGAAACTTCTGACTTAATGACACAATTCAACAAGGGTCAGTTATAATACTGAGATAAGGTAATAAAGTAATATCATTCATTAGACTCGTAAATATGTTCAAGACCCTATACAGACGTACAGTCAGAGACAAAAATCGTCGAATTGTGAACACGTTCGCTACGTGTTCATTATTCTATGAATCCAAGTCTTCGAAGTTAGTAGCCTAGGAAAGATCACCCATTGTACATTTGTTTGTATTTCGTGATGATGGGCAGCACCTGTAGTTAATGCAGTATCAGTGAATTACCAACAACCCTGTATCATAATATCAGCCCATACACGTCCACTGCTGGACATAAGCCTCCCCCATACGACGCTGCAAATAGCGGTCCCGAGCCGCCTCCATCCATCGACTATCTGCGACCGCTACGATGTACTACCAACCCTGTATAATGCCTACTCAATATTTTAGTATGTGGTCGGCAATAAAGTGATTTGTATTCATATTTGTAATCAAGCTTTGTTATCTTTATCACTTTTGTCATTGTCTGTAGGTCCAATATATAATAATCATCATCATCGTCAACCCCTGTCGACCCTCTGTCTATCATTCGCCTCCTCGCTTTAGGTATTGAATAATATTGACAATTAATAGTAATCTACTTGCAGGGCAGCTTGTGGCGAGCTGTTGGTGAGTAGTGACACCACGGGTACCGGGTGCTCCCGGAGAAGTTTCTGGTTCTCGTCTCCGCTTGCGGAGCGGCATCCTAAGAGAACCAGATCCCAACCTCTTGCTTGCCTTCATCGGCCGATCTGAGTGGAGTCGCGAGGATGTAGACTCAGGGGTGGAAGTATCTAATGGCGTAATAACGAGGAAACCAGTTCACGTGTCTTCGTGATGGTGAAATCAGGGACACACCTCTGGACACCCCTTAGTCGTTTGCACCGATGTTGTTCCTTTCTGGTATTTACGCCGACATTTTGAGGACCTCATCCAGCATTCGGCAAGCCACGGTCGTCTACCGCTTGTAACAGTATTGAGAGTATGTTTATGGCAGGCGTCCATAGTCTCCCCCATAGCCCGATTACCCAGTCTATCCATTCATCACAATAACATGTTTTTTTTTTTGTCAATTTCATTTTCCTTTGCAACACCTGGCGGATATCATCTTTGGGTGTATCATATTGTGCAACCAAGGATGATACCCGCTATGTGTAGCTCTCGCCTTTACATTAATTCTCATAAAGGGCCTCTGTGCTGTTGGCTTCGGCCCCACATGCCTCCCAAAGGACCGGGTCACTATATTGGACCGTGATCATGGATATGATTTAAATGAAGTATCGTCATTTTTAAAGGTAAAAGCATGACATTTATTTTTTAGGCTGTTGATTAGATATAAATAAAAATTTACCTAATTTAAAGTTTCTACAAATTTTACCCTCAAGGGGGTAAAATAATAATTATTATTTCTCTACCCGCTGTCACTATTCTATGCGGATGAAGTCGCGGGCACTGCTAGTAAATCATATTAGGTCCGTTTGTTGTTAATAGTATACTGTAGTATATTGCATCGAAATTCAACAGCATGTTTCCATTTGTAAACGCTGGTCATCAGAACAGAGAACTCTTCCCGTAATATTATTTCTTCTGTTGTATTTAGTTTGATTCGTACCCCAGTCACGCACGGCGAGGTTCCGTCGAGAGCTCAGGCTTTTATATTGTTTTCACTTCTTTTTTCTTTAATTAGTTCCTCTGAACCGTGGAATAATAAAACAATAAAGTTTTTATGTGTAATCTTCTGTGCTGTACCTGTAAAAGATTGTCTAGTAATTAGGATATTTGAATTTTGTGAATGAACTTTAAAAGCTAGTTTTATTATAGACTAGCTGTTCCTCACGGTTTCATCCCCGATAAATTGCTAAGCCGTAAATCTCCCATGGGAATTTGATGTTTTACCAGGACAAAAAGTAGTCTATGTTACTCTCCATCCTTTCAACTATCTCTATGCCAAAATCAAGTTGATTGGTGAATGAATGAATGAATGAATATTAGCTAGGATTAGGATAGACGGTAGAATGTACTTTTCTTTTGTTACATGAAATAAATAACATTTATATTTTTAAATTTATTTCAATGAAAATAAGAGGCTTAATAAAAGGTTTTCACGGTTACAGTACGCAATAGTATCAAAAAAAGGCTATGAATATTTTTGACTATACTCCAAGATTTAGAATATTTTAATTCAACAAAGACATTTATGAACGAAAACTTAACAAAAACGGATAACAATAACAGATAACAAGATAACAGCGAAGTTATGACTAAAAAAACACAAACATCAACAACGCCTAATATCATATGTGTAGATAAAAACGAACGAGAGAAATTAACTTTGAATGAATGCTTTCAAAACAAAAAATTGTTTCGAGCTTCTGTGCTTTGTTTCGATGATACCAATGTCGTTAAATATTTTCCAAAATTATTCCCCGGGTTTTTTAAACCCTTTCTATACAAAAAATATCCAGGTTTTTGAATCGGAGTAGGTAATCTATTAGTGCAACATTTATGTAATAATTTTTAATAGTGGTGTAAGGCTTAGATAACGTATAGATCTCATAACCCTTCATTAACTTTTACATTCTTCAATAGACTGTTCTAGTCTTTTATCCTCTATTGACATAAACACTTACTACAAGTGTCGAAACCCGAATACGTTCTCGTTGAGGATTTACAAAAATAATACATCGTTTTATAACCCAATCACTAGGATGTGTCGTCAATATAACGATTTGGCAGCTGATAATAATGATATAGATATATTTAACTCGAACATCAACAAATTTCGCCAAATTATTTCGACTATACTGAGCAATTGCATATAATGTATAACGATATAAATGTATTTTCTATTGTATAAAGTTTAAAAATACACAATACTATAAATTATATTTTAGGGAAATTGTTTTCGATATGTTTGCAACACTTTTCTAATCTGGTTATGTTTACATCTAGGTCTACAATCTGGTTCAGTACTGTAACTCTATTTATTGCATTAATTTGATTGTAAACTGCTTTGTAAACTTATTATAATAAAATAAAGGCTAAAATAAACTTGAATCATTCACATACAAGAATTCTGCGCTCTTTTCCATTTTCTTTAGGTTTCTATTTGTAAACCCTAATCCAATATCAATAGTGTAGCGAGCAACACTGTCTCATCAATATTCGAAACTGGCTTTTCAATAAAAGCGCCTGCACTATTTTGATAGGTTTGTTAGTAAAGCGGGTTTCAAATAAATTTTGCAATACGCTCTTGCACTATGCAACCCAGTTAAGGCTACGCTAAAGTAATGGTGACTGCTCCAAAAGATAAACCCAACGTACTTGCACACTTGTGGCATGAATAAGGAGACAAAACAAGAACGCTCGTTCTGAATAAAATACATGGAAAGCGCGATAAACTGAAAATAGTGCAAGTTGCAACACATTTTAGACGGGCGATTTGTAGACATTGTTTAAGACATTGTTTAAAGCCCTGTACAGACGGACCTCTATAAGCCCACTCGTATCTATCAGCTAAAGAACATTATTATGGTACCAGGTAAAACGGGGTGAATAGAGACTCCAGGGTGAATAGAAATGGACGAAATACTGGAGCATGACATTAAATAAATAAATAAAGCATTTATTTATCTCCCACAATAGGTTCTTATTAATCTTAAGGTAACACTAAGTACAAGAACATTACCTGGCTGGTAGCAGTGGGAGATCCTTAATTTAATTAAATCTTTATTTCAGACAATAATGGCCTACCTAATATAAATTTTTACACAATTAAAATAATAAAATATTAAATCTAATTAATCTTAAAACAAACACAATAATGAAAAAATACAAATCATTTGGAATAATCATTCTTAATATTATTATTATTCGTTAAAATATGCATCCGTGAGTTGTGATACAGATAAATGCAGTCAAACCGAGAATGCTGTTGGAGCTGGCTCGGACCCTGCACACCAGAGATGCTCCCTGCTTGCGCATAGAGTC
Source organism: Eupithecia insigniata (assembly GCA_947859395.1). NCBI lineage: Eukaryota > Metazoa > Arthropoda > Insecta > Lepidoptera > Geometridae > Eupithecia > Eupithecia insigniata. The sequence goes on from OX401998.1 coordinate 4,154,486, forward strand.
CACGATCGCTTTGGCGAACATCCCCGACGCGCTACAGAACCGAGGCAGTCCCATCAGCATCCCGTTACTAACCGCAACCAACGCGTTATTATATTGTACACGTATGGCGCTATACTGCTTTTGCGTATGATTCACCCACAGGCTGCATGTGTAAAAACTAGAACAATACCTTCGTCCGTGATTGTTCACCTCCTGTGTCAGTGGATCTTACCTCTGCAAAAGAATGTTTCGCCCATTACTATTCATGCTAAACTCCCTATTCACCCCGTTTTACGGTATAATATATGTATAATATACTAACTTTACCTAACCCATGGTTATTATGGTCCGTCCGCATGTCGGATTGGTGATTAAAAACGTCGTCGTTTATTTTGATCGATTTTTAAGCCTGTGTATACACTCACGTTTGATACGCCTAGCTCTACACTTGAGAGGATCAGGCATGGCTCGCCATGAAGGTTCGGGTAAAAATGTTACCAGGTAAAATTGACATCGTAAAAATCGGGTGTAACTTGGTCATCGCTTAAATTATTATTTAACACACACAATCATACTTATGTACTCTATGTCATTGGCTTTAGATTAGTTAATTTTAAATAGTTTAAAATTTGGTATTAAAATATTTTTAATAGTTCTCTCAAAATTTTTGTGTATGAGGTACTCTGCCTAATCATACGGGTTTGTGAGGAGGGCGTTGTCATTCTGCGACACAGTTTTAGACTTCTGCAGATGACATCGTTTTTCAAAACTATTTCTGTTCCATATATTGTATACTAACACGAACAATAAACGATTTTTACATTAAATTATATATTTTTAGGTTAAGTTTGTCACTGCCTACTTTTAAACCGCTATACAGTACTAACAGTTATCGAAATAGTGATAGACCTTTTAAATCAGCTGACATAGCTAAAGACATACCTTCATTGCACGCATTCCCCTGTAATTTATAACATTCAGATTCAAGCTTTACATTCAGTGAGGAAGCAGAACCGTGCATGACAGCTATTACGCAACATTGCAGCCAGTTATGATAGGTAGCTCTACTGACATTGTAAAAACAACTGAATCGACTGCGTCAGAATGCTCAAAATCGAAACTGGTTGGATTTTTTGAATACAGGCGAATGCTTGCCAGTTAGGGAGAACTTTTGTAACGTAAAGGTGAGTACTGGTTAGCGTCACGGTGCATAATGTAATATTCTATACAATGACCGTGGATGCAGTCAATGCGGGGAACTACTTTCCCCGTATTGACTGCACGCACGGTCGCAACGAACAACGAGACGGTTTTTAGCATACGGCGTAACGTATCGTATAATAGTCGCTACAAATGGTACATTACACCCCGTAACGTCGGTCAGTATCCAGCGAGCTTTTGATGCAGTACTGGTCTTTTATCTATGTAGATAAAGTTTAAAATTCACTGACCCTGAAAGTGCTGGCTACGCGTCTGCAGCACCCTGCCATCCCGGTGTGAATTGCGTCTTATGATAGCAAACAAATCTTGGAATGTTATATTACAGACGAATGCTCATGATGAGGGAGCAAGAGCGAGTTTAAATAAAATGAAAATGATGAAGCGATTACGCGACGAACCGGCCACTTTGATGGAGCGTGGGCACAACCAGCTCAGGATCATAACTAGCAGTTGGACGTTTATAAAAACCAAAAATCGTTGCACATAATTCTAAAATATTTATTTGACCTTTCAATCAGTATATACAATTATGAGCTAGCAGTTGAACGTTTACAAAAACCAAAACTATTCTACAAAAATCTAATTTTAATATTTATTTGACCTTTCAATCAGTTTATACAATTATGAGCTAGCAGTTGAACGTTTACAAAAACCAAAACCATTGTACAAAAATCTAATCTTAATATTTATTGACCTTTCGATCAGTAAATACGGTAATGAGTGATCTCCCTATTGCGAGATAGCTCATGGTTGGGAGGGTAAGTCTATTAAACAATATTGTTTAGACTTACTATCTCACAAAGCTAGCTTTGCTTCAGGTTCGATTATGCACACTAATTCACAAATTTCAACAATATAAGATGATTTAGATTGTAAATCACAACGCTCTGACTTTCGTGAGACGTTGGTAATACTTATCGTGAGACATTGGCCATAGGTGCGTTTTCGTGAGTCGTTGGGAATATTTTTCGTGATACGTTGAAAATGAGCACGTCTCTCGTGAAACGTTGGGAATAACTCAATAAAATCAATCAGGGCTTAATAAAGCTCAGCGGAGGGCAAGTCTATTAAACAATATTGTTTTATAGACTTGCCCTCCCAACCATACGCCTACTCGTTTGCAAAACAAACATCATCTTATATTAAGTCTTCAAAGTTGGTTGACTGTTACACAGCGCGACTTGATTAACCGCTGTTCGGAAGCGTCGACTCGTTACAACATTAACATAATTCTAACTGATGTCGTCTCTATTGCTGAGTTTTGGCTGAAAACGGGTTTCAGCCTGCTTTCAGTTAGACCCCATCATATTTGTTGGTTATTCAACATTTGATTAATTAAACTCTCTCGACGTATTTAGCTTGGAAATGTGTGCTTTCAGCTTTACTAAGCTATGATTGGTTTTATTGAGTTATTCCCAACGCCTCACGAGAGACGTGCTAATTTTCTACGTCTCACGAAAAGTATTCCTAACGACTCACGAAAACGCACCTATGGCCAACGTCTCACGAAAAGTATTCCCATCGTCTCACGAAAGTCAGAGCATCGTGATTTACAATCTACATAATCTTTTATAGTAGGATTTTGTGAATTAGTGTGCATAATCGAACCTGAAGCAAAATTAGCTTGAATATTTTCAGCTTCTCGGATGAGATTGTAAAAACTAAAACAGAAAGCTCAGCAATCATGAGTTTAATCTTTTTTTTTCAACGCACCGCCTCTGATTTTTATATGTAATATTAAAAAGCGTATCTTTCTTACATGCGAAGGATAATCAGAAGTTTTCAAACTAAGAAAAAAAAAACAATCTAACTTAGAATTCAATATATCGATGGTCATATGTTGACACCTCGTAACTTACACTTTTTACGAAATCAACTTGGATACATGAAAAAATTCGAATTTAAGCGCCACGACTTAGAATTGCTAGCTCGTAACCGACTAAAAATATCACTCGAACATTTTTTTCCACAGTTGACACATCATAGTTTCATGTATCAACCTGCTCACACTTACAAGCTGATACGAGTTGTCAATACAAACGATGACCGTATAGGCACTAACTTTTTAACACTTAGTCCTTATTATTTGTAATTTAAAAGTAATTTCAAATTAATTTCAAATGCTATTAAGAGTTGGTTTATGTTGATTAATCTTTGAAAAGTGCCAGAAAATCTAATAAGTCGGATAAAAAGGTATGTTTATTGTAATATTTCGTATGGTCTCTGCAATGATTATTTTCCAAAAAAAAGAACCTATTTATTACCAAATAGGTTTAATTGTGTGTAATTTATGATTTATTTCTATGTAGGGTGTCCTGATCATGGAGGGAGATAGTGCTGAAGAAATGTTTAGTCAAGTACCAGCAACGGTAGAAAAGAATTAGGGCTCGAGCTTAAAGTTTCTCGTCAAGCTAAAAGCGAATTCAAATATGAAAGTCAATCTCAAGATTCGAATACTGCAAGCGTACAAGTTTTTACCTATGAGGTAAACGAAATGTTACTTTTGGAGAAAAGCTGCATGCCGGTTTTATCTCTTGAAGTACTCCCTTCTAAAACTCCCGCTGCTAACCAAAGTTGCCATACCCATGACCATCAAGATCTCGATACTTCTACACGTTCTTCAATAAATATTCTACACGATCAGGAAATAACAACTTCACCATCCATGGACCAGCTCCAGCCACCCACAAGCCTACATCCTGACACCACCTCTGAAGCTGGAAAAAGTTTGCTTTTGGTGGAAAGTTACACGCCTGATTTATCTGGTGAAGTACCCCTTCAGGAAACTGTCGCTGTTAACGAAAGTTGTCAAGATCATCAAGATACTTCTACGCGTTCTTCGCTGAATCTTCTACATGACCAGGAACTTACTACTTCACAGATATTGAAGTAGTAAGTTCCTGGTCGTGTGAACCAGTTCCATTCATCTGCCAGCCCACATCCCATAACCAGCGAAACTTCTGAAGTGCTCCTGGTATCTTACCCATCAACATCCCGTATTGAGTCAACCGAAATGAATACAACAGATATCTGCTGATCATGATCCAGATAATACTTCCTGTTCTTCTAAAGATGAGAGTAGCAGTTACGTCCAACAAGATAGCACCAGAAAGAGAAAAAGAAGAAAAGGGTTAGCTAAACCAGAGTCGTGGAAAGCCAGAATGAATAAGCAATTAAGAGAGTCCGGAAAAGATTATATAGGTTGGAAAAGAAATGAAAATACGTGTAATACGCACAATGCGCCAAGATCTGCGAGACAAATGAAAGAGACCTGTGATTCTAAATTTTGCCAGTTATCTAAAGAGCGCCACTGCAATGAGTTCACAGCAGAATGCAGGCAACGATTGTTTAATTTGTTTGGGGTTTAAGGTGGGATCAAAAAAAGATGTTTGTTGCCAACACTACTGAAAAAAGTAAAATATTAAGACCCACTGGCGAAAATAGTAGAAGATCAGCTACGCTTCAGTATTACTTAAAAAAAGGGGATGAGAAATTTAGAGTTTGTAAGAAGATGTATCTCAATACTTTGGATATCGGAGAATGGTCAGTTAGAAAATGGGTGAATGAATCGGAGAGCGGAATGTTTACAGAAACAACAGCTGAACTAAAAGAGAAGAAAAAAAGAGGAGATAATAAAAAAATGTCCCGTGAGTTGTTAGTATAGTTCATAGAAAACTTACCGAAGCTGCAATCGCATTATTGCCGCAAGGATACATCGAAGGTATACCTGGAACCCAATCCTGGAGGCATGCTGGAGACTTACAATACTTATAAAAAAGCTAGTCTTGATAAAGATTTGGCACCAAAGCACAATGTTTGATAAAATTATTCGAGAGAAGAATATTGGATTCCAACAGCCTAAAAAAGACTTATGTGACACGTGTGTAAGGTACATTTCAAATCAAATTTCTGAAGAAGAGTATAATGAACATCAGATAAGAAAAAAAAATGCAAGAGTAGAAAAAGAGAGAGATCTTAAAGAATCCGTGGAAGGAAAATGCATAGTTTTAGAACAAGATGTACAAGCTGTCAAAATTTGTCCCTACATAAAGGCTAGCAGTGCTTACTATCGCCGAAAGTTGATCAACACACTGCAGATTATCACTCTTTTTATGATAACTTACCACACAACTAATAACAAAGATCTTCGTCATGTTATTTATGTTACCGTTGACTGCTCGTAACTAAGCTATTGTAAGCTTTTTTTTGAAATTGTCTACTCGTAACTAATTATAAATTCGTTTTCTAGAAAAAAATCCAATTGTACCTTTTGTTTTTAATTTCTTTTTATAAATAAACGAATTATCTACGAACTATATTTTTGATTTATTTTATTATCTTGTCTGGCAGGTTTTAGAAAGTTTTTTTTATCTATTGAAAAATTTGGTTTAAAGTAGTTACAAGGTGTCAACATATGACCATCGATATGGCAGGGATTTTTCGTGGAAGTGAGTTGTTATGTTAAACTATGCACGGTCTGTCTGCCCAGACCCTGCAAACTATGCCATTTTTAACTGACTTCGAAAAAAAGGAAAAGGTTCTATGCTCAGCTGTTTGTATATTTTTTATGTATGTCCGTCTATCATTTATGACCGATTAGGATGATTCTTCTGCAATTGTATAGAGGATAATCTCGAAGTGGTTTCATAAAAAGTTTATTCCTTTATATTAGTACTTATCTTGCTAAAACTAAAAAAAAATAGTGTAAGACAATCGAATTATTTTTGACAAACCCGTACCAAAGCTCTTTTCAGTTTGCTCGATCTATTTTTTATATAATGGTAATTTTATTTATCTTTGGAGTTTCGAGGAAACTTTTGCCAACTTATCTTATTATTTAAAATAAACCCCTCAAAGAGATATTGACTGTATAACCGCGTATATATATATAATGGAAATTGGAATAAATCATCTCTGATGCTATCCTGTTCATTTCAAAACTAATCTAACACACATTGGTGACACATGAGTCATGAAGCGCAGGTTATACAAAGGAGCCGTAACTGATTTTCTGAAACATGAGAGGCAAGAACATGGCATGTCTAATAATTCAGGCCAGCGCAGGCTTGTCTGAGGACTGGCGCCAGCGTTTCTGGCTTTGTCGAAACCTTGCTTAAACTGACTAGATGGCCGGCTTGCTGGCTTACTGGCTGGCTAGTTGTCTTGGCTGGCATGGTGGATAACCGGCTGATTGTGTAGCGTTACAAAACAGACCAGCGTTTTATTTTATTCGAGACACGTCTTCAAGGAATTTACTACTTGTATTAAAGAGCCACTGTTATGGTAGAGATCTAATAATACGTTCAGATAAAGCCTGACTCGCTTTGCGTGTGATTATGGTTAACTTGGTCCCGATATTATGGTAATATTTACATATAATTTAAATGTACCCACAAAAATAATACTAGGTATTTTGGTGTAGTTCTATGATATGAGATATAGGTAACATTATCAAAGTGATGATTATGTTTCCCAGCGTCTACATGTTGACTGATTCATAGAAAAGGTACCTCCTATGTGGCCATCAGTCATCATCAGTCATACTATGGACAATCTAGCACGCTGGTGGCCATTTGATAGTCTGCTAAAGACTAGGCTTGTTATGACTGGGCCAACATATGCAGTGCAAGGATCGTTGTTGTACAAGTTAAAATTATGAAAATTTGATATTTTGAACGGGAAAGATAATAATAGTAGGTAACTTAAGAATCACTTTAAAATACACTTAATTTTCACCAACAAGCGTCTAAAAACATTACCCCCAGAGCTTACCCCTGATTAACACAGTTCATTTCCTGACAGTAGTCAAAGTGATCGCCATTTACATTTATATAGAGTTCAAAATCGTTCGGTAACTAAGAATGGGGTCGACAAGATTAGGCCGCGTAAAATCTAATGAGGCTTAATATTATAGCTGTGCCTCATTTATGTTCAGAAATGAAAACATTTTTAGGTACCTCTACTATAAATGTTTATTTTCTTATGAAGGTTAAACGTAATGACTAGGAATCTAATAAATAGACGTCATAATCGCTTATATCTTACTGTATAAGGTGTATAACCTTCGCACACAAGTTTTGAAGGTTCCGTACCCTCTCCCGAAATAAAATTAGTTAGTAGTTCGTCTTTTCGCTAATTCCTCAATGATACTAAAATCTGTTGGTAACCATAAAACTTTAACATGAAAATTATCAACCTTATTACAAATTAACTTGGTCCATCTGTTCTGATTAAAAATGTTAAAAATGCAGTAAAATGACCAAACAATACCAAGGTGGGTACCAATGGTTCCATCGAGGATGGCTCATTTAATTTTAAATCATAAAAAATATCTTTAATTTTGCCAATATTATGGGGGTTAGTATCACTTCAACCCGAAATATTTTGAGACGCTCCTGATTGACATATTTGTATTGAAATAAATAATTTATATTTTCCTAATATCATTCATCTCAAAGTGCCATAAGATAGTCTAGTCTAGAAAAACTTTTTTTAAGAGATAATGTACTTAGTTAGTTTTTGATGTCGCATGCTATCTCTCTACTTTCTTTTACCGTAATCGGTCAAGCATGTTGCTTCTCGTATATTTTTCATTACCTTTATACACATGTATTTTGGCAAAAGAGTATCTTTATCTTATCTTTATCTAACTACAATCCTAACATCACATTCATGTTATAACTTGAACCTCATATTTATAAGTGTAAGAACGCACCCAGTCAGTCGGTATTATTAAAACCACGTACTTAATTTGCGGCGGTCTGTGCTGAATAAAAACCACGCTCCTTGTGTTTGTGGATCCCTTGTGCCGGCGCCTCGGAGGCGAGTGGTATCTGCTTTATTTGAATAATTTGATTAAGCCTCCGCGTTCCACTGAAATACATCTTTAAATCATCCGAATAAAGTCCACAATCACTCGTGAGCCTTGTTGAATAAACGAAGGAACAAGATGTTCTTGATTTAGTTAAATAAACCATGCAGAGATTTATGGGGGCGTTTAAATTTCCTCTATCGAGCATGAAGCTGTTATGAACATGATTTTGAGCTAATAGCTCTTACGTGCTCAATTTGTCAATAGCAAATTCATTGTAGTACCTGCTGCTATTTTGTGCGTCCTTTTCGCCTTTCGACTGGGTTTTGGTATATACTATTTTAAAAAGTCTTGGTTACCTATATGGATACGTTTGTCAAAGTTGTCAGCTCAGTTTTAGTTCTAACTCTATCTGATTGACTAAAACTACGCAGCTATTTTTCTCTTTTATATAAAGCCCATCACAGAAGTATTTATAATATATAGTAATATACCGTGCTATAAAGCAAGCAAGACAAGCAATTACGAATAGCTTGGTGACGTCATAGATATATAAACTATAGCTGCGTTTGTGGTCACTCAAAAATTTGTATAGAAAATATATCGCGCTATGCCTTGCTATGATTCATATTAGTATATATTATAGCTACGTATGTGATGGGTTTAATTAGATAAGATAAGAAATTTAAAAATCATCCAACTGTTTTGATATTGATTAGTTCATCTTTCTATAAATAGTTTGCAATAGTCTGCAAATAGCTCAATTGTTGCCATTTTAAATACCTCATAGTTCTAATTTGCTTCTTTTCAGTTCAGGGACTCACCCTGAAGGAGTCCCTCGTTAAGGGATGAAACGTTGGTGTTCTTCCAACACAAACTAGGTTCGTAGTTAACCCGCTTACATTCATAATGCACCTACACAATCTTCTTCTTGACAGTTTGCTCTGCTTTGTGTCCTTTTGCATTCAGATATTCCCAGGGACTTTGAGTATCAATAGCTATAATAATATCATATACCTACCTACCTATAATAAATTCATCTGACGATTCCAATGTATTGCGCCCCGCATTTGGTATAACAATTTTGTTGCAGCTCATTACACTTGAAAATTAAAGTGATATTCTATTCTGTTCTATTCAAGTCTATTTCTAGTACTTCACAATTATGATAACGGAACATGTAAACACGATGATCATAAACGTCTTTGATGAGATCCACTAAAACATCAGAAACTTACCCCTTCAAAGGAAACGATAAACTCAAGTTTAACAGAAGTTTGTGTCCCAACGATTAACGTTTCAAATTATTTCTTCAGCAGATGATTGCTTTTAGTTATTCCAAGGGATCAAATTATCTGAAGCAAATTATAGACGGCGGAGTTTTTCTTACAAGAATTTAAATAATTGAATGGAATATTCGTGGCAAGTTAGAATTTGAATCAATTAAAATTGCATAAAAGTCCTTCCTCATCTACAGATCTTTTTGATTGGTTTTTCTTCAATTAAACTTAGCTCAAAAGAAAGTACGCTCACAGCATTAAAATGTGTGTACAAGCTTGTCGGTAAGCTACAATATAGATAAAAGCTAAGTAGGTACCAGCGACTACTGAAGAAAGGCTTAGATAATTCCTTTTTCTACTGTTCCATGGAACCAAAACAACTAATGAGAATTCACAATTAGCAGCGCAAATCCTACAGCAAAAGAAACTACTTTGATAAGATTTACTATACCACTTTGAACAATGGGAATGCAACTCACTACAAACATAGAGTAACCCATTAGAAAGTAATCCAATCGATGAAATATTGAAGATATATTGATTGAATAATGAATATGAAATAGTGAAGAGCTAGACCGTTGTTGATAGATTTTTAAATGCCTTATTAGTTCCCTTTTTGATCGAGTCTAGTCGAGTCATGTTCGTCACTCACATCAGTCTTGTCTACATCAAACCTATCCACACATACAGAAAAGCTGAAACGAAGCTGTCAATCGCCAAAAGTCCTGTTCCAGTACTTCAAGGATTTGGGCTGGTTGGGGCATGGTTAGGCAGGGAGACAATGCACAATACACTCCTATGCGAGATGTCAGTGCAGATCGCAGTTTCCCCAGTTAGAATTGGAATTAGTGACTCACTTTTTACCTTACCTGTAGGTAATGGATCTAAAATGAAACACAACAAAAGTCATATTTTGTGATGGCACGGCCAATATGGCGTGGCGTAACGAACCATTACGTAGGTAACGTATACGGAATGTAATATTCTTTTCTATACACAAAATAACTATGTAGTCGACTCTTAGGTAAAATACTTAAGTATCACAAAGAATAATAATTTTACTTTAGAAAGATTGAATTGAACAAAAAATCAAAGTGATCACTTTATTTCCCAGTTTTACTTATGTAATTTTTATTTTGTGTCGTGTCGAGGAGTCCTGTAATGTCTAAAGGAAATAAAGCAATTTGAGTTTTAAGTAAGTATGTGCGAAGGTATGACATGTTAAACGATTGTCCAACAACTCATTTACGTATTACTGAGAAAAACCACACAGATGAGAATCGTGATGTCGTCCTTGCCAAATTTTGACCACGGCGGCCAGTCACAACAGAGACTAATCTGGTGTGAAAGAAATATTTTTATTAGGGCACAAGTGTATGCACAAACAAAACTGCATTTTCTATTCCCTCTCATAATCAAAGAGGATACAGAGGATAGGAATTATGAAGAAGTTCCTTCAAATCTAGTGACCTAGCTGAACCAGTTTCAGGAAGTAGAAATAGTGAGTTTGCTAAGAACGATAGTCTCCAAGCTTATTTATCTGAGGAAATACGAGGTTTTATATTCTCGTGGGCATTTCATTTTGTATCTTTGCTGTTAAAACAATTTCCATATATTCTTGACCAGGTTCTTTGTTATGACTGGAAGTAATCTTTCGATTTTGTCGATTCGCTTGATGGAACTGAATTGTACGTACATTGTCTACCAATAATCGATTCGTTAACACCAATCACATGACATATCTATCGCATAAGTCAAACCCATACATTTTTGGACTTTTCTACTATCGTTATCGCTAATCGAATGTTACATTGTCTAGACCTTCAGGTTTGACAGCCTGTATTAGGCTCTCCATGACTCGGTCTACATTGATATTTAAATAAATTACCGTACCTAATGGTTCGGCCATTAGGTGCGGTAATTTATTTAAATACGTGTATATTTTCTCTTCGAAGTTTCAGTTTTTTAAATGCCTAGCTTATTTTAAAAATGAGCACTAAAACTGGAATTCAATAATGGCCAATTCATTGGTTTTGGTTATGTATTCTCTTTTTGTCTCACCAGAAGCAACGAGCCAACAGAATATTCATTTGAAAGGCGGCCAAGCTTCCATTCAATCTAGCCGCAGAGGACAGATCTGATAAGCCCCTATCTAACCCATATAGAGAAAACTACGCAATACAATTTCCCTACGGAGCATAGTTTTTTCGGAACGAGGACTAGCCTTTTAAAAACATTTAGAATGTTATATTTCCGGTACGTATCAGCTGTTTTGAAATTTGAGGAATTTGGGAAAAGTCACAAATAATAATTATACTAAAAGCCAGTTGTTCGTACGCTGTGTGCGTACTCAATGATCAAATCTCTTGTAAAAATCTCCTTTTATCTCGATTGATTTAATTATTATTACGATGCGTACGAAAAACTGGGTGCAAATTACTATAATTACCTATCTAAATAAATGAAAAAAATGTATCGAAATTGTAATCTAGCGATCATTATTTTGCTTTCTTGGTTTAGAACCTACTAGCTGCTGACCGCGCCCGCGGCTTCGTACACGCTTTTCAAGTACCCTATGTCCGTCCCCGGGATACCATCTACGTCCCTGCCACATTTCATTAAGATTCGTTCAGCCGTTTAGGCGTGAAAAGGTAACAGACACAGATAGACAGAGTCACTTTCAAATTTATAATATTTGTAGGATTTCGTTATATTTGTAGAACATTAAACTGTTCTTTAGGTTTATATTTTCACTTTCTTTATGAGGTTAACCAGTGGGATCTGAGCTGAAAGAATGCCAAGAAAGCGAACAAATAAGTGGCCTCAAAGTGGCTTGTTCCCTTTGTGACTGCGTTTCGCTACTTCAATGGTCTATAATGGCTCATTTTTATGCTAAGCGTCATATGTGGTTATCTATGTTTCTCTTTGTACCAGCATTGGATGATGCTTATCTGGGTCAGTAGGTAATTTTATGTTTTTTTTAAAAAAGAAGAACATCTTCTTGTTTAAATAAATACGAGAACGGACTCATCACTATAAGATGGTCTTTCTAGCCGAAATTCGGTCATGGAGGCCAAACTCTCCTGTTTGTAACGAAGATATAAATAAATAAATGATTTCAAGACTAACTTGTGACATGAGCGCAAAACACATTATAGTGTGTATTCGCAAACATAGGTGCTATTCTAATTTTAGAATCCGCTAGAAGAATGTACATATTTTAGGAACCAGAAGCGGGTTTTATTAAAACAACGGAAATTACAAAGCAACATAAACGGTTTGTTAACGATTTACATGAACAATAAACTACTAGGTGGGTACACCACAAAATAACGTCTGCGCAGGGCAAAGTACGCAAGCCAAGTGAGTAATTTATAACTTATGTACTTTTTATGTATTAACTTAGGTACTTTTTGGAACGATACAACTGTACGCAAGAGGTGAACGTCCGAACAGCGCGACGACTCGTAGAAGAATGGGCCTCGGGACGAGGTGTTGACTCTATGGCAGCGCGTAGGAGAATGAGCCGCGAGCGCTGGTTTGCGTCGGCTTTTAGATTGTTACCTTGTTTGCATGCTCCTGTCTCCCAACACACACATATATATATATATATTAGTTAAAAGGAACAAACAGTAGGTAATAAAAAAAATAGGATCACGTCGGGAGCGTACTCCATAATCTATAATAGATTCAACAAAATCGGTCTACAATTGAAACAAATATCGTAAAACCATTAAAAACTTAATTATACATATTATATATACAATATAACACAGAACTTCCCCCGATTCTCCGAAGTCGTTTAAACATCTTTGTAAACATGACTTGAAACAAAAATACCGACTTCCATCGATTCGTCGATGAAAACTGCAACACGGATTCTATTTATTGCGCCGAGTCCTTTTATTAACTTACTTTGCTACAATACCGATGGCGGAAATTTATATTTTACCGGAGCAATTCAGTTTATTACAGCCAGCAGCGCATTGAACTTATTCCATGAAAAGACGGCCACAATCTAAAGTACTTACCGTGAATTAGGTAAGGTACCTACTGAACTTAATCTTGAGATCTAAAGGAGAATCCTGTTTTTTTTTGTAAGCAATCTCCTTACCATTTAGCTACTGTATTTTTCTAGGTCATTTGGTCTGGGGTTTTCCTCCTGAAATAATAGACATCACACTTATATCTCACATAATATTATGAATGCGAAAGTTTCGATTTTTAGATGTTTGGATGGATGTTTGTTACCTCTTCACGACAAAATTTCTGAATGGATCGGGCTGAAATTTTGCTTCTAAGCCTAGCATAATACTTTTTATCCCATAAATTAGTTCCCATGGGATAAAAATTAAATTTAAATGTTTCCATCGAAAAAACTCGTGCGAAGCCGCGGACGGAAACTAGTTATAAATAAGAAAGTTGAAATGTCTATATGTTTGGGTGTTAATTATGTTCACACCAAAACTACTGATCGGTTCAGGCTGAAATTTTCTGACTAACTTATAGGTAATTTTGTTTAAAGTGTGTTTTTAAAATTTTTCTATCTTTTTATCTATTATATCGAAACGCGAGCAAAGCCACGGCCGGAAGTAGTTACTGATATTGTTTTGTATTCTCGATTGATTTCGATAAAAAACTTCGCTCCGATTCGGCGAACATACGCGATAATTTCTCATAATTTCCAAATTGCTTCGCGGAATAGTTTCAAGGTTCAGTCAGTAGTTAATTAACGTAGACCGCAATCCCCGCTATGTCTAGCTCAGGGGTGTGGTGCAAACAACAAGTGATGAAACTTTTTTATCTTTCATGGAGTGTGTCTTATTCTGACGAGATAGAGTTCAATATCACGTCAATTAGTCCATAACAATGAATAAATGAAAGAATGAATGAAAATATGAATGAATGAATGAATGAACACTTTACTGTACTTGAAAAAAATAGGAAATAATAGTATAATTATGTGATAGGTTCGTCATTGGCTCTTATCATTAGTGGTTAGAGATAAATATAATCCCCATGCTGGACATACGAGTTGGAGATAACCCAAGGTAAAATCTCGGACCTCTGATTTAGTTTAGCATAGCTTACGAAAACTATAATAGTTCTGAAATGAAAATATATTTAAATAGCTAAACACAAATTGATTTTACTAAACGGCATTACATTCCATAAATAACTGACGGTAAAACCATATTAAATATTCTAAGCATCTAAGCATAACAAAATTTGCTAACCAAACTTATTCCGTAACTAGCAATACACCATAATTCCATAAATCGTTAAACAGACTAATTTGTTTTGAAAATTTGGATTCTTCCATTTCACACGCACAATAACTTAAGTCACTAATATATCATTAGCACACAGATTCCCTAGTACTATCCAAATAATAACCCATCCAAAGTTGTCTAGTAGAGATCACTTTGGAGCGATAAAACCGGCTCTTGTAACTTAGTTTTAAAGTTGATTTTTGTAAAAAATAACTACCATCGATTTAAGTGTGCATGCATTAAATAATTTTCTATCTATCTATCAATGACTAGGTGTTGTGTCCTATGTTTTCATTTCTTTCCATACATTTCGCACTGCTAGGTGCTAAATGTATGGAAGGAAATGAATTCCTATTGGATACAGGAAAGGAACTATTTTTCTTAGTATAACAGCTATCCTATAATTTTATTATGGTATCTACTTTTTTCTTCAAATTATCTATAAGTGATTTGTTGCAGTTTAGCACTACAACTTTGACATGTCAGCGGTAGTACAGTAGTAAACGAAAACTTTTCCGTTTAGGATAGAATAGAATAGAAAATAAAAATCATTAAGTGCCTTATAAATACTTGACTTACTATAAAATAAAAGATATAAATAAACTAAGGCAAAAGGAGTAAATTCAGCTTTAGCTACATGCATTACCATATTAATATGCATGTAGCGCACTTTTTCAATTTACTCCTCTCGGGTAGCTGGTCACCGAGAGGACCAGCTAGTTTAGGTATTTTGCAAACTCATACGAGCCTTTGGTCCATTTCCACCTTCCACGAAATACCGGTTCGTTGAAATTGGTAAAGGACTTTGGTTTTCCTAGATTATACATTTATGGCAGCTTTCGACGAATGAGTTTTATATTATATCGGTTTTAAAGCCAGCGTTGGATATTAAATATATTGTTTTTGGGAATCGTATCTTTGTATGAGTGTGGGGGCTTAAACTTTATTTTGTGAGACGTGCCTAGAGGTTACACCACTCACTGCATGACTTTATTTTGAGAGCCGTAGAGGTTACACCAGTGCATGAGTTTTTTTAGTCCTTGTTACTTTCTGAGACTCGGAATATCAACCAAAATGTAATCTATCACCTTACATAAGTTAACACGGTGATGGTTAATAATGTGATTTGGACCAAACGTACAATTTTGGTTGGTTACAGACAATCAAACGGTTGGTACAATACAAATCCTCCCGTACTTATTTGGGCTGGCAAGCGAATGAAACCGCTAAGGTTATAGGTAAAGTTTAGGTAGGTACCTAAATTCTGAAAATCAATGGTTATGAATAATATAAACAATATCCAATTGATCCTCTGTGAAGCAATATAACTTGTACCAAACAATAGCAATGAGCATTCGTGTGGGAGAGCTGTAGCGTTCACAAACATCTAGCTGAGCAGATAAACACACTACCGACCGATACATTTAAATGATCTTTAACTATCACAAAATAAGGTTGACTTTAATTGTATTGATAGTACCTACGGTAAAAATTATTCCTACGAGGGGAATATGTCGAGATCGTGAGATAACCTCACGCTGATTTAACTTGAAATTGCTTTACGTAAACTAAGATTTACAGTGGACTCTAATGTAAGTTTGACACAGTTCAAATTTGTAAATAAGTACAGTTATTCGGAAGTTTACGAAGTTGTACCAGTAAATCTCTATGTTATAATATGTCGGGTGGCATTTGAGGTTAGTCGGAAAGTTACCTATGGGTTTACGATACGATATATTCGAAAACAGATTAATTTTCAGGAGTTTGAAAGATTCTGGATAACAAGGGCGTCACCTTTTGGACAACGTGTCTATATAGAAGAAGTTCTTAATTACTATGAAAAATATTTTCATGTTCGATGATAATGCTGCTGAGTTTTTTATTTGAGAAAGTAACTTAACGAATTTTCATAAAACAAAAAGTTGTCTGTCTCCTCGGGATCCATGCCAATCAGCAATCATTTTCAATTAAACATCAATTTTTTAACGATATACCGATTTTTTAGGCAGAGAAAAAGAGAGATGGATGGGCGAAATCAATAAATCGGCTGGCATAGACTGGCTAAAGAAAGCTCAAGACAGAAAAGTATGGAGGAAAATGGAGGAAGCCTTCACTCGATGAGATGTCCTTATTAATACATATTAATTTGAATTAAATCTAATAAATTAAGTTTATTCTATTCATAATTATTTTATTGTACATTTGATATAAGTTTTTTTTATTTTTATTACTATTATATAGTTAGTAGTATGTAGTTGGTTTGTAATAAATTTAAACTATTAAAACCAGCTATCCCGAGTAAATGATAAAAGGCTTATAAAACTCAAACCGAAACAAAGGCAGGGTATCCAATAAGTATCTACATACCTCTTCTGACTATACAATACGGGTGAGGGTCTAGGCACACTTAAAACAAATCCTAGGATTTTTTTATATTTATTAGTGAATCGAGTCCAATCGCTACAAAGAGCCTTATCTTCCTATCAATGAAAACATAATACGGCCAAACATAGAATCTCCTCCTTTATTCGAAGTAATAAAAAAAATCGCAAGCATGCGCGTGACTCTTTTATCTTTCAAGGAGTGTGTCTTGCTTCATCGAGATAGGGTTCAATATCACGTCAATAGTCCACAGTCCGACAAGAGCCATTATGGAACTTATTAGAAGAGACCTTCTGATAAGTTCCATAATGGCTCTTATTAGGGGTTAAAGCAAAAATAATTCCCACGCTGGGCTTTGGGCGCTGGGTTTTGGAGTTGGAGATTGCAGTTCGGTGGTAGATCTGTTCTGCAGTAGGGTTGTCTTGCCTCGTATAACAGCCGCGGGAGTCGAGGTGGTGAAAACCACTCATACTCTGCTGGCTATGCTGTGTGGCATTGCCGGATTGTAGGCGTTGTAGCACGTGAAAAAACTCCACAGGAAACCATAATGTAATCAAAACATTTAAAAATTCGCTTTTTTTGATCTTCCAATGTGCCTTAGCCCTAAGGGTTTTAAAGATACAGTAATATAAAATAGCTGAAACGACAACGGAACGAGAAAGGTTCGAATTGTATTGTTGGTTATTCTGGCTAAATTAAGGTAAACTATTCTCTGACATCAACAAATTGGAATAAACCCTTTTGTTGTATCCTATGAACTTAGTTTGTGGAATTTAGGTTATCGGTACTCAGAGTCGCTTATTGAGATAGCTATATTTGTAGTTTCTCTACGCTATAGAATTTGGAATACGGAAATACGGCAGAACCAAAGTCACCGGGACTCTCCGACCGACGAAATCGTAAAGGTTGCAGCGAGTCGATGGATGTAGGCGGCTGAGGTCCGTTAGTTGTGGCATCGTATGGGGAGGCGGATCGTATATCCAGCAATGGTCGTGAATGGGCTGATATAATGAGGTTGTCGGTACTGTTTCTTTAATATATATAAAAGACTAACCATTTAAGTTATGTTACTTAATAATAATAAAAAAATGACACCGCCCGGGACAGACGTGTCTTTGAGAGATTTTTTATTTTATTTATATTTTTATTAAAAATAATCATGTAAATACAACAAAAGATGATCACCAGAGCACGTGCAAGGGCGGCACAACAAGCGCTCCCAATACCACCACCGCAGCCCGCCTCGGCTAGCTCCACATCCTCGTCCTTGGATGAAGAGGAATTCCAAACGCCGCCTGAGCCGAGTGATGTGTTGAGCAGCGAAGACGAGCTGCCGCCGTCGCCTCGACCGCCGCGAACACCTGTGCGGCGAGGCCGACCCCCACTGTCAGCTGGCTTGGGACCTGCAGGGCGCACTGCCCAGTGACCGGTCCCCGCCGCTGACGGAAGAGCGCAGCGCATGAAGTGGACACAGAAGATGAATGAAAATGTCATGCGCGCGTTCTATAGGGCTACTGAGGGAGGTGCTAACCTGACCGCGTACCGGTCTAAGATGCTTCCTTTGTTTCAGGCCCTTGAACCAACAGTCGCGGTTAACGAGCAGCGACTATCTGATCAGGTACGGGTCATCTAGCACTCAAAATTGTTGAATGACACTGTACTTGATCAACTCCTACGTGAAGTGCTCAGTGCTCAAATGGTGGACCATCCGCGGTGTAACCAGGCTGTGGCGTTGCCACCGCAACACATCATATCAACACCAGTGATTTTCCAGCCTGATTACGCTGTCGAAGAGGTTGGTCATGAGAGCATTGAGGACCCAGAATAATGAGCAATTGAGGAGGGCTTTGGAAGATGCGATTCTAAATTATAGAAATTCGACTGTAAAGCCACGTCTGCCTCGATTCCCCACTCATAGACGTGCTTTGGCTATAGTGGGGGCCTTGAATCCACTACTAGTCCCATATCTGCAGACTAGTAGTGATCTTACTGATACGCACTCTATTCTCTATTGTGGGGCTATTGCGAGTTGCGCGGGTAAAGTTTGCGGGCTCTAACCGTGCTCCGCGCCAGGCTTGCAGCACCCCTACTTGGCAACAGAGAATAGAGAGGCGTATTAGTAGGTTCAGGACCCTCATAGCTAAACTAATTTGCTTTAGGGAGGGTAACCATAGACCTCGGGTTATGCGTTCTGTAACACAGGCTTTTGACGGAACTGAAGTTCAATCTCAGGAGTATTTAGCCTGTGCCACAGAGCGCATAGACTACCTAAAGCAAAAAGTCTATGCATGGGCAAGTCGCATAAAACGAAATAAGAAGCGAGTTGACAGATTTTGGCAGAATCGCATATTTCAAAGTGACCAAAGGAAAGTTTACCGCGAATGGGATAAACTCGATCTACGTGTGTCCGACGGTTAGGTACCGGATCCCGAAACTGGAAATATTTTTTGGCGAGGCATCTGGTCCATGCCGGTCAAACACACGGAAGCGGACTGGATGAATGTGGTAAGAGCTGAATGTGAAAACATCGAAACCATGGACCCTATTAATATCTCTTCGTTAGATGTAAGTAATGCAATCCGCTCGGCCCAAAATTTGAAATGTCCTGGCCCGGACGGATTGCATAACTTTTCGCTGAAATGGTTTCGATGCTCGCATTCGGTTCTGGCCGCACAATTCCAAGAAGCAATTGAGATCGGGTCACTCCCACGTTTTATGACGACGGGTGTAACTTTCCTGCTCCATAAGTCTGGTAGTACTGCGGAACCAAAAAATTATAGACCTATAACATGCTTACCTACTATCTACAAGCTGCTTACATCCATTCTGACTACAAAAATTAACACACATATTGTTACAAACAATATTTTGGCACCTGCTCAGAATGGATGTAGGGTTGGGTCCCGTGGTACTAAGGAGCTCCTCCTCATTGACATGGCCATTAGACCACAGGTCAAACGTGGCAGAGGGAACTTGTCGGCTGCATGGATTGACTATAAGAAGGCTTATGATTCGGTGCCTCATACTTGGTTTGAGAGGGTCTTAGAGATTTATAAAGTAGATAATACTCTAAGATCATTCTTGGGATCATGTATGAGGCAGTGGACCACTGTTCTTCGTCATACAGGCAGCTGAATGGATCCATCTGCCACCAATGATCTGATAAGGATAGAGAGGGGTATATTCCAGGGCGACAGCCTGAGTCCCTTGTGGTTCTGCCTAGCTCTGAATCCACTCCGTACTCTACTGAAAGATTCAGAGATAGGCTATCGCCTTTGAAGAGATGGTGAGGTTATTTTGGACTTGATGTATATGGATGATCTCAAACTTTTTGCGCCAAATAAAACACAGTTAATGGCCCTTTTCAATATCACACAGATATTCAGTATCGCTATTAACATAGAGTTCGGTGTTGATAAGTGTGCGGTCATACAAATACATCGGGGGAAAGTTGTAAATTCTAGTAATTTACAACTTTCAGAGATAATTTCCCTCAAATCTCTCTCAGAAGGTGAAACTTACAAGTACTTTAGTATGCCAGAAGCATTGGGTATAGTGGACAGGGACATGAAGCAGTCGGTGAAGGAATGTTTCTTTTGTCGCCTTACAAAAGTGCTAAATAGCCTTTTGTCAGGTGGCAACAAGGTGCGCGCTTTCAACGGCTGGGTTATGCCACTGCTCACTTATACTTTTGGCATACTAAAATGGACTCAGACTGAACTAGACGCCTTGGACTGTAAGGTTCGTCAACTTTTAACCACTCATCGCATCCCCGATCTTCGGTTATGAGATTGTATATCCCGCGGAAATGTGGTGGTCGAGGCTTTTTAAACGCCAAGACCCTACACAACCGTGAGGTATGCAATCTCAGAAATAATTTCCTTCAAGCCGAATACCAGATGCATCGCGATGTGGTTGCAGTTGATAAGAACCTTACCCCTCTCTCCTTAGCTAACGAGAACTGGCGCAAACCTACGGTGATGAGCATTCAGGACAGGAAGGCTATATGGGAGAGCAAAGAGCTACACGGGAGATTTTACAAGGTTCTCACAGGACCTGATGTAGATCTCCTGAGTTCAGTAAATTGGCTACGCTTAGGTGACCTCTTTGGGGAAACCGAAGGTTTTGTCTGTGCAATTATGGATGAGGTGGTAAAGACGAACAACTACCGGAAGTATATTATGAAAGATGGCACGATCGATATCTGTCGAGCGTGTCATCTTCCTGGGGAGACCCTTCGTCTTTTGTCTTTCGGGTTGTTCGCACCTTGCTAACTCTCAGTACTTGCACATACACAATCAAGTAGCCAAAATTATACACCAGCAACTTGCTCTCCGATACGGCCTTACCGGTCCTGAAGTTCCGTATTATAAGTACACACCGGCGCCAGTTCTCGAAAACGGCCGTGCAACGCTCTATTGGGACCGATCTATCATTACAGACAGGACTATTCTCGCGAATAAGCCTGATATTGTACTGATAGATCGGTTAGAACGGAGGGCGGTGCTCGCTGATGTCACCATACCACATGATGCTAACCTCGTTAAAGCTGAGAAAGATAAACTCAGTAAATATCTTGACTTGGCTAACGAGGTTGTCAGCATGTGGATGTTGATTCAGCGACCATCGTTCCGATAGTCGTTTCAGTTAATGGCGTAATAGCGAAGAGCCTCGATCAACATCTTAAGAGACTCTCGCTGGGAAGTTGGATCAAGGGTCAGATTCAAAAGGCGGTACTCCTGGACTCTTCGCGTATTATCAGGAAGTTCCTCTCTCTGCAGCCCTAGTCACCGGCCGCTTGAGCCTAGCTTCGCGGCCGCTGATCCACCGTTTTGATATATTTTTTAGTGTAGATTAGTTTTATTGTATTTTCTATAGTAAAAAAATTATTTTTAGCGAGATTTAAAATAAATGTAGTGAAATAATAATAATAATAAACCTGCAGGGCAGCTTGTGGCGAGCTGTTGGTGAGCAACGACACCACGGGTATACCGAGTGCTCCCGGGGAAGTTCCTGGTTCTCGTCTCCGCTTGCGGAGTGGTATCCCAAGAGAACCAGATCCCCACCTCTTGCTTGTCTTCATTGGCCGGTCTGAGTGGAGTCGAGAGAGATGCATCTTAGGATGTAGACTCGGGGGTGGAAGTGTCTAATGGCGTAATAGCGAGGAAGCCCGCTCACGTGTCTTCGTGATGGTGAAATCGGGGCCGCACCTCTCGACACCCCTTAGTCGTTTGCACCGATGTTGTTCCTTTACCGGCATTTACGCCAACATTTTGAGGAACCCATCCAGCATTCGGCAAGCCACCGTCTGCCGCTTGTAACAGTATTGAGAGTATGTTTTTGGCAGGCATCCATAGTTTCCCCCATAGCCCAATTACCCAGTCCATCCATTCACCACAATAACATGGCTTTTTTTGTTATTTTAATTTTCCTTTGCAATAGTCTCTACACCTGGCGAATATCATCTTCGGGTGTATCATATTGTGCAACCAAGGATGATATCCGCTATGTGTAGCTCTCGCCTTTAGATTAATTCTCATAAAGGGCTGGGCAGGGCTCTGTGCTGTTGGCTTCGGCTCCACGCATGCCTCCCAAAGGACCGGATCACTATATGGCCCGTGATCATGGAAATGAGAAACAAGAATGATAATAACCTGCAGGGCAGCTTGTGGCGAGCTGTTGGTGAGTAGCGACACCACGGGTATACCGAGTGCTCCCGGGGAAGTTCCTGGTTCTCGTCTTCGCTTGCGGAATGGTACCCCAAGAGAACCAGATCCCCACCTCTTGCTTGCCTTCATTGGCCGGTCTGAGTGGAGTCGCGAGAGAAGCATCTTAGGATGTAGACTCGGGGGTGAAAGTGTCTAATGGCGTAATAACGAGGAAGCCCGCACACGTGTCTTCGTGATGGTGAAATCGGGGCCGCACCTCTCGACAGCCCTTAGTCGTTTGCACCGATGTTGTTCCTTTACCGGCATTTAAGCCAACATTTTGAGGAACCCGTCCAGCATTCGGCAAGCCACCGTCTGCCGCTTGTAACAGTATTGAGAGTATGTTTATGGCAGGCGTCCATAGTTTCCCCCATAGCCCAATTACCCAGTCCATCCATTCACCACAATAACATGGCTTTTTTGTTATTTTAATTTTCCTTTGCAATAGTCTCTACACCTGGCGAATATCATCTTCGGGTGTATCATATTGTGCAACCAAGGATGATATCCGCTATGTGTAGCTCTCGCCTTTAGATTAATTCTCATAAAGGGCTGGGCAGGGCTCTGTGCTGTTGGCTTCGGCTCCACGCATGCCTCCCAAAGGACCGGGTCACTATATGGCCCGTGATCATGGAAATGAGAAACAGAGTAATAATAATAATACTTGACAATTCACACAGCATTATCTAGCCCCAAGCTAAGCAGAGCTAGTGTTATGGGTACTAGATAATTGATATACATATTACAATATATTACATAGATAGTTTTTTTTTATTATACATAGAAAAACGACCAGAACACCCTGAACAAATATTTGCAGATCGTACAAATATTTTGCCTAAGCATTGATCATTAAGGGACTTGTACCAATTGCGCTTTCAAATTGCAGTAAAATTAGACCATCTAAATAGAGAAAAACGATTATGAATGTAATAACATGTTCTAGGAAATTTGCACGTGAAAAAAGTGCACCTAGAATCCTAAATACTGGATAGCGTGACTCAAACATAAACACACCGGTTTAATATTGCAGTAGTAAAATTGAAGTTTTTATTGAAATAATGATTTGTCCCGATTTATTGTTTAAACTTTTAATATTAAAGATATATAGTGCATTTATTTTATCACAATGTCAATGATATTATACAGGGTGGGTTTTTAAGATGGCAATAGATGGCCAAATCTAAAAACCAAATCCACGGAAGATCAGCGCCATGGTATGATCTGCTCTACCATAGCACATGCTGAGTGGAGTCAGATTTTGTCAGTTTTTATTTATATTTAAGGTTAATTTGCTGTACATTACTCATCTGTTCTGGCAAATAAAAATCTTTTTACTTTTTACAAATTTGAAATCAACCACTGCACCGGAATCGGAGCATACACAGTGTCGGCATTTTAAATATGTCGATAGGGTGCGTTAACTGCTTTTGGATTTCGCATTGGCAATATACATATATCGGAATTTTCAAAACGCTCGAGTGTGCCGATGACGTCATTCAAAACAATACCCTTGTACTACAAGGTTATTGTTGCAGATGACGACATCAGTAGAAATACTGGCATAGGTATTGGCCGATAAGCTGATCCAGGGGATGTTATACCATAGACATCTATGCTAAACTCGAAATCCTTACGCTGGGAATGCTCCGATTCCGATCTGGTACAGCCTAGATAACAAAAACATACATACAGCCGAATATTGGACCTACTCTTCTTTTGTATTTGGTCGGTTAACTAATACTTAATATTATAAAGAGGAACATTTTTATTATTTGTTTGCATTGAAAAGGCGCCGAAACTACAGAAACTATTTGAAAAATTACTTCACTGTTGGGAAGCTAAATTATCCTCGGAAACCATAAACATAGTCTTTATTGACAAAGAAAATAACAATCAAATAATATAAACAAATTAAACTGGTATTTACAATCGAAACAATTGAGCTAACTGCAGACTGTTGCAAACAATCTACAGATAGCTCAACTGGTTCATATCCTCGGATGAAATATGCCAATTATATTTAAAAAAAAATGGGACCTTGAATTTTTTGTTAAATACTTGTGCGAAGCCGGGGCGGCCCACTAGTGTATTATAAAACAAACTAGTTTTGTTCTAGCTGGCCTTGTAATGTAAATTTGTGCCCATGGGTACAAATATACATCGGTATATACCTGGGGTACTTTTCACTTCTTAAATATAAAATATCTATAATCACATTGCTTAAATGTTTTTATTTATAGTTTGTTTATTTTATACTCTTATGCACCTGTGTCCAAATTAATGTTTTTTCTATTCTATTCCACTTACCATTTCCTTCAAAATACTATTTATTTTTCGCAATGTTCAGTTGGTTCGGTCCTCTTCATCATATCAGCCCATCCACGTCCACTGCTGGACATAGGCCTCCCCCATACGACTCCACAAATAGCGGTCCTGAGCTGCCTCCATCCATCGACTCCCTGCGACCGCTACGATGTCGTCTGTCCATCGAGTGGATGGTCTCCCAACACTCCGTTTCGCATTGCATCGTGGCCGTCACTCGAGAACCTTTACTCCCCAGCGGTTATCAGTTCTGCAAGCAAGTTCCGTAAATCGTAAATCCGTAGAAGAACTAAAGTCACCGACATAGCTCTCAGAACTAGTAGGCTGAAGCCTAAATGTTTAAAAAAAGTGGGCAGGTCATATAGCTCGGTCCTCTAATCCTCCTAATATTATAATGACGAAAGTTTTTCACAGCGGCTGAAATTTTAGATGCAGTTTAAATACTAGACCTTGAAAAATATAACACGAACAACATAACATAAAAACAACATTAGTAAACAAAGTTCAACTTTATCCCAAAAAATACGAGCAAAGCCGCGGGTAGAAAGTTTTTTTTCAGTCAATATTGTTTGACCACAATCTCACCTGGTGGGAAGTGATGATGTCGGCTACAACATAGGGAAATAAATATTATTGATTCCGTTCTTATACAAAGTTAAACTATTTGTTGGTCGAAATTCGACTGACCACGCGTGCCGGTCACGCGAAGTAAAGCTTACGATTTATTCAAGCGTTGTTTTATTACGAAGAAACGTATTTCTTTCTTGTTCATCATTTTATGGAACTCCTTTGACATGGAATCTGAACATTACTACGTTTGATTGCTACGAGCCCGTAGGTGATTGCTACGGCGTAGACGTGCTACGGCGCAGCAATTTGTATTGATTATTTTGTTGAGTATGTTGCTGAAATTTATTGATAGAAGAATAAAATTTATATTGATGAAAATTATAACATATCTGCATAAGCTGAGTCGTTACTGGCGACTTATAATAAATGTGGTTTCTATAGAAACGTTTAAAGGGTATTTCTATACCATAACTCATTTATGTAATAACTAGCGGCCCATCCCGGCTTTGCACGGATGTACATTTATTTTTTAAACATTTACGCATAAACTTACAGTAAATGCAGGACATAGTTAAACAGTGTATTCAAATGGTGATATAATTTTTTAAATCGGTCCAGTACTTTTTGAGCCAATTCGTTATAAACAAATCTTTCCTCTTTATAATGTTATATAGAAAAGTAGCCTATGCTTTACTACAGACCAAGACCAGTATGCAAAATTTCAGCCCGATTTAGTGAAATCACATAAAAATTTCGCATTTATCATATTCGTTTGATTATTTTCATTTGATTTAGTTTCAGCGTGTGATGATTATTTAAGAAATCGGCCATTAAAAGTAATCCAAATAATTGAACTCCAGCCGATTTTCCCCTCTGAGTTTTGTTTTTCGACACGTATAGGAAATTATAGGTCGTTGACCTAAAATTAGCTTAACACGCAATCACCCACTTGAAAAGGGGAATAATTATTGTATTCATTGGATCGAAAAATATAGCTCGTGTTTATATTTAGACCCGTAACTAAGGTCCAGCTTGTACGAAGTTGAGCAAGTTCATTCTAGCAACCAAATAATAAATAAATAAATAATGCTGAACAGTTCAAACATCATTACTATTATTGCATTATTGCAAATGAGACCCACAATTTAAGACCAAGATATTTCTGACCCAAACTTTAAGACTTTAAGACCAAGACTTTTTTATCATACATATAAAGCACCCAGAACACCCGGAATAAATGTTTGCAGATCGTACAAACATTTGTCCTCAGGCAGGAATCAAGTCTGCAACTTCCAGCGTCGCGGGTGGAGCTTCACCCATTGCACCACAGAGTTTGTCAATTCTAGCAGCATAAGGGCCGAACTTCACCAAATCGGAGATGATATGAGCGGAGAAAATATGTTTTAAACAACGAATAGAATGTCGCTATTCACATATCTGTCTCCGCTCAGCTTCAGTGGTTACCAATGGAGCTACAATACAGTAAAATACAAAATATACTTTATATATATAGTATATCTATAGAAAAAAAGAACAGGAAAACATAAACATAGAAATACTTGCACGATGGGCGGCCTTATCGCTAAAAACAATTCATGAGATGTATCATATTTGTACGTGAAGAAAGCAAAGAAAGATCGAAGCGAAGATATGAGCTGTGCCTCGCAAACTGGCCAATTTCCGCAGCGGAGAGAGAAGAGATGAAAATTAAAAATAAACTGAAAATAAATCTCAACAAACATCCAACGCTCGTCGTACGCAGCTCAGCTTCGCTCTAGCCAGCACACAATTTCACTCCAGTCTGGCCAGTACACATCTCAGCACAGCTTCAGTGGAGAAAACGTAGCAGAAAAACATCTCTTCTCGTCTCCACTTCGGACATCTCCGCACATCTCCGCTTTGGTGAATTCTACGCCTAAGGCTATAAGCACAGATTATGTAATGTTACTTCGTAAGGGTTATTTTTTGAAACCTCAGAATTAAAATATGAAACTAAAGAAACAAAACAACACAATTTTCAAATTAATTATATCTGACACCTTAATACGCCATTTTACCTTATAAATACCATAATATAAGCATCACTTTACCACCTTTTACTGTGCGTAACTCAAAACCTGTCGCTATGCCATTAGGACGCCAGGTGAATTGGCGGCCTAGTTGCCACGGAGACAAATTGCACAGAACTCGTCCGATTAACTGGAAACATCTTGAAAAGGTAATTAGAAGGCAATCTCCGGCCGTCCCGGCCGCTTGCATGCAAGACAGCTAACTGGGACATGAAAACAATCTCGGAAAAATCTATTTGCGGTTTAACTAGCTCTTTATGGGTCAATATTTAGTTTGTAGACTAGTTTATGCATTTTTAGTTTTATTCTAATCGAAGGATCTTTTATCTTACCTAGTTATACCAGCAAAGGCATTGGGATTGGGGCATGGCAAAAAAGGTGTGATTATATGATAATTAAGTTATTATGTATTATAGCATTGCCATACAGCGGGACAATGCAGCCAGCGTCTTGGGGACGCTTCCGACTGGCATTGATATGGACCAGTTGAGCTATCTGTAGATTGTTTGCAACAGTCTACAGTTAGCTCAATTGTTTAAATTGTAAATACTAGTTTGTTTTGTTTCTATAATATTATTTTATTGTTATTTTCTTTGTGAATAAAGAAGTTAATATTAGGTATTATATAAGAGAATTTATAGCTTATATATTATATAAGCTATAAATCTCTCTCTCTATATTATATAAGCAATAAAGCTCTCTCTCGAATCTTTCCTTTAAAATAATAAGATTTTTGTAATTATTATTAGATTCGATACAATAATAATAAAACCCTCAAAATTTTTTTTTTTTTTTCAAAACAATTTCAACCTTTTTGGTCATATTTAAAGTAAAGTGGAGTAAAAGGTATTTATTCTGTTTCACAAAAGTACAAGCAAAACACAGACATGATACTGCGCCTAAGCAAAATTAGTTTTATATTGTTTGTTTCATTTCATTACTCATTAATAGAGAAATATTTTATACGATGCGATAGAAATATTTTTTTTTTACATTTTTTATATTTCTAATGGCAACTCTCAGGTCAACTTCATTCAAATTTCATATATAGAAAAATATTTTCACAATTCAATGTTATTATTTCAAAATTTATTCCATTTCCTTTCGTTTCGCTGCGATCTGATTGAATTGAAATATCAAAAACTGAACTAGTATGCTGTTTATCCGACGGGCGACGAACGTGGAAAGTAAATATTCAATGGCGAAATAGTGAGGTTCACAATAGTATTGCATTTATTTTGTATGGAAGAAATACCTACTGTATTTCTTTCCAAAATAACATTACGCAGTTTGTCACGCAACATGTATATTTTCCTTTCGCCCTATACTATACATATAAAAATCACAAGTTGATATATTATATCAACTTGTGATTTTTGAACTTCGAATTATTTTTCACGTTTATTTATGTATTTTTCTTTCTATTTATGTTTACGCACACGCACTCTTGCATAATAAAAAAAAATATGCAATATTTAAAAAATATATTTTGCACTAAAACACTTGTCAAAAAAATTGCAATGTTCGAAATTCAAAAATACTAGAAAAAAGGTCATCCTCTCGAGGTCCAAAATCACTCCCTTTCAGCTTATTGTTCGTACACCTGTTTCGAATATGAACTAAGTTGCTATAAAACGTATACCACTTATTCATCCACGGAAACCATAAACAAGATGACCCACCCAGTGGCAAATCAGAAAGTACCCATTTGAAGGTAATGCATTCTAGGTTCGTGCCCTACCATACATCGATCATCCATCTTCTTTATTTAGGCACCTGATATATACCATCTACGCCTAAAGTCTTATCAGCGTAAGCCTTTACCGAAGTCATATCCTGGGACGAAGGTTCGCCCGTTGCAGTAGGCAAGTGAAAATGTCTTCAAAGCCAATCGTTCTATAAGGTGTACCTACGAAAATTTTACTGTCTTCTCACGCACTCACCTTCACCTAAAGTGTTATCGGTATCAGCCAAGGATGAAAGATTGCCCGTTGCAGTAGTGAAGATCTCTTCAAAGCCATTCGTTCTAAACGACCATATAAATATATATGTACATACATATGTATATTATTGACTGCGTACGAAAATTTTACTCAAATAAAGTTTAATTTTCTTCACCGTAAGCTGTCTGGCTTTTTATTAAACGCGTGTCAGTCTCCTTACCTAATATTTGTTAGAACATTGTTTATCCGACTTCTCGTAGATTGCAAGTTATAAGCGAAGGCGGGATACATCCTAACTAATACTATAAATGCGAAAATGTGTTTGTTTGTATGTCCTCCCTGCACGCCCGGATGGGGAGTAACATAGGCTACTTTTTGTCCAATGGGAGAAAAAATACTTTTTTATCCCCTAGAAATGTGAAATTCGAATTTAACGCGAGGAACAGCCAGTTGTTGATATTATAAAGTCGCTTCACCGATGACATCTCGCCGGCCATCACCAACGTCGCCAGCCCGCGGAAAACTTGACAAAACAATGTTGGCTATCTACAATATTATTCATACACTGACAGTCATACACAGCTGCTGTATATGACTGTCAGTATCTGTTCGTGGATTTGGTATGTAGTATATAATTAGGTTACGCTTTAAGTTTTGAAAGTGAATTTTTTTACAATGTAGCCTTTCAATGGCAAACTAAGTTTAAAATCGCACATCAAAAAGATATGACCAAATTTAACAAAACATAATCTATGTTGTAGGAAAAATAGGAATTATGAGCTGTACCTTCATATTTATGCACTCGAAAATTTCGATCTGGAGAGCGCAAATCTTTCTTCATCCATAACTAGTAATCATGATGTGCTGTGCTATTATAGCGAGATGTGTCTCGAGGCGTTGCACGTTTTGGATGCAGATAGTTGCAGATGGCGACCGAATTCACGTCCACGCGTTTTTGTTTTATCGAAGGACCGCCGCCATTTCCATCTGACTGCGATATAGCTTTTTAAACTTACGCGATCAGAACAGATTATAATAAATATTCACTGATATTTATTGCGCTTATTTACCTATTTTCCCGACGTTTCAACAAGTTTACAAACGGTTCTGAAGACCAAATGAGGGTAGTTACGAAAAATGTTATCCCCGCTTCACAGAGGTGGTAGCTTTGGTATTCTAGCCGTCCTGGAACTCCAATTGCCTGCATCTCCTCTACATCATTTCGTTTTGGCAGAATCGCTGTAATCTCGTATGTTGAAACTATTGCATCACCGACTTTCCCCCGATAATGGAAAGCTTTACACGACGCTTATTGCCAAAATAAATCATTTACCCGCCCCGGTGTACCTTAATCTATTTGTAGAACAACTTGTGCTACGTTTTCAATTCAGAACGTGACGATTATTACAGTACTCAATCGTTTTAAATTAAATTGGAGTTCCCACGCTTTGTTTAGTTTGAATTTTAGTTAATAAATAAATAATGCTGGACAATCCACACAGCATGCTAAGCAAAGCTTCTGTTACTAGACAAGTATTGTACTTGATGACTGATATACGTAATACAATACATACTAAGATATATATTTTTAACAAACATAAAATATGCCCAGAACACCCGGAATAAACATTTGTCCCAAGCCGGACCTTCGCGCGCCGCGCCACATCGGTCATCAGCCTATTATGCTTTATGTAGGTACCTACTACTGTCTATGTGATATATTATTATTACGTATATCAGTAGTTAAGTACCCATAGTACAAGCTTGGGGCTAGATGATACTGTGTGGATTGTGTAGCAATGTTTATTTATAGTGTCACAATAATAATGTACATGCCCGAAAACAAGATGCATAATATTTTAGTTTTAAGGTTTCCCGTTAACTCACTGTCATTTTAGCAGATTTGGCTATTGTTGTGTAATACCAGTCTTAAGGTTCTGCATCTCCAAAAACTATACCTAATTAAGGAACTCTATCATCATATTAGGAGAAGTTCGTTCATGCTCGCGACACAGTTTCCACCATTCGTTTATTTTACTTGTACTTTGTTCCAAATAAAGATAATATCTTCATTTTATTTTATATTTTTATTATTTATACATATTCACTATTTGTGAGTGTATCACTACACTACGAGTATTTTCGTCACTCATTGGTTCACTTTCTTGTTCTTGATTCGTTATTAAATTGTGGAAAAATCAATGTAGCTGTTTTAATGTTTCTTTTCAATATTAAGAGGGCTTTTGATTGTATACAAAATTATTTTCAAGCTTAATAAAGGCTTGTTTAACAGTTATCATTGCCTGAGTAAATAAATTTGTTGTTGTATCAAAGGTATTTAATAATCTGTTGCTGAGCAAAATCTTCGTCACTAACTAGACGAGTAATTAATCCGAACTTTGCTCCGAACTTGAGCTAACAATAATTAAAGGCTTTGGTTTGCAACTTTTGTTCTAATGAACTATAGTTAAGGTTGGCTTTTTGAGATATAGTGAATGGCCAAATCTGAAACTGTAAGAGAAAAGTCGTGAAAGGAGCCATCACCTCGATTTATTAGAAAATAAAAACAGCACGTTTTTTAATCTTTTCATTTTGTTTGAAATCGAACCTGTTGATTCAAAAAATGTACCTATTTTTGTACCAACAGATTCGTTATCTTATAAGAATCAAACTTAGCAAACGAAATCATGAGGGTTTCTGATTTGGCTTTCCACTCCCATCTCACATTTTGCTGCCAATCGAACACATGGACTAAAAAATAAATATGACACACTGTATTGTTGTACTAACAGATTCGGTATCTGAGTGATAAGGGTTAAACTTTGCAAATGAAACCATGAGCGTTTCGGATTTGGCCAGCCACTCCCATCTCAAAAATCCACCCTGTATATATTGCTTAATAAATTTTCTAATCCTGAATATTCTTGCGAATAAATATTTGATTTTGTGCACTACGTAGAAAAAAGATGTGTATGGCTGCGTAATATCAGCATCCTATTGGTCCACTCTATCCTTTATTCATAATTTTTTGCCATGTGGATATTTTAGAACCCCTATGTCCACTAAAATCCATTGCATGGATCCTTACCACTCTTTTGTGGACCACGGTTTTCCTTTTGAATTTTATTTATCCTCTGAGGTTGATGCGCTTGACGGCTACTCCTAGCTACAACAATACATGATGGATGCGTCGGAACAACAGCAGCGTACGGAACCATCAACAATAATCAAAATAAATTTGGACTATGCCTATCTGCTTACCAGCCTTATGGTCAGACGAAATTATTAGGTGGCAGGGAAGGAGTGGATAAAGGTGGCACAGAATAACGTAAGAGAGAGGAGGCCTATAGGTACACAGTAGTGGAAGCTCAATGGCTGAAAATATAGATGATTACATAAGTGAACACCAATGTCTGGTCTAGGATAAAACAAATTACATGGAGTTGTCACCCAATCTGTAAAATAGTTGTAATTAATTTCTAAAAAATCAATAGTTAAGCCGTTGTCCCACCGCTGCGCTGCGCACGCTGTGCACGACAACGCGGCGCATTTTAGTTGCATGGGTTCGTTTGTTTGACAACGTGGGTCTACGTTTCCACTGCAGCACAAATTATACACGCACGCTGTGCATGGTCACGCGGCCTATATTTCAGCTGCGTACGTGCGTTTTTATGATAACATTGGTCACACGCGTGTGTACGGCGTGTATATCGCGTACGGCGTTCATAGCGTTGACAGCGCTAAACTGCGTGGACGCCGTATTTGAGTAAGCCTCGCGTGTAGCAATGACTTCCTTAACTATTCATGCGTAGCGTAGTCGTGGGCTATCAGATATATTTTCATGCAAAGCGAAGCTAGTCACTCGTGCGTAGCCTCTCCGTGCGCTGCGGTGGGACAACAGCTTAAAGTATTGTATGATATTTTCTCGATTCTACCCTAGACACTGCCTTGTCAAAGCTGTAGATGATGCTAAGCTTACGCAAACAGGGGTAAATCCTCTGTGTTGCGTATAACGGCAATTGTGTATTTCTTTCAATGGATGAACCGTTTTTATTTTGTTTTGTTATTATTTAAAAGGCGAATCCATCGAGCGTTTACTGAAAATCAGTACTCCATTAATTTTGTGAAATAAGCCCGCTCAGTTCGAATCCTATATGAGCGATGGCTCATATAGGATTCGAACTGAGCGGGAAAGCACGAGAGATAACGTAAAACTCAATCTCTCTCTATAATTACGCAGGTTATAATTTTTGTATGAAAACCTTGGTAACTAGACTCCCTTCAATAATGGAACAAAATAACGAAAATATTTTACTCGGCACTCAATAAAGTGAAGGCAAATAAACCCTCTCAAATAAACATAGTGCCTTCAGCTAAAATAAATAAGAGACCCGGTTGAAACCTTCCTGGGACTTAATTAAATACACCAAGGTTAGGGTGTAGGTATGTATGTGTGAGTGCTTAGGTACGCTTTTGTAATAGGAGCTAGCTACAGTAGCTACAATGGAAGACTGCTCGGTGAACAAGATGTTTGTTTGTGAAGAAAATAAAAGAATTGCTGTTCCGCGCGGTTTCACCCGCGTTAAATTCGAATTTTCACATTTCTAGGGGGATAAAAAGGTATTGTTTCCCGTAAATCTCCCATGGGAATATGATGTTTTACCAGGACAAAAAGTACTAGTTACTCTTCATCCTTTCAACTAACTCTATGCTAAAAATCAAGTCAATTTGTTCCTTAGTTAGGGCGTGCGGACAAACAAACAAATAAACAAACCCAAAAAATAACCAACATGCTTTCGCATTTATAATATTAGTTAGGATTACAAACTAGAATCAACTGTTTATTGGATATATGCCAATTTTACCTAACTACGGCAACGCTAAGCTAAGAGGCTAGCTAGAGTTTGAGTTTTCTTTCTAGACTCAAATTGTGTGTGCATATTTGTATTTTGTACGTCCTAACGTAGTGCCTAAACTACTTATCCCATTTTGATAAATTAGGTGTCAACCGATTTATTATTTTTCAGTTCAAGTGACTTAACCAACTACTGCGTTTTATAAGAACTTAATAAATAAATACCACTACCACTCTACCACGGTTATCTGGTAGAGATAAGACAAAAGACAAGACAAGAGTGAACAGGTGTCTTCTAGACCTTCGTGATACAACATCGGCCACATCATCACTTTCCATCAGGTGAGATTGTGGTCAAACGAAGGTATATGTTTTTTACCAATAAGTGTGCAATAAAGAATTTTCTATCTATCAAATAAATTAAACGCCACATTTGACCATAATCTCATCTGGTGGAAAGAGGCAGATTTTGGAAAGTCTAAAAGACACCTATTTGTCTTGAAGAGACAAGACTAGAGAAAATAGAACACACTGTACACGTCTCGTCACGGTTTAATAGCGCTCGGTGAAACTGGAGGGGGTTCTGCGCAGGTGTAAAACGATGTAAAAATCGACTCCTGCGCATCAAGGTCAACGCTATTAAACCATGACGCGACCTGTACCTATTTATGTGAAATTATTTCTGTATGAATACCATGAGCACACCAGAAAATGCGCTATAAAACTGCAATGAATAATTGCTTGCAGTTGGACAGTTTTACGCCGAAATATATTAAGCACTTTTTGTTCAATGATTAACGGACTGGCATACAATAAATTGCAGCTATATTGCATTCCCACATCGAAGCTCAGATTTATAATGCGTTTTTAATACAAGAAATTATGCAAATCTGGTTGTGTAGGTAGGTTATTCTAGATTTTCTCCTTAGGGAGAATTTCAAGGGGGAAATGGAATAAACTAGGCAAAAGCAGCCGCACCGCGGTTAGATGACTTTTCCTAAAGCTCTACCAACGTATACTTTTCGTCTGAATACCTAGGAGTGCGCGTTTGACCGTGTGAGGACATATAGGACCATGGTTCGCGCTTCAAAACGCCTAATGTGTAGGTACTGGCTCTAAGGCTACCTACGCACATTGCGGTTAGCCGGAACATGATCAGGCAAAAATAGTACGAGAAAATAGTTTTATTCGCACATTCGTTCGTTTGCAGCCGCATCAGGCTGCCAAACAACCTCTCCAGTGACTCGGCGGAGCGCTACGGCCTGACTGACGGCTATCCGGATGGTCGCTGTTCGCACTATGCTGATAGTGATAGTTTGCGGTTTCCTGCTATTGAAGGTTTAAGCTGCTTTATGACGTCCATCATGGGAATGAGTCATTTTAAAGAGCCAACAACGATAATTTCTTGACCACATGTTCTGGTTGCGGTTATGTCTAGCCACCACCCGGTTAACCGTAATACTCGTAACAACCACATCATACGGACAGCCGGGCGGCTATCTGCTTAGTGCGCACGTAGCCTAAGGCCTCAGATAAAAAAGTCATGTACGAAAAAGATTATCGAAATCCTATCTGAATGCTAAGTAGGCTTCTTGAATATTGATATTTCAAGTATGTAAATCCTCGTCTAACGTACACAATGAAGACATTTTCGCCTGTCAGTAGAATGACGTAGGTTCACTTCAGACGTTTGCCTGTAAATAAAATGGGATCAAGAGGACGTAGAATATTTTTGCACTTTCCGAAGAATTCACTTGACCGAAGCACCCTTTACGGTATCATCTCAATTTATTCGAGTTTTTGGGATCGGGTCCCATTTTAGAAATATTGTAATGATAGTTAGATGCCATATAAATTATCCATTGTGATAGCAATAATATAGCATAATAGCAAAGATGATAAATGGAAGGAAGCTACAGTGTTTTTTTTTATCAGGTTCGGAAATAATATGAACGGATGAGATTGCTTGAGTCGCAATAGAAGAATATCACAGTATTTTTTTTCTCATACACTAACGTTACGTTGTGGCGGAGTTTTTACCTTGTTCAGTGTAAGTCAGATACGGGATAAGACAGATTGTAAAGATTTTTTTGGTAACCTAATTTGATCATTCGATCGCAGTATGAAAACATGATTACAACAAGAAAACGCCAGCAGCTCTATCGGGAAGGAATATTTGATGAATCCTCAATAAGTTATCAAGAAAGGCAAGTCACGATCTTGAGTGGCCAACATTGAACTATCCTAGGCCTGAGACTGTTAAATTAATGATAATGTACCGGAGTAGCTGGCCGGCAACTGTTGTCGTTATTCGCACGTGTTCCGGACGGGCGCGTGCTTAGAATAAGGACAGCCGACGAAACTTTTCTGAATAACTTCACTATGATGGAGAAGAGTTGGTAAATTTTGATAAAAGTTGCTGTTGCTGTCCGGTTGCAAACTGTGTTGGTATACATGCTCGGCACGTTTTTATACGACGAGTGGGCCGAAAATACACTAGAAATACTAGTTTATCAGAACTATTTTCGCGCGATTCATTTGTTTGTGGTCCGAAGTGATATTAACCCTAATCTACGTACATAATAAATAAATAAATTATGCTGGACAATTCACACAGCATTATCTAGCCCCAAGCTAAGCAGAGCTTGTGTTATGGGTACTAGATAACTGATATACATAATACAATATATTAGATAATATATAGATATTTTTTATTATACATAGAAAACAACCAGCACACCCTGAACAAATATCTGCATATCGTACAAATATTTGTCCCGAGGCGGGAATCGAACCCGCAACCTCTGCGTCGCAGGCGGACCTTCGCCCACCGTGCCACAGAGGTCATCGTACTTTAAATTTATTTACATTGGAGCGCCCTTTACCGGATAGAGAGCATTCAATAGTTTGATACGAACTCAATTATAGTTTTCGATTATTTGAGTTGTTTTTGCATTTTAGATGCACAATTTTGACTACTTTGACAAGTCAGCGCTAGTTAACGAAAACTTTTTCCGGTAATATATTGTAAGAGCAAACTCAGTAAATCTTAGTAAGTTGTTTAATATAAATGTTCTATAATACAAATAACATCCCAGCTTCACAGCATCCACAACATTGATCAGCTGAATAGATTACCCATTCACTGTGACCACTCTCGGTTGTTCTACCGGGAATCGAATGTTGCCTTTGTGGCACTAAAGTCAACATCTCTAGTTCCCATTCCCACTATTTGCTACTAAAACATATTGACGCGACGTTATTTTTCGGGTGAAAGCCAAAATACTGCAGTGTATATCGGATTTCCGTCACAAAGGACTTTGTGTTGCGCTGGGTAACTTGGCCTTTGTAAGCGAATTTAGTCGCATGGTACCTTACTAAGAAGCAATATGAGTGTTTCAAAGAGAAGTTGTCGGTAGGGAATTAATACGATGGAAACACCTGGTTATTTAAATAATTTGCATAAAAATTTGAACTCCATACTAAAATGGACTGTTGAAAGTTCGATGGGGATGGCACAGCCGGCGAAGGTCCGCCTGCGTTGCAGGAGGGGTTCGATTCCCGCCTCGGGACAAACGTTTATACGATCTGTAAATGTTTTGGATTCTGGCTGGGTGTTTTGGTTCAAAATATATATTCAAATCATCTAATATCATCTCTTTCATCGTTTCATCATCGAAGTGTTGGGTCATCAACTCAACTTATATATACTTTTTGATCAGTTATCTAGTACCACACATAACACACTCTGCTTAGCTTGGGGCTGGAAGATGCTGTGTAAAATTGTCTAACATTCTTTATTTTATTATATATCAACGAGTTACTAATAGGTCAATATGAAGCTGCTTTCTGCAATATCATATGGTGAGACTGTAATCAGACGTCCAAATGTCAGCCATTGCATTATTATCAATTGGCTGCTGCCTGCGCCTTCGCCCGCGTTTTATCGGGATAAAAAATAGCCTATATGTTATTCCAGACTATACCCATACCAAATTTCAGCTTAATCGGTTCAGTCGTTTTTGCGTGAAAAAGTAACAAATATCCATACATCCATCCTTACAAACTTTGACGTTTATAATATTATTAGGATGGCTTCTATATATGCACGGATGATGGTTTATTTATCAGGTTGGCAGAACTTGGCTCTTAGGTAGATTACTTGTAAAGTCTATACGGGAACGACCGATATGGCCGCAGTATTGACATACATACGTGCGCTCCAGTGGTTGGTAGTGAGTGGGTCTACGACAGTCGCTACAGCCCTATACGAACCCGACCTATGGCTATGGATTAGAGTGGAATAGAATCAGTAGAATCTAATCCATCAATCCTCGATCAGTATAAGATCGAGCTGAAACCCAAAAAAAAATCAATAAATCATAACATAATATGTATTCCAAGGTAATAATATCTATATTGAGTGTGTGGCTGACAGTACTAATACATACCTTTGAAAAGTGTGACGATTGTGAAATGACATTACCACTGAATTTGATTTTCTATGTTCCGACTAGTTTGTGCCGAAACCAGTGGGACGAACACGGAATGACTCAGAAAATCCGGTAAATGGATCCGAAAACCGATTACTAAACAAGAGACGGATTTATAGCCATACATGCGGTTGTTTTAGTGCCGTATAAAGTAGTACATCGTAACTTAGTTTATTATATGCGTAACTTAGTGTATAATCACAATCAGTATAATTAAATAAATAAATAAATAATACTGGACATTTCACACAGCTTCATCTAGCCCCAAGTTAAGCATAGCTTGTGTTATGGGTATATACTAGATAACTGATATATATAATAGAATATATTACATAAATATATATTTTTTATTATACATAGAGAACGACCAGAACTCCCTGAACAAATATTTGAAGATCGTACAAACATGTGTCCCGAGGCGAGAATCGAACCCGCAACCTCCTGCGTCGCAGACAGACGTCGCCCACCGCGCCACAGAGGTCGTCATATTTACTATAACAACAGCAAAATCCGTTCTTTGTAAAAAAGCTTATCGAAAAAATATCACAATATTTAGCTAACCTACGGTGGAATAAACGCAAATCACTCTTATAAAACAAGACATTTAAATATAAACTCAAACAATCACTGGAATCAGCCCCCACATCTTACAGCAGTCCAACAACAGACCATATCTATGCAAATGCAGAGACCAAACCGACCGAACGTCCGATGGCACGGTATGTGTGTGTAATTGAATCGAAATTGCATTCCACACGTAAAGTTCCGATGGTTCAAATACTTGTTTGCATTGATATTTTACGGTGCTGCATCCGCATTCTGATTTTATTACTATGCTTAGGCGTTGCTTATTCCTATTGGTAAGTATTGCTATGCTATCCAGCATAACGATGAAATTGACAAAACTGTTAGTATTGATAGGAAAATCTTTGAAATTCAAATTTTTTTAATCTTTACTGGTAGCTGTTCTTTTGAAGACTTCAGTTGTGCAGCAAGCGAACGTCCGTCTGCGATGCAGGAGGTTGCGGATTCGATTCTCGTCTCGACAAATGTTAGTACGATCTTAAGATAATTGTTCCGATCTGTCCCCCCTAGCACGGAGATTGTTCTGTAGGGTAGTAATAGACAATGATGACATCACAGCGCCCTACATTGTTAACATTATTGAAGTTGAAGAATATATTTCAAATAATTTACGTATTCGATGACAAAGTAACGTAGTTTTTCTCTATTCTACCCTAGAAAACAATCCTCGTGCTAGGGGGGCTATAATCTATGCAATGTATACCTAACACAAACTTTGTTTAGCTTGGTGTTAGATGATGCTGTGTTAATTGTCCAGCATAATTACATACTCACACGTCTAGCGCAACGACGACCCCGAAGTGGATCCTGACCCCCGACACAATAGATCTTCACCTGTTTCTGTCCTGTGCCGCCTCCGTCCAGCCCAGTGCGAAGATTTGAGGTGAGCGAAGATCCTT
The DNA here is from genome assembly GCA_947859395.1 of Eupithecia insigniata. NCBI lineage: Eukaryota > Metazoa > Arthropoda > Insecta > Lepidoptera > Geometridae > Eupithecia > Eupithecia insigniata. The sequence continues at coordinate 4,194,879 of OX401998.1, forward strand.
CTCCACTTTTCATTTCATTTATTAATTGCTAATGGACAAAGCTCTTACCTGGGAGGGCTACCTTGATAGGATATGCGGGAAGGTAGGTAGCGCATGCTTTGCGCTCCGACGGGTGGCTCGTGTGGTTCCGGCGGAGCTGGCACGAAGCTGTTACTTTGCAACAGTTCACTCGGTGCTACAGTATGGTGCAGAGCTATGGGGGCGCGCTGCTGACTGGGAGCGTGCCTTCCGGATGCAAAAACGAGCCATACGCATCTTAGTTAACATACGACGTGACGTCTCCGCCAGACCACATTTCAAAGAACTAGGCATACTTACACTGCCCAGCATTGTGATAATGCAAGTGGCGGTGTATGTTCGCCTCAACCTTGATAAGTATATGAAGAACGGCGACACTCATTCATACGGGACGCGGAACGCAGTTAAGCTCTCGACTATCGCCCGCTCCCTCACCAAGTCCTCAAAGTTGACTCACGTTATGGGTGCGGCAGTATACAATAAACTGCCAGACTGTGTCACAGCTGCTGGCAGTCTATCTGGCTTCAAGTTCCGTCTGAAACGTTGGCTTGTCGAGCAGAAGTTCTACTCTGTAGGTGAACTACTCGAAAAAAATGAGGCTAATGATAACTAATTTTCTATTATTTTCTATGTAAATTGTTTGACTTTTAATCATTTATCCATTTTTATTTAATTACAATTTCTGTATTGACTCTATGTATAATTCGAATTAATTAAAAACTTGTATACGCCTTGTATACTAATATATAATAAGTTATAGACATGTAAACCGGCTTTATGAATAAATCTGTATTTCTGTAATGTACTTAAGTTAGTAGTATGATTTATAGGTAATTTAAGCTAGCGTTAGTAGGTACATACAACCTGTTGGGCACTGCAATTTCGATTGTTAGGTAGTTATAATTACATTCTCAATGACATAAACCAATGTTAAGGTTACAATTTTAAGTCGCAGTGTCAAATCATTGCAACAATTATAAAAATCATAAGGTTACAATTATAAGAATCTATCAAAGCATGTAGGTACAAAAGTCAGTTTTATTGCAGTCACTTCGTCATTAGATTGTGTTTGGGCCGACCGATAGGTCATCGGCCAACTGACGCTCCAAGGAAAGCTCGTTTTCCAGCCATTCGTAGCACTTGGCCGAGCCAACGCAGCCTGTGTAATTTTGTTCCGCCAATGATGTTGAACTCAGCTACTGGTTTAGAGATTTATCGATTCATCAGTAACCTCCAGGTTCCGTCTTCAAGGGCTGGTGGCAACTCAATTTTCAAAGGAGTGGATAGATTCAAGCACCACGGATGCACTCTACCGGTAACGGTACGGTACTGGCACGGTAACGGTAACGTTGTGTTATTATTCAATTCTACTTAATTATACGCGCCCGAATCACTTTCACACTGATGTTACGGTTAGGACATAATTTTACTAACCATCACACTAGTATGAAGGATAAAAATACGATTTCCGCACCTTAACACTGTATGGATTTAAGTGTCTTTTTCTTAACGTTGTTCCCACCACTGATCATACTGACACTGATGATATGGACTAACCTTCACATGGCTTTTATTTGTGCTTGAAAGGGTTTCGGTGGACCATACCATAAACGTAGACTTCCAACTCTACATTATTTTAATGAAATCAACGCATAATTACGTTCCACAATAAGTAAGAAAAATAATGTACTTATTCGATCGGAATAGTAATGATGAATAATGTCCTCCTGGCCGAATTTCGACCACGGCGGCAATTTCAACGGAGAGTAGCCAGATTCGCACGACATATTAAATAAATAAAAAATCTTGGACAATCCACACAACATCATCTAGCCCCAAGCTAAGCAGAGCTTGTGTAGTGGGTACTTGACGACTGATTTACATAATACAACAAATTAAATATATAGATATTTTTTATTATACATAGAAAATACCCAGAACACTAGAGACAATTTTTTTCAGATCGTTCTCACATTTGTCCTGCGTTGCAGGCGGACCTTCGCCCACCGCGCCACATGGTCGGCCGTCATATTATAATGCACAAAAGTGTGCGCAAACACAGGTTCACTCTCTATTCCGTTACTCTCATAATCCGATGAGACGGTAGACCGATAAGACACGACAGAAGTTAGGCGCAGGACCGACGCGACGGCTTAACGTGCTTTCCGAGGCACGGGGGTGTAACACCGCCTACTTCCTCACTCCGGGCTGCTACTGTGAACTTTTTTTGCTATAAAAACCCCTACAACAACTATTGGCCCGACCCAGGATTTGAAACCAGGACCTCGTTATCAGCGGTTGAACCAGCTAACCGCTACACCTACGAGACAGTCGGCTATCAGAACAGTAATACACCAATAGCATGTAAAAACATACTGAACCGTGAAATTGAACATCCCATGAATAGGGAAGGAAGTACAAAATTGTATCCGGTTTCCGTATTCAATCATTTTTGTAGTGCCAAAGTTTTACACGCACATGTAGAGAACTATTTGATACGTTTTATGCGTTATTTCGTATATATTTTTTACATCAAAATCATTCATTCAAATAAGGGTTTAAATCCTTTATCATTAGATACCTTTTTACAGTGATATTATGGCTTCAAACGAGTGGCTCCCGAGCTCTCTATCATATGATGCCGTCAATATTAAATGCATCTGAAAGTAAGCAGTTAAAGCCCATATTTGAATGCACATTTTTATGGTCTGCGGTGCGGCACTGATTTGCGACAATCTTTACCCTCTTACAAAAAAGTGGACACAGTCAAATATCATAAAGCTACAATGGCACACCCGCACAGAATTACGGACACACATCATTTATACCCGTGTTGGTAATGGAGCACATGGAATTATAGACCTCAGTACCCGAAATCAATTAACTCATACGATGTCTACAAACTGACCGTCGGCCGGCCGTCGTCAGCATGTCAGCATTCAATCAAAACCTGCTTACTTCGGTCCGCAACCACAAATCAAGTTGCCGAGTGTTGGAAATTAGCCGGAGAATTTGGCGAGAACAGAAATGCCGGACAAAAAGCATTGGCAAAATCGTCAAAAAGCATTGGTTCTTAGCTTTCTGGTTTTGTGACATAAATGAACTATTCGCTATTGTTAGACAACGTTCGCTGCGCTGCCGGCTAAAAGAAATAATTAACAAAGCATCTTAGATATAGTTTTCTTTCAGTCAAACAATGATAGAGATAAAAAAGATTTTGGCCCCACATCGGCCACCACTTTGTATTTTTTTATTTTCAAAATAACGGTGCACAATAGAAGATACTTATACACATAAAATTATGTCCTAGTCAGGTTTCTGAAATATTTAATTAAAAAAAAACATAAGTGTAGTTATAACATAATAGTTAATTCATCTGTAAATATCTCAGACACGGCACGCTTTAGAATTTATGTTAAACAACATTTAGTATTGAGTAAGTGTCCTCTATCCAATGACATTATTTAGATTTTACGCGGGGAAAAAAAAACGTAAAATAAATTCATAAAAAAGACAAATTCAAAACGTCTTCGTTTTTGTGATAATTTAGAGATCATTTAAGTTATTCAATGAGCTAATATAAAATAATGATCAAACGGGTTTTTCCCATGCTTCATCATAATTATCATCATATCAGCCTATAGACATCCACTGCTGGACATAACCCCCCCTCCCCCTATGCAATCATATAATTATCCGAGCACAATCATAAAGGGTCGCAACCTTATTAAAGTAAATTTAATTTTTGTCACATTCTCTAGATATTCTGAAATGCTTAGTGGGCCACTCGTAAGAATCAAAGTTCAAAAACCTGCCAGTGTGGTTGCCTACCCGAAAGTGAAAAGGACAACTAGACCACTAGTAGATCGGATTTACTTTTTCAGGGGTCCTTATTATGTTATAAATTGGATCATAATTATTATTAGATAGGTATTAGAAGCTTCCGTTCTACCTTTTACAATTCTCGCATTCCTAAGGAAAATATGACTGTGTTATTTTTTGAGCTTGTGAATTGCGAATAAATAACTTTCATCTCTATTTTAATAATATATATGTTTAAGTATGTGGTTTCATAATTGAAAACAAATCTATAAAGTTTTTTCCCGAACAAAACCCGAGTCCTTACGGCTAAAACACTGTGTAAAAGGCGACCCTATCAGCAGGGTCACTCCTTACGCTGACTCGACGTAAATAAATCCTACGAGCACACGTGCAACTCTGACCTTTATGTTATCTGTGTAAGGTTCAATTTACAACACTAGTCGATACCTATTGCTGATAGTATCTGAATATCGGGGCTTGTAATCGAATTTATAAATCCCTAGCTTTAGGGATAAGAATGTAGAAATTAACTGAATAATTTGTGTTTTGTAACAAAGCTATACTTATTATTTAAATCGCTTAAATTGCTTATCCATAGGTATCAGTCGTGTAGATAAAGATTGGGATTGAAAATGACCACCTCTCGCGTGCTGTCCCGCTTAGATAATAATTATTTGTACAAATATTATGTAAGCGACACAGCATGTCAGAGGCAGTAATTTTTAATCCCTATCTTTATTTACACGACTTATAGATTTGACATTGTAGGTTGACTTATTAGTTGGAGATCAAAAGTCAAAAATTCTTTATTTCCGTAAATACAATAAATGTACGGTACACTTAGAAAAGGTCAAATTCTTAAATTTAAACACTGACATGGAAATAATGTGATATTTTGATTTCGGTCGCTTCGGTATGTAAACTAAAAAATAAAGAAGCGACGAAGAAACAACATCGGTTAAAAATTGTAACAATCGGTACACACCTTAGTTTGTAAAATGTATTGAACGTAAGATATCTCTGTACACAGAACCTGCCGACACAGTCCAACACCCCACGTTGGACTGTGTCGGCGGGCTGTTGCGACATTTCAGTGTTTGAATACTGTAGGCAGCCGACACTGTTTCGTCAACTGGTCGGCGACCCGACTTTGGTGTTTAGACTGATTAAATAAGGTCTTGTTATTTTAGTTTTGATTAAACAAATTTTGAAATTTAATCTAAAATAAGTCTAGCTAGCTTATCATCCAAACAAAATAAATAATATTTTTGTTAAAATATTAATTATCTTTCTTTGTCCTTAGCTTCATTATGGTAATGGCAGTAGTAATATAATCAACCCAGCTTGCTTTCACCTCTAGAATGCTGTCGCAATAATAAGTATCGAGATAGGGCGAGTGCACACTAGACATACTAGACAGTGCAATTAAGGTGAGTACCGTCTGTGCTGTATCTAGCACAGCCTAACTGTGAAGTCGCTGGGACACATTGCATTGTAATTCCGAAATATTATAAATACTTATAATATTAAGTATTTAAGAGGGTGCAAATTTTGATAACACTTCAATACCATCCATATCTACATACAAAGATTTATCCCTTCCACTGTTGGCCAATTTCCATAAATTCACTCATCTGTGGAGGCAATTTTGGGTGGTATATATTTGATCGAATGGAGGCATTGTGCCCAGCTGTTTAAAATCGTGGGAATAAAACCCGCAACTTCATGATTCGCAGGCGAACCTTCATCCACCGCACCGCATCAGTCGTCACTAATTAGGGTGCCCCAAAAATATTACCAGCTATTCGCAATCGGGAAAAATAGGATTATCCAAATAATATACGCAAACGGGTTGTTTCCACGAGCTGCTATTATTGTAAGCTATAAGTAAGGGTTGCTAATGACACTTGGGGTGGTATTTGAAATTGGAAACGTTTCGTGTTTCGTATTAATGGAATTACTCAATCGAATATTTGACTTATCAGTTGTGCCGTTTTTCAACGAATATCGCAATAAGTCAAATCTGAGATTTTGTCTAGACACGAGCGTTTTTCATTAAATTATGAGAAATCAGGATTGATTTTATAAAATTTTCAATATGCAAAGAAGCTCTGAAAATATATCAGACTATATTTTATCGGCATTGACACACTCACTGTGTAGATGAGATATATATATATATTTGCTGTTAAAATTAAAATACTTATAATCCGATTAAAAAACCTTGTTATTTTCTTTATACGAAGGGGTTACAAAACCCAAGCAATATTGGTGGGAAATATGTAACGACATTGATATCAACGAAGCAAAGCCCAAAATAACTTTTGGTTTTGAAACCTTTCATTCATCTGTAAATCAGTTTGAAACCTTTCATTCATAAATACTCTACTATCCGTACGAAGCCGGGGCGGGTTGCTAGTTTTCATATAAGAATCTAACAATCTGCCAAGGAGCCTTCATGACATAAGTGGAAGCGCGGCACTATCTCAACACAATTTGGCAAGCAGACGTCGATAGACGGCCAGTCGTTTGCACACGGCGCAAACAGTCGAGAGTAATGGCAGTCTAACATTCTGAACTGGGATGTCTCTGAACGAAACACGTTAGGGGATATTCTAGAATGATTCAGATTTTGTTGAAGGAATTAGGTAGCACTAGCTGTTGCCTACGAATTTTACCAATTGAAGTGGTTTTAGAGATTGTCTGCGATAAAGCAGAAATTGTTAGATGTACATAATCCGCACTTTATCAGAATATAGGATGGAAGGAACCATTTTGAACTGAAACAAAAGTGGTCAAAATTTGTTGAAATTTACAATAAAATTATAGAAACAAATAAGAACTAGTATTTACAAATGAAACAATTGAGCTAACTGCAGACTGTTGCAAACAACCTAATTATCAAATTAGTTTAGATAGAATAGTATAGTAATTTATTTATTTGCCGAAATCTACCACACATTACAAGCTTACGACGAATTAAACCTAAGTAAAGATGTTTATAGATAATTTTTTGCTACATAATAATATGAATTAAGGGGCTACCCTGACCCAATCAGAGCCGCCATATATTTTATCGTATTATTGCAATATACAAAGGAATTTTCATAAATCCCTTGGCCCGTTTGTGATACCCATCATAAGCTTATTTTTAATGCCTCTGTAATAGTTTTATATTGTATTGCTTAGGAGGATAATTATGCGAAAACAGAGTTCGGTGGCCAAAAATTGCAACTTCGCATCTCTTCCTAAACTATACAAAATGGGATTTTTGAAAATTCCTTTGTATATCGTAATAATACGATAAAATAGGTGGCGGCTCTGATCGGGTCAGGGTAGCCCCTTAATTCATATTATTATGTAGTAAAAAATCATCTATAAACATCTTTATTTAGGCTTTAACGCAATAATACGATAAAATAGCTGGCGGCGCTAGTTTGGGTCTGGGAATCGCCTTAACATCACAGTCCATTAAAAGTGGAAGCATTTCTGATTAAACGTATATAAAAATGTCACAAAAAATAATACACAAGAGAATCGAGCAATAAACCTGATTGATTTATTCAATTATCGAACAATGCGAGCGTCCAATAAGAATTAACGATACCAGGTTCCATGGTTTGCAGGCATATTGGTATCAAAAGGCCTTTATCCAAGTAAATTGTTTTGCGTGTTGCGATAATTGTCATTTCCATTAAAATAGTGCAGCTGCGGTTAATCTTGATAACTCATGACTAGAATATAAAGCAGTGATTGGCACTTTCAGCGTACCATTTCTAGTTATTTACATAATATGTTTTTCTCTAATTTGGCTTAATAATGTTGTTCCAGATTGAGAGAAAATTGAAAGGGGTTCAATCTGTATCGAATGATTCCACTCCACGTACAGTCACCGCCAAAAGTATTCCGGTAAAGGTATATGGTAGCGTGCAATAAGAATTAACGATACCAGATTCCATGGTTTGCAGGCATATTGGTATCAAAGGCCTTTATCCGAGTAAATCGTTTCGCGTGTTGCGATAATTGTCATTTCCATTAAAATAGTGCAGCTGCCGTTAATCTTGACAACTCTTGACTAGAATATAAAGCGGTGATTGACACTTCAGCGTGCCATTTCTAGGTACCTACTTGCTTTTATTTTATCTCTAGTCTGGCTTATTAATTTACTGGCTGTTCTCCGCGGTTTCACCCGCGTTAAATTAGTAAGCCGTATAGGTAAACCGTATCGTAGCGGTCGCAGGGAGTTGATGGATGGAGACGGCTCAGGACCGCTATTTGTGGCGTCTTATGGGGGAGGCCTGTGTCCACCAGTTGACGTGTATGGGCTGATATGATGATGATAGGTAAACCGCAAATATCCCCTGGGAATTTGATGTTTTTACCGGTTCATAAAGAAGCCTATGTTACTCTCTATCCTTTTAACTAGCTCTATGCCAAAAATCAAGAAGATTGCTTGCTTAGTTAGGGCGTGAAGGAAGGACAAACAAACAGACGAACACACTTTTGAATTTGGAATATTAGTTATAACATTTATAACATTATTTTACTCCACGGACAGTCACCGTCAAAAGTATTCTACTATAGGTAGTTATGTTAACAAAAATAGGGTGAAACATTGTATTAAGACTACACTCTACGTTACGATGATCTCGTATGATTTCCGCGTGGTAACGGGCTCCTATCACGAAACATTATGTGGTTATTGGTAGTGTAACGAGAGTTGGCACGATTGTCGTTTGTTTTCCGTATACTGTGACGTCAGCGCTATCACTGTTACCATCAACGGCCTTTACCAGTTCACCGTTGTAGAAATTTGGACGGACAGCAGTGTATGCGGATTCTAAGCTAGCACCACACAGCCACTTCTATTGCAAAATTTCTCTAATATTTTCTATTATTCCACTTGTAATTTTTTATGTTCCGTCGTTTATGTCTAATATTACTACAAAATTATTGTGCGTTGCAATTGTCAAAAGTAAATCCATAACTTTTATCTATTTAGATACCGTAACAAACATGAATACATCAATAACTGGTTCGATCCAGAATATCAATTCGGCTCTATACAATCTTCTCAAGGGTTATTCCATCCTTTTGTATACAGACCCGGTCTCCTATAGAGTCTATTCAAGAAACATTTACATGGCTATGCATATTAGTGAATGTGTTTGTATCAATGGCAAGTTTGTAGCTTTCACATAGATACAGTCAGCACCGAAATCTTTTTATCCTATTTTCCCCATGCTGCGGGGTGCCATGGGGCGGGTTGGGATCGCAGCTCGGTGCCCCCCCCCCCTGGATATCCCTTAGTCACCTCTTACGACTCCCGCTAAGCTGGGTCAGCTACCGAGATGCGACGCTGCACGCACATTTTAAGACAGGGATTCAAAATATAACTTTATTTACTACAGAAAAGTATACAAATTATATTGACATAATAAGAAAAATATCCGCGAGCGACGCCGCGCTGCGTCTCGAGATGCCTCGCGTTGCCCTTAAAAAATATAGTTATTGATATCTGAAACAGGTTTACTAACTAACTTAATGTATTCAGCTGTTCATAATTTTTTAAATAGCTTTTCATGATTTCCGTGACATAATTCTTTATTTATTTAAGACAATCTTGTACCCAATTAAATACGGCGGTATTTCTCTCCATGGTTATTTTATTAATGCACTTAAATATACATTAATGCAATTTTAACCAAGCGCGCTTTACAGTGTTTTTTTTTCTTTTTTTTCTGTAATATTAAAATTATTTATGTCCGCGTTGCTGACAGTACATACTTCCGAGTAATAAAAGAGATCTGTAACTGAAAGACCGCTATGGGAATGGAACGTCGAAATGGACTTATGGCGGCGTGGCATTAGCCTCATGTGACATGTAGACAGTTCAATTATTCTACGAAGAGTCTGAAAGATTCACTTTTCCATGAAACGTTTTTCTATCAAATGCAGATGTTTAAACGATCTGTAGATATTTTTTCAGGGTGTTCTGGGTGTTTCTTTGTTACACAGCATCGTCTAGCCACAAGTTAAACAGAGTTTTTTTTAGGGATACTACATATGTAGATTACTTATATACTTAATACAATATTATGAGAGGAAATATACATTGAAAATACTCAGAATACCCGGAACAAATATCTGTTGTTCGTAAGAACATTTTTCCTGAGGCAAGAATCGAAGCTGCAATCTACTCTGTCACAGACGGACCTTCGTCCACTGTAATACAGAGGAGTTATGATTTAGTAGTGAATTATAAGTTATAACTATAATAATTTAGTATCTCTAAAGCAATAAAAATATATAATAATAATATCGAACACTAAAAGAAAAAAAAAACACTTGAAAAAGTCGATTGACTAGAATCGATATAAGATTACATTTCATATTGTTGTCGATTGGAAAGTACTTAAGTCAGTGCAACAGCTTTAACAATATCTGGAGCCAGGAACGAACTATGGAGAAAATGTGCTCGTATCTCGAAACCACTACGAGAAAATCGAACAAAATGACTCGAGCTGTAATAGCGAATTGAATGAAAATACTAGTCAATAAAAAAGTTTTTTACGTGCATTCTCGTGTATCGTACATTCTATTTTAGCCGCTAGTTGGCAACATTCTTAACACAAAAAACAAGATGAGAATAGAATGTGATACAAGGCCATGAATATACGTAAATAACCGTAAAGATCTATTTATTTAAAAATAGGTCAGTGTCACTGAAATTCAGTTGATAAAAAAGCTTAATAAAACGTTACTCTTCCTCTCCGCATAGCTTAATCCACCAAAAGTCGACCAAATTTAGAGGAAAGAAGATCAATTTGACAAAAGCCGACATAGCCTTAATTTCGTTCGGATATTTTCCGCTAGAGCACGTGTAAAATGTTTTTTCTGACTTATTTTCGTGAGTACCTCATTTTTCGCGTACATATGACATAGACAATAAAATAGAATATAATATAATATACTTTATTGCACAAAAGTTGTACATAGGCGAACATAATGCTGGATAGCAGTTTCTACCTGCTAACCTTTGGGTAGAGTGGATAACAATTTTAGGTAGTGCTATATATCGAAAATTACAAGAAACATACAAAAAATATATATTAATTGTATATTAATAACTCGCGTGACATAGACACTCATTTATTTCCTGCTGCAGTACAAAACAGACATAAAATACATTTTAAAATAACATATCCCCTATGTTATTTTAAAATGTATTTTATCCGTGCGTGTCTACACAGTGAAACGGTTTCTAGGGGATGAGCCGTACTAATCACCCCTTCAAGTATTCGTCAGCAATTAGCGTACAGCTAAATACAAAAAAAAAAGTTACTTATGTAGGCTATATGCTACTTCGTTCATTATTGTCGTCGACCTGACCCACTAGTTTTGTTTGTTTCTCATCAATCATTGTATGAAGCCACCTGTCGATTCCGGACAATACATCTTGATACGGAGGCTGCTAATCTGTTACAAGGATGGACGGAACCGGAAACTGATCACCATCCATTGTGAGTAATTTGACAGAGCGTCTTCAATTATCTAGTTAGTAGGTATACATGAATACACGCGGGTTCGTTTTTGTCATCGCTTGGGGTTTTCTTTGGCAGTTTTTGGTACAAAAGAGGACACCCCTTTATCAAAATGTTCTATTATTATCTTTCTATTCGTTTGTGTGTATTATTTTTCTACGTTCATAGCAATATAGCAGCTAAATAAAGTAGTAAACAATTTATATTAAATGGTTTTACGATATAGGCGATGTTTTACTTATGATAGCTTAGCTTGTAGCACAGTGGCTACGAATATGCTACGAAGTTACTGCTCTGCCTACGTCGCGGCTACGACCTGCGCTGCATGGACATGAAGTTGTTACGCTGTATGTAGACACTGCAACGTAGATCGCTACTACGACGAAGGGCTCATTCATTCAGCATCCGTTTTACAGGATCCGTTTATTTTCCCTTGATGGCGTAAGTAGCTGTAGGAGCGAGTTCACACACCTGACAGTATTCGGGTACAGTAAACGATTGTTACACGACCGTTTTTTACGCATTTTTAGCTTTTGGAAAAAATTGTTTACTGCATCCGAAATACTGTCAGGTGTGTGAACTCACTCCTACCACTACAAACACCAATCACGGGAAAATAAACGGATCCTTTAAAACGGATGCTGTGTGAATGAGCCCTATGCTACGTTTGTAGAACAGTGACTATCCAATAATGTCTACGTAGCTTGGTTCGCTATGTCAACGTCGCTGCTACGACGTAGCTACGCTCGTAGTACAGTGACTTTCAAATCCCTACGAAGTTGCTACGCTCTGTCTACGGTGCTGCTACGCCTAAGCTATAGCTTAAAACTCTGTACTAAGTCAGAGGTAAATAACTATTTACCTATTTGTGACTTAGTACATAGTTTTTACTTTGTACAATTATATAGAAAACTAGAGGTAAAATAACTGTGAACCGAATGTACTCATAGTTAATGTCAAATTTGGAAATAAAGTTTAAATAGATTTTTCCATAACTTAATATTTTCCCCACTAATGGAAGAAGTGAAAACGTATCTATTGAACTCAAAGTACACAATTTTTTCTACAATCAAGTTTAAAATGAAATTAAATCGCGGTGGAATTGCAATTTCCTCTCAAGGTCTAGTTTCTGACTCAAGTTTTAATTGCCCTCCATTATCCAACTTGAGATATTAATATCTTTCATGGGAGTTTAATTTCTGGACATTGTTCTCCGAGATATTGTATACGATGTCTTCTGCTGATTCGTGGAATGCGTCTATTGTTCTAGTAGAGGATTTCAAGTTCGCTACATGATTTGGAAACTCATTGTACGTACGATCTGCAAATATTTGTCTCGGGATTTCTGGGTATTTTCTAAGTTTAATAAAAAATATCTGTCTTTGTAATATATTGTATTATGTATATCAGTTATCTAGTTCCCACAACACAAGCTCTGCTTAGCTTGGGTCTAGATGTTGTTGAGTGGATTGTCCAGCATCATTATTTATTTTATTGAGTGTTTTGGCGCGAAGAGATACAATCATAAGATAGCTCCATGAGTACATCCTAGGTACATCCTAGCACACACATACCCTTTCCAGTATTAGAATGAAGTCTTTATTCCATACATATCTTCATAAAGGTTTGCAAGTACATATTGATTTTATGACGAAATATATTAATTTTAATATGAAAATGGAAATTCTAAAGTCATAGAGGCCTAATTTTCATTTGATGTGGGTGGGTTTATAGCCTGGGAATTTTATGATCGTATATTTTGAAAGACCGTTTTATGTTAAATTTGAGTTAAATTATAAAACATTGGTCTTGAGCTGCTATGCTTTAATTATGAATCCTTTTTATAAAAAATATACATTCCGCATTCGCATTGGTAAGCCTATTTCATGGCTTTCAATAATGGCAATAGGTATCTTTGTAATTAAATTCACATATAATATTGCTAGCCATTTCATAAGACATTATCTCAAACAAAGAATATCAAAATTAACTTCTTTCAAATTTTTTTGTGTATGTATGTATGCATAGTCATTTTTCCAAGGTATCTTTACCAACAGAATAGCGTCCTTTTTGACCTATGTACATTTTTTAAATATAGTTAGAAACTAAAACACTTGTTTAAGACTTTTACGTAATCTGGGTTTACTTTTTAACATTATATTTTTTTATTTTTGCTTGAAAATAATGAAAATTGTTTAAGTACTGTTTTGGTTTTTTTTTACGGTCGATAGACCTTCATTTGCTTACAATCTCACCTGATGGAAAGTGACAATGCGGCCGGTCTTCGACTCTTGTCTTTAAGAGGCCCAGATTATAATTGGAATAACAGAAGCAGACAGCGAGTTCCATTCTTTAACGGTGCGAATGATGAAGGTAGAGGAAAACCGCTTAGTACGAGTGGATGGTATATCCACCAGATAAGGATGGTATTGTGCCGTTCGTCTGCTTGTCCTGGAGTGGAAGGGAGATGATCGGATTAGGTCATCAACTACAAACAAAGGCCTTTGCAACGATGCTCTGGCATATTTACTTGCATTAGAATTTTCGACTCTTTAGACCTTTGATTCTGTGTGACGTCACATAGCCTATAACCACCGAGGTATTGTGAAGAATCATACGATACCTCTTTTGTTGAACTTGTACTAGTAGTTTCGTTGTAGTTTCACGCTACATACATACACATATAGGATGTATATAACCTCATAACCCTCCTACGTTGTAGTCGAGTAATATACATTTTAATCTAATAATTGTATTGCAGTCAGTTGTTTCTATAAATAAAATTTTACAGCATTATTTTTTATCATCGCGGTCGCAGGGAGTCTATGGATGGAGACGGCTCAGGACCGCTATTTGTGGCGTCGTATGAGGGAGGCCTATGTCCAGCAGTGGACGTGTATGGGTTGATATGATGATGATGATGTTTTTTTATTTATTTATTTTATAAGTCCCGAGGCGGGAATCGATCTTCACTCACTAATACCCACGTTGTCCAAGTACTGATCACTTTAGTTCTAGCTGTTGCTATGTAAAATATCTAGCATTATTTATTGTTTCATCATCTTCAGCCAGTATACGTCCACTGCTGAACATAGGCCTCCCCCAAACGCCGCCACGAATAGCGGTCCAGAGCCGCCTCCATCCATCGACACCCTATTTATTTAAGTAGATATGTGTAAACACAAAATGATTTGCAATATTCCAGTAGTAACTAAACAGGAAGTAGTCGGATCACCTGGATGCACCGGATGGCCGCCGGTCGGGCCGGTAGCTCTGATTTTGAATCACCTCATGAATATTTCATACCTGAGCACATATGTCAGCTTGCAGACCACTTGCTTTGCCCATGTTTACTGCTTCCTATTTCGTGTGTTGGGAGTGAAAACTTGTACCTAGAACCTACAATAGTTCTAGATTTTCACTAAATTTATGAGAAATATGGCGTTAGGAAATGAACTTTTCTTATACTCAGTGTGTGTTTTGCCTTAGTAGTTGAGGAATCGATGCCTCTAACTCAACCCTTGGATGTTGTAAGAGCCAACTAAGGGACGGGCAGCAGCTTCCTACTATGTGTTCGACGTGGCACGGCGGGCGAAGGTCCGCCTGCAACGCAGGAAGTTGCGGGTTCGATTCCAGCCTTAGGACAAATGTTTGTACGAGCAAATATTTGTTCCGGGTGTTCCGGGCATTTTCTATGTATAGTAAAAATATCTATCTATGTATGTATATTAGTCATCTAGTATAGAACTCAGTTTCCTTCTGAGTATTTTTCAACAACAACACTGCGATCACCACTCCGCCTGCCAAGCGTGGTGATTATGGCAAACCCCCCCTACATAGCAGACCATCCACTTGATGGACCGACGACAACGTAGCGGTCGCAGGGAGTCGATGGATGGAGGCGGCTCGGGACCGCTATTTGTGGCGTCGTATGGGGGATATGTCCAGCAGTGGACGTGTAAGGGCTGATATGATGATGATGATAGAACCCATAACAAAAACTCTGCTTAACTTGGTGTTAGATGATGCTGTATGGATTGTCAAGCATTATTTATTTGTATTTTAACTTATATTGAAATTTATTTGAGTGTTTATCTAAATGCATTTTTTTATATTTTTTTATTTATATACATGGTAAGTATAACATTTTAAATTTTATTGAATTTTTATCCAGATAAAAACTAATTTTTCAGTTCCCTTGCAGGGTACATATACAATCTTACTACCTAGCCATTCACTTACACTAGAAATGAATTATTTATGTAAGCAAAAATAAATGAATTATTTACACAACATCAACATTGCATCAAACACGTGCACTGCAATTGCAGTTAAATCAATATTTTTTTTCCATTTAAAATTAAGTGGGTACCAATTTTAATATTTCAGCTCTGACTGAGGTTATTCCTAATTCCTTATTTCTGATACCGCAAAATTCAGGGGATTTTCTCGTGATCACATTTCAAAAAATCTGCTCTTAAGTCTGTTGCTCAGAAAGTTGTTCTTAAACTCTTCTGCAATGGATATTACTTAATCTACGCCATTACATTTTTGTTTACTATCAACGAAGACCTCGAGGCGAGTAATCCATTACGTATTGTGCAGCGCTCACAATGTGCTCAGTGTACTGTGAGGCAAGGTGAGGCACACAGTTGTTGGTTGACATTCAATGTAGCTAGCTTTGAGAATAGACAATTCGATTATGTATAAAATTCACTCAGTATTAGAATAAATAACTTTATTTCTTTAGGCTTACAAAATAAACACTTAAACAAATCAAATTTTATGCTATAGACAGCTACATATATATGAAGTTACATATTGTTATGAAAAAAACAAGGTGTTATTAATTTTCTCTTCCCTTCTATTTTTTGTCCACTAGTGGAAGAAGTGAGAAAGATACGAAGCAATAACAACGCTGAGAACCTAGAAGTGTAAAAATCACTAGCAAACATTATTGATTAACTTACACCTATCTTAACACGTTGCTGTGCATGACTCACTGATGAGTCATTTACAAATGTGTTTTTTTAAGGGGACATAAAAGTTAAATATAAATGATAATGTCATTTATATACCTAGATCAAATTAGACTTGCAATCAATATAGAGGTAATACCCAAAATTTTCGTAACCATTAAGTATGCAAATAAGTAATTTTATTGATTGATTCGTTTTGCCAACGGAAGCTAGGAAATAATTATTTGGAAATAACTTAAATGATCCATTGATGATACAAATGAAAATAAAGCATTTAATTATCTAAAACGAGAAAATGTTTTATACACACAACACAAAAACATAATAGAAGCAAATCGTTAATTGTTCTTACATTGATAAAGACCTATGTTGTCATAAATAGTTGATATTTTTATTATTATTTTTTAGTTTTTTTTAATTCTACTAAAGACACAGTTTTTTTTTGTTAATTATTAGTTAATTATTATATCTTGGGTCCTATTATACAGCTTACGCTAGTTCACGATCATACTGACTTAATAATATCGTAAACATTTTGTTGTGTCAGAAATAAACGATTTGATTATATATAAAGAGCAAATCTTGACTTAGATATCTTTCCCCGATATCCCGTTCACTGTTTTTGCTGAAACTATTAATATAATTAACTATTTTCAGTTCAAAGGGTAAACTAACCTCAATTATTTACAAGTTCTTGAGCTCTAATTTTAAATTATTTATCCTCACTAATATTATAAATGCGAAAGTAACTCTGTCTGTCACGTTTTCACGCCAAAACTACAAAACCGATAGAAATGAAATTTGGTACACAGATATTCTAGAGCCTGAGAAAGGACTTAGGCTACTCTTTAATGCGAAAAAAGGGTTGTAAGGGGTTAAAAGACGGGTCGAAAGGTTGTATAGAAGTCATTTTTAGAGCTCAAAGCTTGGAATTAATTTTTTAGGCTGTTGATTAGATATAAATAAGAATTTCATTTAAAGTTTCTACAAATATAACCCTCAAGGGGGTAAAATATCAAAGGGATTAGGGGATGCAAAGTTGAAAATGCTACCCACTGTCACTATTCCACGCGGACGAAGTCGCGGGTACAGCTAGTATACAATAAAGCGAACAATGAAAGAAACAAATTTTTACAAAAGTTGTTAAAAAGGTACATATAAGAATGAACGTTCTTGCAATGGTAGGTTGCCACATTAAAAGCAGATTCTAAAAGAGTTGTAAATTGTATTCATATAATGTATCTACATAAGAGTAGGTAGAGATTAACGAAGTAAGTACTCACTTCCCGGTTCAAACATTACAAAAGCAATTTCCAGGGGCATATGTGGTGCCGTATTCATTTCATTACCGAAGAACGTTCCTTCGTATGCTGTTTAAAATTTTAATTAACTCCCTATTTTCACTTTAGCTAAAATTAATACTAATTATCTAATTCTAAAGCTTTGTACAAAGCCAAGATCAAAGCGGGAATCCTTTCTTCTCTCGTTTCTAAAGTAAATTAAGTTGAGTGGAAAACTGGGTAGGTAATTATAAATCCCAGATTAAAATATTATGCAATGTTAATGATTAACCGATGTATTAAGATACTATAAATCAGAAGTAGTGTCATCTTATCAACCGACTTCAAAAGGAGGAGGTTCTCAATTCGTCTGTATGTTGTTTTTTTTATTATACCTTACATAACCCTGATACATGAATACATGAATACTCATGGACTCGTCCGAGACACGATGGTCACGTGGGTCTCCATGCTAAATCATCAACGCGATCGGCGAATGAGAAGACGAATCTGTTTCCTGGTGTTACCAGTAGCGTAAAATCGTAACTCCCCGAACTCCTGTATGAATCTGATAAAACTATGTGGTTTTGTATTTACCAATTATTTATCACATTGACTCGTGCTTAACTAACCCTGTTTTGACTTATTTAACAAACATAATTGACAATTGTAATTTTTTATTGATTTTTCAATTGACCCTGGACCCTTATAACGTTTGTTTCCCATCTTCTACATTTTATTGAAATTAAGTGGCAACTGGATAGTGGCATCACCTGGAGAAGCTCCCGGAAGTGCAGACCTATTTTCTTGGATCATGTATGTACTTACTTAGAAACTTGTCTTAGCTATCATCACTACATAGTATAAAACAAAGTGGCTCCCTGCTGTCTGTTCCTATGTATGCTTAGATCTTTAACAGGTAACTGTCCAGGCACCGGAGTGGAAATGTCCCATACGTCCAGTTATGGTTTTATAAAAATTCTAATTTTACCTTAAATTAATTGGTATTGATATGGACCAGTTGAGATATCTGTAGGTTTGCAACAGTCTGCAGTTAGCTCAATTGTTTCAATTGTAAATACTAGTTTAATTTGTTTATATTTTTTGATTGTTATTTTCTTTGTCAATAAATATTTGTCCCTAGTAAGAAATATAACAGCTTTATATAAATTTCTCATCAAATCGATCAATCTCAATCATACGTTAACATTATGTCAGAGTAAGAAAAAGCACTTGCAACTGATTATAGTTGACATAATTTATAAGTTCTAATAAAATCTCATATTACACCGTCCGCATAAAAATAATTCCTTATTGCGCCCTCACGACACAGAAACACTTTATTGGAAAGAGTTTTCTTTCTTCTAGGAAGAACTCACTACTAAGTTAACTCTGGCCAAACTGATTATACAATTAATTATGAATAATCGGGGGGTAATTCAATATGAGTAAACGGGTTAACTACGAACCTAGTTTTTGTTGAAAGAACACCAAAGTTTCATCCCTTAAGGAGGAACGAGGGTTGAATTCGTCAAACTACGAAAGTTTTTATAGTAAAATGAATCCTACAATAATATTAAATGGTCAAAGTTTGTATGGATGGATGTATGGATATTTGTTACTCTTTCACGCAAAAACTACTGAAACGATTAGGCTGAAATTTGGTATGGGTATAGTTTGGGACCTGAAATAACATATAGGCTATTTTTTATCCCGATGAAAGCTAGTATACAATATTTGTAAACATTGCTTCCATCACTTTTTTGTCGTCGAATTTGGGACAGAATTTGTCTTACGACGGTCATAGTGCTGAGGAACAATTAACACTAATATACATTTAGAGATCGTTTAAAAAACATGAAGTTTTCTTAGTAAATTGGAAAAAATTAAATTATCTATTGTCTATACTAATATGATAAAGAGGAAAGATTTGATTGTTTGTTTGTTTGCATTGAATAGGCTCCGAAACTACTGAACCGATTTGAAAAATTCTTTCACCGTTGGGAAGCTACACTACCCCCGGTTGACATAGGCTATATATATTAACAAAAAATTGATCCTTAAATTATTGTTAAATACCCGTGCGAATCCGGAGCGAGCCGCTGGTCTTTAAAATAAACAAACGGTGAAACTTTGATCAAAAGTAGTACAATTAGACCCGAACTGTACAGATTTGGGGTTGCCAGAAATGTTGATTGTATTACTGCGTAATTTGTTCAAGAGGTCTTTGATAACGTTACTCACAAAATTTTACCTTAGTTGAGTTAGAAAGTTAAAAAACCTTTTATGGTACATTGGTGTCCAATTATTATTTAATATGTTTATTATCTATTAATTAAGATTTGGTCGAGGATCTCAAGAGGCGCAAATATGCAGGTCTCGACAGAGCCTACGCATTTGCTCCCCTTGGAGTCGAGACCCTAGGTCCGTGGGGTACCGAGGCTCTACGGGTTTTCAAAAAATTATATGAGCGCCTCGTCGAAGCGACGCGTGACCCGAGAGCTGGTGAGTATCTGGCGCAGCGCATTAGCATTGCCATACAGCGGGGCAATGCATGCCAGCGTCTTGGGGACGCTTCCGACTGGTATTCATATGGACCAGTTGAGCTATCTGTAGATTGTTTGCAACAGTCTGCAGTTAGCTCAATTGTAAATACTAGTTTAATTTGTTTATATTATTTGATTGTTATTTTCTTTGTCAATTTAATATTAATAATAAAAATGCTGCACAATTAACAAAGCATAACACATGGGACAAGTAAAAGAAAAATTGAAAAAAATAGGTATAATATAAAATATAGCTATTGTTTTATTCCAGGTTTAGAACTACCTGTAGACAACATTTTAACGGATCGCGTTCAGTATTTTTGGCTTGAAGAGGTAACAAACACCCAAACAAACATCAAAAGTTTCGCATTTATATTAATAAAAATCAAATACGTAGTTTTACTGAAAGAAAAATTCCATTATCTAAAAAAAAAGTAAACTGCATTCCATTTTTAAACAAATACTTGCCTTATATGTTATCCATGCCCATTCAAATGTAATTAAATATATTTTTAATAATAAAAAAAAGACAAGTGCTATTTTGAATGACAAAGAAGTTGAATTTTGGATATCTCTTTTCAATTTATTTTTTCATTAACGCAGTTTAATTTAAAGTTCAAAGTTTACCTTATGAAAACATTAAGTTCCTTGACAAAGTTGAGCGGCAGCTGCCCATTTTAATGAGTAGAATGCAATTAAAGTTTGAAAGAAAGTGTGTATGTTTTTAATTACCTCAGTTGGTACGTGAACAAGCTAAGAATGTTTTATTAAAGGCTTTGTTCATCCTATGATATCTTTTTGTTAGTCTCATATTTTATTACGTAATTACTAGCTGAACCGGCAAACGTTATCGTTCGATATTTTATTCGATATAACGTTATTGCCATCGATCACTACGGGGTTAAAGATTATTACAGCACTCGCTATTAAAAAATGGCATTTGGTGTTACAAAAGTAAAAATTTAGGGTTGTGTATTTTTTAATTACAAATTACAAAAAATATATAACAATTATAAAAATAAAATTTTGGTATCAGCGACCCTTATCACTTAGGGATATAAATATATATAAATAATAGTTAACGTATATAACGTGTATAACTTTTTCTCAGACCTACCGAATATACACAAAAAAAATTATAAAAGCCCGTCAGGCCGTTCGGAGGAGTTTGGTTACAAGCACTGTGATACCGAATATACACAAAAAATTATAAAAATCCGTCAGGCCGTTCGGAGGAGTTTCGTTACAAGCACTGTGACATGAGATTTATACATATTTTTTTTATTTATTTAATTATTGCATACATACATTTACATAGTTCATGTAGGTACAGATAGAAACAGAAAATATTGGAAACGTTTGGAGAAGGCTCTCACCGTCACTGGCGGTCCATACACTAACAACTAGAATATAAGTTATCTATCTACTAACCTTTTAAATTAACTTTATTTTATTATTTGTAACTACAGTGTATTGGAAAATAAAGCTCTTTTTATTTATTTATTTAAGTTATATATAATATATACTTATATATAAAGATGTACGTCACTGAATGCCTACTCGCTAAAATTTTAATTCGCGCAAATATTCATTAAAAATGAATATTCAAGTGTTTCTCAGGTAAATGTACTGTATTGATATCAACTTTTGGTATCCATCTTCTTGTACCCACTCCAGTAAAGTAAGTAAGTAAGCAAGCGTGCTAACCTGCTGATACATCGGGAAAATGAGTAAATAAACGCGTTAAGTACCCACGAATAAGTAAATCATAATAGGTTCCATTCAGTAGAACATGATTTGCCAACGTTGAAATCGGCGCTTTGCATAATTTTCTCTACGCGTGTTTGTATAAGATACGTTACCCACAAACTAGTAGCTTGCGGTTTATAGTAAATTTAGGGTTAAGCCCATCCTAATGGCATGAATATTTTCCTGCCGGCGGCCGGCAGAGAAGCCTGTCAGATCTCCACGCCTTTCCAATTGAAACCTCTCACTGGTTGTGACAGTAGCTACGCATTCGGAATATTGGTCGTTTATTTCAGCATATTCATCTCTTTTTTCAGATCGTAAAGGCGAGAGCTACACATAGTGATTATCATCCTTGGTTACACAATGATACACCCGAAGATGATATCCGCCAGGTGAAGAGACTATTGCAAAGGAATATTAAAATAACAAAAAAGCCATGTTATTGTAGTGAATGGATGGACTGGGTAATTAGGCTGTGGGGGAGACTATGGACGCCTGCCATAAACATTCTCTCAATACTGTTACAAGCGGCAGGCGGTGGCTTGCGGAATGCTGGATGGGCTCCTTAAAATATCGGCGTAAATGCGGGAAAAGGAACAACATCGGTGCAAACGACTACGGGGTGTCGAGATGTGCGGCCCCGATTTCACCATCACGAAGACACGTGAGCGGGTTTCATCGTTATAATACGCCATTAGACACTTCCACCCCCGAGTCTACATCCTAAGATGCATCTCTCGCGACTCCACTCAGACCGGCCAATAAAGGCAAGCATTTGGCAAGGATCTGGTTCTCTTGGGATACCACTCTGCAAGCGGAGACGAGAACCAGGAACTTCCCCAGGAGCACTCGGTATATACGTAGTGTCGCTACTCACCAACAGCTCGCCACAAGCTGCCCTGCGGGTATTATATTACTATTGAAAATTAATGCGCATTTTATACTAAAATGTACTGAATAATATGTTCAATTTAAAATTATAGATTTATTTAATCAATCAACTTAACAGGATTACACACTTAATACAGTATCTTACTCAACTTATAGACTAAAATAGAACTAGAGTAATAATTGAAAACATAATGATTTAACTGGATTTAACCCTAAAAGGAATAGCAGTGTACATCAGAACACAAATTGATGTTTTAAACTGTCCTAATGAAAATTAGAGTAGAGAATGATTTGAATTTAGAGTTTTTTTTTCGTTCAGTACTTTTGGCGTGAAGAGGTAACATTCATCCAAACATCCCTCCACCTAAACATCAATATTTTCGCATTTATTATCATATTTATCACGCTAGCTGATGCCCGCATCTTCGCCCGCGGTTTATCGGGATAAAAAAGCCATAAAAATAGCCTTTATGTGGTCCCAACCTTTACCCATACCCAGCCCAATTAGTTCAGTATTTTTTGAGTGAAAGAGGAACTAACATCCGTACTTAAAACTTTGACATTTATAGTACCTACCTCCTATTAGTAGGACTAAATATTTAGTGTGATATGATTTAGTGTCATAAGATGTAAACCATGATAAATAAGTACCTATGAGTGAATAGGTGCATGAGTTATAGCACGCCTTTGCATCTGCACACACAGATCATAAATTCGCTTCACTCGTGCCTGTTCGATATTCGTATACCGATGAACAGCCAATATGGCCGCCCGACGCAGAACGGCGATGCTCGATCGCGGGCTTTTGATGGATAAAAATTTTGTAGAGGCATTGGGCTTTATTTTTGCCACCAATGGCGACGCATATCCATATCTCGGTCAATTAATTTTATTTTATGTGTTCGGTAACCATCACACTTGAGTAGATGAAGATTGACATAACATTGGAGCAAGCTTTTCAGAAGGAATTTATTCGTTCTCAAGTTGTAGGTGAGACCGAGATAGTACCCTAAGGATTTTTGTTTACCTATTTAAGTACTTGAAGCTTCTTTGAGAGTGAAATAGAGAGTATTAATCAGTATGTCTAAGTATAGGCCATTCAATTTGTCTGGATTGCCGTGCTACTATCACGTCGAAAAAATCGACCCCTCCAACACAGCCCGTGGATGTCGTAAGATTACCTCTACTTCGACCATCCGTCCGTCTGCCAACCGTTTGAAGAAGTCAGTAGACTTATGGCTTGTACTTTGATAGACATATTGTGTTCGACGTTTGAATTCAAAATTGATCGATTATATTATTGAACCACAACGATGTTAAATAAAAAAAAAAAATATTTTAGTTTTGTTCTGAAGCAATTGTTGAGCCCTCGATTTGTTGTGTTTGTTAACAGGTAGGGTGCCTCAAACGCATTTTTCAGCGATTTAATTTTTTCACTGCTTTATTTGTCAGTCGCATTTTGCCTCCATCGTGTTGGTTGAACAACTATTCTATTGTGTATATTTATTGTACACAGCGTTTTTGTTTAAATTGAAACCTGCCTTTTATGACTCAGTTAACAGTGTTACATTTTAGAAATAGCTTTCAGTTATTTTATTGCAGTTCAACTAAAAATTAATTCAACCATTATACAAACAACTTTACCTCCAGCTAAAATCTGCTCTATTATTTAAGTCGTTTCTAAAAATAAGTAAAGTGCTTTACAATCTGCATATGCTTGCTAAAATAAACTGAGCACACCAGACAGCGACAGAAATAAAACTTGAACAAAGGCTCACTTGCGTTCTCCATGAAAATATTTTCGCATATTTGTATTCTTGGTAGTCTCGTCTTTTTTATATTTTTCATAATAAACATACCAGAGTTTAACCAATTGACCTCTTTCATATTGAAGCTTTTTGTAGCACAGTCACATACGAAGGTAAATAGCTTATTTTTTATCAGAGAATACTACAATTTAGAGAATAAAAACTAGTATTTTTAACAGCAGACTGTTGCAAACAATATAGATGTAAGTCAACTGATTAATTTAAATACCAATCGGGAGCGTCTCCAAGATACTGTTAGCTAAATAAATGTTTCTGCTTTTTAATAAACACACCAGAGTTTAACCAATTGCTAGCTCTTTCATAATGAAGCTTTTTGTAGCACAGTTACATACGTAGGTACCAAGCTTATTTTTTTAACACTTATTACTTAATTTTAGAGAATAAAATCTAGTATTTTTAACAGCAGACTGTTGCAAACTATCTAGATGTAGGTACACTGATGCATATAAATACCAATCGGGAGCGTCCGCAAAACTCTGTTGCTTATTGTCTTTATAAAATACCAAAAAAATTTAAAATAACTTAGTGCACTCTCAATAGAAACGAAAACAACACAATATACAAACTTATTTGTGATAACATTGATCCGCGCAGATGGTGCGTTTTCTTTCTATAAATATTTAGGAAAGAATAAACCAACGTTGTTACGTTGATAATGTTGATATTTGCTTTATGTTGGTAAGAGCCAAGGTCTTGACTAGTTCTTTTCCCCTGATATGGCTGACTTAGTCAGACAAAAAATTTACAGCTTTTAGATTTAAATTTAGATTTATTAATTCAAAAAAGTATGTATTATATATAAGTATGTATTGTGTATTTAGCTTACAGTCTAAACCAAAGCACTAACTATACAAAGTACATACATATGTTAGAACTATAATTGACTAAAATTACAATAAAAAAAATAGAATCACTTAGTTAAAATTTAGAATAAAATAGGAAACATTAAAATAAATAGATAATTAAATTTAAATAAAACATATTTCATTTAAAAGTAAGATATGATCTTAGACTATCGTTGAATATGTCGACATTTTACGGTTTTTAACTTTTTTTTGCCAAATGAGAGGGCGAAGGCCTATGCAGCTTTCCCATAAATGTGAAATTCTCAAAGAACACAGAAATGAAGCCTACAAAATGTAGTTGCAAACCATTTGCAGGTTCGATTCCCACCTTAACCGGAAAATATTTGCTGTTGCAAATATTTGTCTCGGGTGTTCTGGATATTTTCTATATTATGTACATATAATAAAAAAAACAATCTATTTATGAAATACAATATATTGCATAGATAGATTGTTTAATTTTGGATATAAATTACCTACATAATATGTAGTTAATGCCTTGGAACAAATGTTTGTACGATCTGCAAAAAATTGTATCGGGTGTTCTGGGTATTTTCTATATATAATAAAAAAATATCTATCTATATAATTTATTATATCATGTATATCAGATCTAGAACCCTTAACAAAGCTCTGCTTAACTTGGGGCTACATGATGCTGTGTGGATTGTCTAGCATTATTGATTTATTTATTTATGAGACCGGACGAGTATTGTTATAAAGCGATTTTGATGATATATCGCTTTAGCCGTTCTAGCAAATTTGATGACTGGATTGGAGGTACTTTTAGTAAGCTATAGACTATAATGGGACGAATGCGGCATGAAATTACTAATGAATTTGATTTTCTGTGTTCGGACTACTTTGGGCCGAAGCCAATAGGGCGAAAACTGAATAACTCAAAAATTATCGCACATCGCAGGAGGCGCGTGTTTTAGATAGGTAAGGTACCTACAGAATATTGTTATTTCCATGCTGGTGCTGTTTACATGAAATAGCAATATCAATAAAAATCGTAACTGAGAACATAGGTACCTATGTATAACAGAAAGCTATATGTATTTATTTCTGTGATTCCAATCTATAGCTTCCAGGCGCTTCTCTATTCGCAACAACATGCCATTTTGTACGACATTAATTTATAAACTTACCGCCGATGACATGAGTTGGAAGATATAAAATCTTAGAGAATATCATAGTCTTTTTCCACTGGCCTTCACAAAGATCACGTGTTAAGTATAATTTAAAATTTAGTTAAATTTATAAACCTCATCAGCACAGGTCCTGCTGTACATACCACCCTCAAACAACTATTATCACCATGCTTAGCAGGGTTCGTGATCGCATTGAAGGTGTTAAAAATACACAGAAGGAAGTTGCCCAGTGCCCTTTGGTAGGTCCCCTTAGTCGACCCTTACGACATCTATGGGCTGAGCTGGATCTATGATTTATTTATTTAGCAACTTATACGGTTTCAATAAAACAATTGTATTCGTTTCTTATTGTTAGTGGAGATATTGATTCTAACGCTGCGAACATAGTATTTGCTTTGTTTGCTCACACTTTTGCACTATAAGTGTACGCACTCTCACGGCTCGCTCGTGACTCGCTGCCGTGGTCGAAACCATTATGTTCGACCACGGCGACAAAAAATCCCTTTGTTCGACCAGTAGAATTTCGCGATAAAACCATGGGCAACATAAGGTAAATACGGTTAAGAGCATGTTTACCGAATTGAGCGAATGCCTTTTGAAATTCAGTTTTGTTCACTTTTCAGAAGAAATGCAAAATCCGCAAAGAAGTTTTCACTTCAAAACCATCACCACCAAGTCCACAGTCTGTTACTTATACCAAATCTAAGAGGGGTTGGTTAGGTATCTTTCTCAGGTGAGGAATTTCAGGTACGTAATTCTGTTACTTTGAACTTTATTTCCAGCGAGTTAAGGCATAAAGACTTCTCAAACCGTTGCAAACTGATTTCTTGTGAATAATGCCAGCGGGCAGGCTGGGCAGTGATCAACGACTGACGACATTTCTCTTGGAACGCTCGACTTTGGGCTAAAGTAGGGCTCTTGGGATTTAAGTTACTCTTAGGGCCGTCATACACAGACTGCTTGGAGCAGTCATTAGCGACTGCATAGTAAACTACTGTCTTGTGCATACCCATATACACGGAACCGCTCGAGCAGTTCTACTGCTTCGGGCGGTCGTGCGATCAAGCAGTCACCAGGAATACACTGACTGCTCGAGGTGTCGGATGCTGGGCGCAGTTACCTCCGCGCTCTTCAATCTTCGTTGCACGCATTTTCCGCCCAGCAGTTGGTATCAATTGCTCGAGCAATTATCAATGGCAGCTTCAGACTGTTGACTATGACTGCAAGTGCGGTCCGTTTATGCTGATCAAGGCTGACTGCTCGAACAGTCCGTGTATGGCGGCCCTTAGGAGTATATAAAACATCGACTAGAGACGACGTACCTATAATATTTATCAATAATGTGATACGATTTTTTTTTTCTTAATGATCAACTGACTATGACCGAAGAGAGTTTAATCTTGGTAGGTACTTGCAAAACAAAATTCTATTGTACTCGGGGTAATTTTATTTAATAATAGGACGAGTAAAACCGAAACATTCAACCAAATAACTTTACTTTTCTTAATGTAAAAACTGCACCATAGGTATTTTAGGCTATTTATATTTTGCCCCCATTGACATGATAAAAGAAGATTATTTCTTGTGTGTTTTGTTACAAAAAGACACAAAGTGCATTAATAAAATTAAATCTTATGTGTTAAATTGATCCCTTTTTGAACCCCTTTCATCCTCCAAGTATTCGTATCTAAAAGAAACCGATCCCTCTATAATACCTGCCCTGAACCCTACGCAGGCAAGTACAGTTAGCGCAAAAATTGTTTTATCCCTTTACACTCGGGCTGATCGAGCTTAAGTTTCATTTAAAAAAAATACCTGGCGCCAAACTACTTAGATTTTCCAAGCGCAACCTACGTCGATCGTTCGTGAGGGAAATTATACACGTGACAACAAAATGCCTAGGAATATTCACAAAAGTAGGTATTATATCTGACTCTGTTGTCTATCTGGGTCTAGGTTTTTAACTTAGATTTCGTTCCCGGCATCCTTGGGGAATTTTACTAAAAAGAATGGATTTAATCGAATTCCCCTAGGTTCATTCATTAAAATACGCTTGGGAAACACTTAAGTGCATTCCTATTCCCTAGCGTATTAAATGAACGAATTATTGAAATTTACCTCTTCTATCGAAATCTCTATACTCATCGGTTTAGATTTTGAGTCGCGGGGCAGTCAATAAATAGATTCATAGTACGACACACATTTTATTGAACGGAGTGAGTGAAGCGAATGAAGTTCTTAGTGCAGCTTGGGTGATTTGGCTGTATGGTTTTGTAATCGAGCATAACTGTTCAACGCGTGATAATCAAATTTGAGTGAAATTTGATAGGTGTATACAGATACAGACATGACATGTGTAGGCTAGAACGAGCTTTTATTTGTTTTGAATTATGAATTCGTACACCGCATTCTACAACAAAGTTAGCCAACCTCTTTGACCTTTTCAGATTAAGAAAAAAGCAAAAAACAATAAGAATTCCATTTTTAAACTGTTTATATTGATTTTTCTTGTAAATTTTTGCGGTATTAGTCGCACGTCATTTCAACACGTCAAAACCCCGGAACCACTCGAGACAGATGAATGAAACTGTCACGACGTTATTGTTAGGACATAACGACTACTTTATCTTTAACTTAGATCTTGCAACATCAACATATTACTTACGTGATAATAAAATTCATTCAGCAAGAACGAACCTGTATGAGGCTAGCGCAAGACCGTAAGGATTGGTAAAAGCGGTTGGAAACCCAGCAGCGGTTAAGTCAAGTAGTCGATGATGATGATGATGATATCGACTACCTCAGACTTAGTGAATCAGTAACGATGACTGTAGTACAATCAGCGTCAAATTGATATTAGCGTCTAGGGTATTCAAAATGATCTGAAAAACATAAAGCAATATGATATACGCAGTTCGAATCATCATATTGTTGTAAGCAACCAAGCTTGCAAGCAAAAGAGAGCTTTGTTAGCTAAGATAATTTTGAAAACCCTGACTGCTCATATAAATATGGAAAAATGGGTAGTAACGTATTTTGACCACCTTGGGTGCTTACAACAATATGATGATTCGAACTGCGTATTTCAAATAGCTTTTATCTTTTTCCGACCATTTTGACTACTCTACAGAAGCTCATATGAATTTGACGCTGACTGTACATAATTCCCGCCCACACTCAACCACCGTTTAGTAACACCGTCACGCGTTGCGGCTGTCATTTTGAAGGCTCGAAGATGAACTGCTCTCCTCAAGGCGCACTCTGAGCTTTATTCCAATAGTATAAGATCTAAGTGAATGCTTCAAAGTAAACTACCTGCTTCAAGAAGCGTTCTGAACCCTGTTCCAATGGAATAAGGAAGTGAGACTTGTAGTTTAAGCACTTGTCGATTTGCGTAACTTTGGAATTTAGGTAAACGATAGCCCAGTTATAAGCGGTTTATAATGTGAAATAAAAAATAAACTAAAGCTTTGAAGAAATAATTATAACACGTTAGTTTTTTTACGGAGTTGAAGTTTTGTTGTACTTACTATATGTATGCGTAAGATTAGATTTCAACCCGAGTAGCGACCTCTGCTGATGGCGCTTTGAAACAGGCCGTGAATAAGGATAAACGACGAACAAAAGAACATTAAATTTTAATAGTATTAAATGCCGTCCACTTCTGAACCTCCTCCTACTTGCAAGAGAGATTTTGCATAGCACGCTATCATGACGCTTTGAAGGCGGATTGGTGATCACAGTTGAGATGTTAAAAATACACAAAAAGAACTGCTGTCTTTCCTTGCAGGTTCCTTTAGGCGGCTCTTATGATACGGAACATAATTGTATATCCACACTGTCGTGAATGCAGAAAATCATCATCATCATCATCATCATCATCAGCCCGTACACGTCTACTGCTGAACATAGGCCT
Source organism: Eupithecia insigniata (assembly GCA_947859395.1). Classification (NCBI taxonomy): domain Eukaryota; kingdom Metazoa; phylum Arthropoda; class Insecta; order Lepidoptera; family Geometridae; genus Eupithecia; species Eupithecia insigniata. The sequence goes on from OX401998.1 coordinate 4,225,452, forward strand.
CCCCCAAATGACGCCACGAATACGGAAAATACAGGATCCTAATTCAGCAAAATTTCTAATCGCTTCACCAGAATGGTTTTGGCTCAGAATGTCATATTTTGGCATATTAACAGTGATGAAAGAAAGTACTGATGGAGGGCCACGTGCCAAAAATGACACTTTGAAACTATTCTATCAATCTTTCCGTGCAAATAGCACCGCACGCATTATCTAGACTTTCTTTCATCTATGGACGATTCTGCAACCATACCATGGTCATAGTAAAGCTTAGTTAGAAGAATTAAATCTCCAGACGTAAAAAAAACAATCCTTCAATCAAATTTGTCAAAAGCAAAATGCCTTTTCCCAACAGTGGGCTAGTATGATGATGCTAATGAAACACAGCGTATTCAGTTTAGGTTGAAGCTACTTGTATAATAACCAACCTGACCTCCAAAGTTACATGGGCATGCTAAATTTCGTTCGATTAACCGTTCTTCACTTAGCTGATTGCGATTTCCACAGAGATATACATTTACATTTAAAATTCCTGGTGCAAATGAAAAAATTGTCTTCATTCCAGACGCCTAATACCTAAACGCTTCTCGTTTAGTCTTCTCCGAAAACCACTATGAGTAGATACTATGTAAATATTTTAACGAAATAAACTCAAAAATTTACGACTTCGGCGGGACTTGAATCCGCAACCTTCCCCTGAATACGGGACTGCGCTAACAGACCCGTATATTAGTATTTTTTCGTTATTCCAAGTCCCAAACTATACCCATACCAAATTTCAGCCTAATCGGTTCATTAGTATTAGCGTGAAAGAGTAACAAACAAACTTTGACATTTATAATATTAGTAGACATTTATAATATTAGAGGATAGGATAACAACCTGATATACATAGCGGCACGTAACTTTAGCGCTGACCGTTATTGCGCAGAAGTAAAAAATAAGATACCTGACCTAGCGGTACATTACCCATACGCAGCTATCCCCTCCGCGTTTTGCTCAGCGCTAGACTTACGTGCCGCTACTTGTATTATACTGCTATTCCGTAGAATAGCAGACTAATATCTGTCTGCTATTCAATAGACCTGATATTCAGTAGAACCATTAAGAAGTTAGCAATATTGGCACATCTGCCGAGTTTCGAAGTTATACAAAAAACTACGCAGCTCCAGCGTTTCTATTTATTTACTTGCAAGTCACCTCGTTAAAAATAATTCACCTCGTAACATCGGTAGGTAAATATTTCAGTAACTTTGCGAATTTAACGTAGCTTTTACCAGGGAAGTTTAAAACAATACGAGGCAATGCTTTCAGCTTAGTGAAGCTATTTGGATAGTTTCGTTCTGTTAATATTTTGCTTTTATATATACAGGGTGTAACAAAAATAATGGCCCAAACTTTCATGGGGGTTCAGCTTCGAACACAGATCACGGGAAAAATCATAAAAAAAAAATCCCGACTTGTTTTTCGAAAATATAAATAAAAAGAAAATCATCAGACTAGGCAATAACTGATCCTCCTCGAAGGGTTCCCGCCTTGCCGTGGCGGGGGGGCTTAGTAATCGCGGCTTGGTCACCCGCGATGAAGCTAAGCCATGGGGCCGTGCCAACGCAGACGGCGACACGGCCGGCCCCGAGACGGACCGCTCCTCTGGGTTTTGCGCCCTAAACCTAGTTGGAGCGGTAGTAGGTTGCGGTGTCGTATGGGAGGCACCCCAACTGAGGCGGGCGGCTGTGCTGTATGGGCGGCATGACCGCAGAAAGGTGGAGGCCGCGGCGGGAGAGGAGTGTCGGTATTGAGGTGCGCCGCTCTCCCTGCCTTCCGCGGCCTTAGCGGGGTCGCCACCGTTTGATGGCGGACGCGGTGGGGTCACAGGGGAAGAGGAGTGTCGGTATTGCGAGGGCCGCTCTCCCTATCCTCTGTGACCGTGTGAAAACTAATCGGGATTAAAAAAAAAAAAATTCCCGTGTTCTATGTTCGAAGCTGAACCCCCCTGAAAGTCTGATCCGTTATTTTTGTTACACCCTGTATATGAGCTGCTGCTCGCGCCTTCGCCCGCGTTTTATCGGGATAAAAAATAGCCTATATGTTATTCCAGGTCTCAAACTATACCCATACCAAATATCAGCCTAATCGGTTCAGTAATTGTTGCGTAAAAGAATAACAAATATCCATACATACATCCATCCATACAAACTTTGACATTTATAATATACTAGCTGCTGCCCGCGCCTTCGCCGCATTTTATCGGGATAAAATATAGCCTATATATTATTCCAGGTCCCCAACTAAACTCATACCAAATTTCAAAGTAGTTTTTGCGTGAAAAAGTAACAAATATCCATACATCCATACAAACTTTGACATTTATAATATACTTGCTACTACCCGCGCCTTCGCCCGCGTTCGCGGGCCGGTTATCGGGATAAAATATTGCCTATATATTATTCCAGGTCCCAAACTAAACTCATACCAAATTTCAGCCTAATCGGTTCAGTAGTTTTTGCGTGAAAGAGTAACAAATATCCATACATCTATCCATACAAACTAAGAATTTTTTTATAAAAGTATTATTGCTAAACTCTACTCGAATGAAATCGCGGGCGGGTCAACTAGTAAAAAATCAATAGGAATAGCTATAATAGGATACTCTATTTCCCAAGAACCTTGTAGAATCGTTTCAACTTAATCCGATGATAGGTTAATTTTCATTCCCTGCTTTATATAACCCTCAACGGAATGCTAAATTTATGCGGGCACGTCCATAAATTAAGCTGTGGTATTTTATGTATTAATTTGGGATAAAACTTAAATTAGCTAAATATATTAGAGGTTTTTAGTATAATTTAAATGCATTTATGTGTTCAGCTGATGATTGGTGATTTTTAACATACTTTAACCTCTTCAGATCTGAGTCTTCATCATCATCATCATCAGCCCATACACGTCCACTGCTGGACACAGGCCTCCCCCGTACGACGCCACAAATAGCGGTCCTGCCGGAGCGAGCGGAGCGAGTGGATGGTCTCCCATGTAGGGGGGGATTTGCCATAATCACCACGCTTGGCAGGCGGACTGGTGATCGCAGTGTTGGTGTTTAAAAATACTCAGAAGGAAGCTGCTGCCCTTCCTCTGCTAGGTTCCCTTAGTCGGGTCTTACGATATCCATGGGTTGAGTTGGAGGGGTCGATATTCGTACGCCGCGGCCCCACGGCCCTCTGAGCCTTATAAAAATTAAATCAAAGTTTTTTTTAATGTTAAAATACTAATATCAGACTCCAAATAAAATATTGTACTAAATAAAAAACAAAACTTTAATTTTGAAATTACATATATGTTTTTTTTTTTGTATTTACGTTAGGCGATATTTCCGCCAATTATTGACTGATTTTGAAAATTCTTTGACCATTGTATAAAAATAATCCCGAGGTTGTCCCATAAAAATGTTATCCCTAGGGGATTAGTATTAAGCAAAACTTAAAAACAATGTAAAAGTAAGGCATTCGAAGACGATTATTATCGTTTTTAAAACACGCCCAATTATTATTCACCACTCGTTTCTCTTTAAAAGAATTAGCGAATTTGATTTATCGTGCCATTGCACCAGATTTGATTTGATTTATCTCAATCACACAAACATTATTGACTTAATAACGTAACTACAAACTAGTTTTTTGCCCGGAAACAGCGTGTGCGAAGCCGCAGGCAGAAACTAGTTCATCATCATCATTAGTCCACTGCTGGACATAGGCCTCCCCTAAAGAGCGCCATAGGGCCCTGTCTTCAGCTTACCGCATCCAGCATCTGTCTACAGTCTTTCGCAGATCGTCATACCACCTGGCCGGAGGGCGTCCTACACTACGTTTGCCGAGTCGTGGTCTCCTGAATAATAATCAAATGTCATCTGGCCAGTTTCCGACACTCCACCATTCATTATGATAAATTTATAGTAAATAAATTTTTATTGTTCAAGACAATTGCTATTAGCAACTCTGATTCATTTATCTCACGCTAAACTTCATCATATCAGCCCACATTGCTAGACATAGGCCTTCCCCATACGACGACACAAATAGCGGGCCTGAGCCGCCTCCATCCATCGACTCCTTGCGACCGCCACTATGTCGCTAAACGCTAAACTTAACTTTTTAAATTATGATCCAAAATACCAAAAACCATTAAATAGATAAACTATTTTATGCCTTCTGTGATATTTGTTTCTTGCAATGTGCACAAAGTATGCACTAAAGTGTTTATAGAGTAGCAGTTGTTGTAGTTCTTGCAAGTAAATTAGTAAAGTTGAACGCAGGTGTTGTATTCAAACTTCAAGCTCTGGGACTTTGTATGTGAAGAAACAAAGCAGGTCTAGAAACCTACAATATCCGGGGACGAAGACAAACTAAAAGCGTTTGCCTAATTATTGCTACAACAATAATAAATATCTTCACTAGGGAAACTACATCCCCAATGTCAATGAGATTTTGCATACACATTTAATCGGAAAAGAAATAGCTATTGTTTGCAGCCTTTTCGTAAAAAAAACATCATTAAATGATAGCGAAGTCATCTTCAGTATATTTTTAATATATGATAAACACGTTTATTCGAAAATCTATAACGTGAAACAGCAAAAAATACGCATGGACCGGCCTCTGCGTTGTTCGTAGTCTTCTTTAGATGATTTACTCCAAATACTTCAATTGGCAATTATTGCAAAAACAAATCTGAAAGATCTTTCAAATCAAAATTAAAATTATTTATTTATACATGATATAATATCATAATATTGTGCCTCCAATTAATTTTGCCTAGTACATTGAATATAATCTCATGGATTACTACATACAATCTAATGAGACACAAAAAATACAAATATATCAATAGTTTAATACTTTATAGCATAGAAAAAAATCCTAAGTTAGTAAAGCTTTAGACGCAGCTAGTGTCATGTCTGTGATTTAATGCCGAATCGAAAACCTCTAAACGAACTGAAAAAGGAAATATACGAGTACATATGTATTTTAATCAAAACTAGAATAAGTTTTCGAGGCACCTCAGCTGAGTTCGAGTTGAGGTCATGGTAACAATTGAAGATATGGGGTTCAATCTCCAGTGTCAGAAATAACTGATTGAATTAATGGCCTCGTATATTTTTTATGCTTCTGAAACCAGATAAGTAGTATCATCAATGTTAAGAGATCGTTTACCCTAAAATGAACTTAATTATCCCATTAGGACGGACTCAATAGGTAAAAAGAAATGAACGAACAAAGAATTGCGCGTTACAGACCTAAAGTACAGTTTCACCTGTAGTTTTACAAATATAAATATTTTTTTATTACTTTTCAAGTAAGAACTATTATTAATAGTTATGAGTTGGTGATTTTAATTTCCGAATTCAACAATACCCATGGGAATCGAGACGTAGGGGGATATTTGATTACCTAATCAACACATAATAGGTAAGTATATACATATTATAGCTAGATATTAGTTTTGAAATCCGATAGGTAGCCTTGAGATATCTTGCTCCTTAACCATAATTATCTTATACCTTTAAACGAGCAATTCTTGTATATCATCATCATCATCATCATCATCAGCCCATACACGTCCACTGCTGGACATAGGCCTCCCCCGTACGACGCCACAAATAGCGGTCCCGAGCCGCCTCCATCCATCGACTCTCTGCGACCGCTACGATGTCGTCAGTCCATCGAGTGGATGGTCTCCCATGTAGGGGGGGATTTGCTATAATCACCACGCTTGGCAGGCGGATTGGTGATCGCAGTGTTGGTGTTTAAAAATACTCAGACGGAAGCTGCTGCCCTTCCTCTGGTAGGTTCCCTTAGTCGGCTCTTACGACATCCACGGGTTGAGTTGGAGGGGTCGATATTCGTACGCCGCGGCCCCACGGCAATTCTTGTATATATATAATCTGAATCTCGGAAAAGCTCCAACGATTTTCATGAAACTAAGTATACAGGAGGTATTGGGGGCGACAAATCGGTCTAGCTAGGATTCATTTTTAGAAAATGTTGTTTTATTCGTGTTTTCAATAATCAACTTTCCGGTAGGGCACTCCCACAGACAAGATTTCGACGCTACAAAGCCTTCATCATGCATGACCGCTTTTTTTAATTTATTGCACATACTCGGATATGACGTCACAATGGGGGAGGAAAGTTGTCAGTTAAGATCCGATGCTAAGATAGATGAACCCATAGACATAAAGTCCATTATTTTTGTTCGTTGATAGGAAAAATACACAGAAATCTAATAGGGAAGCAGCTCTACCATGTCTGTGGAAAAATATGACTGTTCCTGACATCTATTGGCGAATAATAATACTTTTTTTTTAATTGGGAGCATCTAACTTCTCTAAAGACAACAATACTAAAGCTACTCCAGCAGGTAGCGTTGTTAAGTAACACGCAAATGAGTGTTTGGTTTGAGGTTAGACAAAGGAAATAAATTGTTTATTTATATTATCTGAGTATTTTTCAACGCCAACACTGCGATCACAAATCCGCCTGCCAAGCGTGGTGATTATGGCAAATCCCTCCCTACATGGGAAACCATCCACTCGATGGACCGACGACATTGTAGCGGTCGCAGGGAGTCGATGGATGGAGGCGGCTCAGGACCGCTATTTGGGGCGTCGTAGGGGTGAGGCTTATGTCCAGCAGTGGACGTGTATGGGCTGATATAATAATAATGATAATGATTATTTGTGTATTTTTAACTCACGTGTTAAATGTAATTTCAAAATAATACAATATACATAAAATAAAAATACCGCGCAAAGCTCAGTCATACGGGTACTAACACTATTTGCTGAAATTTTGGTACAGTAGGTCTTAGTCCTTTCACTTTGCTATTGGGTGTATGCTATAAAATTAAATCTTTAATCACAGTGCCGGCTATAGACCAAATTTTTTTTATTTTATTTCTATTTAAATTGAATTGAGAAGACAGCTCGATCTTGTCACGACATTCTGACAGGCTTCGGAGCTCAAGAGCCCTAGAAACAGATGAAGGGCGCCGGTGACGTGATCAATCGCTTTGTGGCTTCGCACCGCTGAGTCGCTATGTGGATTGCTCTTGGAAAACCAAAGTAGAATGGTCACGGAATAACAGTAGTGATTTCGGAGTTGCCAAAACTAAACTAAGAGAGCACTAAAAATGATGCTATCCTTTTTATTTCGAAAACTAGCTAAGCCGCCCGCGGCTTCGCCCACGTTGACTGCTTAGAATAAAAATAGAAGAAAGATGTGAAAAGATAAAAAAGCTCGAAGATAGGTACCATAAATCAGTCATAAGTATAAATAAAACCTCCGAAAAATTTACCTCGAACTTTTTGGTAGTTGAACGTAGTGAGAAAATCTTAAGTTTTATGTATGAAGTCTATAAAGCGCTGTGTCTTGACAGTGTTTTCGATGAAAGCGGCTTGATTTTTCCGACAATTCCAACAATTATCGTTATACTTCATCCAATTTACACAAAACCTTTACAAATTATTAAACCTTCCTCGTGAATCACTCTACCTATCGATTGGTGAAAGCCGCATAAAATCCGTTCAATAGTTTTTTAGTTTATCGCGAACATACAGACAAACAGACGCGGCTTTGTTTTATAATTTGTAGTGTTTTTAATGATCTAAAAATCATCACAGATGAATTTCGGCAAATAGGTTTAGACCTAAATTTTTCAAAGTGCGAGCTTTTTATTTCGGACTCTTGTGTAGACAAAAACAATATCATAATAAAATTCAATAGTTTGGCTCCCAACATTACAGTTGTAGATAAATGTTCTCTTCGCCTCCTTGGTTCACCAATTTTTGATGAGTCTTTTCAGTCATTTGTAGATGAGAAAATTCAAAATTTCAACAAAACCTCGGACAGACTTCTCAAAATTAATAGCCATATGGCCTTTACAATTATTCGGTTTTGCTTGTTTGTACCTAAATTTACGTATTTTTTGAGATGTTGTCAACTCTGGAAACACAGCGAGCTCTTGGAAGGCTTAGACAACATAATAAAGAGTACTTTATCATCGGTTTTGAATATCTGCTTCGATGACAAGACATGGTCGCAGGCCTCCCTGCCTGTCAAATTGGGAGGCTTAGGTATCCGCAAAATTTCAAGTGTCGCCCTGCCAGCGTTCTTGTCTTCTGTCTACAGCACTAGTTCTTTAGTGGAAAAAATTTTAAAGCTGTCTTTGGTCTCACCTGGAAATACATTCAAAATTTCGTTTTTAGACGAGGCTCGAATGGCTTGGCATAGTGCTTGCCCTGATGCTGCTCCCCCAAAACTCTTTTGTCCCAACGGCAATGGGACGGGCCTCTGTGTGAGTTGACACGGAATTGTTTGTTACAAACGTGCTCCAGCTCTGCAGATCGTGCCCGTCTCCTGGCCGTTTCTAAATGGGAGTCAGGACATTGGTTGCAAGCACTTCCTTCATATAATACTGGCACTCTATTGGATCGTAACTTTCCGTATAGCAACATGCCTTCGGTTGGGTGCAAGGTGTTGCGCGCCTCATCAATGCCAGTGCGGTACTGTTGTCAAACAGCTTGGTCATCACGGATTATCGTGTACTAGGGCTGCCGGTCGGACTTCTCGCCATGCCAGCCTTAACGACATCATCCGACGGGCCTTTGTCACCGCTAACGTACCAGCTATTCTCGAACCGAATGGTCTGTTGCGTGATGATGGTAAGAGGCCCGACGGCATGACTTTAGTCCCTTGGAAGCTGGGGAGGCCTATTGTGTGGGACGCTACATATGTCGACACACTTGCGCCTTCCCATCTTTCAAGGACATCCGTGAGGGCTGGTTCGGCGGCAGATTTGGCCGAGGATCTCAAGAGGCGCAAATATGCAGGTCTCGACAGAGCCTACGCATTTGCTCCCCTTGGAGTCGAGACCCTAGGTCCGTGGGGTACGGAGGCTCTCCGGGTTTTCAAAAAATTATCTGAGCGCCTGGTCGAAGCGACGCGTGACCCGAGAGCTGGTGAGTATCTGGCGCAGCGCATTAGCATTGCCATACAGCGGGGCAATACAGCCAGCGTCTTGGGGACGCTTCCGACTGGTATTGATATGGACCAGTTGAGCTATCTGTAGATTGTTTGCAACAGTCTGCAGTTAGCTCAATTGTTTCAATTGTAAATACTAGTTTAATTTCTTTATATTATTTGATTGTTATTTTCTTTGTCAATAAAGACTTTATGTAAAGCTTTTATGTATTTATTTAATTTGACATGAATAAAATGTTACCGAAAGAGACGGCAAAAAAGAATAGCATCAATTTTAATGTGGTCTTAGTTTAGTTTTGGTGACATCTGATTTGACATCAGTGTTATGTCAAATCAGATGCCGATGAGAAAGAAATTTTCCTATGCGATGCGGTCAAATCAAGGTTTAGTCAGAAAGCGATTTAGACTTATCTGCTATCTAGTCAAATCAAGAAGTAGTCTTAAAGATTCTAAACCCTATACTCATATCTAGAATTCATTTTTTTTTCTTTCAGAGTCATTGCTGTGTACCAACTTTATAAAAACTGATAACAATCTGACAACAGCAAATTAACAACTAAAAAGAAAGACTTCAACAACGCATAGTGGCACACGCGTAGTGAAAAATCAATGAAAGCAGTCAAAACAAAAATTGAACTTCTGCAATTTACTCAGCTAACGTATCATAAGATATATTTACATTCATATTTTATTACTTTTGTTTGCAAAAAGATATATTAAATTGTCCGAGTACCCAAACCGTTGCTTTTCCAATGGAATTTAAAAAATCGAATGACAAATACCAATGCTCGTTTCATTGCATGTCAAAATGAATGAAAGCTTTCAGCAGTTTTCAGTTAGTGAAATAATTTAGAGAGACTGATACGGTCTATTCAAAAATACTTTCACGATAACCTCAATATAATTTAAATAATTTATTTCTTTATTGACAAAGAAAATAACAATCAAATAATATAAAGTAATTAAACTAGTATTTACAATTGATTAATTATTTCTTGACTGTAAAATTTAATTGAATAATACACGCAATGAAGTATTGATTTTTTGTGTTCCATAATGAATAGAATCGAAATTTGTTTATTTGCAAAGAATATTTTGTGTTTTTGTTTGTATTTTATGTTTGTATTTGTATTATTAAACAGCAAATGTGAGATATGTGAAGAACCTGACAGTGTCTCAACTGTGCTTACACTAAATATTTGAAGCTAATGTGAAGTCGGGTATGCAAGCCTAATGTCGACCTAGTTTCCGGATCGATAAAAGCCTCCTATTGAAAAGGTAACGCCGCCGCGCCGTGCAGTGCCGTTCTGCGCTAACCAGCTTGACTCGGCTTGACATTGAAATGAGATGATAGGTGATAGGAACATACCACGGCGCACGGAGATGAATGGTGAAATGCTCGTAGTATTTATACATTCATAGGTACCGAGGGTTGCATGGATAGGTAGATACCTTTAACAGGGTTAAAATTGCATATAATAAAATTTAAATTACACTATAAAGTAAAATGACAAGAATAAAACAAAATAATGGGCAAAATGTTAGTTTTGGAGAACCTTGGTCAAAACAATTTCAAACACTTTCTCGCAATCTTTGAGCTCTTTAATGAGCGCGTTTTAATGATTCAGTTCACCTTTCAGCAGCCTTCAACTGAAAAACAAAGTGGTCCAGATAACTATCAATCAGAGGTACTAACTTATTTAACCGACGAAAACAAAAGAGGAGCAGGTACTATGTTCAGCTATAATATGTATTTTCATCAAAATTTCTCCGTCAATTATGGACAGATTTGAATAATTCTTCGCGTATGGAGAATGATCACGAGGTAGTTACATATATTTTTTTTCCGAGGCATAAATATTTGTACCGAAAAATTTACAAAACAGTGTAGATACTTTAAATTTGTTGTCGGTTTCCAGTTTTTTTCAAAACTATCAAACTTTATTTATAAGAGACGTAAAAGTTAAACCTAAGTAAAAAAAAATAACTGGTTTCTTCCTGCGTAAGGTGACAGGATAGCGTTAACGTCAACAATCCGTTTTTAATCCACCATTATACGTGGTGAAAGCTATTTTGAGGCAACATGCGAAACGCTAACGGAGTTAAAATTGCCCTATTAATGGGTAGTAATGGTATGGACCGGTCTGGGTAATTTTGCACAGTAGTCACACACAAGTAACTTCACAACTCTTGTGCCATAAATAGCCTTATTACGTACACGAAGGCTGATTGCTACGCTATTTAATTAGAAAGTGTCTAGAAAAATTGCTATAACAGACTCACAGACGGACAAACAAACAATTAGCCTGCACTGAGTGTAGGCAATATTTTCACTAAACACACAATAAGCAGCTAAGCTTAGGATTAATTTAGTGTCTATATTGTTGTGTTGTGATTTACGGTTAATATTCTTTTTCATTCTTCTTTTCTTTCAGATGGACGAGCACACGACTTCATACGAGTTATCTAATATAGATTCCATTTTTGTATTCAATACGTTATTCTAATTTCTCTTTTATTACATGAAAGAGAAATTAGAATACCATGACCTGCCTGAACGCCATAAAATTTTCAGCGTACCGAATCAAGTATCTTTCTGCAGATTTCGTAAATCATACCTACTCACACGTCATTGCGGTTTTATTCTTTAAAGATATTTAAAAGTACGTATCACAATACTCTTAAATCCTTTTTGTCAAACGCACTCACGGACCTCAAGATAGTCATTCTTGTTTAGTTTGAGTTACACTGTCATTGTACTAAAAATGAGTATGATAGGTATATAAGGAATATTTATTATAAATATTTTGTTACTATTTTTTATTTTTATTTATTAAATAAAAATAATTACAAAGTTCAGATTGTTGAGCTATCTGCTAACAATTAAGAGGTAGCTCAATTTATACAAATCAATACCCGTGATGTTGGTCTAATATTGACACATAAATTATTATTTGTAGGTGTCTTCCAGACCTTGTTGATACACCGTCGGCCTCATCGTCACTTTCCACGAGGTTAAATGTTGGTCAAACAAAGGTCTATCGACTACAAAAAAACTTGACAGTCGCTGCGACATCAATCCTTTCAGGTGGACTTAAGGAGCACTGTCACCAGGAAGTTGACGAGGTTGTCCATATGAACACTTTTTTGAACAGGCAATGCTCAGATACTTCTGCACGCTATACGACTGTTGTTACTTGCCCTGTAATCCCATTACCCATTCCGTTTGTTGCACCATCGGTACATGCGGTGAATTTGATTTCAGGATAGCCCTGTGGCTAGATTAATGAAGCTAGATAGAATTACTAACGGCTTCAGCTGAATCGATGCTTCAAATCTCGGTTCACAAATATTAATAACTCTTCAACCTGTGCATATGGCTATGCTCACCTGGTAGGTGAAGAAAGCTTAGGTCAGGAATTATGTTCGCTAGATCTTTACCTACCATTAAAAAACCTAGGTATCATTGAAAATATCAAAGCATTACTGCCATAGATTATCTAATCATTTTTTTTAATCCAAACTCAAAGATTGTAATCTTATCTGTCATGAATATTAGTATATAAATCTTATTTCTCGAAAAGTGTTTCGAAAAATCATAAATTAGGGTTATAAAATAGAGTATCAACTCCGTAAGCAATCCGTTTCAAGTATCTCGAGTATTCCTTACTTTTCTTCATGTCTTTCCATGTTTTTATTGTGTGGGGTATCATTGGAGGTCTTTTCAAATAAGTAAGAGTTTCCCAAAGTACTGAAATAAACTATAGTTTGTTTGCAAGCAATGAGGCTTCAAATGAAAATAAACAACTGAATAACGCAATAGTATTTAAAAAAAAAAGAACACTATCGCGATAGTGTTCTTTTTTTTCAATAATTTTGCGTGCGATATACATATGTATATCGCTCTGTGCAGCCCCGGTAAGTAAGTCCCGCCTTTTTTACCTCCACGGCGAGAAACTTAATAAAGACTTCTTAATCCAGGATTACGATAAGGCGGTGCGAATAAGTTGGTTGCGAAAAATTACGATTTATGAAAAGAAACTTTAAATCTGCAAGGATTAGGTTTCAGGGTTGCTTAGTCCAACAAGGGAACGCAGAAAATTCTTGTGTGAGGAGGAAGGATGCGGTTTCGAACTCTGACGTAGCACAAACGTATGTAAGCCTTGAAAATATTTTGTTCTGGGTTTGTGTGTACAGGGTGTTTGGTAGAATGTGTACCATAGGGTAACAGGTAGGTGAAACCAATTGGCTCCTTTGTGGCTTTATTAGCCCTGAAAAGCCTTTCAACACTGGAACACCTGTATTATGCCATTTATAAAAAATATTCAGAGAGTCACCTGATATTAAAAGCACATTATCTTTATTTGGGACTCACAATCAGTTATATACTGTGCAATCACTCACAATCAGTTATATAATGTTAACACAGTATCATCTATTAGATATTATGTGTATAAGTGCCTTAAATAGATTCTATAATACCCAGTGAAAGCAAATTCATAATCGTGGTTCGGAAATTATTATGCGTGCTGCTGAAAATCCAAAGATAACGTGCTACTAATAATAATTGGTTTACCTTTCTTCAACCTCTAGACGTTTTGCTTTTCATCAAGGCCATTCAGCATTATCTGGCAAGAAAACGCTATTAAACATTACAATTGTTATCAAATATATTATCAAAGGCTCACGTGAAATCAATCTTGATCAAAGACCTTCGGCTCACAAATACAAGAAAGTACGAAACCCTCAGACACAAATCCGACTCATACGTCTTTGTTTTATATTTAATTTTATGACCAAACGACTTTTGCCTGGCCACAATCTCACTTGATAGAAAGTGACGATGTGGCTGACGTTGTATCTCACTCAGGTCTCGAAGACATCTATTCACTGTTGTCTTGAAGAGACCCAGATTGCAACTGGCCGGAAAAGCAGTAGTGGGCAGCATATTTCAAACCTTAAGGTCCGACTGATGAGGCGGAGGAGGACGCCTATAAAGGTACACATGGTAGGAGCACAGTATAAATAAATATACATATATACATACGTAGAAGTATGATAAGAGACCGACCTCAGAAAAAGTGGGATGATGACATACATAAGGTTAGTCGCAGGAGTGAGGTGGAACAGAGTGGCTCAAGAAAGAACTGAATGGAAAAAGTTGGAGGAGACCTTTGCCGATTGGCATAAAGATCTGGGCCGTGGGGCCGCGGCGTACGAATATCGACCCCTCCAACTGAACCCGTGGATGTCGTAAGAGCCGACTACGGGAACCTACCAGAGGAAGGGCAGCAGCTTCTATCTGAGTATTTTTAAACACCAACACTGCGATCACCAATCCGCCTGCCAAGCGTGGTGATTATGGCAAATCCCCCCCTACATGGGAGACCATCCACTCGATGGACCGACGACAACATAGCGGTCGCAGGGAGTCGATGGATGGAGGCGGCTCAGGACCGCTATTTTTGGCGTCGTACGGTGGAGGCCTATGTCCAGCAGGTCTGATGATGTTACAGATCTACAGAAAAGAAATAAACAACAAATACCTACTAGGCAAAGTTCTAAGTTTAATCAAATTGTAATTTAGTTTCACCTTTAGTTTTCTCATGTTTAAACATGTTATTTATTGATCTGAATAAAAAGCTGTATTATTATTATATTAGACTAAGGAGTATGCTGTAAGATGCACTGCTTGCAATCGCAATAGGCGGTGAATAATAAACGAAAGAACTCGTTTTCCAACATCGATGTCTACGAGTGCTGGTCAAACCCTATATAATTTTCCAAGTTGATTTTGAGCTTTTATATTTTTATACCAATCCTATTGTCATCCGTTTAGGCGGTAGTAGGTATGCCGCACACTAGCGCCACCTATTTTTACTGATAATTACTTTTTGCACAAGTAATTTCTGATACCTATCCTAAGCTTTTTTCAATCCCTCTGAAATAGATTAGTTTCGTATAATTTAGATAGAAAAGCGAAAATAGAGTTCGGTGAGCGCCAAGAGAAACTTCGCTGTTCTGCATAAAGAAAAAGAAAATAAAATACAGGTAAAGTGAACAATTTCGGGCACATGAGATTTTTTCATCACATCTCTCTAAGGGCTCATTCACACAGAATCCATTTTACAGGATCTGTTTTAAAGGATCTGTTTATTTTCCCGTGATGGCGTATTTAGTTGTAGGAGCGAGTTCACACACCTGATAGTATTCCGGATCCAGTTAACGATTGTTTCCAGTAGCAAAAAAATCCGTAAAATATGGTCCCGTAAGAACGGATGCGCTGTGTCACTGCGCCCTAACAGTTACCTAAAACCCTTAAGCTTGAACAAGTCCAATAAAAAGTTTGTCAATATTTCCGTACCTCCTCTCAGGGCTGCCCGTTCGTCCGAAAAATACATTTGGATGTGTCGCGTCATCAGTAAGTATAAATATGAGTATTATAATTATAATTGGAGAATAGATTGATTGACGACCGATGTGGCCCGGCTTGTGAAGGTCCGCCTGCGACGCAGGGGGTTGCGGTTTCTATTCTCGCATTCAATCCTTTGTAAAAAGGCTTATTACAAAATATCAGATTATCTAGAGGATAAAAAAGCATGGGACGACTTTTGCTCCAACTGGATAACTAACAACCTAACAAGGTAAAGGTTTCTTGTTCGCTTCTTTACTTTACCTTAAAAGATTGAAGTGAACAAAAAATCAAAGTGATCACTTTATTTCCCTGTTTTACTTATGTTATTTTAATTTTGTGACGTGTCCTGTAAGGCCTAAAGGAAATAAAATACTTTGATATTTGATATTTATTAAGACAAATGATTGTACCATCTGCAAATATTTGTTCCGGATGTTCTGAGTATTTTCTATGTATGATAAAAAATATCTATGTATTCATTGTAGTATGTATATCAGTCATCTAGTACCCATAACACAAGTTCTGCTTAGCTTGGGGCTAGATGATGCTGGTGGATTGTCCAACATTATTTATTTATTTAATGTGGGTACTATCTATCCCAGTAGATAATCAAGGATTCTTAATTGATTAATATAATAATAGCAGAGTAAGTTCCTATTGAAATATGGATGGACGCGGCTCAGGACCGCTACTCGTGGCGTCGTTTGGGGGAGGCCTATGTTCAGCAGTGGACGTATACAGGCTAATGATGATGATGATTGAAATATGATGCAACCTAATAGCAGTATTGTGGTGTAGCATTTACAAATGGGAAAATAAGCCAACGCCAAAACTACTGACCGTCGGCGGGCTTTTTACGCCAAATCAATAAATCAATGGATGGATGGATGGGTAATATTTGGTTTCCATTAAATTGCAATACATTAAATAAGCAATGGTACATGTACAAATATACCTGTACCATTGGAATATTATGGAATTTTTTCTTTGTAGGCATTTTACAGCAGCGTACGCCTGATCGTGACGTAACTTGTACGCCTGTAAGGGTTCTAACGGAAAACCAGCGGTGGCTTAGTCTCTTGCGGGAGCCTAGCCAGCATTATCCGTGAGTTGGGGCCTTTTTTATAACAACGTTATTCACGTACTTACATATTCTATAAGAGCGCGTGCCTGCGGCGATTTTTGTAGCGATGCAAATGCGCGACTGAAAACGCGCGACGGCGTCATCGTGACTGTATCGATGCAAGCAGGCGACCGTTTCAGACGACATCGGGGGAACAAGCGAGCAGTGCGAGCGGTGCGCGAGCATCCCTCTCCACTCTTCGTTTTCCCCGATGTCGTCTGAGACGGTCGCGCGTTTGCATCGCTACAAAAAGTCGCCATGTGGGCGCGCGTTCTAAGTGTGTCCTGTTTGTATTGTTGTTATAAATAAATATCTTTCTATTCTATTCTAATTTTAGAAATGGAATAATACATTGTATCCTGAAAAAGCATGTGAAGCCGCGGATAGATGCTAGTTATTAATAACTTACGAAACCGTAACGAGCATTAAATTACTGTAATGAAGAACGCCTGTAGCTCGAACATTTAGTATGTATTTTTGCGTTTTGAAACCTTACGACCGCGGAGGTTTTAATTAAAATTACATCATAAATTCCAATTAGATTAAAGGATCCGCAAAACCTCGCACAAAGTTTGTTCAAATAATAATTATCAAATTTATGTTAGCAGGGCGATCCTTCGAACCTATCGGGAATGAAACTAAACTGTCTAGGCAATGGTTGTCGTGCCAAAAGTTCCCAACTTTATCAATATTTGTTTTGCCCATTTACTGATTTATTATTGGGAAAGAAGTGAAGCAGAAGTGCTATTGTCCGAAAAATATTTCCTTGTCAACCGATGAAAAACAAAAGAGGAGGAGGTTCTTTATTATTTTTTTTGTTGTCGATTTCTCCATCAATTACCTATCATATGAAAGTTTGAAGTTAGGTATATCTAGCTTGAAGCCAGCGTCTTAGGGACGGACGCTTCCGAATGATGTTGATTTGAATCAGTTCAGCTGCCTTTAGATTATTTGCAACTGTCTGCAAGTAACTGTTTTATTTGTAAATACTTATTTTTATCTATGAATTGTAATTTTCTTTGTTATCACAGTAAGCGTGGTTGAGATATTTGAATTTTGAAGAAATAATGAATAAATAAAATTTATTTAACACAAAGTTTACTTAGACACTGTTGGAAATTACAGACAGGCTCATAAAGCAGCCATCTCTACATAACTGTGCACATATCGACATATTGTAAAAAAACTAGTAACAATAATGTTACAAACATTCTTGTCCAAAAAGCTCTTGTTTTCCGGTCCATTGCTCGCCAAATCTAGTTTAAAGACGTGATAAACAAAAGTAAACAAGGGCTTTTAGTGCAATAATACTGGGTTATCTGTGGATAAACTTTATAGCAACTTTTATTTTATGAATTGAATACAAGTGTCTGGAGAACGTGATTTGTGTGCTAAAGAAACAGAAAATTGATTCCAAAGCCCTGAGTCTGGTTGACGACTACAACGACACGTGATTGTGACGTCTTCTTCTTTGGGATTTGGTAAAGCGTCTCTATCATGCGAACAGGTAAAAACGCAAATCCTATAAAAAAACAGACGTCACGATCACGTCTCGATAAAATCGTCAGCCAGATTCAGGACTCAGCTTACAAAATTATGATCTATAAAACTTAAAATATGATACAAAACAGAAAAATGATCTTATTCTAAATCAGAAAGATTCTACAATCACTTGCACTGAGATATTAATATATTTTACTAGCTAGCTTCTGCCCACGGCTTCGCACGCTTTATTCAGGCCCAGATATACATATGTGAATTCACGTCAATTTGGTTACGTTAAGACCTTTTTTCTTTGATCTTTATCGAAACAGCTTAAAAAATGATAATAATCTCAAAACAGGTTAGGTCTCCTTCTTTTCAAAAATAAAAAAAACTATTTTTGTATATCACAAATACTTGAGCATTGTTTTTGCAGATAAATTAGAGTCTTAATAGATAATAAGTAAAAACATGATTTTTGCGCTTATGACGCTCTGCTCTGTCCCGCTCCTATGAACGCTAAATTCTATGCCTATCCTTTTCACATGGCGTCATATGGCTCCTTCTTCAAGTAACTTATATCCGTCCCCGGGATACCGTGTTCTCTGGCAAATTCAGTAACAGACAAGCAAAGTCTGACTGTACTGCAGTCGGACACGGTCAGTGCAGTATGTCCTATTGTGAACTTGGAGGATATTCCTAATTCTGAAAACGAATTGAGGGTAGTCGTGGAAACTGCCGTCAATTCTCGGCGGTAACTCCAAGTACATCTAGTTGCCCCGTGACCACATTCGCTGTAACGCGGTAGACACGTAGGGGAAAATATAATAAAAGGAACGCGATAAATACCAGTGAAATAATCTTTGTGTTGTTTATTACTTAGTGATTTTATAATTCATTGTCATGATGGTTTTAAAAGATCTCGTAGGTACCTACGAGTACCTTTACTCAGGATTACTTATTTCTTACTTTACAAAAACTTCCAACTTTAAAAAAACTTTAGATATTTTTAATTCCATTACATAACACGTATCACCACATATATCGTAATTCGTAAGATTAATTAAGTAAGATTAATAAAAATAATATGGCGTGTTTTAAAAAACGATAAACCGACTTCAAATTTCAAATTCCCTTACTTTTTTTTATGGGACCCCTTCGGGATCATTTTCTATACAATAGTGAAAGAATTTTCAAAATTAATAGGCGGAGATATCGCGTTTTTTTATTGTATGTATGTTACATACATACAGACGAATTGATAACCTCCTTCTTTTGAAGTCGGTTAAAAAACATA
Source organism: Eupithecia insigniata (assembly GCA_947859395.1). Taxonomy (NCBI): domain Eukaryota; kingdom Metazoa; phylum Arthropoda; class Insecta; order Lepidoptera; family Geometridae; genus Eupithecia; species Eupithecia insigniata. Next base: position 4,244,801 of record OX401998.1, read on the forward strand.
AAAAAAACATTTACATAAAACACATTTTTTCCCAATGTGTTCAGACAAATATATTTTCCACGAAAAACGACTTATCTTATAAGAGCTGTCTCTAACCAATACCCTCATTGTGTAAAATTCCCAACAAAAAGATTAAAAGATAGAAATTCAAAAAGATTTCAAACTAAATATCTGCAAAGCGGTTTGAAGATTTGTTCATTGTTAGATCTCAATAGGTTCTTTCAGCCTCAAAAACTTGCACTATTGAACAGAGTGTACCGAATCTACGAGATCTGTTCATGCCACTCTTTATAAGTGGATGGGCTAGCGTTAAGCCAATGCTGTTGGCGTATTTTCGCTCGGAGCTCCATTCTCAAAGTAAGCTAGGGCTTATTGTGCAGATAGGAGAGTGAAAAGATGAATGCGGCGCGACCCGTTTCACCTTTATCCGTTGAAATAGAAAGAGTATATCGCGCAATAATATGTGTAAGCTTGTAATTTTTGCCCTTCTCTGGCTGATAAGAAAACTAGATAATTTTTTCATGTTGAGGTACTTACTCGAAATCTTCAACCTTAAGTTATGCCCAAACTTAAAAATGATTCGTACCTTTAATCACCAAGCCTAAGGTATGCCCAACCTAAAAAAACAAGATGATAATTTCGACTCATATTTCATCGTTTGATAAAATTCGTCTATGTTACTAGAAAAAACTACAAGATAGACTGTAGACAAGTAAACTCCGAGGTTTAAGAATGGTGGTTTATTGCTTATGGCAAAAACGAGATTGCAAAAATCTCAAACACTGTGAGAATGTCAGAGTTTTTAATAACTATACATTTAAAAAAGGTTAATTCTTTATCCTATGAGTCTAACACAGTGAGCGACACAAATTATATTACTTGCGTAGGTATTTTTCTGCTTTAGTTGGTAACCTACAGATGCGTGAAAGTGTACCCATAAAGTAGTATAGCACTCAACTTATAACAAATTGAGTTTGCAGAAACGAGAGCAAAATATACAATTTAGATTCTAATAGAGATATTTATGTGATTCTAATTTTACCATTAATGTTGAAGCATTGAAAAAAAAGAAAGTCATTGAATTTTGTAAACCGGTAAAATTTGCAACTGAAAGCCTATTTTAACAGGTAATTAATTCTACTTTATATTGTAAATGTCAAAGTTTATGTTTGTTCCTCTTTCACGTAAAAACGGCTGAAATTTGGTATGGGTAGTTTGGGACCTGGAATAACATGTAGGCTATTTTTTATCCAGATAAATCGCGGTCGAAGGCGCGGGCAGGTTTGTAGCTCACATGAGCCGCACGGCTCTGCTACATTCGTGCTGACGCGCGCTGTCCACGTGCTTATCACGCGGCAACGACATCAGCACCGTTCGTGGACATAAGAAGCAAGTATATTGTCCACACACATTAAGCAAAGAGCCAGCGAGCGATCCACGTAAAAACAGCGCGTGGGCCGCTCGCGTGATTCTTGCCGTAAGCGAGACGTTAAGTAAGTAAGTCATTGCAGGCGTATAGGAATCCGGGAGGAAAAACTCTATGGAATTTCATTTCTCACGCGTTTTAGCGGGAGGGAAAAGTGTATGGAAATCCATTTCTTACGTGTTATTTTTTTAATTTCCTAAAAGATCGGCCGGAAGCTATGGTTATTTTCATTATAGGTCAACCACCATTTTTTTTTACTCCAAGTCCGCTCATGCCTCTTCCGATTTCCGAACAAAATTTTGAAAAAAAAGAACCCAACTGACAATGTCTTGCGCGGGAAGTTCTAAATTTGAATTTGGTGAAGGCAATTTTATTAATTCTACAGAATGTTGTCGAGTGATAGTGAAAGTTTTATGACACCGCCAGAAATAAAAGATTTATTCTGCTTTTTATTTTCTTCGAAGGCGTAGTATAAAGCACTATGTATCACTTGGCAGAAAGTGCGATTCCTTCCTCGTGTGTTTAAAGTTTTTGTTTTATCAATTGACACACTCGATAAGAATTGGGCATTGTCTCGCCTAGGTGTACAATGTACTATTATTTAAATATTTGCTGACCCGAAAAACGTTGTCCTGTCATTCAATTCAAACTTAAAATGTATTTCATACGTGCTTAGTAAAGAATATATCTGTATAATATAACGCTGGGGCTAAAGTAACATTTAAAAAGTTTATAATAAAGGTAGTCGTTAAGTTTTCTAAGTTCTTAGTTTTTTTAATGTAAGATCCTTCTACAAATTTTTAGAAAACATTTTAAAAAAGATGAATGACATCGGTAAAGCCTTTCTCAACTTATAGCTGGACCAAGAGAAATACAGGTTCATTATATATATATATTTATGGCGTCGTATGGGGGAGGCCTGTGTCCAGCAGTGGACGTGTATGGGCTGATATGATGATGATGATGATGATATATATACTAGCTGACCCGCCAAACGTTGTTTTGCCTTCAACCCTTACCACTTAGGGGTATGAAAAATAGATAGTAGCCGATTCTCAGACCTACTGAATACGCATATAAAATTTGGTAAAAATCGGTAAAGCCGTTTCGGAGGAGTACGGTAACTAACATTGTGACATGGAAATTTTATATATAAGACTAGCTGACCCGCCAAACGTTGTTTTGCCTTCAACCCTTATCACTTTGGGGTATGGAAAATAGATAGTAGCCGATTCTTAGACCTACTGAATACGCATATAAAATTTGGTAAAAATCGGTAAAGCCGTTTCGGAGGAGTACGGTAACTAACATTGTGACATGGAAATTTTATATATAAGATATATCGGTATAGATGATAACTATTTAAATAATTTTGATTCTATTTCACATCAATATCTTGTTTATAGCTTTAAAAACTTTTACTCTTATACATGCTGACTGTCATTTTCAAGTTTAAGTATATTATTAAGCTAGTTTATTTAAAATCTGATCTTATCAAAGATAAAGCTAAGATGATTTAATCAAGCCCAATTTAATAATAAAAAAAAATTCAACTTTTAACTTATTTATAATGTATTTACCCTGTAAGTTATATAATGAATAAATTGATAAGATCTAAGTTAAGGCGTATGATACGTAATTTTGATATTTTTCAGAGATATTTTTGAGATACTAATAAATTTTAGTGCCCTAAGCGGGTCAATGTTTTTAACTAATCAATATATTATAAAACGTATAAAAAGTCCTCGGCCGCGTCAGTCTGTCTGTCTGTTCGCGATAAATTTAAAAACTTCGGATTTTAATGCAGTTTAACCGAAAGGCCCGGCAGCCGTGGGGCCGCGGCGTACGAATATCGACCCTTCCAACTCAGCCCGTGGATGTCGTAAAAGCCGACTAAGGGAACCTACCAGAGGAAGAGCAGCAGCTTCCTTCTGAGTATTTTTAAACACCAACACTGCGATCACCAATCCGCCTGCCAAGCGTGGTGATTATGGCAAATCCCCACCTACATGGGAGACCATCCACTCAATGGACCGACGACATCGTAGCGGTCGTAGGGAGTCGATGGATGGAGGCGGCTCAGGACCGCTATTTGTGGCGTCGTACGGGGGAGGCCTATGTCCAGCAGTGGACGTGTACGGGCTGATGATGATGATGAACCGATAGGTAGATATAGTGATTCATAAGGAAGGTATATACTTATATAATAATTTGTCAAGGTTTTATGTAAATTAGTTGAGTTGACGATAATTGTTGGAAGTGTCGGAAAAGCGCCTGGGAGCTTTTATCGAAAACGCTGCCCTTTGAGCTGCATATAAAAAAACAATATATGGTGTGATATTCTTCTTTTGTTGATCTACAAAAAAGTCCGCGTTGGCATATATTTGGCTTCTACTTCTTCCTATCTTCTATCTTCATCCTAAACATAGTCCACGCGGGCGTAGCCGCGGGCGGGTCAGATAGATTCAGTTAAAAGCAAATCATCATCATCATCAGCCCATACACGTCCACTGCTGGACATAGGCCTCCCCCGTACGACCCCACAAATAGCAAATAATAGAAACTAATTTTATGAGACGTATCACGTAGTATTAACAGTTGAAACGATTGAACTAACTGCAGACTGTTACAAACACTCTACGGATAGCTCAACTGATCACATGAGACCTAAATATTTAAGTAGATCTGACTTTTATCTTTTTTTTAACAGTCTACAGTTAGCTCAATTGTTTCAAGTGTAAATACTATTTCTATTTATTTCTATATTATTTGACTGTATATTTCTTTGTTAATAAAATATTATTATTTTATCAACAACATGGTGAAAATAAAGACTTTGTTTTCTGTATCTGTAAAGTGTATCTTAAGATTTAAAGCTTAGGCCCATAATTAAATGCTTTGCGTTGGTCAGTAGTAATGCAGTGCAACTGAATTCGTCTAAGCCGTTATGGTGAAATATTCTGCAATATTTCACCCTATTGGCAATTTTCGACTTGCAGGTCTCAACAATTAAAATTATACCACCTCATTCATTTATTGAAAAGAGAAAAGCCAAAATTTATTCACGTACATTACATGTACATTTTAGGCGTCTACCTCAAACCAGGTAAAAATACAGGAAATATATGTATGTACCAATAGAGATTCCCGTAGTCGTCCCGTTCCATAGAGACCTACCTACCAATAAAGATTGTTCAAGCAATATTTCTTCGATATTAGAACATTTGTAACGTGAATACCTTCTTGTGTTTAAAGCAACAATTATAATATTGTATTCTCTTCAAATGTAAATTCTGGCTTAAAAAGTCAACAATGAACATCTGAAAGTAGGAAGGAAAATTAAAATATTTTCGGGCTTTGAACTTCTACTAACGAGGTGGTTCAGGGTTATCTGCATTCGTGACGGCCAAATTGGATTCTTCTTGGATTGTTTATCCTGTTTTGCATTAAGCTGGCCCGTATTTTGGAATAAACATGAAATATTTTAGAAGTAAATTATGGTTGATGGTAACGACCACCGCGAATAAAAGCGCAGATTTTTGTGCTATATTTTTGTAAGAGTCTTTTGTAGAAATCTCTTTTATTTCTTGGCTATCTAGATAAAGGACTAGAAGGTAAAAGTAAATTCAAAACTATGGGTCTTTAAATTCTTTTCGCCAAAACAATTATTCTTAAAGATAGTCACTACATATTATAAAGCAAAGTGCGATAAACTAAAAAACTACAGAACGGATTTTCATGAGTTTAAACAATAGATAGAATGATTCATGAGAATGGTTTAAGTATGTAATTTGTTAAGGTTTTTTTGTAAATTGGTTGAAATATAACGACAATTGTTGGAAGTGTCGGAAAAAGTCAAGCCGCCTGGCAGCTTTTATCAAAAACGCTGCCTATCTTTATTCCAAATATAGTCCACGCGGGCGTAGCCGCGGGCAGATCAGCTAGTCTGTAATAAACATATTTAAAAGTCACGGGAAGAATCTGCATTTGTAGCTATAAAAATTAATATTGTACAAAACATATCAAGAAGCTTGACTACTAACTACTAAGATACTCGCAACAATTTGAGATATTTTATCCCTCTGAAATTCTCGCCATTTTCTCTAATGTGAAATTCTATATCAGTATATTAGGATAGGAATCCCGATTATTCAGTTTCAGTCCCATTTTACGGTCCCAACATCACACTGGCGGAGTCATTGACATTCTTGGGGCACATTTTGTACATCACTCAGATTTTATCCGTACGTGCCGATATTTGATGTTATACCCTCTACATACTAAATCAGGTGTCCATGCTCATTTTATATATATTCACGAAATTGGTCCTGTGTAGAGCTCTAAAATACTAAATTATTAACCAAGGGTATAAAACAGTGTCGCTAATTGAATCCCGAGAATTACTCAGGAGTATAGAAGTAGGTAACTACGGAGCGGAGTGAGGGAGTTACTAAAATCCTGAATGCGAGAGGGATTTAAGTACGCATAAGAGGCAGACTGCATTATCCACACGAAGAATACTTTTATATACTTTTCACACTCACTGAAAGACAATTGCAGGTTTTTATTACTAATTACTTATACATATTTTTATACAATATATTGGTAACAATATGCGTCTCCTTCCTTCAGTCAATTCACTATATATTTTTATGTTATAAATAAAAGTAACAAAGTAATTTTTCTTCTAGTCTTGGAACAAAAGTACGCGTAAGGACGAATTAAATTCTGTTACTTGCACTGAGCTCCATATTAAGTTTCGCGGCATAAGAATTTGATATAAAATTTGTATTCCCTGCAGAGGCTAAATTAAACATTTCCACAATATTCTCGCTGTGGATCTCTACGTTAAAATTGTCATACACATTTTGAGTTTCTAAATTCCAATCGAGAGTAGGTATATACATTATACCCTTGGGAAGAACATTCAATTTGATCAGCTAACAGAGCTTTAATTACTTGATTTCGGTTAGGTTTACATGACGATAACATTGTCCAGCAGGTAGAGTGATTAATAATAAACCTAAACTTAGTACCAAACTCACCGCTATGCTACACCGTAGCTATGCTTAGTTGCATAACATTACCTAATACTCTGTGGCATATCTATGGTGTATGGTAGTAGAACCAACGGCGCTACGCAGTGGCTGTAAACCATGCAGCTACGGTGGGGTCGGTAATCTATCTATGAAGGGTGCAATATCGGTTGACATGAGAGTGAGGGAATGGAAAGTGTACCTGTTTTTGCGCATACACTTGTGCACTTTGATATAATGTCCTGTGCACATGGCTTGTCTCCGTTGAAAACTAAGAACCTAACAAGGTAAAGGTTTCTTGTTGGCTTCTTTACTTTACCTTAAAAAGATTGAAGTGAACAAAAAATCAAAGTGATTACTTTATTTCTCTGTTTTACTTATGTAATTTAATTTTTGTGACGTGTATAAGAGTCCTGTAAGTTCTAAAGGAAATAAAGCACTTTGATATTTGATATTTGAGAGTGGCCATCGTTGCCAAAACCCAGCCATGAGGACACAACACAAGTGTGTGCGCAAACACAGGGGCACTCTTTATTCTCTCACTCTCATAATCCGATGAGACAGCAGACTGCCACAACCGGAGAGAGGTCAGTCGCATGATCAACAGTTTAACGTGCGCACCGAGGCACCGAGGGGTTTCTGAGTCCAGAATATTTGTAAAATTTTGCAGTTTAAGACAGATAAGCCTACGTTTACAAAGTTATTATGGGGTATATTTTTTTTATCTAGCAATTAAATTTAATAAAGAAGTCAAATAGCCTGCTTAGCAACTTTTTTTTTCAATTTGGGAACCTACGCCTAGTGCGTGTGTGGGCTAGGCGTACTACCTAATTATGTAATTTGTGCGTTATAAAGATAAAATGAAGTGTGGGAAAATTATAATAGCTGGTGAATAATGAAATAAGTATATAATAGGAACACTATTTGTCCTGCTGTCACTGACCATACCCTTAGTTTCCCTTAGTAAAATGTATGCATATATGTATATATATATATATATAAGTATGTATGGATAGGTTTATGTATTTAGGTATTCTTGTTATTTATGTAGGTATTCGTATGTAAGATTTGTAAATTATTAGTTTTGTAATTTGTATTGATTAGAGTTTTGTAATTTGTATTATCTTCTTAAAATAATGCGCACAGATCCCCGTATTCAATCCAACGATCCTATCCATCCAAGGTTGTCTGGTAGAGATCGCTCGTGAGCGATAAGACCGCCAATTGTCACATTTCTTTTTGTTGTTCAAATTGTTTGTAAACTGTTTTGTTATGTGTGCAATAAAGTATTTTCTATCTATCTATCTATCTAAGTAAGATAATAGATGAGGACGAAGCGGTATTCAAGTTATGTTTGGATCATAGTATGGTAGTTGTTGGCTAAGCTACTAAACTCTATGATCAATTCTTAACTTTTTTTTGTTATAACTTATTTGACAACACAGTAGCTCGTTGCAAGCGCGTTCATCAAGTTCGTGCAGTCAGTGCGGGGAAAGTCCCCGTACTGAAACACGAACGCTCCCTGTGTAACACGTTACATTACGCCCCGTAACGCCAGATAGTACCCGCCTTATGCGAGTTCAGACAAGACATGACTGATGACTCGGCCAACCTCGGCCAACGTCAAATTGGTTTAGTTAGTCGTAACTTAACCACCAACCCAATCTCAAGTCCTGACTTTAAAGCAAAATTATACTTTTACAGACTTTGCAAGACCACTGAAAGATTTTTTCCTCATATTCAATTTATTCACGTTCTACGAATCTTGTCGATTTTTTTCTTTAAAAGCTACTTGTGGTTTTAACAATGCTCGGAATAATTTACTCTGAATACCTATTTTCAGGCCTTTTGTTCCTATTTCGGGACGAAAATTGCCTCCGATTCTATAAGTATCCTTTTGTTATGTTGGTAGGTATGATAGACTTACTTTTTGAGACATGTTTTTTTTTGCATTTATTAGGTTTGTGAAAATAATTTTACAAAAAGCTGAGGATTTTGCTAGTCATCTTAAATCAATTTTAGTTTTGCCCAGTACCTACTCTTTCCATCCCAACAACGTGGGGATTATAATAAATAATGCTGGACGATTCACACAGCATCATCTAGCCCTAAGCTAAGCAGAGCTTGGGTTATAGGTACTAAATGATTTTATACTGTTAATATATAACGTAGATAGATATTTTTAATCATACAATCAGCATGATGCACGGTAACGATGACGTTGCTATGCCCTGGTTTTATGCGACACCTTGAGAGCGCAGCACAGCAGCAGAAAAATCTGTAACATGCCGCGTTTGATAGCTGCTATAACAAGAACAAGGTAAGTGGACCTAGGCCTCCCCTATGGTGCTTGTTCCCCTAACAAGCACCATAGGTTATGTTCTTTTTATATAACTACTCTTACTTAGAGTGTAGTTTGGTCGATCACTTAGAAATGTACGGAATGTTTAATATTACAATGTCATAGAGGTAGTATCATGATCTGTGAAATACTGCAGGCAGACGCTGGATACGGCAAGTTGAAGATGGTATTTCTTGACATCATCATCATCATTATATTGGCGTTTTCAGTATCCACTCTTGGATGTAGGCCTCTTTTCCACTCCTCGCAATCTTGGGCCCATCGCATCCAGTCCTGGTCTACGTGTCGTCTGATATGGTCTGTTATCTGATGCCGTCAATACAAAATGTATCATAATATTACGAGTTTGAATACTCATTTTGGTGCTGTACGGCAATGCTGCAGTTCAGACGACAACCTTTAGTTGAAAACGTCAGTGTGAGGCGTTGCGTCAGGGTTGCGTGTAACAATAGTGGATGATTTGTGAGGTGGCGCACCGCAAACCACCTCTGACCGCAAATATCAACCTGTATTGTCCATACCCAGACCTATGAACTACCCGTTATATCTAAATTGGATCAGTGCGACGTGACAGCAGGTTATGAAGTGTTTGGATTTCCAAACTTTAGTTACTGTTTTGTTAGTCTGTTTACATCGCTTTAAATCATTAGGGTTCCGTACCTCAAAATTAAAAAAGGAACCTTTATAGGATCACATTATTGTCCGTTTATCCGTCTGTCTGTCAATTCCTTTTTCTCAGGAACGCGTGGAGGTCGTACTGAAGTCAGTAACCTCTTGGAGCCGTGATATAAATCAAAATTCTAAGTCAACTCAATCAAAATATATAGCCGTTTATGCCAGCATATTTTGAAATTCCTTAGGCGATCACATGCAGACAAAACCTATACGGCACTTCAGGTTGACCTAGAATCATGAAATTTGGCAAGAAGCAAGGTCTTAAAGGCAAGTGAAGGTAAATCTGATATCCGTAAACTTGAAGTTTATTTACAAAAAACATATTTTTTTAATTCTCGCCATGGACCAAAGCTGATAGGGTACTTACTGTCTGATGACCTAGAATCATGATATTTGGCAAGAAGCAAGGTCTTATAACTATACGGAACCCTCGGTGCGCGAGTTTGGCTCGCACTTGACGTTTTTGTTTTCATATTCGCACAAAATGTCTGCCCTATCTTATATATGATTTGGAGATATGGCCTTACTAATATAAAAGTGTGCATGCTGAAACTGAGAAGGAAGATGAATAGAAAATTACACATACGTATAGATAACTGGTTGTCTACACAGAAATTACGTTCCTAGACTACAGGTTACGTAGCAAAGTTATCTAGATGGAAAGAAAATTCCAAGCTGTCACCGCGAGAGTTAATATTCTGCAGAAAGAACTAGTTCCCAAATAGTTGTGTACACTGAAATAAAAATCCATCGTGGTAACTGGTTGTCCCGTAGAAAATTCTTTCCAATCAGACAACTGGTTGTTTAGTTTGGTTATCTAGGCGGAACAAACCACTGTCGGTATAGATCGCCACGCCATTCAGAAGTTTTCATCACGGACGCGGCCTACCACTGACCTTGGTGGTAGCCGGGACGAAACCCTACCACCGAAATTATACAATGTCCTATGAATTACAAATGAACACCCTCACGAGCATTCGTCTATTTGCCTTTTCGCCGTTCACAGTATTTTCTAATACGGCAAAAGGTGAATTACAAAATTAGAAAACCTTTTTAGATACTTAGGTTTCATACTTACCTTTACATTTTGTATTGGTTCGTACGAAACTGTTCATTACCGCCTACGCACGAAAGTGGTTTAAAAATTCATAAGCCGCTGAATATTCTATGAATATTGCATATTCATTTGCCGAGCCAATAAAGGTATCTAGCAGCATTGCCATCGCTAAAGGCTGTTTATGTATCAGCTTATATGAGCTTAAATACAAATTTCAAACACTCATCGTCAGTTCATTGCAGTTTCATAGTAAATAAAAACATCATCATCAGCATCAGCCCATACACGTCCACTGCTAGACATATGCCTCCCCCGTACGACGCCACAAATAGCGGTCTTGAACCGCCTCCATCCATCGACTCCCTGCGACCGCTACGATGTTTTCGGTCCATCGAGTGGATGGTTTCCCATGTAGTGGGGGATTTGCCATAATCACCACGCTTGGCAGGCGGATTGGTGATCGCAGTGTTGGTGTTTAAAAATACTCAGACGGAAGCTGCTGCCCTCCCTCTGGTAGGTTCCCTTAGTCTGCTCTTACGACTTACTTACGGGTTGAGTTGGAGGGGTCGATATTCGTACGCCGCGGCCCCACGGCCCAGTAAATAAAAACATATTTACTCATTTATTGATGGTAACTTGTAATCATTTGTATGATTCTGCGAGCGTTACACGAATAATGACAAAACGAATAAGATAAATTATGTTTTTGAATCAAAGTGCTTTATTTCTTTTAAATCTTACTCTTGGACACGTTTTAAAATTTTTTCATTGGGCATTGTAATTTTTAATAAGTATTCCTACCTTAGTACAAAATATCCATTACATTTTACGCAACAAAAGCACGTTCACCGTGAATCAGTGAATCTGCGGTTCACGCCATGAAATATAGTTTCATATTATAGTGCCCTAAAACCAATAATGACAAAATAAAGGCCACCACGGGTATTGTTTGGAGTTATTGCCGTGTTACACGTATTGCTAATGGGAATTTATTGTCTGTTAAACTTTTATAGTGTAAAAGTTTTTATAAAACATTGTTTATGAGCTTTAACAATGTTTTGCCAAAAATGCGGAATTTATACTAAGGCTATCTAGTTATCAGATTAATAACTCCAGTCAGCAACGACTACAGACTTTAGATATCGACTTTATTTCTTTTTCTCGGGCTTGCGATGCATATATTTTAGATGGACAGGACAATTGGGACAACTTTCGTCGTAAGCGTATTTGCCGAATGTTAAGGACATAAAAATGAAACTATTAGTAAAGAATAGAAAGCCACCATAGTCTGATAACATTGTCTAACAAGGCATGAATTTATCTTACTAATGTGTAGAAGTGCTCTAAAGCGCGCTAAGTATGCTTTCTATTTGCTGAAGCTTTAAAGTACCTACGAAAAAAATATGTACCTACGTTAGGACCGCGCGATGTGGCGCGGTGGACGAAGGTCCGCCTGCGACGCAGGAGGTTGCAGGTTCGATTCCCGTCCTCGGGACAAATATTTATACGATCTGCAAATATTTGTTCAGGGTGTTCTGGTCGTTTTTCTATTATAATAAAAAATATCTATCTATGTAATATATTGTATTATGTATATCAGTTATCTAGTACCCATAACACAAGCTTTGCTTAGCTTGGGGCTAGATAATGCTGTGTGAATTGTCCAGCATTATTTATTTATTTTATTATTAATATGTATATTCCCCTAAAAAAGTGAAAGACAAGGATAGGAGATTTTTAGTAAGGATAGGATGTCCATGATTACAGCGAGGATTCAAACTTACTTTTGTAACAGTATCATTACACTATAAATTATGTAAATACATAACGATAGAAAGTAAGTTTATATTTAGTGTCTTATTCTTCCGAAAATAAATACTTTTTAACCAACTTCAAAAGGAGGCGGTTCTCAATTCGTCTGTATGTTGTTGTTTTTTTTTTTTGTATGTATGTTACGCGATATCTCCGCCAATTATGGACCGATTTTGAAAATTATTTCATATATTGTATAGAAAATAAACCAGAAGGGAAACTTTTTATCCCCGGGGTATTAGTATTTATCCCGCAAAACTTAAAATTAGTGTAAAAGTAAGGGAGATTGAAGTCGGTTTATCGTTTTTTAAAATACGCCATTTTATTGTTCACATATTCATTTATAAGATTTCAGGATATACATTGACCTTAAAATTATTCTTATGGTACTACCAAAACTTCTGTCTCTGGAAAGAATGAATATTAAGTTTTTTTTTATTGTCAATAGACCTTCTTTTCACCTCAATCTCACCTGATGGAAAGTGACGATGTTCCCGCCGCTGTATCACGAAGGTCTAGAAAACACCTATTCACTCTTGTCTTGAGGAGACCCTGATTGTAATTTGCCGGTAAAATAGAAGCAGGCAGCGAGTTCCAATCCTTTGCGGTGTGAATAATGAAGGTGGAGGAAAACCGCTTAGTACGAGTGGACAGTATTTCTACCAGATAAGGATGGTAGGTATTGTGCCGTCCGTCTGCTCGTCCTAGAGTGGAAGGGGCGGGGAAAAAAAATATTATTGATTGCATACAAAATAACAAAGCTCATAGAATAATTACAATAAATAATGTTGTTGTAATGGACTGTAATGTACTTCATCCATTAAAAAATAAATGATCTGAACTGAATTAAAATAAATAAATAAAATAAATAATGCTGGACAATTCACACAGCATTATCTAGCCCCAAGCTAAGCAGAGCTTGTGTTATGGGTACTAGATAACTGATATACATAATACAATGTATACATAGATAGATATTTTTATTATACATAGAAAAACGACCAGAACACCCTGAACAAATATTTGCAGATCGTACAAATATTTGCCCCGAGGCGGGAATCGAACCCGCAACCTTCTGCGTCGCAGGCGGACCTGCGCCCACCGCGCCCATCGGTCGTCGATTGAGTCGTTGATGATGTTCGATGTCGATTGAATTGTTGATGATGTTCTGTTCTTCCCGCAGCATCCTTCCACGTGGGATGTACGTACAGCGAGATGAACATCTCGCTACAGTTCCTTGCGAAAATTGTTTTCCGTAGCAAGTGCCGAGGATCCAGCACACGTCGAATTAAATCTAATCAATGAGGTCGTGGCTTTATGTAGGTCGATGTGCGATCTCGGTCATTGGGAGCCGTGGGAGACGTCACAGGGCTTGCACACTGAAAGAAAGGAAAAATCATTTATTTAGCACATTGTACACTGATAACAATTATAAGTACTGGTGGTAAACATTATCATACTTAGCGTTAACTTAACAGGTAGTACGGCTACCTGTTAAGTTAAGGCCAACAGTGCTCCGAAATAAGTAAATAAATAAATGATGCTGGACAATCTACACAGCCATCATCTAACCCCAAGCTAAGCTTGTGTTATCGGTACTATCTGACTAATATATGTACTTAATATAATTATACATTGCATAGATACGTACAATATTTTTTATATGTAGAAATACCCAGAACACCCGGAACAAACGTTCCGTTGTTGATTGTACAAACATTTTTCCCAACGCGGGAATCTAACCCGTAGCCTCGCAGGATTGATTCCTATCTGAATTAAGGAAACGCCGTGCATGGCCTACGTAGAACTTATGGTCATTGAGCCACCAGCGACGATACCTGCTTCAGCATTCTTATCCAGTGGCCCATGATAGTTACTTAAGGTTTTGTGCAACGGCAGCGTCCAGGAGGCTGTTGGAGCTGCGGCACATGCAACCTAGCAGAGATACAATTCCATGACTGCGCGATTGTTTTACATAGGCATACGCATGATTGCGCGATTGTTTTTGGATACGCATGATTACGCGATTGCTTTACATACGCATACGCATGATTGCGCGATAGTTTTACATATGCATAAGCATGGTTTTGCATACGCATGATTGCGCGATTGTTTTACATAGGCATACGTATGATTTTGCATAAACATGATCGCGCGATTGTTTTACATACGCATATGCATGATTTTGCATTCGCATGATTTTGCATACGCATGATTGCGCGATTGTTTTACAAACGCATACGCATGATTTTGAATACGCATGATTGCGAGATTGTTTTACATACGCATACCCATGATTTTGCATACGCATGTTTGCGCGATTGTTTTGCATACGCATACGCATAGATTTGCATACGCATGATTGCGAGATTGTTTTACACACGCACACCCGTGATTTTGCATAGTACGCATGTTGCGCGATTGTTTTGCATACGCATACGCATGAATTTGCATACGCATGATAGCGCGATTGTATTCTACAAAAATAAAATAAATAAAAGATAGGTTCTCATTTAAATAAATGTATGAAAATATTATTATTTATTTCCTGGATACACTTTCAGAAGTATATCGCAAGCAATAGCAAATACACAGGTATTCGCTATTACGTCTGGAAAAGTTTCCTATATGAAAAAGTTACAACGATAATTAGTTCATTTGAGAAACTTTTCCAGACTTTGGCTTTCAATAAATTCCTAATTGGAGAATTTATATAAAAGTTATGAAATATCATATCTGCAGTTCTAGCAGGCACAGAGTAACAAAAAGTTTTGTGATGTTCACCGGATGAGCCAATATACTTGTATTTAATAGTTTTTTTTTTTTTGCTGTAGGGTAAAGTCTGGATAGTCGCTTCAAAGGTGATACATATGTGCACGTGGCTAACTGCCTTCTGAAAATCGGAATCTTTATATTAATTGGTCCAAAATAACATTTATTATCTAGCTAGGCCCTACTATCAAAACTTCATTACGATTTTCGGAAGATGGATATTTCGTAATTGGTGAACGCGTCTGGGGTATCGATCTTCTTAGACTAAACCTTTGAAATATCTTTTGGATATGTTTTGGACAGAAAAATAGTTAATTTGTATTTATAGTACCTGAAAAACATATTTTAGGGTTGAATGACCGTGTCTACAACACGGTCATTCAACTCTTGAATTACAACGTAGAAAGTACGATTGAAAATCATTGCTTATCTTATGTACGTACATATGAACGTACGTTCAAAAAAAGGAGTTTATACGAGTATGTTTGGCCGTTGTTTTTAATGTGTATTGACTTGTTTCTCTCCTAGGAGTCGAGACCATAGGTAAGGTAGCACCTGGTCGAATTGACGCGTGACCCGAGAGCTGGTGAGTATCTGGCGCGATGCTAATGCGCTGCGCCAGATACTCACCAGCTCCCGGGTCACGCGTCGCTTCGACCAGGCGCTCAGATAATTTTTTGAAAACCCGGAGAGCCTCGGTACCCCACGGACCTAGGGTCTCGACTCCAAGGGGAGCAAATGCGTAGGCTCTGTCGAGACCTGCATATTTGCGCCTCTTGAGATCCTCGGCCAAATCTGCCGCCGAACCAGCCCTCACGGATGTCCTTGAAAGATGGGAAGGCGCAAGTGTTTCGACACATGTAAAAAAAATAGTATTTGTCCCGAAAACCTTTAAAAACAGTGTAAATAGAATTTGAAGGTTATTTCTAGTTTTTGCAAAAGAATCCCTAGAAAATTTGTGCATTTTAAGTGGATCAGGAGAAACTTCTAATGAATCCAATCTCTGTGTACTATTTAAATTTCAGCATAGTTTATTATTATCAGCAGATAATGTTGACCTATTTGTAAAGGTACCGAGCACCATTAGAGTAACCACTGACTGTACAGTGTACAGATTACAATGTGACCTACTACTGTCTTGAGGTTAAGTAAGACAGCTGTAGTTAGGTATGTAAGTATAGTATTAGCTCCGGCGCGTGGTTTCGCACGCTTTTCCATATTTGTGCGACAGGACGTTTGTGCGAGTGGACACTTTCGCGAAAATAAAAAACCTTATATCTCTCGAAAAAGACGTCGCAGAGAGTTGCGGATTTCACTATTGTGTAGGATATTTTCCTTTCTTTCCTCTGATGTATACACGGTGTAACTTAAGGGGTGGATCATCAGTGGGTGGGGTACCCAAGTACCTATCGATTTAAGGCAAAAGTTCTACTATTAATCCTGTTAAAAAAAGGCAATTACGCTTTTTATTTTGACACTAGATGGCCCTGCACAAAAGTCATGAGTAAATGTCAATTGCCATAAAATAAAGAACGAAACGGGTGCCATTTTACACATTTTTTGGCAGATTTTTGACACTGAGTTTCATACAGCGCCATCTATCTGAGACTATGGCAAACACATTTTTTTTAAAGTTTGCATTGAAATCCGTCATTATCATAGATCTTATAGGTACCATCTTATAGGTAAACACTTTACTACCTACTAAGGATATATAACTAAACAAAGAACAATTTTGAAGTACGGTAGTTAGGTACAAATTAAGTTTAAATTAAATTAGATTAAAATTAAGGACTTATCAATTCAGGACATCAATCACAAGATTTTCAGTTTGGCATGGAAAATGTCCGCCACAAGGTAGTAACATATATGGAGTAATGGTATAATATTGATTTTGGAGTTAACTTGACCGAACGCTTAATTAACAGCTGTAAACAGTGTTACGTGAAATAAAGAAAAAATATACTATAATATACTATATGCTACATAAAGAATTTAATAATATCCCAAAAATTATATGCTACATACATTTATAGTCAGTCAATCACTCGATTGACCGACGACATCGTAGCGGTCGCAGGGAGTCGTTGGATGGAGGCGGCTCAGGACCACTATTCGTGGCGTCGTTTGGGGGAGGCCTATGTTCAGCAGTGGACGTGTACGGGCTGATGATGACGATGACATTTATAGTACCTTTCTATTATTGGTTAAGAACCTACAAAAATTCCACGATCATGTTATATAAATAGACAAATTTAATGAAATAAAAGAAACTCAAAGTTACTTCCGTAAGCTTCCGTAAAAGCAGTGATCAATTTGAGGATTTCCTCCCGAGAAAATAATGTACTTTTTACATTCGGTTAGGTTTTTAGTGAAGTTTTCCTCCTTAGTTCGTTTCCCGAGAAAACGGGCGGGTATAATGGTATAACTTAATAAAAAAGCACACCAGCTATTATATAGTTGTCTTTTTGACATTGATGAATTTGCTAGTTCATTGATCGAGATAAATAAATAAATACATAGACAAAAATATTAAATGTCTGTATTGTATTTTTTATTTATAAAAAACTTATTCTAGGTTTTACGTTTTAACATTCTCTAAACCCGACACGATTTGTGTAGAATGTTACATTGCTCAAGTTAGATATAATTTTAGAAGTGTATGTACATTTTGTTTTGCGATTACGTAGGTACCTATTACGCATAGTTTAAAAACAGATGAACCTACCTAACCTAAATAGACTAGCGACCCGCCCAGCTTCGCACGGTTGCAATGCTGATACTAAATTATACAACCTTTCTCTTGAATCACTCTATCTATTCAAAAGAAGCGCATCAAAATCCGTTGCATAGTTTTAAAGATCCAAGTATACCTACATAGGAACTGACGGACAGACAGTGGGAAGCGACGTTGTTTTATACTATGTAGTGATTATGTATGCATTTATGCAACCCCCTACCAAAAGGCCCAATTTGTTGTTCTAAACCGTTTAAAAAAATGGCCGTCTTAGCCACGTGCCAGATTTTGAGCACGCAAGAGGTCTCTTACATAACCAACGAAAGACCGTCTCATTCCAGAGATTTTTTACCTGTGTGCCATAAAATTAAGTATATTATTACCTACAACTTAAAATACTGCCAATCAAAACGCTTATTTCCTTTGCTTCATTAATATAGACTATTTCCAATAATCTTCTGCTCGCTACTTGGAAATCACACTGTTGATGTCAAAAATATTGTAATAGGCTTTTCATCGTTAGCCAACACTTTGAAGCATTTGATGCTTTAATTAATGACTTCGGATGTTTGTTTGCTAACTTTTCGTATAAAGTTTACTATCACTACATAATAATATTAATATTATTATGTATTTACAATAGTCTCTACACCTGGCGGATATCATCTTCGGGTGTATCATATTGTGCAACCAAGGATGATACCTGCTCTGTGAAGCTCTCGCCTTTAGATTAATTCTCATAATCCGGACTATATGGCCCGTGATCATGGAAATGAGAAACAGATTAATAATATTGTAAAGCAAAGTCCTCCGCCGCGTCTGTCTGTCTGTCTGTCTGTTCGCGATAAACTCAAAAATGACCGGATTTTCATGCGGTTTTCACCAATCGATAGTGTGATCCACGAGGAATGTTTAAGAATATATTTTTTCAAGGTTTTGTGAAAATTGGTTGAAAAATTATGATAAATAATGGAAGTATTTTAAGTATTTTCTATATACAATAAAAAATGTCTATCTATATAGTATATTATATTATTTACCTATATCAGTCATCTAGGACCCATAACACAAGCTCTGCTTAGCTTGGGGCTAGATGATGTTGTATGCACTGTCCAACATTATTTATTTAAGGGTCGGAAAATAGATAAGATAAGATAAAAATCATTTATTACAGCAAAACTAATAAGTAAATACACTTAACTTATAATTAGCATTTACATGGTGATGAGGTATTTCTAGGTACTTGTATTTGAAATTTAGTGTAATACATTGTGTTATTGCCGAGACGTACATATCTACAATGTTATGTAATTTCTGATGGCACCCTCACTAGGCTAGGCCTGTATCGAGGGAGCCTATATATGTACGCCAATTCAAAGTTAAGTATTGTTCAGGTTACGGATATAACTGAATATAAAAATACCTAGGATGAATTATGTGATGTAAGTTTAGAGGTAGAGGTAAATACCCACACAAACTAAATGTCAAGTCGCCTGGGAGCATTCATCGAAAACGCTACCTAAATTCCTTTGAGATATAACAAAACAATGCACGGTGGGATATTCTTCTAGTCCACGCGGATGTTCAGCTAGTAATAAATAATTGGAAATAAAATTACCGAACATCTAGTAATGCCGTGTCCGTTTTGTGCCTGAGTATTCAGACATTTTGAGAATTTGACTTTTTGTTAAATGGATGTTCTGCTAAACAAACCATTCGATAGTTGGACGTGTTGCTTATTAGACTTACTGCTCATTAGATTTTTTGCGCTGTTGGACATTTCGCTAAATAGACCTTCTGACCAGGAGGGAAATAATGCAATACCAATACTACCAGCGTTGAAGGATTAAATTTATCAAACCGTCCGGTCGAAGTGACGCGTGACCCGTGACATGGTAAGAGTATCTAGCGCAGTGCATCAGCATTGCCATACATCGTAGCAATCCAGCCATCGTCTTGGAGATGCTCCGATTATTATATAAAGTACAGTTAGCTATAATTCATAAATGTATATTCTTTTATGAAAAATTCAAGAAGTCGGTTCAAAATTTGATTGAATCAAGAGATGTTTATTTGTCAGAATAAAGTTCTTTGTTTAGTGTAGATTAAAATATGATTTAAGCTCAATTTGAATACCTACTAGTTAGGATATTAAAAATAGCTTCCTATAACCGAGATATTTTTGACACGATAAATACTTAGCATTTGTCAAAATCCGTTCACCATACGGCCATTTGGGTTAAAGTGACAGCCAGAACATATTATCCTCCTTCTTCGACAGGCTAGCAAACAATTACAAATTGAATTCCGAATTGTGTAAATAACATTAATTTTCTTTAATTCCAGAACAATTCCTTCAGCGACCATAAAAGTCATAAAACAAAAATGTGTATCGTGGTACGTTTGCCGGTGATATTGGGCGTGCAGGTCATTTCATTGCCGACGCGGGTTGGGCGGTCGGCGGGCGGTGATCTTAAAAACATTTTACTATACGTAATGGAACTGATAACTTATTTTCAAATTTGTAAGTTGTTTATATGTAATTTTTATGGAATATATTAATTTAAGTACTTTAAATTGTTTATGCTATGAATAAAGATTTTTCTTTCTTTTCTTTTCTTTGAAAAGTTTATTTTTAAGGTACATTCTTATTTTTGCCTGGGTCTTCGCACGCGTCTTATGGAAACTTATTCATGAGAATCAGAATCAATAACTTTATTTCTTTATACTTACAAAATAAGCACTTAGACAAGTCAAATTGTATACTATAAACATAGTTAAAGGTAGGTTATGTCTTATTCCACCTATATATTAGAGCAATTTCAGCCCGATCTGTTCAGTAATTTGGAAGAAGTAACAAACATCCATTCATCCAAATATTCGCATTTATAATTATTATTGTGATGTGAAGTGCGATAATAATATTTGGAGGTGGATTAATAATGTTATTACAACATTGGCATGTTTTTATCTCGTTTACAGTCAGTTGCTCTTGGAAAATTAATTCTGAAATGAATCATCGGTTCATTCTGCCAGTATTTTGTATTTTATGCCTCCATCACCATTTTGTTTATATCATCGTCATCATCATCAGCCCGTATACGTCCACTGCTGAACATAGGCCTCCCCCAAACGACGCCACGAAAAGCGGTCCTGAGCAGCCTCCATCCAACGACGTCGGTCCATCGAGTGGATGGTCTCCCATGTAGGGGGGAATTTGCCATAATCACCACGCTTGGCCGGCGGATTGGTGATCGCAGTGTTGGTGTTTAAAAATACTCAGAAGGAAGCTGCTGCCCTTCCTCTGGTAGGTTCCTTTAGTCGGCTTTTACGACATCCACGGGTTGAGTTGGAGGGGTCGATATTCGTACGCCGCGACCCCACGGCTACGGTTTGTTGGTATACCAACCCAAAAAGGGAAATTAATATAGCTAGAGTAAAAGTACTTTGTAACAATTGTGTAAGGAAAAGACTGCGAAATCGATTAGTAGATAATTGGTTTTTATATATGTAAGCTTGAAGCCTTCATTAAATCCACATCCACATTAATTTACCTATTATGGACAGTTTCTGAGATTGAGCTGTAGGTAGATTTAGATTCATTTATTTAAAAAAGTCTAAGCATTCTTCTGGAGTATCATTTTTATATTTTTTATGTACAATACACCGTTTGACCGCAATCTCACCTGATGGAAAGTGCCAACGTTGTATCACGAATGTCTAGAAGATATCTATTCACTCTTGTCTTGAAGAGACCCAGATTGTAATTGGCAGGAAAAACAAAAGCAGGTAACGATTCTAATCCTTAGCGGTCCTAATGATAAAGGTGGAGGAAAACCGGTTAGTACAAGTGGATGGTATATCCACCAGATAAGGGTGGTAGTGTGCCGTCCGTCTGCTTGACCTGGAGTGGAAGGGAGATGGTGGGATCAGGTCATGAAGCATTCACCGAAATGTATCTTATAAAAGATCGACAGACAAGCAACCTTGCGGTGTATATCCTGTATCATAAGGTTGGTTCCAACAATGCTATAATACACAAATATTCGCAACCTGTTTTAATAATTTCCTAGCTTATTTCTCTGTATTGTTTTGTATCTTTGTGTTATATATTAAAGTATTTTCTATCTACCTTTTATTTCCATTACGTATAGAAAAATGTTTTTACTCTACTACAATATTCAATGTGCTCAGCGTAATTGAGTGTAATAGAATCTTTTGCGAGGTAAAATCACTGTTATATTTCTAACAAAGAACCCTCGTCAAAAAAATCATTAGTATAACAACAATAATTTGTCGCCGAATAATTAATTGCCCAGACGCGAGTGATGGGAAAATAATTTGATAAATGAAATAGTGTGAGGAAATAAATATCATCTCGGATAATCCGATTTATGATGCTTTCCTTACAAACGTGGTATATGAAATATTTTTCTGATTGTTTGCCAAGCCAACTCTTTACGCTCTTTGCTCATTGTATAGGGCAGGCCTCCCACAGTAAATATAAATTCCTACACAAATTATAGCTAGATATTTGTAGGTATAATAAATATATAAGTAAATAATATATAATTTGTATGAGAAAAAAGTTAAAATTGTAGGCATCACCAGGCAATGGATGGCCTTTTACTCCATAGGTAGAGGTCGCGTCATGGTTTAATAGCGCTGATCTTGTGCTGACCTTGATGCGCAGAAGTCAATTTTTAGATTTTTACACCGTTTTACACCTGCGCAAAACCCTCCTCTACATTTGTCGAGCGCTATTAAACCGTGACGAGACGTGTAGATGTTTACATCAATGATGGTAATGCTTGGCCAGATGTCGCTCCGTTCCGCACTGACAAAAGTGTAAGAAATTCAGTGTTCTGCATATATTTATATAAAATATTGATATTTATACAAAATAAACATGTATTAGACACATAAGTGTTATAAACATGTACTAGTAGTCTCTTTTTCATTTCTTCCACAGGTGGACAAAAAACTGAAGTGAAGAGAATATCAATAACACCTTACTTCTGATATTTGATTGATAATAATAACTATGTTTATAGTATAAAATTTGACTTGTCTAAGTGCTTATTTTGTAAACCTAAACAAATAAAGTTATTGATTCTGATTCTGATTCCATTAGTGGACAAATAATTCAAATGAAGAGAAATTCAATAACACCTTATTTCTTATTTAATAATAATAATACCTATATATTAAACAATTTAATATTGAAATCTGAATGAGAGAAGCCACTCCAAATGCAAAAAACCAACTTTTACCCTAAATAAAACAAAATAAAATAAAATGATATAAAAAATAAAAAGTAAGTAGGTACATAATACTTATTTCTTATTTAACAATAATAACTATACATAAAACTATTATTAGTATAAAATTTGCCTTGTCTAAGTCTTATTCTGTAAGCCTAAAGAAATAAAAAAATTGCAATCTGAATGACAGAAGCCACTCCAAATGCAACAAACCAACAACGGCAACTTATACCTAATTATTGTTATATTTTAGTTTATATTATTTTATTTGGGGATTAAAACAAAATAAATTGGTCAAAATTTAAATAAATTTCATAAATTATTCATCCATTACTAATGCGATCCCCCCACAGGGCCCGTACTCGTAAAACTAAATCGAAGTGTCTCATTCATTTTCGTGCAAACGCTAATCTTATGCAAGCGACATAAGAGTTGGTTATTCCCGATAAACGAATCATACACCTCGATTGGCCTTTTCTCAGTAGTCCGCCAGAACTGGACCAATCGCTAACGAAACTTTACAAAGAGAAACTCAACACAGACTGACCATTTTCGTCATTTACCTTCTCTGTAATCAAAATAATCTACAAGCAACAAACCGAAATATGAAGGAACGTGGAGTGTTTTTCGATAATTACAACACAGCCGGCAATCGTGCCGGGGTCTTCTAATTAATTCCGTTATTCAAGTTGACAAATTCGCAAGAACGCCTATTCATTGCCGTTCTTTGTAAATAAACTTATTTTGAAATTATAAACGGGGAAAAGTTACTTTAATCAGAACTCAACGCTGTGTACTCAATACTCAATGTTACAGACAGACAGAGTCTGTTACATTGAGTATTGAGTACGTAGCATTGAGTTCTCATTAAAGTAACATACTCTGTCTGTCTGTAACATTGAGTATTGAGTACACAGCATTGAGTTATGATTAAAGTAACTTTTCCCTTTTGTAATTTCAAAATAAGTTTACTTACAAACTTTCAACTTTCTAAGTAACAGAGTAAAATATATATGGATATCTTAGTCATAATAAATCCATAACACAAGCTCTACTTACTTTGTGCCATTGCTACTGGTTTCTTTTTCACTTTTCCACTTGTGGACAAAAAATTAAGTAAAGAGATTCATTATTTTAACACTTTCTTTCTTACTAGTTTCTGCCCGCGGCTTTGCACTTCGTTGTTTCTATGGAAACGTTTTAAGGTTATTTCTATCCCATGGGAACGATTTATGGGATAAAAAAGCCTATGTTTTATTCTAGGCCTCGAACTACCTGTAAGCAAAGTTTCAGCATAATTGTTCTGTAGTTTTGGCATGAAAAAGTAACAAACATTCATCCAAATATCCATACATCTAAAATATCCAAACTTTCGCATTTATTATTATACGTACGACCATGCGTATAATAATAAATGCGATAATGACGTATGACCATTTACAGCAGATGTAGATATTATTTTGTAAATAGACGTAACCAAGTGTGCCTTGTGCTCCTACGGCGAATAAATATATGAGTATATATATATATTTCATTTATTAGTTTGCAATTTATTTATTAGCTGATTTATGAGTTAATTTGGTAAGCCTAAAGAAATAAATCTATTATTTGAAGAAATCAGACTATCAAATAAGTTAAAACAGACGACGTTTGTAATGGCGCGACCAGCATTTGGACGGACCATTAACATTTTTAAATGCATTAACGGAGAAAGCTAGCTCAAACGGCCGTTAAAAGAACCATTAAATCAAAGAAACTCCAAGGCAGTAACGGGGAGATTTACTCGACTCTCCATAAGATAGGAAGACAATGTCACCGGCATACTCGACCCCAAGCCAGCCCAAGCCTTTACTTTTGCAATGATTGCAGGTAAATTCAATTCAATACGTTTAATTCAACCATAGATAAATTAAAAATTTATCAGAGCGTCTGGTCGAGGCTGGTACTCAGCAGCTCGCGGGTCATCTGGTGCAGCGCATCAGTTTTCCGTACAGCAGCGGGTTAATGCAGCCAGCGTCTTGGGGACCGACTGGTATTGATATGGATCAGCTGAGCTATCTCTGGATTTTTGTAACAGTCTGCAGTTAGCTCAACTGTATTAATGGTAAATGCGAGTTCTATTTTGTTTCTATTCTTTGATTGTTATTTTCTTATTTAATAAAGGCATTATTTAAAAGCTAGCATTCGTCCTGGTCCTCAATGGCCCGACGACATTTTAGCGGTCGCAGGGAGTCGATGGATGGAGATGGCTCAGGACTACTATTCGTGGCGTCGTTTGAGGATGGCCTATGTTCAGCAATGAATGTATACGTGCTGATGTTACCTGTGTAAAGGGAAAGTAAAACATTTGAAATCGGAAGAGACGCATAATCTGCCTTCGTAAACGTTTGCGTCCAGTGCTTTGTGCTCGCAGCTCATGTCCAGCCTTCTAGTTATAAGTTTCAGACTGGTACCGCCCGTCACTCTGCTCATCGGGGATGCTGTTTGCAGATGTTTGCCTCCTAGCCAAATTTTTGGCCACGGCATCTATTCTTAAAGGAAACTCACCATGTGGACAAATGGCATAGTGGATGATGATGATTTCCTACTAGGCGGGTCCGGGACGGCTAGTCTCAATGGACACTAGCTTTCTACGCGAGATGTTTAGAGCACAAATGTGTGTGCAAACACAGGTGCACTCGTTCTCGTATGCCTTCATTAATAATGCGATTATTCAATAAATATTAAAAAATGCTTTATTGACAAAGAAAATAACAATCAAATAATATAAAGAAATTAAACTAGTATTTACAATTGAAACAATTGAGCTAACTGCAGACTGTTGCAAACAATCTACAGATAGCTCAACTGGTCCATATCAATACCAGTCGGAAGCGTCCCCAAGACGCTGGCTGCATTGCCCCGCTGTATGGCAATGCTAATGCGCTGCGCCAGATACTCACCAGCTCTCGGGTCACGCGTCGCTTCGACCAGGCGCTCAGATAATTTTTTGAAAACCCGGAGAGCCTCGGTACCCCACGGACCTAGGGCCTCGACTCCAAGGGGAGCAAATGCGTAGGCTCTGTCGAGACCTGCATATTAAAAATAAATATTTGTATGTAAATTCAATAATATTGGCTAAGCTTTGATACAAATATCACACTGGTAAAGAATATTCTTGGGTGGGTAAATGTGTATTGTTATCAAATAGACAGTAATTGGAATCAATGATAGGTATTTATCTTTTTCATTAAATTTTATAGAGGTCATAGAGGGAGAGAACCAATAAAAAAAAATCTCTATTTAGGATTATCTATCAATATAGGTCAGTTTTTAAAAGCTGGTGCGGTCCCCAATTGGTTTTCGTATTGAAAGAGGCCTGGATTTGTGACGAAAAAAAATCAGCGTGGATAATTATCCACGCAGATTTTTTTTTATAATTATAAAAAAAAACAAAAGACCATCGCGCCAGCTTTTAAAAATGTATCTATACACCCTACATGTGGGATACTTAAAGAATGTACAGTCATGACGACGTTTAGGGACAAAAGCAGACTTACGCATAATTTAGCAAAGAGACCAAAATAAAAATAAAAAATGGAACGGCGAAACCGTTTTCTGTGTAATTTCGTCCAAAAATTTTCCTGGCAACATTTGCTGTGAAATATGAGGAGTTCAGTGTAGGGCATATTGGGGCATATTTACGTCGTTTGGGCAAGATGTGAAAAGACGTCCGAATTTCTCCAGATAAAATTTTGACGTAATTCGGATCATCACTGTTATGACCCTAAATAATTGTTGTGTCCTAACAGGGTATTTATGCATTGTGTACCCAATAAGAATATCCACACCTAAGAACAATACCTGTATGCATTAAATCACAATAAATGATACGAACCTACATACTTACATAATGGGATTCAGAATGATCTGCGGGGCTTTTAACCTTATAAGGCCGGCCTGTACCTACAATGTGAAATTTCGATATGTGTATTACATTATTGACTACTATTTTTTATTAGTATAGTAAGTGTACGAGTTAATGTAACTAGATATCTAAATAACATAACTATGTAAGGTACATAGTCATTTTGTATATTTTACATCATAATGCTCGGCAAGAAGGTTTTACTAAGTAAGCAAAGAGGCTGTGTAAGATGGTATTCGCAACACAATGCATTTTTAATGTTTTATTTGCCTCGCCATTATGATGTTAAGTAGAATGCTTACCTCGGCTGCAAGTAGCTATTACACCCTCGAATTATATTCTCGGGTTCACTCGGTCCATTAGCGCCCTTTGCGAGCGCTCGCAAGGGCGCAAAATTGGATTGAGTGCACCCTCGAACTATATTCGCCCTCGCTTCGCTCGGGCGTCTAAATATCTCGGGTGCACTCAATCCAATTTAGGGTCCTTTGCGAGCTGCGCTCGCACTGGCGCCAAATTGGATCTTGTTCTGTAATAGCTCCCTGACTACCCTTGTGTAACAATCTACTATTACCCTACCGTAGAGAGAAGCTTACAGCTTTTTTACGATTTTAGTTAGCTATGATCCTACCTAATACTTATTATAAATTTGAAAGTAACTCTATCTGTTTGTCTGTCTATTAACTTTCACGCCTAAACGGCTGAACAAATTTGGCAGGGAGTTAGATGGTACCCTAGGGACGGACATAGATTAGGTACATGAAAAGCGCGTGCGAAGCCGCGAGCAGCAGCTAGTTTGACATATAAGTAATTAATGTAACACATAAATAAATGAAAAAAATAAATGAAGGTAGTAGCTAAAATTTCAGATCCAATTATTAGAACCATTCAACAAGGATAAAAACTACTTTGAAACACGCTACCGCTTTTGTAAGATAAAACGCCACTTGAAAAATCAAATAAAAACATCTGAGTGATAGCAATCTTTCGAAGTGGCTTGTTGTAGGTAGCAGAAACTCAAGGAAACAATATCTGAGATTAAAATTACTGTTCTTACGTCTCCAAGACAATGCTGACAAGAACTAAGCAACAAGATAACTCTACCCTACTATTTTTCTCCTTACAAAATTATGAAGAACACTCTCTACTGATTTACTATCGACTGCTCCTGATTTTTTTGAATGAAACTAGAAACAGACTGCACCCAACGAATGTGACGTATTATCTGGACGCTTGAAATTGTGTGAAAACAGATGGTAAGAGAGACATACATATCGAACGCCACGCCATCCGACGTTTCCTACGTTTCGTCACGTACTTTTCTCGGCATGGGCTGTCGATTCCTAGCTTTAATGGGCCGGCCACACACTCGACGAGTGATATGGGAAGTAGCGAGGAAAGTAGGCAGACGTCGTGTGACCACGTTACTCGTCATGCTCCTCGTCCTGCCCATCGCTCCCGATTTAGTCGGTTTTTTGACCGCGAGTCAAAGGTTCGGCAATAGAAGCGCGAGTGGCAGCGCGAGTGGCT
Source organism: Eupithecia insigniata (assembly GCA_947859395.1). NCBI lineage: Eukaryota > Metazoa > Arthropoda > Insecta > Lepidoptera > Geometridae > Eupithecia > Eupithecia insigniata. The sequence goes on from OX401998.1 coordinate 4,273,376, forward strand.
GGCTACATACTCACGCAGCGCATACATTTTATAGCACAGGCAGGAGAGACGCGATTAATCGCGCGAGTAGAGCGTGTGTGGACAGAAAGGCCTCATCATGTTGGCAAAATCGCGGCAGCGCGAAGAGCATGACGATGAGCAGCGCGAGGAGCCGGCCTATTTAAAAGCTTCTTGTCAATTAAAACATACCTATCGTGAATCGGCTCTCACCAGTCAATGCCACCCATTCGTATCTCTCTCACATTCGGTTGTTCAGATGCAAACAAAGCGTATTGTGTTCGTGTGCATTTTTCAGCATTCCACTAACGATAAGTAGTGATAACCAGCTATCGTAATACAGATAAAAAAAAATATTTAGTCTAGAGATTACTTAGCCTTAGTCCTAAACATACATTATTTATATAGTTATCAGTTTCTGCCCACGGCTTCGCACATGTTGTTTTCATGGTTATGTTTCTTTTTTTTTTTAGTTCTTCATCCTCTGACTTAATCAGTATCATGTATCCTTATCTCAAATTAGCTTATTTATATTTTTCTTTATGTTAGTCATAATTTTAGACCAGCGTTCATTTTGAGACCCGCTTTTGCCGATTCTATTCTGAATTCTTCTATCATAGACATCATGTCATCCACTTTTTCTGATACTAGGACCAAGTCTTCTGCAAATTGAAGATCAGAAAGTCTTTCCCCATCTATGATAAGTCCTTTTTTTCTCACTTCATCTGCCGAAAAATATATTACACAGCGAGTGTGAACTATTTTGGAGAGATTGTGTCACCCTGTCCCCCTTTTTTAACCGGATTTTTTTTATTATCTACAGCTTTACAATACTATATCGATGCTATGTTATTTATTTTAATGTATACATAAATCATATCTTATCTACTTCTTAGAATTACCTTCTTTGCTATCTTGATACAATATTTTACAAACGGCGTAGATACTTAGGTAACGTTGGTCGAATGTAAATTGGTTCATGTAATTTGTATGTTCAGTTCGTTTTCAATATTGAACTTCCATGGGAACTGATTTAAGGGATAAAAAGTAGCCTATCCATCCATCTAGTCATCCAAATTTCGCATGAATAATATTTAGTGTGATGTGAAGTTTGATTCCTATGTTTAGCATACACGTGATCTCTTAAAACCTCTAACCTCTTCTGTATATCTTTCCAAAAACATTTATGAGGTCTGAAAATTTCATTTTCACAATAGAATTCAACGTTTCGTTGAGAAAAACTAAAACCATTGTACATTTTAGACTGTACCTATATACTCCGACGTTCTTTTGCGAATTAATTTTGGCACAAAGGGACGTCTAGCATTTTATTCGTCTGTATGCACACTCAAGCTGTTGTAAATGAACCATCATTGAGATGAATTTATTCAACAAGGACAAAGATACCATTTGTTTATACGCTGTCTTCGTTTTATTTTACTATTTTATTTCCATGGGATAAGTTTTGTGGGCGGTAAAGTCTAGATGTTATGTGCAATGAAACTGAATCAATCACATTTATGGTCGGGGTGAACGGCTGATCCGTGTTGAGAAATATTTAAAGCTTCAATTTCATTCTGTTTTCCTGTATAAAGCCTTATTCATACTTTTCAATGAATCTTCTTAATAGAGATACCTAACAGAGTCAGCGTTCAGTTCGAAATTCACAGTTTGACTGTTTTCTACTCAAATAAAAATGCTTACATCCTACCTAGCCATTGCATTTTTATTTAAAGAATTCCCTGAACAGCAATCGCACGTACATCTGATGCATTGAATATGGTTACGAAAGCTAGGAAAAACACCGTACAATTTCGCAAAAATGTTTGCGACGGCAAAAAGTATTTTGTACTGGTGGCGTTGTACGCACAAAATCTGGAATTGGTCCCAAAGAACTTTATGCCGTGGAAAATATCTAGTAATTTCATTTTACGTTTCACATAACATTGTCCCCGACTAGTAGCGACATACTTTATTCTGAAAGTATTCCTAAAGGTTCTATTACTGCGACATCAGAATGTGGATCGCGTGTTTGGCAAATTAAGTTGGAAGAGTACATTTTCAGTACAATTTAATTTGTGTGCAGAATAATTTCAGTTCGTTTCGATTTACTGCAGCCGTACAGCCGGATGTTTAAAGGTACTAATAGTAAAATATATGTTTTTATACGACATAGCTTTCAGAATTAGCAGGCTGACGTGGCGATGGGCAGGCCATATAGCTCGTAGAACCGATAACCGTTGGGGTGTAAAGGTTCTCGAGTGGCGACCGCGATGCAATGCGAAACGGATTGTGGGAAGACCTCCCACTCGATGGACCGACGACATCGTAGCGGTCGCGGGAGTCTTTGGATGGAGGCGGCTCAGGACCGCTATTCGTGGCGTCGTTTGGAGGAGGCCTATGTTCAGCAGTGGACGTGTACGGGCTGATGATGATGATGTTTTTATATCTTGAATAAACCTGAAAACCAGCTATCTGGTGTTGACAGAATATTTGAAGTACAACACAAGAGGCTCCACTACTCTCGAGGTGCCTTTATTGTGAGATCCTACATTCACATGAGATGATTCTCAAGATAAGTACCTTCACCTACCCATTTGTAAGGAAAGTTTTGTAAAAAGTTGCGGGTATTTTTATTCAGGCTCTGTCACTCACTTCCTACAGGAAAAGAGTTATTATTTTCGTAAAATCCGGCATTTTCCTACACAAAGATTTTATTATTTCCAGCGGAATAATAAAAGACGTTATTTCGCGCTCATCCATCAAAACCTACAAGCCACAAACAAAATGAAGCATCATTAAACAATCAAGGACAACCGGCGCCGGAATATAATCACAAATCTACATAGAGCTAGTACTTGGCTAAAACACGCACAATAGGCACCATGCCTCAGTTTACCCCATTTACTAGAGCGGTATTGTGATGAGGTCGTCACAACTTGCTCACAACTCTACCTTTCATTCCCCTATCTCCTCTTTTATTGTGACTATGCCATAACTTTATTCAGTCACTTAAAAAACGCATGGAATATCGTGCGTAATGCATTGTTTGCGTATAATCTGATAGTTGTTTTTCTGCAAAGTTGTAAATTCATAATTTATATAGGTACATATTTAAATAATAGTTTTTAATTATGCTTTATTATCGTTTCAGATTATGATAAAAGTTTTTACCAATATTTTCAAAAAGAGGAAGAGATAATTTTATGGAAAGTGTCAATGAACAATTTATTAAATAAAAATAAATTTAAACTAAATAACCCATTTGCCAACCCTAATGCAACTCTAGTTTCTGTAACATTCATTAAAAATGAGTATACCAACTAGAAGCTCAAAACCTGCGTTTGCATTATTAACATTATTTATGTAAACTGAAATGATAATTGAAAAGACGAAGACTTCCTCATGAGCCTATACCAGATTGTCCTTATCTAATCTTAGTAATCGTGAGCGTTAACTAAATCGCCAACATTCACTTTAATTACGCAACCAGATTTTCTTTCCTCCAAACTTTGCTCGTATTTTTTGGGAATCGTCGACAGGATCGGAGCGGTCGCCATTTTCTTTGCAATTTGCGACTGAGAAAAATTAGTTTACGGCATTGCACTAATAAATCGAAACAACGTAAAACTAAGGATGAAGATGTTATTTATTTTTAAAGTGTTAATGATTATAAAGAGTGGTGAGTGGCTGGTCGATTGGTTTCCGCGTTTGCACTCGTTGTTGGTCCATTTGATGGTTGCTAATGCTTTGATGGATGGTTGTAAAAGTAATAAGTAAAAAAATAAAAGATTTTTATTTGCCAGAACAGATGTATACAGATACAGTAAATAAACCTTAAATAAAAAGAAAAACTGACAAAATCGGACTCCACTCAGCATGTGCTATGGTAGAGCAGATCATACCATAGCGCTGGTCTTCCGTAGAGACCGTGGTGCGTAAGGTGGCCTCAGACATACATACTTACAACAAAGAATAAAAATAATAAAACTAAAACTATGAAAATAATATTATTTTTATAATATATACATAATTATATACTTATAAACAATATTATTTATATATTGTGTATTAGTATATATTATAATATAAGTTATGGAATTTACTAAGTTCATTTCAAAAATGTTGTGTACATTATCAACATTGATAATAATTTTGTTATACATTGTCAACATTTTTGAGCTAAATGAGGCAAGAGCTTATTTGAACTGAATTTGGTTGCACTTTACCCTACCATAGTGGCCTGTTACTGCGTTGATGCGCAAAGAATTCAAGAAAAACTGCATTTACAGTGTGGTTCCTAGTTAGCTACAAATAAAAAAAAGATCATCATAGTCCAACTACACCGTAACAAAACACTCTCCCATGTGAAGATCTATTCCTGAGATAATCACAGTTACACAAAAAAAAAATACAAATACAAAATACAAATTACAAAATACAAATACAAAATACAAATACAACATACAAATACAACGTACAAATACAACATACAAATACAAGATACAATGCCATTAGAAACCGTTTTCTTGTATTTACGTGTGCTTATAATAAAGTTACATAAAACCTTTCAGATATCCGTTGTAACCCCACATTTGGTAATGAATAAATGCAATGAAACATTTCAATAATGTACCGTAGTGGGTATACTGTGCGAAAAGAAGTGTTGGGAGACCATCCACTCGATGGACTAACGACATTGTAGCGGTCGCAGAGAGTCGATGGATGGAGGTGGCTTAGGACCGCTATTTGTGGCGACGTATGGGTTAGGCCTATGTCCATGGACGTGTGTGGGCTAATTAGATGACCCATTACTATCGTGGCACGCTTTCTACAAGCCCCACTGGCCCGACATTGGCCAACAAAACAATCCGATTTAAAACAGAAATATTTATATCATTCAAAATACCAATTTTACTTACTTTTTCATTTTTGTTCTCAGAAAAATCTCTTTTATACTTGTTGCCAGCAGTGAGGCGAAGTTAACTACCTAAAGGTTGCCTGGGAGAAATCGCTCTCAGCGATAAGGCCGCCTTTTGTACTGTATTTATTTTATTTTAGAAATATGATATAAGTTTTTGTGTTATGTTAATGGATACAATAAAGTGTTCATTCATTCTTGAAACTAACACCATTTGTCGGTAATAAGTTACAGTTTTTGCAATTGGTCATCTCTCCCGTACGGCCGTCTCCCCCGGACTTATATCAAAATTCTAGACCGGAGTCGAGTCCCTTTCTTAGATAGATGAAGATTAATTCTGATTCAATTTTCGTGCCAGGAGTCTGAGCATCTTGTGTATAAACAAGTTGTGCCGCGCGGCGCTGGTGAAGCCGACTGTTGACGAACTTAAATTGTGTTTCTGAAACGACTGCCTGTTTGTGGGCGACAACGAAAACGGATAGTCACTTATAATTTTGGAGGATAACTTTTGTTTGAACATTTTATAGAGTTTCATGTTTAGGAGAATTTGCTGGAGCAGGCAGGCGCGCTTGATATTATATATATATGTATATATATATATATATCATAAGAAAAATATCAATTAAGTTCATCATCATCAGCCCGTATACGTCCACTGATGGCACCACTGCACTGCAATTAAGTTTATTGGACAAAAATGCAAAAAAAAATTATACCTAAGCTGATTATGTTCTTAAGGTATGTACTTTTCATCGAAGTCTCGTTTGTAGTCACAGAATTTGATCTTAATCGCGTAGTTCCATCCCCATTATACGCGTCCAAAAACCCATACAAATCCATCCGTTTTCATACACACCTTGCCTAGATAATATTATTGACTAAAACTCATCGTCGAAAGGTCACAAACCACCAACCACCCAAAATTCGACAATGAACAATTCACCCATAAACCACAAAAAAATATCCTCGAATAGACATCCGCCACAACTTCTCATGTAACGACGTAACCACACGATTTATCAGCTAAGTAATTCCCGCTGAGGCAAAGGCGAGCGGTGACAAGCCAAGAAATGTCCTCGGCAATATCGGGGCGTAACTCCGCGGTGCGACAAAGGGGCAATCGATCACGCTTCCACCTGGCTAGAGACGGCAATCCGAATGCGTGATACGCGTTAACTACCACCAAATCGTTTTTCCTTCCGAATCCAAACCTTACTGATCTGGCAATAAGTGTCAACGGTGGGCGATGAGCGCGAAAGTATCTCAGCCGATCCACTTTGTCTCGCACTCTTCCGTCCCAGGTAATGGTTCCTGCGATATTGGCGTAATATATCTCCGCGATGGCGTTTGTTATCATCCCGGAGAGTATTTTTTCATCTCAATTCTAGCTATCCACTCTGATCACTATCCCAGTTATATTATATTACTAGCAACGCGCCCGGCTTTGGATGGGTAGTAGGGCATGTATTGAGATATATGCTCCTACGGGCAGTGTTTTCGATGAAGGCTCCCAGGTGGCTTGACTTTTTCCGACACTTCCAACAATAGGTGTCGTTATATTTCAACGAATTTACACAAAACCGTGACAAATTATATACTTAAACTTTTTACATGGATTCATGTCACTCACTCTATCGATTGGTGAAAACCGGATGGAAATCAGTTGAATAGTTTTTGAGTTTAACGCGAACAGACAGATAGACGTGGCGGAGGACTTTGTTTTATAATACTCGAATACGAATGTAGTGTATATCACTATTGCGAATCCATAGCTGCACATATGTAGTATTACAGTTAGAATGTGAATGGGAGGTTTCGATAACACTGTTTTTTGTTACCTATTTTGTGAAGAATACTTACAGAAAATTATTTCAACGAAATCCAACCTTCTTTATTATTTAAATTTAGACGTCAACGATTGTACAAACCTAGACGGGTTCAAGCACGTGAACTTCAAGCCCATCTCATTTAATTTAACTCTTTTGGTGCAAATATTACTCAGCCCAAAGCTTTTCAATTTACGAAAAAATGAACAAGATAAATGAGCTTTACCGCTGAGAAGATACGCCCAAGATTTCAATAGTTAGCTTTATTAGTTCTTTTTCACGAGGTCATTTTGAGCGGGAATGAATGAATGAAATTAAATGGAAAACTTTGGAGCGTAAATTACTCATTTTACACTCGCCCTTTCAGAAAGTTCGTTCGAAAGGAACAGAGTGGAAATTAATCTTGATTTTAGCCTATTTGACTCACTGTAGATTTTTTTACCTACCTGCATTGCATCGCTTGAATCTGGCCACCACATGGCACAGCAAGAAGCATTCAAGTGTGAGCTTAAACACGTAGTGTTTAGACACATTTTACGATGAGAAAATAGTAATTTTGTCACCTCAAGCACCAAGCTTCAAACCCGTGAACTGTGTGAATAGTCTGTTATTTGATGCCGTCAATATAAAATACACCGGAATATTATGTATGAGTTAAAGCCTATATTTGAATGTATATTTTTTGTTGTGCGGCAGTGGTGCGGTCCAGATCTGCGACAATCGAATTGAGGAGTCTCTATCCAGCCTTGCCGATTTGTCCGTCCCATCAGATTATAAAGAGGTAGATAATAGAAAGTGCTCCTGTGCTGTTTACACTCACATACACTGTGCACTGTAGTATTTCCCGCGCACATGGCTAGTCACAGTCGTACTGGCCGCCATGGTTGAAAATTTGCTAGAACTAATTTATTATACGACTACATTTAGTATTAGACGACCTCTGAGGAGCAGCTGGTAAGGTCCGCCTACGACGCAGGAGGTTGCGGGTTCGATTCCCAGATTGGGACAAATGTTTGTACGATCTACAAATATTTGTCTCAGGTGTTCTGGGTATTTTCTATGTATCATAAATCTATCTATGTAATATACCAATTAAGTATATCAGTCGTGGTATCCATAACAGAAGCACTTCTTAGCTAGGGGCGAGATGATGTTGTGTGGATTGTCCAGCATTATTTAATTATACCCTTGAAAACTCATCTGATGATATTATGTACATAACACATTGTTTCTAACATAACCAACGCACTGAATACAAACTAACTCTATGTACATACGTTGGTATGTGTTACTTCGCATTCAGTCCGTTTTGTTACAAATATCTACCTCGAACATTGAACGCAATGGTTTAACAAGCACTTCACAAACTTTAACAGTGGATCCTAGAATGCAAAATACGACTCCTGTTACTGAAACCATGGTATAAGAAAACAAGGTATGCTCTTCCGAGACACGATGGTCACGTGGTCGGCTCTTATTACGTCATAATCGTCATCGGCGAATGAGATAAGACGAATCTGTTCCCGATGATACTAGTAGCGTAAAATCGTAACTCCCCGAGCTTCTGTATGAAACTGATAAAACTATGTGGTTTTGTATTTACCATTTATTTATCACATTGACTCATGTTTATCTAACGCTGTTTTGACTGATTTAACAAATATAATTGACGTTTGTAATTTTTTTATTGATTTTTCAATTGATCTTTAAAACATGTGTTTCACAACTTATACATTTTGTTGAGACAGTGACGTCACAATCGTAAAATAAATAAGAGCCACGCCCGGTAGTAGACCTGTTTTCTTGGATCATGACTGAAATTAGTTATTTAAGTAGGGAAATTTTTTTATATCGTTAAATAGGTAAGTGTAAGACTAGTTTATTTATTTTATTTTGCAATCCTAATACATACAATGTGAGAGGTGAGAGGTTTAGGCTTGAGTATTTTATTGGCTATCTATAGCTAAGCGCTACTCTTTGGTTTTTGTTATACATTGCTTCAATTCAAAACAAGAAACTGAAGATAAAGTTTTATTAAACTCACGCGATTTGAACACATTATTATAAATATTCACGGGTATTTATTGCATTTATTTACCTATTTTTCCTGACATTTCAACAGGTTTACACTCTGTCGTGGTCACGGGATGACTGGAGTACTGGAGCTACCGCCTCTGCGAAGCGGGGGCAGTATTAGCGTAACTACCCTCACTTGGTCTTCAGAAAATATAGGAGGTAAATAAACGCGATACATACCCGTGATTATTTATATTAAAAAAACCAAAGTGTTTACAAGCTCCTTAAAATAATATTATTTCCAAATCCAAATGGATTTAAAAAGAAAAATAATCCTTATAAAGTTCTGACTAGCTCGCCTGGAGTTGACATTTCTGAATGCAAGCAGTGTTTTGAAACCAGAGCCAGAGCTTGTTTATAGAGTTACTGGTTGGTAAATAACTGCGTGAACTGCAGGTTCTGTCCATCATCACAAACACGTTCAATACAATGCAATACAATTTTTTATTAATAACGCCAAGTTACAAGTCAAGTAAAATAAAGTAAGCAATATAATTTAGTATACAATATTTACCTTAAATAATGATAATAGTATCTAATATGCATAAACATAATTAATTAATTGTATATCTAATTCATTTATATAAAAATAACAGGCAAAGCATAGAATTCTTCCATAGAGTAAAAATCAGAGAGCCATTTCTTTATTCGATTTTTAAATATGATGGTGGAAGAGGGTTCCTGAAGAGGCCAGGTTTTAATTCTAGTAAAAGTAAGTAAAAAGATTTTTAAGAGTAATGACTACATTTACTATATTTTCATCAACTTGTACGATTTATGTAGGTAGTACGTAAGACCATTGAATATTTTAATGGAGTTTGTACGAGTGGATATTGAGGGCTTCTGATCGTAGTCTCCCGCATTACTGAAGCATCGATTCAATTAAATAGGGACAGTCGACACCAAAATTTGTTAATAGTCAAAAAAACTGGTCGGCATTATGTGCATCTAAGTGCTCATATACACGAGAGCCGTCGATGCGCGAACGGCAGCCGTCGACAATTGACGCCAGCCGTCGACTGTCGACGGCTGCCATCGACTATCGACAGCAGCCGTCCACGATCGACGGCTTCAGTTACCTCTGCCGTTGGCACTTTGCCGCTCGTGTATATGAGCACTAATGGGCATAAATCCGCTGTCTTACCTCTTTGTACGCTGTTCACGCGGCTCATTTTTAGCTGCGTGTGTTAGATTTTTTGGCAAAGTGGTCTACGTTTCCACTGCAATGCAACACACACTATACGCGCACGTTGTGCACGGCCATGCGGCGCATTTAAGCTGCGTGGACTCGTTTTTATACAACTTGGATCGCATGCGTGTACCACGTGCATAGCGTATACCGCGTGCATAGCATTGACAGCTTTGAGCTGCGTGGGCGCCATATTCGAGGAAACCACGCAGTAGCTTATCTATGCTATCATTCATCTCATATTCGTCCACAGGGTGTTCCTCGGTTGCAATGGACTTTATTATTATCATACACATTTTCTTGCAAAGTGAAGCCGTGGGACAGCGGCATTATCTCAAATCTCCACCATGGAGTTATAATTCACTATACATATTACACCACATTTATTAAGTAATTTTCGACCTTGTTGTTGTTATTTAGGTACAAAATCTCTTTTTTAGGGCTAGATAATATAGTAATAAAATGTCCAGTTCAGCATTATCAACTAAGTTATCTAGGTCCAACGCTATTATTGCGGACTATACCCTGCTAGTACGAGAGATCAGCGCCGCCTGATTAATGAAACGTCTACCCCAGCGATATTTATGCCATATTGATATGCATTGACCCGCCCTGGCTGTTGTTCTGCTATAAATAATGCCAAGGGTAATTGGATATAAGTTACTAAATGAAAATTCGGGAAAATTCTTATTATTAAAATATAATCTTTAATGAGAAAGAAAATAACAATCAAATAATATAAACAAAATAAACTAGTATTTACAATAGAAACAATTGAGCTAACTACAGACTGTTGCAAACAATCTACAGTTAGCTCAATTGGTCTATATCAATACCAGTCGGAAGCGTTCCCAAGACGCTGGCTGCATTGCCCCGCTGTATGGCAATGTTAATGCGCTGCGTCAGATACTCACCAGCTCTCGGGTCACGCGTCGCGTCGTCTTATCGCATAACTAAATTCTGAACACAGTTTTGTATGCTTTGTTTCCCAGAGTTTTTTTATAGGTACGATATGTGAACAAAGATTTGTAATAGTTTCGGAAACGTGTTATGGTTATTTTTATTTATTTATTTATTTATTTATTGTTAGGAAAACCAGCAGCACATACATACAAATTACATAAAAGAAGTCGAAGCAGAAGGCTATTAAGAGGTTTTCACGGTTAAAAATAATAATAGTTACATAAAAAGTGTGAACAAGCTGAATAAACTAAAAACCTTAAAAAAAAAACTAAAAACATCAGTTTAAAGGTACAATATACATACTTAATAGAATTAATGAGAGATACAAATAATGAACTTCATCATCATCATCACCGTAGTGATGATGAATACATGCAAAACTGAAAGATACAGATGTTAATATATAATTGTAAGCTAAAGACAAAAACAAGAATGAAAACCAAAAAAGTAATCCGCACTGTTCTCATGCCGAAACATCATCGTCCTCACTGGAGGAAGAGAAAAAGTCAGAGCTGAGCCGTTGCCTCACGGAATTGACACTGGAGCAGAAGAGGTCTAAATAAATTTGCTTGGACAGTTTATTAAATTGGTCACCAACTCGCCATAAATAAGAGTTATTCCATGACAACTGATTCATCATCATCATCAGCCCATACACGTCGCCACAAATAGCAGTTCTGAGTCGCCTCCATCCATCGACTCCCTGCGACCGCTACGATGTCGTCGGTCCATCGAGTGGATGGTCTCCCATGTAGGGGGGGATTTGCCATAATCACCACGTTTGGCAGGCGGATTGGAGATCGCAGTGTTGGTGTTTAAAAATACTTAGACAACTGATTAATGGCATTAAAAGTAGCCTATGTATTATTCCAAGTCTAGATCTACATTTTATCCCTATCCGATTAGTAATTACGGCAATAAGATGTAACAAACACTCATCCATCCAAACTGTCGCATTTATAACAATAAAGTGATGTTTCATGTTCATTAGTGAAATTCAATAAGTGATAGGTACATAATAGTACCGGGTCTAATGAACCTATGAAACACCACTTATTGTATTCTGCTAGCAAATCGGTTAGTTAACATAAGGCTTAAAAGGTATGCGAGCAACAAGAGAATAGGAAAATTACCAAAATACTGGCATGTGTCGCATTTTATTTTTAATTCATTCTGGAAGATGTTATTTAGATTTTCGTAAGACGGGACTTCAATATACAAATTAAACTGACTAGTAAATAATGCCCTCTGTTATCTTAGGCGCAGGCCAGACAGAAGCGGCGCGGCGTGCATCGGTTGCCACTGGCGTGCCGTATCGACGCCTTTCCAATGTTCTTTTATACAAAATGCAGGAACGTGGTGCAAAACAGATAGAACAGGTGCGCTCATGGCGCGCCCGCGCCCGCGGTGCATTTTTTAGCTTTCATTATAAAAAACAGGGCATTAGAAGCACGTTACTTAATTTATTTTATTTATAGTGAGCTTCGTATCTTAGAAAGCTTTAAGCCGGTGTCACGTCCAGATGGTCCGTTACTGACTCAATTACGATCTCTCTTTGACGTATAGTCTGGGAGGCGAATACTTTTACCAATAAGCCAAGAATTAATAAGGCGTTTTCTTAAAAATAGTATAACGTTAAGTGCTAGTCGGACTCGCAGAGGGTTTCGTCAAACTAAGACCTTGTCTCTTTTTTACATTTTCCAGATATTATGATTGCTGGTCAACGGGAAGTAGATACCCTATAGGTTCTCTTGCAAGTGTCAATTTATATGTGATTAACTAAAAAAATACGTTTTGCTTATTTTTCCATTTACCTTGGCCTTGCTTTTTGAGAAATTTTATGATTTTAGCTAGGTCAACGGAAAGTACCCAGCAGGTTTTGTGTCTATGTAATTTCCTTGAAATATTCACACAGTAAAGTGATCCATGATCGTTTAAGGGTTCCTTTTTTCTTTTTGAGGTATGGAACCCTGAAAATGGTTTGCAAACTTTTGCCTCATTTCGCCGCTCATCGGCCGCTCATTCAGTGCGTGTTCAGCATGTAGCCAATCACCGACGAAAAAAGTAATGAGCTAGTCTGAATAGGCATCAATAAATTTATTGAGCGAGTCACTCACTTTTATTGAGGCATATTCAGACCTACCGCTATTCGCTAACCAGAGCGGCAGCGATGGCAGATGTCTGACTGTCAACCCACTCGGCTAAGCGGATAGATTGATATTAATCAGGCTTAAAATTTTTGTTGTGATTTTTTTTTACGATACAGTATGTAAAATGTGTTAGTCATATCGTATGCTACAATAATTATAAATGTCAAAGTTGGTAAGGATGGTATAGGTGTTTGTTCCTCTTTCACGCAAATACTACTGAACTGATTGGGCTAAAATTTGGTATGGGTATAGTTGCTGATATTTGCTTGTTGGTACAGAAGCATTGGAAAGAGAAAAGTGCAGGAAATTGCTAGATCAAGAGCAAAAGCTGGGGCTTTTGTCGGTGCAATGATGCAATTTCCTATTTCTCTCTTCTAAAATAATAATAGGTAAAGCATATCCAGCTCATTGCCAATCGACTATCCTTAAATAATTTAGAACCTGAACTGGTGAGCTCTTGGCCTTTTGTGAGCTTACACAGAAATGCACTTAATGCCATTTTATATCCTTCGATGTTCGGGCGGGGTTAAATGATTTGGACGAGTTTTCCCGATTTGTGTAACGATAGTGGAAATAATTTTACACAAGATTGAATCCCTCCATATCCAAAGGCCCATAAAGCAAATGGACCTAAAAGAAACATGTCCTATCAAAAATATCAGCATAATTACGACCTGAAGGTTTTCGCGAAAAGCATTATTTCCAGTTTATTTTAATCTATGCTCCGTCGGAGGATCTTCGAGGGAGCGAAGTAGCTCTATTATAGGCGATGGTTATACTTACCTATATGGACCAGTTGAGCTATCTGTAGATTGTTTGCAACAGTCTGCAGTTAGTTCAATTGTTTCAATTGTTAATACTAGTTTAATTTGTTTAGTATATTATTTGATTGTTATTTTCTTTGTCAATAAAGATTTTTAGTAGGTATAACAAATATTGTGATACTATTTTCGGTCCGCTTATCGCACGCGTTGCTTTTGAGAAAAAAGTACTTATACTCCGATTCAAAAACCTGGATAGTTTTTGTATACAAAACCGAAGGAATATTGGTGGAAAATATTTAACGACATTGGTATCATCGAAGCAAAGCATAGAAGCTCGAAACAATTTATGATTTTGAAAGATATTTATCATTTAATTGATCTCTCATTCGTTTTCGAATTCAATTTTAAACTTTTTTTGCTATTCATGTGAGATTAAGCGTTGTGGAAGTTTGTTTTTCTAGCTTTTAGTGATAACTTTTTTTGTTACCTTGTTGTTTTCTGTTATCGTTATCGTTTTGTTAAATTTTCATTTCATTCATAAATTTCTTTGTTGACATAAAATACATTGGATTCTAAGTCGGAGTATAGCCACCGTTACTCCAAGTCAACAAAAAGCTTAATATTGTTCCATGGAAACATTTTAAGGTTACTTCTATCCCATGGGAACTGGTTTATGGGATAAAATGTTAAACCGTATTTTATTCCAGTTCTAAACTTACATCTACTTATGCAAAATTTCATACTGATCCGTTCAGTCATTTTAGCACGGAGAAGTAACAAGCATCCATCCATCCAAACATTCGCATTAAATCTGATAACACTGTGCTTATTTTATAAAAATAACCAACAACCAATGAACCATCATAAAATTAGAAAGAATATTTCGAGTTTCAGTAACCTGGGCCCGTATCTACTCGTAAAAACAAAGTCTCTGATTCGTTGTCGTGCAAACGCTTATCTTATGCAAGTGACATAAGAGTTGGTTTTGCACGAAAGCGTATAAGAAACTTCGATTTTCCTATTCTCAGTAGGCCCCCTGATATCCTTATTCTGCGATAACCGCATTTCAATAGGCGACCGCATGCCACCGTAGCCCACAAAAAAGAAAACAAATACCTAGCTAAGACCACTACCAAAACTCCCGATGATATCATCCCACCTTTTCACGGGAACAATGTCCAAAGTTTTGTTAGGATGAGCTCAGGAATTAAGCTCAATGCACTTGGACGGTAGCACAATAGTTTATTGAGTGTAGATCATAGTAGACATTTCCTTTGCGATTTGGTGAAGTTAAACGCATTGATCGGTATTGCACGTACGAGGAAAATGTGTGTTAAACTTCATTCGAGTGGGTTGGTTCCTAGGTGAACAATCGAAGCTCGATAACTTCATAGATAAACTTGCTAACGCAAAATTTAACACGAAACTGAGCTGATAATTCAGTTTAGAATGATAATAGTATATTTTTCGTTCTATACGACACTGAAATTTTGATTCTTACAATGTTTTATAAGTAAAAAATTATTAAAAAGTCTCAGAGACGAGAGAGAGTCATTAAATTTGTCTAAAAAGAGTCCTTTACAACCACGTTAAATTATGCGGCTGTATTTCGCAACTGCGGATAAAAAAAAACTGGAGTAGGCCTCCAGCATCGACACATTTATGACGTCAGCGTGGTTATCTGTTTTAAAAAACAAAAGAAATCTCCCCAGTTTTTTAAAATTTTCCTATAACGCCTTTGCAGAAAACATCAAACAAATAAACGACTTCAAAATGACACCAAAAACTGAAAAGATCCTTAAAATTTTTCCTTAGCTCTGTAACAATAGTTACGTTAAAGTAAGAAGAGAGCTTTCAGAAATCCTCTTAAGTAAACCTAAACATCCAATGCCAACTTATTTACTCTACGCCTATCACCAACCATTTTACCACACTTTTACAGGTCTATCTTTTATGAAAAAGGGGATGTTAACTGTAACCTTGGCGTATTTTTTAGACCAGAGTTTTTTATGTTGATGGATGGCAAAAAGGGCATACGGCTCGGCAGTAATTTCGTCCGCCAGTGTTACTCCGTTATGTCAGTATCATCTGCGACCTTGTAATGAAAATTTTAGGACTCATTTTTTGCCGATTGCTGCGGCTGTTCACCTTTTATTATGTAGCTTTTACTCCAGTTGCAAAAATAGCGTTTGTTTTTTGGTACCTACTCAGGGTTAAGGATAACTTCCTTTTTAGGGTGCCATACCCAAAGGGTGAAAACGGAACCTTATTACCTCCGTTGTTGTCTGTCCGTCCGTCTATCCCCACCAGCGCGGGCTGTATGTATCTCACAAATCGTAAAACGTAGACGTAAGACGTGGATTTAGATATTTTTGGATATTTTTGCTCTACTTATAGCAATGCTGTATCTCTTGAGCCGTAAATAATAAGTAGACAGTTGAAATTATAACAGGGTGTGTACATATATTGCCGATATAACCAAAAATACTAAAATAAAATAAATTTAATATAAATTTGGGGTTCAACGACCATACCAAGTTGAGTAGGTTAAAAATAAGGATCAATGATGTAATTTTTAGTCTTAAATCTTAATCAAAAAATTTTATTATTACTCTGTTTCTCATTTCCTTGATCACGGGCCATATAGTGACCCGGTCCTTTGGGAGGCATGCGTGGAGCCGAAGCCAACAGCACAGAGGCCCTATATGAGAATAAATCTAAAGGCGAGAGCTTCACATAGCGGGTATCATCCTTGGTTGCACAATATGATACACCCGAAGATGATATCCGCCAGGTGTAGAGACTATTGCAAAGGAAAATGAAAATAACAAAAAAAGCCATGTTATTGTGGTGAATGGATGGACTGGGTAATTGGGCTATGAGACTATGGACGCCTGCCATAAACATACTCTCAATACTGTTAAAAGTGGCAGACGGTGGCTTGCCGAATGCTGGATGGGTTCCTCAAAATGTTGGCGTAAATGCCGGTAAAGGAACAACATCGGTGGAAACGACTAAAGGGTGTCGAGAGGTGCGGCCCCGATTTCACCATCACGAAAACACGTGAGCGGGTTTCCTCTTTATTACGCCATTAGACACTTCCACCCCCGAGTCTACATCCTAATACATGCATCTCTCGCGACTCCACTCAGACTGGCTAATGAAGGCAAGCAAGAGGGTGGGATCTGGTTCTCTTGGGATACCACTCCGCAAGCGGAGACGAGAACCAGGAACTTCCCCGGGAGCACTCGGTATACCCGTAGTGTCGCTACTCACCAACAGCTCGCCACAAGCTGCCCTGCAGGTTAATTATGAATATTATTAGGTAGGTTAGTTTATTTGTGATTTTTTTATTCCATAATGCGTACAAATAGTTCCAGTTAGAACCAAAGTTATTGTTTGATTATTGTGAATTAAAGAGTTAATTATTTTGATGTTTAAATGACTAGGTAGGTATCTAAACTATATTTCTTTTAATTCTAAATATTATAATTTAAGCCATACTAGTTCTTGTTAGCAAAAATTTAGGTACAGTTCTCAAAGCTTTCGAGGTATTTCTAAAGTTACACCGTTCTTTTTACAAGCACCGGTGAATTATCGAGGCTCATACCCATAATTTAAGTCCGAGTAGATTCCGTCTGGGCCAGGTGGAAAAATACTATGTTCTATTACTAAGATAAAAGGTATGTGGTTCTATGATCTCTGTGAGTTTATTAGACAATTGACAATATCAATCAGAAAACAGGAACACTTCGACAAGTAGCTGAAATAAGCCATATGCTCCCGGTTATTCAAAGTTTCCTTAAATCAGAAGCGCGAGCACGGTTCTCGATAAAAATAACCATCGATTTTGTCTCGGTTGTCGATAAAATTTGGCAACAACCAACCGATCTTATCGAATATTATTGATACCAGAGATAAAATCGGTGCTTATCGATTTATAGCGAGAACCACGTTCGCGCTCCAGACCAGTGGCTACTGTGGATTTACAATTTTACACAATACCAAAACGCAAAAGTTTACTTTTAATACCTGTGACTTCCGTGACTTCGTTCATAACCAACAAATATCTCAAAATCATTCGAAAACTATTTTCGAGTAGATATAAAACTATTCGTTCTTTTCCTTTACTAATTTTCATAGAGCATAATCGCTGTCGATTGTCGTATTTCGTGTCTGTGTATTTGTCGGCTTGTTATATTAGTAGTAAGAAATAATACATGGAGGTGGATAGTTCACACTCTAGGGGGAACAGAGAGTTGGAGTAAAACCATAACAAACTAGCAACCTAAAAATCGAAAAAGATTATGTGGAAGACCATTTAACCCCTTTTGGCCCCATTTGGCCCTACACTGGGCTAAATCACCGCGTGGATCCTAGTAGGGATACTAAGATAAATGTACACTTTGGTAGTTCCAACCAAAGTGAGCATGGCGAACAACATTCCACAAGTTTCTCAGGTAATAAATGGTGTACGAACTGTAAGAATAAAGGTTATCGTATATAAACCTTAGAAACTGTATTAGCTTTGATTATATATACACCTGCGTATAAGACATAATTAAAATTAAAACGGTGCACAAATTGGCTGTTATAAATATTATTAGGTTAAAATTCTTAATTTAGGTATAAACTGATGCTGTGGTTTGTAGAATGGTATACATAGTTTATCACCTAAAACGTCTAACAATAAGACAACTTTTAGATATCAGTGAATGAAGCATTCAAAAGCACTGTCGCTAGCTGAAGCAGAGTCCCTCGTGTCTACATACAAGTATATACTTAGTTAGAATTAGGAGTCAATGTCTCTCTACACATAGGTTTCAAAACGAACTAATAACCTGTTACATAATGATGTACGTAGTTAACTCTATTATCAATAACATTTTGTTCACTTTCCTATAGTTGCTAAGATCTGCTACTTTGTTAAAACCAATTGTATCAAATAAAGTTTTTATTTATTATACATAGGCCGCACTGCTCCAGCACCGCTCTCGCACAACACCTGCACGCTTCCGCGTCAAATCATGTTGGCCACAGCTACCAGCAAGCTTGCTATTCAGGCAGAAAAAGCCCTATGATACAACATCGTACAACTTGTTTCAAGCGCGCGGTCGTTGAGGCTTAGAAGTAACAGCGGCTCCTAGTGCTTTAAATTTGCAAAAAAAAAGGCTAGGTAGCGGCCATCTCGTTTACTGCGCATGGGCTGCTATTTTATGATGTCACTGTAAAATTTATGTAAACCTTAAGAAATAGTTCCTTTGATTGAGTTGGTAATTTAATGATTCCGTTGCACAAATTCATACCTCGTGGCGGGTTATTTTCGATTTCCCGTTGTCCAGTCCTCTTTTGATTTAAGGTTCCTCGGGGTATTCATGCCTATACAAAATCCCCATTTTTGTGTGGTCTGTGGGGTGGAATGTGTGTGCTCTGTCCTTTAGAGCTACTGCAAAGAAATCCAAACAAAGTTCGAGCGGTGTAAATCATCGGCAATCTAATGTTTACGAGGGAAGATAGCCCTACTGTAGCGCAGCTAGTAGATATTCTCTTTTTGCTAGTAGATATTATCTTGTTCCTTTCAGCTTTTTCGTACAAACAGATTTGGATGTTTACTGTTGCTGTAGGTAAAGTAACTATTTAGTACCTCCTTAGAGGTTTTTTTTTCATTCCAAAAATATAGCGGCGCACTGTTGAGTTCTATACAAGTTTTTAGCATTAAATACACAATACTTATATTATTATTCATGTTGTTTAGGTATTACTTAAATTATATTTTATTTTTACTTAAAATAATTTGAATTCCATTTTGACATCTTCCTAGCTATAAACCAAGTTTTTCCTGATATTGCAACACCCATAAAATCCCAAAAGAACTTTCGATAACTACCTTTCTATTGATGAATCTACTGATTGAAATTCTACTGATGAATCAGAAATTAATTGCCAAGTCATTTTACTCAGAGAAATAAAAAGAGCCTGTAAGAAACGTATAACTTTTATAAACAAAATAACAGCGTTCTGACCTCGTAGTTTACAAAACAGCACTCATAATATAAAAGTATTATTAATTTATACCTCCACAGAAGAAGCAAAGCTTATTTTTCAATTTATTCGAATCGCGTCATAAAACAAACCGTTAGATACTAAACTTTACCGCGAACTGATAAAGGTTCTAATTTATAAGCTGGGATGAAAACTCCGAGTCAGGGAGAAAGTTTCTAACAAACGTTATCAAATATCTATGGCTGGTTGTGGGTTTTTCCACAGCCTTTTTCGCGGTTATTTATAAAAGTAAGCGGTCCATCGGGCGAGCGAAGCGAGCGGAGGTCTTTGTGGTAATTTCTGTTGGTATTGTTTGTTTGAGCATTACTTTTAAACCGTTGTTGACCCGATTTGCATTAAATTCTATACGTCTACATATAATACTAAAAAAAACTGGTAATCGTTTGTATAGGTACATTTTCTACTGCATATAAAAGGTTGTACCGACATTCATATGATTGATTCACGGTGATCATGAGACAGTTCTGTTATAATGTAGACCAAATACTTATTTATAGAAACACCAACAACAGATAGGATATCAAGGTAGGATCTATCGATCTAAATGAATAGAGACGTTGTTGTCGTCTCTTGATCTGAGCAGTGTCAGTACTTTTGTATACCTAGGCTAGCATCGACAGGCCAGCATCGAGTGCTCTCTACTTCGCACCACAGTGACTGCATCAGCCGACGCTTTAAAATAAAACAACAAAATAATTAAGTATTAATTATAATTATGAACACAGTAACTTACGAGTATATTCTTTATCATTCTTATATTCTTAATTCTTATATAATTGCTGTTTGAATCTATTTGATTCATGATAATAATAATACGATGGTTACCAAGTCGTTTCGGGATCCTCAATATCATACAAATACCATCCACCCTCTTTCTTAAACCCTATTTCAATACCAATTTTAGCACACAGCGTCTTATACCAATCTAGAAATGCAAGAATAAAACCAAAATAACGCAGAGGGATAGTACCATGTTTGTCTTTGGATGTACATATTTTTCTAAGGGTCTCTGCTTTTACAATTTTCACCATAACATTAAAGAACTCGGTATTGCTATATATGGCTGCCCAATGAGCTGCCGTCCTTCCCATATCATCTTTAGCCCATAACACTGCCAAGCATTGCCGTTGAGATAGATTCTCCAAATATTTATATATTTGTGTTTTGTCATTGAATTGCACTAAAACGTGTAATAGTGGATAATTATAAATTTCATTATACAATGAGAAATTACTTAAGTAGACCCCAGGTGCTTGCACTAATGGTTGTAGTAATAGTTTTGTTAAATCTGCTGATTTTGTGTAGCTAAGTAATATGTCCACAATTTCGATGTGAGAACTAGTTGTATGGAATAAAAAAGCAATAATTAAAATATTGCACGCTGGGTTGTCTTCACAAAAAAAGAGTTTGACCAATTTATTTTGATCAATACGCTTTACAATTTCCATTGTTATTTTCATTGCACATTTTATATTTCTATCGTAGATTTCACACAAAGTGCAACGATATTTAAACCGTTTTAAAAGCAATGTTAGTAAATCATCCAATTGCTTCGTTTCCATGTGCTCTTCCACATTTTTTAATAAGAAAGTTACTATATTAATGCGTTCTTCAAGGACTGCAACATGCAGAGCAGATTTTTTTAAGTTGGTTTGTCGTAGTAAAGCATCACAAATGTATTTCGAAGTACAGTTTGAAAGTATCTGATCCTTTTCTAGTTTAGCATCAATAAATCTTCTTACGCCTTCATCATCCATAATTAAGACATGGTTTATAAAATACTCCCAAGCTCGACGTGTATCACCTTTGATTTGGTCACAAAGAAATTCACAAGCAAAATACTCAGCAAAAGTACGATGCACAAACTCTAATTTGCCTTGCGTAAGAATAACAATGCCAGTTTTTTCCTCTCCTAAATTAAAGCTCCTTTTTAATTCAGGTATCACAGTTTTCAAATCATGTTTTGACAATATCAAAGCCTTTTTTGTAAAAATAATATCAGCAGCAAGCTTTTTATAATTTTCAACGAATGACTTTCGTGCTGCCAATTTAATGATTCTGTCAACAGGATCATTGAAATTCGAGCTATCTTTTATTTGACTTAAGCGTATTTTATCAAATTTTAAATCAATAAACTTTTCATAAAGACTAATCAAGTTAAAAGCGTCATATAATAGTTCTGAAAATTGGGGCCCTTTAGTTTGAAGTAAATAATTGGAAAAATGTTGTTTGTATACTTCTGCTATCATATTTAAATGTAATGGTATACTTGAAAAATATTTTTGATCGTCTTTGATTTTGTGTGACACCGCATTAAAAAATTTTTCAGCAATCATTTTTATCTTTTCAATTGGTCTTGGATGTTCATAAGAAAAATATTCGTCCAAATGATTCTTCCAAAACTTTTGCAAAAACTCTATTTGTTCATCTTTGGAAAAACCATCCATTGAAAAAGAAAAGGTATTTAGTTCAATTTCTAATTCATGCAAATTTACATAGCACCTGGTTGAAACCCATAAATATTTTACCCGTGAAGTTATTAACAATTGAAAGATTTCAATACATTCTGTTTTAAAAGTGGGGCAAATTTCATCGAAACCATCAATGGCTAACGCAATTTTACCGTCATTATAGGCATTTAAAAAAAACTTGAAGTTCAATTAAAGCAAGTTCTGTCCCATTACATGATATGTAATGAGCCTGACCTCTATCTAAAACTACACGATTTTCGTAAATAATAGATACATTTTTGAATATATTTTTTTCCACAGGCAAAGAACATGACGTTAACAATTTGTTGTCGCCTTTGGAAAATGATTTATATAAGATTTGTAATAACCAAATCAATTTGGAATCGCTATTACACTTCTGCCATGACAAAAAATCGTTCTCGAGCTCAATTAAGTTTAATCTTATAACACACATAAATTTATCAGAAAGCTTAGTTTGATACGATAAATGTGTTAAAATGGTAGATTTACCCATTCCTGGATCAGCGCTTATTATAACGACTCTATCACTCAAGTCGTTAAGTGTTTGTGGTTCAATATAGCAAGTCTTGTCAATACAACTTTTCTTTTTTACTAGTGCAACTAGTTTTTGTATACTGCCATGACTTTGAATCCAATGAATTTGATTCTCACTTGTCTTTTTGAACCAATGTATATTTTTATCGGAATGTTTTTTGACATTTTTCTCAAAGGCATTGCCATCATCAGATATAATTAGTATATCTTTATTATTTTTTGCAGATGCAACACCATTCTTATTTAGGATATGAAAGTCTTTGGTATATTTTACTTTTGAAAGTATTAAACATCGGCATATACGTCGTTTTAAATAAATATCTTTTATTTTATTTGCACCTGAAATTTCTCTACCTATTTCAACAGATTTATTTTCTATAAGTTTATGAAGTATTTTTCCTTTAATTAAACTGTGCATACTAATATCCACAAAACATTTAAAAGGAACTTTGTACCCTTGGTATATTATTGTTTTATGTTGAATAATATCCTGTCTTACGGTCGCATCAAGATCACATAACCTGTTAGTATTATCAATTATTTCACAGCTATTTTTGAAATGTAATTTATTACTCGTTATTAAAATGACCTTATTATGTTTTGTATTCGAATTTTGAATAATCCTATCATATACCGTTTGGAAGTTGTAATTGGTGGTATTATCATGTAACACAAAAATGATTGTGTCAGTCATTTCTGTCGTTTCTGATAAGATTATGTCACAAATAGCTTTTTCAACTATATCTTCCGTACAAATAAATTTATAATTATTGGATTTCAGATGATCCTGAAAAAAGATATTAACCTTTATGCTAGTCAAAAGCTTGTCTTTAGTTACAATGCTTAAACATTTTCCTGGTTTAGTCATAAACTCTTGTAAATTCAACAACTTCAAAGTCTCTTCTTCAAAATTTAATTTACGACCATCTAGTTTTTGGACATAAAGATAACTCAAGACATTTACTAGTGGCATATGCACGATATTTTTTATTGCATCTGAATAAAATTGACAAGATCTATTGAGAAATTCATTTGTTTTCTTGGAGTCCTTCCACCATTTTTGTATGCTATCATGATAAAAAAGATAAATAGCATCAACTTTTAGTTTGAAAAAAGAATCATTGGCTTCTGAGTTGTACAATTCTCCTAATTCTTTTTTCAAAATAAATTCTACCTTATCTTCTGTTGCTTGATTTGTAAAGAATATAATTTTATCCAAAAAATCCTTCATGACTTTTCTTTGGTGCTGAATTAACGAAAGCTGTGGAAAATTGTGAACTGTAATGTTGAATCGTATTTTTTGTAAACATTCGAAATCATTAAATTTCTGGACAAAATCTTTTATTTTATCAGATGATGAGTCAATGTTAATTTTTAACAAATCAGTTTCTTTGTCCAGGACAAAAACCGATCCTACTAAATCCCCAATAAGTTTAATGTCTTTTTTCTTTAATTTGCCAATAATATTATCATCTTCGATAGTATTTTTGCTACATGACTTTATATCCAGTAACTTTTCGACTCTCTTTTTGTAATCTGAATCAAATGAAATATTATAATTTCCGAATGCTTTCGGTAATTTGAATTTGATTGAATCTAAGTTTTCTAAACAATCCAATCTCGTTAGCCCTTTGGTAATTGTTTCTTTCATCAATACGTAGATGTGATCTGAACTATTAAGGAAACTCTTACGAAAACTACCAAAATTATAGTTTGAATCTGTTTCTTCTTTTTCAATTTTTACGACGTTTTCAGCTAAATAGACGTGATAGATCCTAATAAAGTCATCAAACATCATGTCTTTATATTTTTTTCTTTTCTTACTTTTCTGTGAAGCAATGTTTGTAGCAAAACTTTTGGCTAGAGATTTGGCTGTGGCTGACATTGTTTGTGTTAGCAAACTTTTAAGGTCAGAGTCGTCGTAATCAAACATGAAGGTTTTCCCTTTGTCACCAGTAATCAATAATTTATCTTTACTCTGAATATTGACCATCTTCATTTTATGAAAATTTTCGATAGCTGACGTGTAAATAATAAATTTATTATCAACATTTTTAAAATCATTGCGAAACATCTTTTTTTCTGATTTCTTATTAATTTTTTTTTGGACACTTAAATAACTTTGGAAGAATTTAGCTAGATTAAAAATATTGCTTGAATTTCCTTTAGTTAAGCTTTGAACAGTAATATTTTCTTGATTTTCAGGATTTTCTTTATGTTTCGCTTGGACGAAAATATATTTCTCCTTTGGATCATTTTTTAAATTATATTTGAAAACAATATCATCAAAAGCACCTAAACCTGAGACATTTCCTCCTAAATAAAATTCGTCTATATCTGGATCAATCGTTGCTCTATGTAAAAGTAGTCCTAATAGTTTAGTTTCGAATAAGTGTCCTCCGATTCCTGCTGAGCCTGACCGGCTTTCAGTTTTTGAATCACTTTCTTTGTCGATTTGTTTCATTCTTTCAATCTGAGAGTATTTTATTACTATGTTTTTTTCTTTAAATAGTTCATTTGTTTCACTTTCTTCTTTTTTGTTCACAATTATATCAACTTCTGATTTTTCCTTGAGCTTCTCATTTTCATATACAATTCCATTTGAATAGGTTTCTAAGACAGTAATAACTTCATGTTTTGATCGGATAGGGGATATTATTGCTAATTGAACGGGCGTGTACAAGTCCTGGTTTTTAGTGTAGTAATTTGCACCATTGTGTAATAGAAATTTTATTATCTCTGGCTCTCCTAACTTCACGGCGATATGTAAGGGTGTATTACATTTATCATTAAAATCGTGTGTATTAATATCTGCTCCGTTTTCAATATATTTTGTTATATTCAAGAGTTTCTCATCTACACTGTCATGTGAGCGCAAGGCACAGAATAGTAATCCATTGAATAATAACTTGTGTTCGTAACTGCATGTCTCTGGATCCATTTTTTATTGTGTTTTGATAAATTTTGTAAATCTTCTCGTATAGCCTTTCTGCAAACAAAGATAGCTGCTTTAGAAACGAAATGTGTGACTCATGAAAAATATTGAATACTTAGTTTGTTGGATCAATTAAGCGTCCTCTAGATATTTTGCAACATATCCAGATAGCTCAACTGTTTTATATGGAATTTGTAAATACCCACCCATTTTTAGGTTTAACTTGAAATTTTTATTCTTGTTTTTCGTTAACATAGTCACGTAAAAATTATAAATGCAAACATTTGATATTTGTTACCACTTCACGCAAAAACTACTAAACGGGTCGGGCTAAAATTCTCATACATGTAATTCTAGGCCTGGAATTAAACCTAGGCTACTTTTTATCCCATAACTCAGTTCCTATGGGATAAAAATCCCCTTTAAACGTTTCCATAGAAACAACGCTTGCGAAGCCGCAAGTAGAAACTAGTTTTTAATAAATTGCGTTGATTGCTACAATGTCTACTTGTTTAATTAATCATTATATATAAAAGTATTAAATTCTCAATCCATTTGATTATTCTCTACGATTTTAGTGTTATTTATTATTGAAAAACCTACTTCATAGGTATTCTAGTCTTCCTTTTAGGAAAATTACTGATCTTCATCAGGCAACAAAAACTGGCTTATTACTTATTTGTTAACTTAGTAGGTAGGTACTTACCCAATTGAATGATGTTTAATATGAAATTTTACTCTCAGCTGGGCTTAGAAACTGGGCAGTATGTACCTAGAACGTGAAATATATTTAAGCACCTAAGTAAAGTAAGTAAAATACTTTTATTTTGTTAACCGAATTGTTTTTTTTTTATTCGCCTAAGGACTTTGCTTGCTTGCACCAAGCTTAATACAGATAAATGGCTTGTGAAGTAGGTTCCTATTGATAAGTAGTGTTGCCAGACCAAATTGGATACAATCAGTACAAAGTCAAGTAAAAAATAAGTAGATTTTAAAAAGGAATTGCAAGAGCTGTTATTTTTTGCCCCCAACGCGAGAACCACGTGTCATTGTGTCAATCTGTACGTTTTTACGTTACGTTGTTCTGTTACGGTGCATAGGTTTTGGTCGAGTTCTCGCCCTGTCTGACCTTTTTTTCAGTTGTTAATATCAGTAACATACCAAAGATTGCAACCGTAAGAGTTGATGACAGCAATGATACTGAAGATGTTAAGATTCAGGAGGGAAGTACATCAAGGATCTACTTTACTCTACTTTTTAATTTGTATTCACAAAGCATAATCAACAGGCACTGGAAGACACTAAGTATCTTTCAGTGATTATGCTGCATAATCACCTCCTCAACAACGGCAGAAAGTTTAACAATCTGTCCTGATAGCATCTTCTGACGAAGGCCTTCAAAGAATTGTGAGTCGAGTGTCTGAGTGTTCTTATAGAGTAGGATTTTGTATGAATGCATCCAAGATGAAATGCATAGTCGTCTCTAAAACAGCGGACCTTCTGTGTAACATCTAAGTAGAATGAGACCTTCTACTTGGATGTTACACAGTAGGCCCGCTGTGTAATGTCAATCTTGAAAGAGTTTCGAAGTAGGTATCAATACCTAGAATCCTACTTAACGGATTCATGAGAGATCGACACTGAAATACGTGTTCGCATCGAGACAGCTAAGGCATAATTCGTAAGAATGAGCAAAGTACTGTCCTCAAGAAAATTCAACATTAAACTCCGCATCAGAATTGTCCAACGCCTGGCCACACAGGACTACTGGCCGTCTGGCCAGTAGTCCTGTATGGATGCGATATATGGACAATAAAAGAAGACCTTCGCGGACGAATAGGGGCGTTCAAGAAGTGGACCTTCACATGCTGCGCATAAGTTGGACTCAAAATGTGACAAACATCCATAAATGAATAATAGTCAAAAGAAATAACCTCGTAAGAATAATCCAACCAAGAAAAGATGCTTATTTCGACATATCTTACGACATGATCCATACCAACTGCTACAAGGGATCATGATGGAGAAGATAGAGGTTAAAGAGTGGTTGGTTGGAGGTAGACTTCCTGGCTGTACAACATAAGGCAATAGACTTAACGTTAAGAAAGCAGAAGATCTACTTAGGGTAGCCGTGGTGGAAATATTCAAGAGGATGATTGCCGAGCTTTAGTAATGGAAAAGAACTTTAAGAGGAATTAAAAATAAAGCTAATTCTGAAAGTAGAATAGTTTTGAAAAGTGTTCAAAAAGGAGGGATCATTTTTAAATGGACATCGAATGTCATTTTAAATGAAAGGTGGTCAAAATAACTTTGAAACGTTGCTACGTTTCATACTTTTCTGGAAGGTTCCCAAAGGCAAAAAGTACTTGGCTACCCAATTTTTCTCAAACACAATGGCCAAAGCCATAAAATGGTGCAGCATAAAATACTTTTTGCCCTGGAAACTGGCTAGAGTTGTCATACGTTTTCAAAGTGGTTAAGGACTAGTTCTATATCTTTAATGCTCATTTGAAATTTTAAGGCAACAAAAGTGCATGCGGCTTTAAATCAGATGCACAAAACTTGGTCCTGGACAAAATTAATCATATGATACAAACATAATAACAGGTAAAAATAATACCAACAACGTCCAATCCATTCAAATGAGGAATTTTATTTTGAAACAAGTCTCTTGCAAACTTGATTTAAAAGGACAAGCAGACTAAATAATAAATAAAAAAAAATATTTGGACAATCCACAAAGCATCGTCTAGATAGACCTAGTACTTAAGAAAATACCCACATCTTGGAAACCAAACCCGTAGTCTTAATTCCATTTTTTTTTTTCATATAGATTTAATAAATTTTATTTGTGGAGTGAAAAGAATCTCCATATGAATAGCTCATTAGCGTTGCTTAAATTATGAAAGCTTAGTTTGAGGAATTTGAGCAACTACATGAAAAAACCTTATCCAAATATAAGTTTATTTTTGAAAGCCAGACTGACACAGGATACCATGATGTCAAGGAGCGCTACTCCCAAATTAATTACACTTTGAAACTTGAGAACGCGAACATACGAGTACATACGACTGAGAGAGTTAAATACAAATAATTTTTGCAATCAACGGCAAAAAAAGTGTAAGAGAAATTACATAAAGTTTCAAACACTCTGTATTTAGATGGTAAGTTAGCCCAACAGTTTCCATACTAATTATTATTGGAATGTATTATACCGATATACATTATTATATTATATGTACATAATAGATATTTTGCCGGCGGCGTGTGTAAATATATCAGTAGATCAGTACTGTTTATAAATCAGGTAGATTTAATGCTAAATCAGGAGATCTGGCAACACTGTTGATAACATAGGTACACGTATGAAAAACACGATAACATTGGATTTGATATTGGTATGTAATACTAATAAGCGATACTGTGTGTGGCAGTCGTTCCCTCGACCGGCTTACTAACAATTTTTAGGGTCCTGCTCAAGGAACCCTTATAGTTTCGCCATGTCTGTCTATCCGTCCGTCTATCTGTCTGTCTATCCCTTAGCTCAGAAACTGTATGTAACAGAAAGTTGTAAAATGACTAAAGTAGATAAAACTGTTAGTTGTGTAAATTAGCTACCAAAATATGTTTGTAGAAGATAATGAACCATGCAACTACGGAACCCGTGCAATACTGCGCATGGCCCGACACGCACTTGACCAGATTATTGTAAACTAGCGACCCGCCCCGTCTTCGCACGGGTGCAATGCTGATACTAAATTATACATATAAACCTTCCTCTTGCATCGCTCTATCTATTGAAAAACCGCATCAAAATCCATTGCGTGGTTTTAAATATCTAAGCATATGTACATATTTACATAGTGACAGACAGCGGGAAGCGACTTTGTTTTATAGGTACTAGGTATGTAGTGATGGGCCTCATAATCGGATGCTGCTTACTATCTTTTATAGATAAAGGGGCCTTTGATTATGTGGGTAGCTAATCTACTTATAGTGAAATGTTTCATGACGGTACATTCATCATGCTTGTTCAGAGGTTATACATTATTTTAAAAATAACATTATAAATTAGTGAACTAGTCTTTTGATAAATTGAATGCTTTAGTGAATGCTTATACAAACGTCTATTGGAATTCTGTTGAGTTGGGAATTTATAAAAATAGAGTCTGTAGAATTGGAAATTTGTAGAGACAGGAATCTGTAAAGGAAATCTGTCGAATTATGAACTAACCTACATCTAATACTAAGGTAATTTTGAAAAAATTATGAATTTAGTCACTGAAGTGAGAAGTAAATATCCAACCCACTTGTAAATGTTACTTGGTCTGTTAAATATTCAACTGCCAAGCATAGGATATAGGCAAATAAATATAAGTGGTAGTAATGAATATAATGATTCAAGATTAAATATTTATATTGCGATCATGTTGTACATTTAAAGTCTTTAAATTAGGTGCAAGCTTCAAAATGTGCCTGGGTGGACCACTGCAATTTGGAACCTATGTAGTTTCCAGATATCAAAATAAAGTCTTTATTGACAAAGAAAATAACAATCAAATAATATAAAGAAATTAAACTAGTATTTACAATTGAAACAATTGAGCTAACTGCAGACTGTTGCAAACAATCTACAGATAGCTCAACTGGTCCATATCAATACTAGTCAAAATAAATAGAACTGTAACAGGTCCAATTCTGTACTTTGAAGATATTTTGTAAGATTTTTTGGAGGGCACTCTATTATCGATACTGATGCCAACAATGATTTTTTTTCATCATGTCTGTCTGTCTGTCTGTACCTTGGCCGCGCATAACTCCGAAACTACTGAATGTATTGAAATGAAACTTGGCAGGATTTGAGTTCATACTACGAGAAAGGACATAGGATACTTTTTATACCGGATTTCAATGGGGGAGAGGATGAAATTAAAAAAATTCTTGGTTGCGCATAGTGCGAAACTACTGAATGTATTCAAATGAAACTTAGCATGATTTAAGTTCTCAAGACCGCTATTTGTGGCGTCATTTGGCGGAGGTTCAGTTGTGGACGCATAGGGTATGTCCCATGATCCGGGCTGATGCTGATGATAGATGATCGATGAACACAATCAACAGTGAAACATTTGTGTTTTTCTTATAACCGAAGATGGATAGTGGCTAAGCCCAAAGGAAATACAGAGAAAATGTTTACAAATTATCGCCAGTGTGATAAGGCAGGTACGGCTTTATCACACTCGTTTGCGCACACTGCGCGATTGTGCAGCAAGCTCGCGACGGCGTGCAATCCGCGTTTTCAAGAGGGCCATATTACATGACGCCATTTTGTGAAAAGGATAGGCATAGGATTTCGCGTTCATAGGAGCGGGAGCGCGGTACAGAGCGCCGTAAGCGCAAAAATCATGTTTTTGCTTATTATCTATACACGAGGACATTTATATGCAAAAACAAAACGAAGGTTGCCTCGGTATTCCATTATTTAATACTGCGATGACAATAAAACAATATTGTGATTGATAGTTTAGGAGAAATACCTACCTGTCTCCGAAATACGTTAGGTTGTATGGAATATTGCCACTGGCCTTAGAGAGAGATCCGACGTGATTGACGTGAGTCCAGGTGAAAAACCCATGAGTAGTGCAGCGGGTAATGATGAGGATCCACCCGGATCGGCAGCAAGTCGTCGGGGACGAGTGGCGTCAGTCCCCGGTGATCCCAGAAAAATACCAACCGCAATGCAGCTATTCCATAATGCAAAATAAGGCGTTCAAAGTTTAAAACTCCCAAACCTATCATACTAAGTATGCAAAGTGAATATTTAAGAAGGATGTGCCCTGAGTTGCATCTGCGGGCCGTGATAAAACTACTACCAGATGCTCGTAACTCTAATACTTAAGTGTTCGCTCTTGAATAAGAATTGCCGTTGGGGACGAGGTTATTTCTAAAATGCAAAAAGAATTAGACTAGACTAAATGTAGAAAGTTTTTTAGATATAAAATCGGTTGAAATTGGTCTATATATATACTAGCTCTTCCCCACGGATTTAACCGCGTTAAATTTCAATTTCACATTTCTAGGGGGATAAAAAGGTCTTTTTTCCCATTAATCTCCCACGGGAATTTGATGTTTACCAGGAAAAAAGCCTATGCTACTCTCCATCATTTCAATTAACTCTATGCCAAAAATCAAGTCGGTTGGTTGCTTAGTTAGGGCGTGAAGGAAGGATTAACAAGCACACTTTCGAATTTATATTATTAGGATCAATATTCGTCATGCCTATGGCCTGCATTCGACTCCATCATCGTCTAGGACCAAGTGCTTGGGAAGACAAATCTAACGAACCCAAAGTCGACGGGGTTACGTCGTTTCGTTAAGGAGTTCCCATGGCCACCTTCTGTCACCATCATTAGACCAGCTCGATAGTACCATAACATTGCATTGTCACCGAACTTACATAATTAAGAAAGGTGTGTGTAAAAGGTATACTACCTTTCAGCTCAATCGGTTGAAGATAACTGTTCTGAAATTTAGTTGCAAGATATTTCCCACACATACACACTAACAGGGCAAGTTCAAAACCTTCGAAAAATGGATTAAATATTTTTATAGTACCTAGCTTTCTGCTTCAAATCTACATACATAGATATATTGTGTTATATAAGACGAAGTAAACAATCCCATGGATCCTATGTGAAAGACATCAAGTGTAACATGCGGAATAAAATAAAAATAAATACAAATACAAAATGTGGAGCTAGCTAGTGGTAGGAAAACATTAGGAAAATAATATTCTGTCTTGTGTTTTCGGTCAATCTTACGAATAATACAGCATCTAAGGTTAAGGCCTTTATTATAAGCCGTGTCAGACCAAAAACAAACATTGGCCCTTTGTAAGGATTATTCAAATAAAGCCGGTGAATGCTTGTTTGATGCCAAAATTCATGTGAAAGTTAAGCAAATACAAATCTATGAAAATGTAAACTTAATTCTTCGGAGAAAAGCTATGTTATCGTAGACAACCCTTTCTAAGTCTCGCTTAATACTTTCATTGCCCACGATCAAATCGGCGCGCCCCTGTTCAAACCTTAGTGAAATATTTTTTCATCAAAGCAGTATACAAATTTGTTCATAATATAATAATCAGTTTAAATACTGGTATCATAAAAAAGTATCAGTGTATAGAAACTACAAAATATACAATATGTAGAAAATACAAAATCCTTACTATCCTTACTATATAATTTTACTATACACATATATATATATAATAATATTATAAATGCGAAAATAACTCTCTGTTTGTGTAACTCTGTCTGTCTGTCTGTCTGTCACGTTTTCACGCCAAATCTACTGAACTGATTTAAATCAAATTTGGTACTCAGATACTTTAGAGCCTGAGAAAGGACACAGACTACTTTTTAATGCGAAAAAAGGGTTGTAAAGGGTTTGAAAAGTTGAAGTATAGAAGTATCGTCATTTTTAAAGCTAAAGGCATGGAATTGATTTTTTAGGCTGTTAATTAGATAAAAATGTAATTTAAAGTTTCTAAAAATTTTCCCTCAATGGGTTAAAATATCAAAGGGAATAGGGAATGAAGTTTGTATGAAAATCACACTGTCACTATTCCACGCGGACGCAGTCGCGGGCACAGTTAGTATACAGATACAAATACTAGGTATAAGGTAGGATATAGGTATAATTAACGGACATGTAAAGAGAGGATCATTCGCAATGTCCAAATTTTTTATATTATAGTTCTCGCAATCCCCACACTATTTTAACGAATTCGTCGAATAAACAGATACGAACGAATACTTTGAACCACATAGTTTGAGTTGTTTGGTGAATTATCTTTTTCCTAGGCTAAGCAATCTTCAAACTTACGACGTCGCATTTCTATAATCATAAAAAAGAAAAACATAAGAACGGTGACGACTCAAAAAACAATACAAACAAAATGAGTTATACTTCGATATAAAAAGTTATTACAAGCAAAGGAACATTAGAAACCACAATGGGCTGCTATTTACATTGTTCTTTGAGTTTATTAGTAAGGACCTTCATAAAGAACCAGGCTCGCTTTGTTTCGCTTGGGAATTTCAAATAGATACTTCGTTAAAATATCTCAATAACAATTTAAATTGACTTTATCTATTCATAACTTTAGTTAACATTGCGGTCCCTATTATCCAACCTTCCTTTCAGTGGTCGAAATAGAAACTGAAAAGTAATTTGGAGAACACAGAATACGTTTAGCCGCAAAACAACATTTGAAAAGTTTCGCCTCGCACAAAAGCCGCTTCGTACATAACATTCCGTAAGTATATAACTCGTGATAACCACCCAACAATCCGCTCTTTATAGGTCGAGCGTCTGCTGTAATGAATATGCCATTATTGAATACCAGCGCCGTACCCATAGTCTACAGGCTTATCATTGGTCCTAAAACCCAAGATATTTTATGTAAACAAAGACATGTATGAAAACATAAACTGATAACAATAACAGAGAATAGCAAAGTATCGACAATGGAACCAATAAAAACACAATCAAAATCTTTAAAACGCATGCGAATCGAAAAAACTGCGTATTTGAGTCGAATGATAATATTATGTATTAATGAAAGCTGTCATCATAAAAATATAATTTTAAAATTAATCTAATAAATTTGTAATTTGCCGTGACGATGCAGATGCCAGTGTCGTATCTAGAGCAATATAATCCACTAATATTTTTTATCGGCGAGCCGGCGACTTAGACGAGCGACGCCCATGCCAGTTGTATGTGGAAGCGGCGGGGATGGCTCGCCTATCCGAGGAACACTGCTGACCCTGGGCTACGAATGCCGGCCTACGGTGGCAGCGACCAGTACAATTTACGCTTGCAAACTGTTCTGGCCGCTACCGCTGCATCGTCAGTCTGGGAAACGCTTTAGTGCATTTACAACCAAGCCTCTGCACTTCTGCAGCTGTGTCGGTGCAAGGAATGGTGTTAACTTATCTATACTTATAATAAAACTGTAACAGGTCCAAATCTGTACATTGAAGATATTTTGAAATTTTTTTTTGGAGGGTACTCTATTATCGATACTGTTGCCAAAAGTGTATTTTTTTTCCATCATGTCTGTCTGTCTGTCTGTATCTTGGCCGCGCATAGCGCCGAAACTACTAAATCTATTCAAATGAAACTTGATAAGATTTGAGTTCATACTATGAGGAAGGACATAAGGTACTTTTTATTCCGGATTTCAATAGGGTTCCCTTGGGAGAGGGAATGAAATTAAAATTTGTTGGCTGCGCATAGCGCCGGAACTACTGAATGTATTCAAATGAAACTTGGAAAGATTTGAGATCATACTATGATGAAGGACATAGAATACTTTTTATTCCAGATTTCAATAGGGTTCCCTTGGGAGAGGGGATGAAACAAATTTTTTTGGCTGCGCGTAGCGCCGAAACTACTAAATTTATTCAAATGAAACTTAGTAGGATTTGAGTTCATACTATGAGGAAGGACATAGGGTACTTTTTATCCCGGATTTCAATAGGGTTCTCTTGGGAGAGGGGATGAAAGTAAAATTTCTGGGCTGCGCATAGCGCCGAAACTACTGAAGATATTCAAATAAAACTTAACATGATTTGAGTTCATATTACGAAAAAGGGCATAGGATATTTTTCATCCCGGATTCTAATAGGGTTCCGTTGGGAGAGGGGATGAAAGTAAAATTTTTTGGCTGCGCGTAGCGCCGAAACTAATAGATGTATTCAAATGAAACTTGGCAGGATTTGAGTTCATACTACGAGGAAGGACATAAAATACTTTTCATCCCGGATTTCAAAAGGGTTTCTTTGGGAGAGGGAATGGAAGTGAAATTTTGCGCGTTGCAGGATGGCGCGCGGGGCAAGGGCGGTAGAGAGCGATAGCCCCCCACTGTGGGGGGCACTGGCAGTGGGGCCCCCACATTGCCCCGTAGTGGGACCTCAGTAGCCCCCACAGTAGGAGGCACCGGCAGTGGGGGCCCCTGGTAGTTTACCCCCGCAGTGGGCCCCCCACATTGCCCCGCAGTGGGACCCCAGTAGCCCCCCGTAGTGGTCCCCCCGCAGTAGGGTAAAATTTCTGGGCTGCGCATAGCGCTGAAACTACTGAATGTATTCAAATGAAACTAGGCATGATTTAAGTTCATACTACGAGGAAGGTCATGTAATACTTTTTATCCTGGAATTCGTTAAGGTTCCCTTGGGAGTGGGGATGGAAGTGACATTTCTCGGCCTAAAATAGCGCAAAAACTACTGAATGGATTCGAATGATACTTAGCATTATATGAGTTCATACTACGAGAAAGGACGTAAAATACGACTCCATACCCCAAATCCAACAAAATGATTACAAAATTGTTATTAGTGCCGATAAACGACCTACTGGACAGCATCCGGTTTGTACAAAGCTCTCGCTACCAATGATGTTGCCGTCGTCCTGGTAGATCAGCACTGTGACATTGTGCTACGTACCCGGGATGACCGCTTGCAATGCATTGGCGAAACGCACCAGGTATTTGATGCTCTTCAGTCTCTACTCGCTTATATACCTACTGTCATGGCGAAGACGGATACAACTTTGATCTTCGACTCGGTCTCACGGTTCGGTTCGGTTCACTAAAAATGTTTACCGCCTAACGAAGTGGGCACGGGTCAGCTAGTTTGTTATAATTTACAAAAACGTGCCCTACTACTAATCAATTGCAAGTTTTATTATACTTTGTTGAATAATCAGGCTATATCTGTTATTCAAACATTTCAAACTTCTACAAAATTTGGCCGTCGGACCGCGGCGTACGAATGGGTTATTCCCGCTCGTAGTCCCCAGTGGGGACCAACGGGAAGTTTTATTCCCGTTCGTCCCCATATAGTTAAATGTGAGGACAAACGGAAAGTAAATTTCCCGTTGGTCCCCACTAAATATTAATATTTATTATAATACCATAAGAGCCAAAATTCATTAGCGCGACATGCAACGTGTTGTGGTTTCATTTTCTAAGCGACATGCCGCGCGATATCGCGCGCGTTTTCATTCTCTATGTATAAAACGCGTATAAAAATCGCGTGCGACATGTCGCGTAGGAGAGTTTTGGCTATAATGATTCAAGCAACTCAGTCACTAACCCAGTGCTTGAAACAATTGTTCTCCCAGCCATCCTAGCCATCGAGCCCTCCAACTCAACCCGTGGATGTCGTAAGAACTGACTAAGGGAACCTACTAGAGGAAGGGCAGCAGCTTCCTTCTGAGTTTTTTTCAACACCAACACTCACCGCCAACGATCACCAATGCGCCTGCCAAGCGTGGTGATTATGGCAAAACCCACCTACATGGGAGACCATTCACTCGATGGACCGACGACATCGTAGCGGTCGCAGGGAGTCGATGAATGGAGGCGGCTCAGGACCACTATTTGTGGCGTCGTATGGAGGAGGCCTATGTCCAGCAGTGGACGTGTGTGAGATGATGATGATGATCTGTTATTCATTTTGTGGGACTCGACAATGTAGTTTTTTCCCCAGGCAGCTCCTTTACTAGCAGTTTTATGTTAGGAAGCGTTGCGAAATCAAATTAATATTCAGGTTCTGATTTCGGTCGCTATAATCGAACAGAGTTATATTTACTGTAACGTGTAAATGCTCGCGCAAGCAGAATTAACTATCAGTTAGCGTTGTCGAGCGGAACGCCATTGTGGCAGAAAATAACGCACCGTCACACTGAGGAACTATTAACTGTCTTCATTTTATGTAATTTTTAACTATAACTGTCACCGTTTTTATTTTCTTTGAATGAAGGAATGAATGCCATATTTCATAGACTTGTAATCTGTCAGATATTTAGAAAATGACAAATTTAGAAAAAAAAAAACTTTTATTGTACACTTAAAACTAGGAAACAGTTTGCAAATGAGACAATAACAACATAAGTGACAATGGCAGTCTTATCTCTCAAGAGCGATCTCTGCCAGATAACATGGATAGATCCCATAGATCCCTAGATCTTATAAATAAAAGACAACGCAATTAATGATTTATCACTCAATTAATATTTCTATTTAATAAACAATAAGCATACAAAATTATATTAATACTAGCTGATCCGGCAAACGTTGTTTTACCATCAAACACTGGTTGAAGATTACTACAGTACTAACTCTAATATCGCTATGAAAAATGGGGTTTGGTGTTAAAAAGGTGAAATTTTAGGGTAATGTGTATTTTTTAAACAAATCATAAAAAAATAAAATGTTTTGTCCAGCACGGGCCTCCCCTCATCATTTAGGAGTATAAATGAAACTCAGACCTAGCGAAAATACATAAAAAATTTCATAAAAATTGGTCAAAATGTTCCGAAGGAGTTTTTAGATGCAAACACTGTGATACGAGATTTTTATATAAAAAGATTACGAAAACAGGATTTAATTCCACTAGATATAAGGTACTTACTTGTAATTCCGTACGCTAGTATGAAAATCTCCAGTGAGTGTTCAAAATTATGTAAAATGAATATAATAACACACAATATAGACCGAGCCAGTTCGTGGACTTGTAGATGTGAACCTAATAACAGAGAGTGAGTAATGAAAAACTGTTTTATACACCGAAAATGAATCATACGCTACGAGTATATTTAAACACACACACACACACAAGATGCGGCGATTCCCTGCGGACAAGAAGATAACAAAATTGTACTGTTCCTACACATATCTTCCACACCTATGTACATATGTATGTACGTGTGAAAGATATTTGTTGCGTACTGCCGTCTGTTAAATTTAAGGACGTTAACCCTCAAATTTCAATTTTTACTTTTTAATGGAAACGGATACAGTTCATAATTATCTATCATTTCGTTTAACAACCATTACAAATTTCAAATAGTTCCAGAGGTATAAAAACTTCGTAGGCAATTTAAGTCGCAGAATTTTTTACTTGTCCTTAACTTAAAAGCAACAAATCCACAATACATCGCTAATACGTGGGTAAAAATAGTGAAGAGTTTTTTATTAAGTAAATAGTATGTAAAATAATAATGACACAAATAAATCTCATCCGATGTGTTAAATTAATTTTTGCCGATTTCTCGAAAACTACTTTTCGGGGTTTAACGGCCTTCTAGTTAACAGACGATAGCGTACGTTATCCAACAGCGGGTTATAAAATGCGGGGAAGTACCAATAACCACAGATGTATATTTTCAGGATTTAATTTATTATGTACGGGGAATACCCGTTTGTTTAGTTTCAATGTTGACTGGGTTGTCATGTGATAAAGTCTGACCCTGATAGGAAGAACATCGTAAGCGACATTTGTGAAATATTAGTGTACAATAAATATGTCTACTTACTATAAATAAACGGTGCGAATTCACACATCATCATCACCATCATCAGCCCATACCCTCCACTGCTGGACATACGCCTCCCCCGTACGACGCCACAAATAGCGGTCCCAAGCCGCCTCCATCCATCGACTCCCTGCGACCGCTACGATGTCGTCGGTCTATCGTATGGATGGTCTCCCATGGATTTGCCATAATCACCACGTTTGGCAGGCGGATTGGTGATCGCAGTGTTGGTGTTTAAAAAATACTCAGAAGGAAGCTGCTGCCCTTCCTCTGGTAGGTTCCTTTAGTCGGCTCTTATGACATCCACGGGTTGAGTTGAAGGGGTCGATATTCGTACGCCAAGGCCCCACGGCCCACGGTGCGAATTAGTACAATACAATAGGTACCTGATTCAATAGTCAAGATAATTAGTTTTTCTTTTATATTTTCTCCTTGAAAATCCCTTATTTGTTACTTGCCTACATATATTTACAAATGTTTTGAAGAAAAATATATTTACTTATTGTCAACATAAGTAAAACTAGAAAATAAAGTGATCACTGTAATATTTTACTATTCAAATCAAAATTTTTGAGGTTAGTAAAGAAGCCTTTTTTACCTTATAACCCCAGGATAAGGTTGAAACCAGAATGGTTTCGATATTTCCGTGCAAATAGCACCGCGCGTATTATCTAAAGTTTCTTTCGTCTATGGAAGATTCTGCGACGACACCATTTTCAGTGAAGAGGTATAGTGTGGTAGAATGTACCTTCAGAGTACAGTGTAAAGTAGTAAAGCGATTGGTTAGCAGAATTCGGCCGCTGGATTTAGGACGACAGCACCAGCGTGGATATTTGTATGAAAAAACCGCCAGCGCCAGCTTTTACAAATATACCTATTTGCAGAATGGCACGTACTTAATTTCGCAAAAGATCACTCATCTTTATACTTTAAAGCTAGGCAGTCACTGTCGTTTCAAGTTATTAATGTGATATTAAACTAGGGACACTTGGCAATGTGCTCCAACGCTAGCTTTCGACTATAAAAGAGCGATTAGAAAATAAAAGGCTTCTAACGGTCCAGGTAGCTAAAGCTTAAGTTTGAACCACATATTTCATAAACTGTACCTACCTCGTGAAAGGAACTTTCAGTTTCTTTATTGAAAATTTTTAGAGAAAAGCGTTCGAATTTAGTGCTAGAAGACACGAAACGGAAGTTAAAAACTACGCTGCCCCCGATAGTTAAAAAGGCGCATGTAACAACTGTTTTAATGAATCAAACGGGAAATCGTTCGCTGTCTTTGGGTTAGTTAAAATAATTATATATTTCAAATTGAAAAGGCTAGACACAATAATAATCTTTGAACTCTATTAATAAGAATATGAATATTTTTATATTATTTAACTAAAAATAACAAAAAACTTTTTTTATCTTAGTATAAAAATTTGAAAAAGATATGCATCCTTAGTCAAATAGACGTAAATAGCCAGATGCGCCCTATAAATCTAGAAGGCGTATACGTTTCTTAAAAAAAGCCGCATTGGTTACATCTGCCGTTTTAAGTATTCAAAACTATGTAGATAATCCTTGGCTAAGATAAAAATTACATAGATTTCTTTCATCTTAAGCTATAACCTAAAAACGTACAGTAAATGTGTTTTACTCCTTAGTTACCTTTGAACCCTTATTTATTTTTATAAAAAAGAAAACACTATCGATAGAGTCAGTATTTATTAAAGAAAAATCCTTATCTATGGCACAAAATCAAAATATATGCAATGAATTTCACAAAAAATCACTTGATCCTACTTATAGTATGTAGTAGTAAGTAGATAATTAAATAGGTACAATATTAAACTTATATGGGGAGGCTTATGCCCAGCAGTGGACGTGTATGGGCTGATATGATGATGATGATGAATATTGAACTTTGCGCTTACGTAGCTTGAAGTAATAAAACTTAAACAAAGTTTAACTTAATCATAATTTTCATCAAGACTTTTCAGGTAGACTCGTGGTGTCGTATTATGTAGTTTATAGACAGAAAAGCAATTTTCAAATCTACAAAAGTCGCTGGCATACTCTTTACAGTAATATTACGATGTGTATCAGGGACTGCGCGATGGAAGTCTTCGAAGTCATATATTTTTTTTTCTTTTTGAGTGATAGCTAGACCTGGTGATGAAACTTATCAGCTGACATGTATCTAGGTATGTCCCACCTCTGACTGGCGGCTTTTGTAGATTTGAAGTTTACTACAAGTAGTTTGAAACTTTTGATTCTAACAATGAACAAGTCGCAGGTGGACTTTCGCCCACATGACATGACACTTTTTATACTCTTCTTAATGTTTCCGCTCGTTTTCTTAATGGATACAATTGGGTCCAGATTCAATCGTATTTCGCGTTATTGTATAAACTAATCAGAAGGGTATGAAAACAAAAGATTACGGTAAAACATAGGACAATAGAAACTGGAAACTTACCTTGTGATAAATCACGCAACGAAAAATTGCGTATCAGCGGGTCACTTCCTTACTCCCACTGCTACTCGGGCGCAACTGACACGGGAAATGATTAACCTCCGTACAAATGAAACCGGTGCACCTCCCCGCAGAATTCGAGATAAGAAGTGAATAGGACGTTTATGCTTACACGCGCCCTATTAATTAAGTACTCTCGGTACAATTTTTAGCAACATGAGGTATTAGGACGTATATGACAAAAGCGCCTGTGCCAAAACAAACTATACGAAGTAGAAAGGGCCCAAGTGGGCAAATGTGGACTTTTTTCCTTAGTGCAAAACAGTTTCCAATTAGTGCGTTAGGCGCAAATAATAACATGCGCCTTATCAATTTCCTCTTAGAAATAGGGGCAAATATACGCCTTTTAAATTACTGAACTCAAAACAAATATGTAAGGCCTAAGGGCATATATACACAAATGCGTCTGTTTAACTAAATTTTAGCTGACTATGTCTTTTTATCTTCAATTAGGTGTAAAAAATTGTGCAGAAGCTGCTTATTTCGTTATGCTAAAATCGCATCGAAGCAAGTTAGAAAAATATTAAAAATATAGGCACATGCACCTTTTTTTCCTGATTCCGGCAATATATATAATTCAATTTCGGAAAAAATGTTAGATGCGCCTTTTTAACTATCGGGGGCACTACGGTACTCTTCTTAAAAAATAAGATAGTTTTTTATTCTGTTTTTGAGATAGGGCAAGAAGAATCTTTGAATAATGGTAATAGACCTAAAAAAGATTCATGTCGATTCACCTAGCAAATCGAACAAAAAGTTGAATCATTGTTTTCAGATTTTTTTATGAAGAAAAGGTTCGGTACCACGCTTTTTTTTTGTTGAAAAAAGTTACTTTTACATTTTAACCAAAATTTCAAAAAGCTGATAATCATGTTGATAATTTACGTTTTTGTACGTAGGTATCATAAAAATATAAAGAAGATTTGTAATTAGCAACATTTTCGGCCCGTAGGGTACACAGCACCAGACGGCGGCAATTAACAAAACGACGTAAATTAAAGTCTAAGTCTTTCAAAAAAGTAAAAGTTGATTGAATGTTTGCCCCATTGCTACGACACGCATTTTTTAAGATTTTGTTATCTGTTTTCACGATTCCACGCGATTTTATTTCCTGTTTTAGAATAACAAAAATGAGAGTCGATTTTTTCTGAAAACTCATCACGAAATCGTCATATCGACCCATCGAACTAAGGCCATATCGCCTACACTACAGCTCGCTATAGTCAGTGCCCGGCTTTATTTCCTACTCAAAAAAAGCTAATTGTAGGCGTTCAGCCCAAAAACTACTTTGTAGCACTATTTCATCAACATTGCGACCATTACGTGTATGGCAGACATTTGTCAGATGATTCCTTGTTTTGAGATTCAAC
The DNA here is from genome assembly GCA_947859395.1 of Eupithecia insigniata. Classification (NCBI taxonomy): domain Eukaryota; kingdom Metazoa; phylum Arthropoda; class Insecta; order Lepidoptera; family Geometridae; genus Eupithecia; species Eupithecia insigniata. The sequence continues at coordinate 4,316,560 of OX401998.1, forward strand.
GTCGCATTATTTGTGGCAAATGTGGAAACTGGGCAATAACTCTTTAGTGAAAGGTAAGCCCTTTACCTTCGCGAATCGTTTGTCATCCCACCTTTGTGGGAGTTTTCAGTCCCCGAGGTGGGTAACGGACGATTTGTTTTAGTTTTGTTTCTGAAGAAATAGATTTACGTATGAAAAGGTTTAGGAGGACCTACGCTTACTGAAAATGTGTGTTACATAGAAGCCAGTTTCGCCAGTTTTGTCGTTCGAAGCTTTGAGCTCTTGAAGCTTATATCGGAAAAGACCCTTCGAGTGTGCATTCTTTCCATATATTTTATTCTAGCTGCTGCCTTCGCCCACGTTTTATCGGGTTAAAAAATAGCCAAATAGCCTATATGTACAATAAAGGTAGTCGTAAGGTAGTAAGTTTCTGCGCAATTTTCATCATTTTCATCTACAAAGTATTAGAAATCATTTAAAAAAATATGAATGAAATCTCTAAAGCCGTTTTCAAGTTATAGCCGGGCCAGGAGAAATAGTGTTTAATTTTTATATACTCGTATATAGAAGATCAACATGAGTCCTATAAGGGCTCAACAATCAGAGTCCTTTATTATACAATAAATGTTTACGTTAATTATTTCGACCTTATATTAAGTACTTACTCGATGACGCTGTGTGAATTTGCCAACATTAAAAAGAAACAACTGGCCCTTCTGCAAGAACCATATCTACTAGATTCTCGAGGTCTCTCAGGTGTAGATGTGAAACCATTAAGTATGGAACAAAATTGTGGCCGTTCTAGGCATCTATCATCGCGCGTCAGTCAGCCGTGTCACCAGCAGAATTAAGGGGCAGACGTGACCGGAGCGCGAGCCCGACAGATAATGACGTCATTAAGAACGCCGGGAAATAAGTAATGGTTCTTTTTACCCGCGCGCGCTGTTCGTGGGTTAAGATTTTTCGAGTTATATTAAAGTGGAATTTCAGGTAGTCCAAATTGAAGGTTAAATAATTAGCAAGCTGAAGTAGCAGTGGGCTGGCCGTATTTATCGGCCATATAACCGACAACCGCTGGAGTAAATGTTTTCTTGAGTGAAGACCGCGACTCGGCAAACGTAGTGTAGGAAGTTCTCGTCAGATAAAGATCTGAAAGTTTGCAGGCAGATGCTGAATGGCGCTCATTTAGGAAGGCCTATGTTCATCAGTGGCATAATATAGTCTGAAGATGAGGATGAAATTGGAGGTCTACAGCATTGGGTAGATACGAGCTGATAATCATGTTGATAATTTGCGTTTTTGTACGTAGGTATCATAAAAATATAAAGAAGATTTGTAATTAGCAACAGTTTCGGCCCCTAGGGTACACCACAGCACCAGACGGCGGCAATTAACAAAACGAGGTAAATTAAAATTTTGAGAAAATTTTAAAAATATAGTGGACTTTTCCTAGCTGTTGCGACTACCTCTACGTTATCCTAAATAGTATCTTATTCTAATAATATTATCTCGTATTCTAAAAATGTTTAAAATCAAATTAATTATTTTATTACCTTTATTATGCCGACTCTTGGACACGTTTATATGAACGAAAATTTTATAATCTATAAGTATGTGCATAATTCGTTTCAATTTGAACAGCCTCCGAACACTTCGCAATAAAGAATAGTAGATTGTTTTACAAGGGACTAAACCATCCCATTATATACGAGGTACCGAGTTATAATGTGTGGTTTTGGCCCGAGTAAAACACTCTACTTTTCACTTCGATTGCGAGAAAATAAAACAATTCAAAATGAGACAATTTTCAGAAAATTTATTAAAAATTAAATGTGCAGTTAGATCAATTTTGAATGTTTAGTAATATGTTTTTCCCGTGCAATTTTATTTCGGTTCTCTGTGATTGGGATGTGATAATATTTTGAGTTGATTGTTGTGGAGTAAAAGTTGGAGAGACTCGACTCATGCTTGAGTTTCCTGCATTATTAAGATCTGAGTGCGGCTTCAGCTGAGTTGACATACCTATTCATCCAATCCCGCGATGTAGATGCTTGGGGTTCTGTAATGTTTGGTAGAATATTGATTCCTTCCGTAATCCGCTGCGTGACGTGATACTTGTTTTGTATAGAGTACTCTATATAACCTTCAGCCACTTGATCTGACCTCCATCCACCGTGCCGTTTTAATGTCGTTATATTCGCACCAGAGTCCGCCAACAGAGTCGCGGATGTTCTGCGGAAACAATTTCCCGTGTAGAGTTCCGGATTTGGTAAATTTAGATAAGTGGCAATATCTTTAGGCATGTTACCAAATTTATTTTTGCCTATGACTTGCCTTGTGCATTTACCATTTTGATAATTTAGAAAAAATCTTCTCGTTGAAACATTAGTGGGACGTAACTCCTGATAGGCTTTAACTATATTATGGTATTCTCCACTGATGACAAATTTACGCTCTTTGTTTGTTTTCGTGTTCGGCAGACTCACAGCTTGTAGGTTTGTATCCGTTTCTACGTCTTCTAGCGTTATATTGGCAAGCTCTATTCCTCTGCATGCACCGCTGATTCCATAAATTAAAAAATAAATTGTTGAACAAAAAAATAAGTGTGTTAATAATCATAATAACCTAGGTACATAATTTAGGTTTGTAGGTAGGTATCTATTTATTTAGTTTGAGTAGAGTACATAAGTAGGTTACCTTTGTTGCCAAGTATTGTATATTTAGAGCGTTATTTAAAAATGTTTCGTTTTCTTGTGTCGTCAAGACTTTAGATTTTGTTGCCTTGTATCCAGTGGACAATTTCTTCAGTAAATCCCGTAAATTTACATATTTTTTATTATCGACGTCGTGTTTCGTTTGTAAGGTCATGCTTAACATTGAATATGTGCTCCAAAGAGTCGATGATTAGAATTTTTTCGATAATTCATCAAAATAAGTGAGAAAAACCCTTTCTGTAAAAGTATCCAAACGTTTCTCATCTCACCATTTCATAAAATTTTCGCAACTCTTTAAAGATATTCCACGTGATTTTGTCGGCAACAGATTCATAATTATTTCTTTGCCCTTTTCTTCCATTTGCATATTAGCATCTTCACTATCACTTGATGACATTTTTCACGTTCACAATTTAGAAGTAAAAGTCAGGAAGTTAAACGTAAAAGTTTGTGATTTGGAATGAAGAAAATTCTAGAGATTTAGCGCCAATACCATCTTTTTTTTTAATCTCTATTTAACCCGCAACGAAACAGTTCGCATTCTACCGTGAAGGGAAGAATCAACCTTCATAAAAAATCACCAAGACGGTTCTATTTTCAAAAATAAAGATTGACGGAGCACCAAGAAGTCGAGTTTTTATGTAAGAGAACGAATGCTTTGTACGGGCTGAGGATTTTAGACAAAAATTAAAAAAGAAAAAATACTTTTTAGCCCGAGGTATTAAACTCGAGTTTTAGGCACGCTAAGCTACACTATTATGATACACTTTTTGAGCAAGAGAAGTGAAAAAACTATTTTTAATTCTACATTTATAGATCGACATATTTTGTTCCTAAAACCATTAATAACCTGTTAGTTCTCCAAAGCAAAGCATAATGTAGTACGCCAACTCTAGACCCCAGTTTGTCATAGTTAGCTTTATGTTCGGACATATTTGTTACCGAAGTTGGCAATTTCATAGCTTATATACTTGATACTACCTCGCAAGTTGAGAATAATGCTTATTTTTGATATATTTCGCTCATTTTCGATCTTTCTTACGCATTGATCAATTCGGCTATGACACCTATTTATGTATGTTGTAATCTTTTATAGCCCATAACAAATTCAGTTTATTACAAAATACATCATAACGTCATCATCATCATATTAGCCGATCGACGTTCACTGCTGGACATAGGCCTTCCCTAAGGATCTCAACAATTATTGATTTTGTGTTACCCGCAACCAGGTTCATAACATAACTTATGTTATTTATGGCAGTTATAATAACTAACATTTGTACAATCTGCAGATATTTGTTCAGGGTGTTCTGGTCATTTTCTATGTATAATAAAAAATCTATGTATTTAATTTATTGTAATATGTATATCAGTTATACGTATATGTACATATATCAGTTAGTAGCCATACCCATAACACAAGCTCTGCTTAGCTTGGAGCTAGATAATGCTGTGTGTATTGTCCAGCATTATTTATTTACTTTTTTGTGATCATATTTACATACTTTTCGAACTTTTAGAATATACATATTTTGGATATTATTAAGGCTACATATAATGTACCGCATTTCAAATGCTGTACAGTAATAGAGATATCTTAGTAATACAGAGGAAACGTCTACTCCTATCGAATAGACAGTAGCGTCGTTAAATTCAAGTGTCCTTATCTACAAGTCTCTTACGTAAGGGCTTAGTAGATTCCCTAATGACTTGATTTTCTGTCTCGTAAAAGATACACTTAAGATATTTGCTCGCTGACTATATAACTTTGGATTGCTTACTTGAATCAAACATTCTTTGATCGTGAGAGTGTAATTTTTTTAAGTGTTTTCTTTCGTTACCAACCGACACCCAGATTGGAATGCGAAAATTATTTTTCGTACTTATCAAACGATTCTTGGATTCTAGATGAATCCAAGAATCGTTTGATAAGTACGAAAAATAATTTTGCATTTTACACCTGCATAAATTTGATGTATCGTCGAAACTACTATAGCTTATATCATATTTTTTATTCGATGTATAGTTTTAACTACTACATGCTTAAAATTTTTTTTCTGACTGTCTCTTCCGACTGCATATGCCTTCTCCATAGATTTCCAATCATCTCGATTTTTCCCTGTACTATATATACTATGCTTTATAATACTCATTATAAATAAGTTATTATTTTAAGTTCGATTTGTCGTTTTAATTTCTTTTTCACGGGGTAGATGACGAGGTTGGCTACGTAATATGAAGACAGACGATCTTGTATCTTATCAATTAGAGAGCTTACCTCTATATATATAAAATCATAACTTATTTATACTGAGTATTATTTATACTAAAACAAAGCATTAGCCCTTTTGATATATATTTTAAAACACGTGAACTAAAAGAAACAATAAATACGTAGTATAAAAACAAATAATAAAATAATGAATAAGTAAATCGTCCATTAAAATGAACTAACGCGATATCTGAACTTTTGCAATGATTCAAGCAAATATTTTATGGTGATTTTGCCAGCCAACCTCGTTGTCATCTGTACTAATATTATAAAGAGGAAAATTTTGATTGTTTGTTTGTATTAAATAGGCTCCGAAACTACTGAAACGATTTCATAATTATATCACTGTTGGGAAGCTACACTATCCTCGGGTGACATAAGAGACATTATATTTTCAAAAAAAAAAATAGGGTTCTTGAAGAATCTTATAGGAAACTAGAGATGCGCCCCTGCTTCGCACGGGTACATCTCTAGTCTCCTATAAAAAAGGAGTTAAAATGAATAAATCGACCTTAAAATCATAATTTCTTAATACACACTAAAGAGAAGTATCAGACCATATAATAAATATTCTATGAACCTACACTCTAAGAAACAATACGTAATGGAAAAACAAATAACAACAGGCGATAAGTATCTGGTCTTATGCAACGATACAAAAAAAAAACTTGCGATTTTGCTGTTATGACCGAATACCCCAAACAACCCTGTATCAACCCTCCTCAATACAGTTGTGTGAAGATAGTACGAAAACAGAATACATCACAACTATACTTACGTAGGTAATGGGGGATAAGCCGACATGTCTTGTTTACAGTGAAAGGGAAGTCTTTAGTCTGATAGCGGGCAAGTGTGGGAGGCAAATTATGTCGTTATGAAACATTGAATATCTCTGGGTGAACACTCGGGCTTAGCTAGGACATTTATGGATCAGTCACATACCCTGTGGCTTGAAAACTGTCATGGCGGCGTGGAAATTCTCAATGGAAAATGGCGGTCCTGTTTCCATAATTTGTAATTTTCTTAATAGTAAATAAATAGATCTTGCATGTAAAAGCGAATATTGAGAAGTAATCTTGAAATATTATAGTAAACACTGAGTTATAGTACATATAAAAAATGTATATCGTTAGATATGCCCTGGCCCCAAAAACCGTGGCCCGTTGTCTTTGAATGTTTGCGTTGCGAAATGCCGACGCACGCACACTAATGAGTAGTTAAAAATTGTGTTTTTGCCATTTAACATAACCACGTACCTAACTTTTATTATATCCATATTGTGTGCAATCATACTGCACACAATATGTGAAAAAATAAAGGTCCTATCATGCCCTGAAATCGAAAATTCTAAAAAGTTTGCAATCTGGGTCACAGATTAGCTGGTAGTGTTACTTTGTAGTGCGGTCAGAACGCAACAGCGGAAACACAGATTTATAAAACGGAAAGAAAAATAATAGTTATTTAATTATATCGCAATACCTAAGAGTGAAATGTAACGCTTTTGTCTTTATTTGTATGTTTAGAAGGTTATATCAATGATTGTAAACAAATGGTTGCGACGTAGGGAATGGTTGCTTCAAAAAGTTGAGGCGTAAATAGTTACTAATGAACGGGTTTTGTTCCAACTCGAAAAATAACACCTAACAGGCTAAAGATTTCTTCTTTAGTTTTTTACTTTAGTAGGCATACCGAAGCGAAAGAAATCAAAAATACCACTTTATTTCCAAGTCAGTATTAAATTAAAAATTTTTTTTTTTTACTGTTTTTCATTTATTAGATATAAGTAAATAAAACACTTTTGATTTGAATAAAATAGCCAATAATACCAATATTATTGGTATCTGTTTCTCATTTCCATGATCACGGGCCATATAGTGACCCGGTCCTTTGGGAGGCATGCGTGGAGCCGAAGCCAACAGCACAGAGGCCCTTTATGAGAATTAATCTAAAGGCGAGAGCTACACATAGCGGGTATCATCCTTTGTTGCACAATATGATACACCCGAAGATGATATCCGCCAGGTGTAGAGACTATTGCAAAGGAAAATGAAAATAACAAAAAAGCCATGTTATTGTGGTGAATGGATGGACTGGATAAATGGGCTATGGGGGAAACTATGGACGCCTGCCATAAACATACTCTCTTATTGCTATTATTATTGGTCTAATGATATAATCGAACAGTGAATAGTGGGTGTAAACACGTTGAATTAATAATGACAATAACGTACATTTTGAGCACAAAGCCTGCTTACTTATTTATGATGGTATTTAAATAAAAACCAACTTAATTAAACTTGTCAGATACAAAGATACAAGCTGCTATTATATATGGAGGCACAGATAACGCTTTCCAAAAACTTTGTAATCAAAAAACTTTTGCGTCACAACTTAAAGTTCACCTGTGAACCCAAAACTGCTTTTTGCATGCAAAATAAATGCTTTAAATCCTTTAACTAAGAGCAACTTGGGTACTTAAAAGCACAAGCGTCTCAACCTAGAAGGCGTAGACAAGTCACAAACCGTTGCGAATATCTAATGTCTGCTGAGTATTATAACACGAATTTCCTGTAAGTTCGTTCGTAAAAATATTGAATTTGCGGTCATTTTTTGCAACTCACCACCGTCTGCGGAAAATTCGCCGAGAACAATTCGTCGAAAACAAATTCGTCTAGAACAATTCGCTGTAAACACAATTCGCCGAAAACACAATTTTTCAGATGTAGGAAGAAACTGGGTATTTCCCGCTATACTTGAACATCTTTATGACTATTTCTCGGCAAATTATATTTTCGGCGAATTGTTCTCGACTAATTGTTTTCGACGAATTGTTCTCGGCAAATTTTCCGCAAATACTTCTAGACTTCGTGATACACCGTCAACCTCATCGTCACTTACCATCACGTGAGATTGTGGCCAAGGGAAGAATTAACGCCTGTAAAAAAAAATACTAACCGTTCTCCTTACGCAACTGTGAAATCGGTAGGTGCCATTAAAAATTACAATTGCTCTATAGTTTAAAACCATCAGATAAAATCATTCTTCTATCTTTAACCAATTTAGTATAATCATCATCAGCCCGTATACGTCCACTGCTGAACATAGGCCTCCCCCAAACGACGCCACGAATAGCGATCCTGAGCCGGCTCCATCCAACGACTCTGTGCGACCGCTAGAATTTAGTATTACAGTTACTAATTGTCATTAACTGTTTTTAGTTGAAGTTAATATAGCCAAACAGAATAAAACCACTCCGTTTAATAGCGACTAGTAAAAGACAATTCTCTCATCAAGAAACTTGCTCAAGTTAGGTATATCTCCTCGGTTTTCGGTGACTGAAGCTTAACCTTAATTTTCAGGACAATAACTTGACTTAACTTGAAATACTTGTGTATATACATACTGTGGAAGTTATGTAAGTAACGAACCACAATAGACCTACATTACACCGCATATATTACATCCGTAGCGCTCTGTGACTCAAGTATGGCAAGCTCATGCAACTTTATGCATGCAAAATGGATTTACGTGCTCGAAAATATGGCCCTTGAGTGTGCCGTTGTAGATAATTGCACAACTCTCCTCCTAATGAGGACGTAAGCGGGGAAATTCAGCTAGTGGCTGTTGCGATTACGCAGTTGAGAGAGTTGAACCATTTAACTTTGAACGCAAATAACGTTGGGCCGCTCAGCCTTCCGATTTTATGAGAATGTTGCAGCGTCGGGCTTCCTAAATAGAATGGTGGTTCTATATTATAACCACTGATTACTTGTAGATGGAGATAAATGAGTGAGATGATGACCTCTGTGGCGCGGCGGGCGAAAGTTTTAGACATGTCCAAGGCGTATGACAAAGTTAGTCACACAATCCTTCTACGTAAACTATACGGCTATGGAATTAGAGGTGCTGCTTACCGATGGTTCCAAACTTATTTAAATGATAGGCAACAGTTTGTAGAAATTAGCAATTACGACATAAACAACCAATTGCAAAATATCGTATCTGACATAAAAATTATTAATTACTCAATTCCTCAAGGTAGTGTTCTTGGATGTATCCTTTTTTTATTGTACATCAATGACCTGCCAAAATGCATTAACACAACGAGTATATTATTCGCTGATGACGTATCTCTCCTATTTACAAGTGACCCATCAATCGATTATGTACTTATAAATACGGTCTTTAGCGAATGCCTCTCGTGGCTTCATGACCATAACTTAGAAATAAATCTGCTCAAAACTAGATTAATCCAATTCCGAACATATCAAAGGACCCCTCTTGACCTTAAACTACTATCAAAACAACTTTCCATCGACGAAACTAATGACTTTAGCCTGCTAGGAATAACACTTGACACAAACCTAAGCTGGAAGGCCCATGTACAAAAAATCAAAACAAAACTTTCCCAATTCGTTTATGCGCTAAGTATATTAAAATCTAATACAAATTATGAAACCGCATTGTCCGCGTATTATGCCTATGCTTATAGTTGGTTCAATTATGCAATAATTATATGGGGTGACAGCGTTGAATTTGATCAAATATTTATCATGCAAAAGAAATGTGTCAGAATTCTCACGAATACCAAACAACGGGATAGCTGTAGACCGCATTTCATAAAAAATAAAATCCTGACATTGCCCTCTATCTACATATTGCAAGCCTCGTTATTTGTTAGGAAATATAAAAATCTCTTCCAAACAAAATATGATCTGAACAATGATTATAATAGGCGAAACAAAAATAAAATTGCTATACCCACGACAAGAATGAAATTAACTAGTAAATCTCCAAACCATAGATTATCTAAAATATATAATAAATTACCGGAATGCATAAAAAACGAGGAAAAAGAAACGCTATTTTGTAAAAAACTTAAATTATTTTTATTAGAAAAATGTTATTACTCCGTTGACCAATTTGCTTCTGACAAACTGAAATGATTATTTTTATATTTACATGACATAATAATTCATTGACATTATCATTTTTATATTTTATAACATTGCATGAATTTCGATTTTTTATTACATATGTTTATTGATTATTTATATGTTAATAATGTAATTAGACATGAACTCTTTTGCAGTGCCCTTACAGGGTGCATGTACCTATTGACATAAGCTACCTACTTAGATGTAAGCTGTATAAATGTACATGTAAGCAAAATAAATGAAATAAATGAAATAAAAGTCCGCCCGCAACGCTGGCGGTTGCGGGTTCAATTCCCGTCTCGGAACAAATGTTTGTACGATCTGCAAATATTTGTTCAGGGTGTTCTGGATGTTTTCTATGTATAGTAAAAATTATCTATCTATGTAGTCTATTCAATTTAGTATATCAGTTATCTAGTACAACACAAGTTCTCCATAGCTTGGGGCTAGATAATGCTGTTTGCATTGTCCAGCATTATTTATTTTTTCGTTTTATTTGGTATAAAGGTATGCCATAAACATGGCAGAGATGATTTTGCAGAGTAGGAACCAAATACCATGTTACACCAAAATACCAAATACCTACTATGTTTTATGCAATAAAAATATGATTTCATATTGATTTCAAAAAATCAAAAAGGTAGTTGAACCGAATCACTTATCTCTAGATACCTTTATCTCTTGGTCCTGATATCTTTATCTTTTCATTGTTCCTAATATCTTTATCTTTAGGTCACTCGATCGTAGTGGGTATAAGTGGGTTATCTCATTTATTCTATTTTTGTTTATGTCAATAATGTACTCGTATAGGCACACAGCCCATAGCCTATATTGGGTGAAAAAGGTTATGGTTAGGGGTAGAATTGAGCAACGGCGATACCTCTCGTCAAACGATATAAATGTAACTTTAGACTTTGAGCAGTATTGGATAAACTTCAATGTTTCCCCTGTAGGTGCAAACGGAGCTAGAGTCCGTAAGGAAGTCCCAAAAATGTTCGACTCGAATCGTACTTGATTTCGTGGCGCAGTTGGTTAGCACCACAGAATTGGGAATAATAAGTTAAGTCAGGGTCAAAAATCTCAATGTTAGTAAATATGCTCGTGTGTATCGTTGTAAAGGTCGACGTTTGTACTTTCCGAAACCGTTTTAACCGTTTACTTTTGTGAGGTTAACGATTCTCAAATAATAAGCAAAAATGTGTAAAAAAATATAGTTAAAACGCCGTGCGCCACCCTAGTCTAAGCAAGCCGCGCGGCTGCCACATTGCGACCTATTGTGAACTGGCCCAAAGTTAAGTTGGGACTGTTTACTCGAATACCTGGGTAAGGAGATTTTTATAAACGCGGACCGTATAGAATGAGTCTCGTCATAGAGCAGATGTGTGCATTCTACACCATGGGACTGGTATAATACTGGCTGTCAATGACACTAACAGGAGTGAAAAAACACGAAGCAAAGAACACAAATCACAAAAGATTCCAGGTTTTGCCAAATATTTCAGTGGTCTGGTGACGGATAGCCCCCTTAGAGACGTTTTTGCATGTAGCTACATTTTCATTGGAATTTATAACCACTCAATTTGTACCTACTGTAACAAAGTTTCGAGAGTGCAGTTTATACGTAACGAACAAGGATAAGCCACTTACTTACATAATTCCAAACTCGCCTGAAATTTGTCTCAATAACATCGTTAATAACTTGCTCATATGTCAGTGTTGGCCCAACGTTAGACCCTGAACTGCACTCAAAGTCTTTGCCTTAAACTCACAACTGCTATGGTTCGATGCATGAAACTTGGTCACTGTTAGTTCGCAAACTAAACTAAATCGAACTGGCGTTAGTCTAGCTTAGTTAATGGGTTGGTATGCCTGCTAATATCAGGTAGTGCCAACCTTCGGTAATTGGAAAACGATGTTCGCTGGGTTGGAGAGGCTTTTTGGCCTCCTATTTCTGAGAACTACGGAGTGCAAGAGAGGTAAAACATTCTGAAAGTGAGAAAAATGACTTAGATGCAGCCTCACAGCTTGTCCAATTCATTTATGAGGGAGAGTTCTATTGGCTATCTGATACGTACGACTCAGTTCAGTCCTTTGCTGAGGAAAATACAAAATGCTACATTCTGTAGTCAGATATCTTTATGATTTATAGTGAACGCTACGTTCACCGACTGAACGAGTATAAAAGATTTTTCGTGCCTTTTTTTTTTAAAAGCGAATCAAAGTTCGCCCAGAATCGACCTTTTATTTTGTCCTAGTCGATAAAACAGAATTTTATAACAAATTTTTAAATATGGATATGTTATAATTTAACATGCTGTGAACATTTTAACATGTTACTTAATCTGGGCGCACCCTTAGTTTGAAACACTGAAACACTGCCGTAACATATTTCCGCCTATATCATATTTCATCAAACTTGAATTGCGAGTCTAAGTTAGTCCTGTTTGCAATTACATTCATAGAACGGTAACTGGCACGAACTAACTGATATTACAACTGCTTGCACTCCTGAAACTATCACGTGATGTTCCCTCTGCTAAGGCGTTATGAATTAATGAGACGCAGGTTATAATAAAGTACATACGATTCTAGAATCCATGTATTCATTGTAAGCAAAGTGGTCAAAAAACGAATAAATAGACGAACCGAAGATAAATATTATATGATTAATTATTTAATGGTAAATAATCAGTACCCGGATGACCGAGCTTTGCTCGGTATTTTTATTTTGGTATAGGTACATATTGTGATTTTTAGAAATTTTATTTAAATACGTACTAAAACAAAACACTCATTGGCTTAGTGTTGCTTAACAACGCCACCTGCTGGAGTAGCTTTAGTGTTGTGTCGATAGACCAGTAGGTTGCTCCCAATAAAAAAAAAATACTATTAATATTCGCCAATAGATGTCAGGAAGAGTCATATTTTTCAGTTTAGGTACATGTGTCACGGCTGGTTATCTACGAACGAACAAAAATAATGGACTTTATGTCTATGGGTTCATCTATGTATCTTACAATTAGCTGACAACTTTCCCCCCCATTGTGACATCATATCACATCGTCTATGGGAGTGCCCTATCGATAAAGTTGATTAATGAAAACACGAATAAAACGACATTTTCTAAAAATGAATCCTAGCTAGATCGATTTATCGCCTCCGAAACCCCCTGTATACTAAATTTCATGAAAATCGTTGGAGCCGTTTCCGAGATTCAGATTATATACATATATATATACAGAAGAAAAGATATAAGATATAATAATATCAATAATCATCGGAGCGAATCCCAAAAGATAGAAGCAATTTAAGATGTTAATAGTTTTCATTGATAATTTAATTCGTCTCTCGTCCGTTTTCAAACTTAAATTGTAACTTTTTCGCGGCGCTAGTGCAATGATGCGTTGTTGCATTGCTAGTTTTAGTTTTTAATAATTTCCTTGCACTTACCGTGTTGTTCTCCGTTATTTTTATCAGTTTTTGCAATGTTTTAATTCCTAAATGTCTTTGCTGACATAAAATATCTTGGATTCTAGAACAGAGAATACTGAAATAAGGGCTCGTCACCCTGATTTTGCGTAATAGGGATGCAAACGGTGAGAGGGAAATGAAAAAAATATTACATTCGCATCGTTACTAAATGCACGCTCGAAGATTTATGTTTTTTTTTTTGTAATCTTCAAAACTAGCTTCAGCGCGTGGTTTCGCGCGCCGGAATAAAAGGTACAGTAATGTGAGTCCAAGTCTAAACTTGGAACCCTAGTTATAGAACATCTATCCATCATTTCAGACCGCCGCCGCCGCCCCGGTCTGTCGTGCGTAGGAAATAGGTAGGTAACAAAGATCGAAATATTCATCCAACCTTTCGCATTTATAATATTTGAGTGACAGCTATTAAAAAATGTAATAACACTTATGTATACGAAAACGAGTTATCGTAAACAAAGGCATAAAATAAAATATGCACGCAAAAACTTATCAAAGCACCATCAGCTTAATGTCATTTTTGTAATACATTTTAACAGCCGTAAGAAAGCTCGTTCGAGTTAGTTTACGGCTTGGACCTCGTAAACGGGGTTCGATTCCCGGCCCTGAACAGAGTAATAAAAATGCGATAAACATTTCCGGCAAAAATCCATTTTGTGTTTATAGTAGTCTAGCGTTTACATAGTTGTTTAGCATCACAATAAATTATTCCTGGACACATCCAATTTTCAGGAATGTTCACGCGTCGCTGAGATAAATTACTTATATTTATAATAAGTATGAAAAATAAGGTGCTTGTGGCGTTATGAAGAGGAATGTTTAATCGGATACACTTGGCTTTTATTACAGTTTATTCTGCACATGTTTTGTGTAAAATGAGCTAGAGCACAACATTTCCTGTTATCACTTGATGTTGATAACGTTCTAAATTACTTAAAATTCTGTGTAAAATAGGAATAGTCCCGTAACAATCCAATAAAAGTTAGAACGTACCTTCATTTTACATTTTGCGTGGTTCCGCTGTAGGTACAAGGCACATGATTTGGCATACCCGTGTTAATACAACCTGTTTTTGCTTTGATTTAGACTTTAATTTGACTTATTATTTACTTTAGTTAAGATATTTTATTTCTGTTACTCACCATGTTTAAATGATAAATTAATTTAGGTGGTAATGTGTACATTGTTCTTCGGTCAATCTATAGTAGGTATCTCTAGTCACGGTCAGGCTTACAACACTAAATAATGTTTGGTTGGCAGGTAGAAATTCCTTCGGCATTATATACACTTATAAAAGTAATTATTCTTCTTTGATTTTTTTGCAGTGAGATGATCACCTTACCTGGGTCGCCCAAATGGCCGAAGGCCTATCGGCTATCCGAGGTACCCCTAGAGAGAATTAGTTGAGAAACACCCCCAAGAACTTCGTACCATCGACTGGTCTGAAATGGCATGGGACCGGGACAACTAGCGATCTCTGGTCTCGGAGGCCAAGATCCACTTTGGGTCACTGCGCCACGCCAGTAAGTAAAAACGGATATTATGTCAAAATGTGGGTTCCAAATGGAAACAGATTTCAAATCAGTAACAAACCTGTCATAGAGTCACGTAAATGTGTCAAGCTGAGCAATAGTGCCCTCAGCCCAGGCACACCACAGATTGATCTATGCCCCTGTGTATTTACAATAGAGCATAAACTACTCGTAGACCTCCGAATCAAACAATTGCTAGTTGGAAAATAGCCTGTATGCCTATGCTAATATGGTAGATCAAATGCAAATTTACACTGGCTGTTATATGCCGAGTATCACGACTTCCCACATAATGTATGCTGTCGACATACCTGACACGGAGGCGACTCTATTACTCACAAGGCGTAGAATTTATGAACCGAATAACACGAAGTCCTCAGTTATTGGAAACGTGGTAAAAATACGAATGTCTTTATAAAACCCGTGTGTGGCTGTTATTTAGCCAAGGCAAATAATGCGGGGTCATTCGATAAGATTTCCTTCCTTATTCCTGAACTAATCTATTGGTGAGTCCCCAGAACCATCGCTTACCTATATTGCTTGGGAATCAATGTATGAACTGAAACTGCCCGAACCAAATTTATTATTTTCATGAGATATGGTCTCAATTTAAGAGAAAATAAAAAAAAATGTTTTTATTGATATCGACATTTTTAATGAAAAGCCTTCTTAAAATACAGGCTAATTATTCTGGTGGCAAACTTACCAGTGCTGTGGTTCGAAATTATATTCTCACATTGGTGCTTGATAGAGGGAGTATCGCCTATAAGTCGCCGTGGGGCCGCGGCGTACGAATATCGACCCCTCCAACTCAACCCGTGGATGTCGGAAGAGCCGATTAAGGGAACCTACCAGAGGAAGGGCAGCAGCTTCCTTCTGAGTATTTTTCAACATCAACACTGCGATCACCAATCCGCCTGCCAAGCGTGGTGATTATGGCAAATCCCCCCCTACATGGGAGACCATCCACTCGATGGAACGACGACATCGTAGCGGTCGCGGGGAGTCGATGGATGGAGGCGGCTCAGGACCGCTATTTGTGGCGTCGTATGGGGGAGGCCTATGTCCAGCAGTGGACGTGTATGGGATGATGTGAATGAATGAATGAGGGGGAGTATTCAAACTAACAATTATAAAAATAGTAATTTTCTTTAATTTTCAATAATGCATTTCTTTGCAAAAGTTCTTTATCAGCAACCGAATCCGTTGGTAAGATACATTATGTCATATTTTTTTAAATATCTGTGTGTATTTCCTACAAAACTAAACGATTCAAAGAAATATTAATATTCCGTTTTTATTTTCTCAAAAATCGAGGTCATGTCCTTTCAGGACTTTCTTCTATGGTTTCGGATTTGGCCATCCATCCCATCCCAAAAAACCAACCTGTATATTATTGATATTGACAAGTATTTAATCGGCATAAACAAGGTTGCCTGGGAGAAATCACTTTCAGCGATAAGGCTGCCTTTTGTATTATCTTTATTTAAGATATAAGATATTGTATTTAAGATATAAGAGTTTTTGTGTAATTTTTAATAGGTGCAATAAAGTGTTTATTCAGTCATTCAAACAAGCTGCCTTGGGTGTCGTAGATGACCTCTAATAAACGGCTGATTGTCAATATCTCAGAAACCTCATAGTCCAATCCTGAGCCACACAATCAGTGGAACCGCATACGTTGGACCATAATACCATTACTGCCTGCAAGACCTAGTCCTGTGCCAATATTGGCCAATTTACATGTCGATAATCGACGTTTGATGTTATACCCTTAGGACCGTTTGCACTTGAACCCGTTATAGAGTGGTGTGTACAATCATCGACTAAAAAAGTTGAACAGATAAGACTCCGAAACTCCCATATACAAAGAAAGCAACAGAAACGGCTGAACTACACCATTCCTAAATCCGCTACATTGCACGTGAATAAAAAGCAATAACATTAGTTTCAAATCAGGATTAGGATCCAGGAACGTCTGAATGAAATAGAGCGCAATCACAACTCGACCATTCAATTATTAAGTATTGAGGTGAAATAAGCGTTCCAACTCATTGAAACTTCTAAAACGGGTTTAACAGCTTTAAGAATGGTGTAGTTAAGCGGTTTTTGGGGCTATGTGTGATTACGTAGTTTTAGGGTATTGACCTGTTCATCGCTTTTTGGCGGTGACTGTACCTTCTCGGGTCACTGATAGATCCTAAGTTATGTTAATTGTGTTAACAATGGTGAGATTCGTAAGTGGATATTGAATAGGCAGGCGCTTAATAAGGTTTCAAGGTGACAATCTCTAGGGATCCGGATATGTACATTATTGGCCTAAACACATGAGCTGAAAATGGTAATAGCAATCGTATATTATTTGGTTAAGTGCACTGGTCCGTTACTTGAGGACTGGTACGAGTCTAGGCTTGTACAGTCTGGTTTGAGCTTGTACAGGCAGTCATATCGGTCATCATCACATCACTAAGGGTCACCGGGATGCCTTTCGACGGAACGACCTTTTCGAGCATTATAAACAATACTGGTCTTAAATGTGTGAATTGAGCCTAAGGAGATTACTGATTTATGATTTGTTTACAGAACTGATTTATGGGATAAAACACCTATGTGGCAACAGGTTACCTAGACCTACACCTATGCAAGCTTTAAGCCTGATCCGTTTAGTAGTTTTAGCGTGAAGAAGTCTAACATCCATTCATAATTTATAATAGCATTTATTATATTAGCTTTATGCAGAGTGTGATAGTAATTTTTTTTTATTATTATTGGCACTTAAAAACAGCTCTAAGCTAAACTTGATGAAAATATTCATAGAATCTGTTTTATTTAAGTTTGAAGGTTCATCTATCTATACTTTGTAGCATGCCCGGATAAAAATATTTGAAATCATTTAACTGGCAACAATACTTATAGAATGGCGCCCATTTATACAAGTAAGGTTGACCTCTATACATCTAATTGCAAATGCTTTGGCGTAGCAAGCTCTGTTGCGTAACAAGTTCTACACATATCACGTTGTAGCAAGCCCTACGGTGTAGCAAACACTGTGTTTATTTATTTATTTATTAACACTACCAACAGAGAATACACTTGAAAAACACAAAAAAAGAACACATAAGGCATCACATCATTGTGACCAGGGGGTCACAATGATGTGATGCCTAGTAGTTACACCTAACGCATAAAATAGATTGGGTTGACAAGGCAAAAAACTTGCAAATTAGTAAACGTAATTAAAAATAACCAATTATACAGAGAACGTGAAGAGATTGTACCAGTACATGAACATACATAGTCTGAAATACAGACTTTATCGTTTTTTCCATGACAGGGCCTCAAAAGGAGTGCCGTAAAAGTTGATTCACCCATGTAACACGCCTTACAATATGTTGTAGCAAGCTCTACGGCGTAGCAAACACATCTTGAAGTAAAACCTACGGCGTAGCAAACACATGTTGTAGCAAGCGCCTACGGCGTACGAAACACATGTTATAGCAAACTCCTACAGTGTAGCAAACACATATTGTAATAAACTCCTATGGCGTAGCAAACACATGTTGTAGCAAGCACCCACGGCGTAGCAGACACATCTTGAAGCAAACCATACGGCGTAAGAAACACATGTTGGAGCAAACTTCTACGGCGTAGCAAACACATGTAGGAGCATTACGGTTAACTACGGTGTAGGAAATCAGATTAGGTACATACAGTTAATACTCGTAGATCGAAAGTTATTGAAAAAACAATTTTTATTTTCTGCCTAACTTCAGCAAAAAAGCGCTAGAAAGCTGGAAAGCTAAAAAAGTTAAAAGTACAATACGGTGATAAACAAGTTCTCTTCAGGATAATGTTGAGCTAGTAATGTAGTTTGGCACAGAGGTATCCCTTGTTACTATGCTAATGGTAACGTCGCCACTACAATCCGACAGCTAGGTATAAAACTTGATAAACAATTATTGATAATAATAATAAAACTATAAGTAATTATGTAAAATCCAACCATCATTTTGAGAAGGGTGTATAGAGTTATCTATACAAAAAATTTTGAAGCATAAATTAGTTCCGTTCACCTGTACAGTGAAAACCTATGTTTTTATCAAGCAGTTTGGATTAAAAGCACCAAGAACACCCGGAAAATATATCTGCAGATGGTACAAACATTTGTCCCGAGGCGGAAATCGAACCCGCAACCTCCTGCGTCGGATGCAGGCCTTCGCTAGCTGTGTCACAGAGGTCGTTTAGTAAATGTATAGGTATTAAAGTGAAATGCAACTTCTATCCCAAATTGGGACGGGATGTATAAGGTCAACGGAAATTGTGGTCGGACTTGGCACATATTCAAGAATTAGTTACTTGTGTCTAGCGTAGGTGGATGATAAAATATTTGTTTCAGGAAATAAGCTGCGCTGGGCACTTCCTGCTAGTAAAGAAAGTGGGTGTTTACGTTGTTTTAAATTCAGCGGTATTCAAATTTGCCATAAAGTAGACCTACTTCGCTTTGTTTAAGATAGTAGAGACAAATGTAAATTTCATCAAACGTTGGTGTTGTAATTTTGCATATTAATTATCCAGGATGTTTGACCTTCGTATAAATTTTACAAAAACTATAAAAGAAACTATAGCTTAGAAAAACTATAAAAGATTTCGTTTCCTTTCATACAGTTAGTGCCTTGCAGCGCCCATACCGTAATTAGTTTTTACAGTATGGTGACGATTCAATAGTTTCTATAGTATAAGAACTCATTGTATTATAATTTTTGAATGAGTTGTTTTATTACTGCAGTACCTTTACGTCAACTTTGACAATTCAGCGGTAGTAAACCATCAGTCCCGATATTTTTTCCGATTGGGTATATTGTTGAAACTTATACTAGGCACTCGCTACAACAAATTATACCACTCCTCGAAAGTTTACAATAACCCCAATTATTTCATGTTTTTTTTTAATGTTATAGGAAGAACTCAAATTACGAAAATAAAATATATAATATATATAAAATATATATAAAATAATTATTCTAATAATAATAGGTATAAATTGTTGAAGGCGAACACCTAGACAGCAAAAACTGAGTGATTGATGACAATTATTAGGAAGGGACGTTAAAATATACGCATTTAAACTTTCCTAATTAAGTTTCGTCAACAACATAAAAACTTCTGCGACGTGAACGTTTGCGTTGAGAACGAAAACTTTGGAATAGGGAAAACAGAGTTTTTGCGATAAAAACGGCACATACTAGCAGTGGGTCATTGACTGTTTTTGCGTTAGCGAAACGAAACCGTTTTCTATAAACGGTCAACTAGTTGAAAAACCAGTTAACGTTTGACTGGTTCGCAGAAATGTAAACTCTAGTAGAAGGAATCTTACGTTAACATTCGTTAAACGTTATAAAACCAACACGCTAACTGAATGTAGGTATGTTCAAAAACCAGTTTAACTGTTAATGTCGTTGAATTTATTTTATTTCATCGTATGGCGCACACAATGTCGTTGAATGAATTAACCGGTTAATAGAATGAACTAGTTTTGTGTACGTAAAAAGAAAACGGTTAACTGTAGAAAAAGTGTTTAAATAAACAGTTCGGTGATTCAACGCTCACTACTAAAACCTACATTACATGCTTTGTGTGAAGATTTCATTACAGAGAACTTCCCCCCGTAGCTTCGAAGAGTTTTTTCCTGGATAAAAAGAAACTCAATAACACAAGTTAAGAACTGTTTAATTAAACCTTTACTTATCATTCCCACCCATTCAGTAGTTTTAAGCCTACAATACCACAGCATTTTGTGAAAAGGATAGGTATAGGATTTCGCGTTCATATGAGCGGGACAGAGCTGAGCGTCGTAACAGCAAAAATTATGTTTTTGTTTTTTACGATAAAAATAATAATAATTTTGACAATTTAGAACAATTTTCGTCTGTTTTATATTCTGTTTATCTACTGTACAAAGTATCAAGGCTTATTTTGGAGTATTTAGTGAATAGCGACGATTTATTGTACAGTTTAGAGCGAAATTGGGTTTTTTTCTATAGTGATAATTTTATGTAATCGTGTTTTCGAAACAGTCATCGTCTAGCATCAATCCTGAACTATAACATATACTAATCTCAAAGTAAATACTTCAGTATTGTGGAAGAAATAATCGCTGACGCTAAGCCGAAATAGTAGGTAACAAACATCCAAGCATATATTCAAATAGCATCAGAATTTAGATAAATTTTAGTGATTACAAGAATTCAAAAACAGCTGTCGCGCAATATTTGGAGACCTACAGCTTATAAAACAAATCAAATGGAGTCGAATGGCAAATAAAACAGTCCCGGAAAAAGCGGATTCCGTCCAAAATTGCAAGACTCGTTCACTATATTAATTCCCGGATAAGAAAATTCGCTTTTACTCTTGAATCCCGGCCTCGGGGACCGTTAACCCACGCTTTGCAGTCTTCTTTTAAACAATAAAAGCAAATTGAATAAGAAGCGACCCTCTTATAAGGTATTTCAGGAACTGCGAGCTTTTAATTACGAAAGTAAAGATTTTGTGTTTTTTCGACAAGCAAATGTTGCAATCGAAGAATATTCATTTCACTTTGTAAATATACAAACATGCATAAGTGCATACTACTTACGTAGTGTTTTTTTTATACTGGGACAGTATAGGGGCACCCGTAACCAGAAGAGGTAGGTACGGTTCCATATAATACATCGGCTCTTTTAAGGAAAATGTTATATTTTGCCATAAAAATTAGAATAATACCATTAAAAATGGGTCAAGTTGGTAAAAAAATTGTTATACCGATCAACTCAGTTCCAGGGAACTATGCTTTCATTGTAGTGGATGAAATAAATCTGATCAGCGCGGCAGTTAATTCAATTTAATAATTTTATTAGGAAAAGTAATGATTCATATTTCTCCATAAAACATCTGTAGAAATGGATTACGCTGTTAACTGCGACTTAGTGACATGGGTTTTTATAGTCAATATTTTTTTTAGTGGATAATATACCTTTGTTTGACCACAATCTCACATGATGACAAGTGACGTTGATATAACAACCTAAAAAGCGAAATCAATATTACTAGAATAAGGAAAAGACTGTGAAATGGATTTGTAGATACTTATAATGTAACTTGAAGCCAATGGTTTTTATATGCTTGTAGCCAATTCATTCAATCCACAAGTATTTTACCTACTCTGGAGAGTTTATGAGATTGAGCTGTAGGTTTAGATTTATTTATCAAAACAAGCTAAACATTCTAATGGAGTATCTTATTTTTTAATAATGGACAACAGATCTTCGTTTGACCACAATCTCACCTGATGGAATGTGAAGATGTGGCCGACGGTGTATCACGAAGGTCTAGAAGATACCTATTCACTCTTGTTTATTCACTCCCAGATTGTAATTGGCAGAAAAACAGAAGCAGGCAGCGAGTTCCAATGTTTAGCGGTGTAAATGATGAAAGTGGAAGAAAACAGCTTAGTACGAGTGGATGAATTGAACATGATGCAACTGTCAGCCAAATTTTTAGACTCTAAAAGGATTAAAGGACTGCGTCTACGCGGGTTGGTATCATGATATTTTTAGATGACTTCATGAGCAAGTCATCCAAAAAATATCATGATACCAAGGCCGTCAAATAAAACAAACTACGTTGTGTAAAATTTGTAAAGAAAAAGCAAATACAATGGCTTATAGCCTACTTGTCATGTACAAAGGTTTTGTACACTGTAGAATAGAACCTTATAAAAACAAGATTCGTCAAGTGCGAGTGTGACTCGCGCGCCGAGGATTTCGAACTTTTGTCAATTATACAAATACTATAGGTATATAGTATAGTTAGGAACATCGCTATCTAATAAATATCTACATAAAAACAGTAGGTAAATACATTCAGATGGATCTTTGCAAACCTTGGTAATTTAGGGGGTACATAATACATATGTACTATTAAAGCTTTTGACGTTTATAAAAAATTATGAAACCTAGACAATTTTTTGAAATTATATCGTAATATAGTACACAAAATGAAACACTTGAACTTGTAGCTCTTTAAGTCGATATGAAAACAATTTGTACGGTTCATTTTATTTTGATTTATATATATATCAAATTTTACTTGTCTAAGTGCTTATTTTGTAAGCCTAAAGAAATAAAGTTATTGATTCTGATTCTTTTTCGAATCTTTACAGGTGCAAAATTATTCATATTTAAAATTTCAAGTAAATAGGTTCGGTTGTCTTTGACATATTCAAGGGCTAAAATAAAATAGACAGAGCGAGACCATAAGGCTTTTGTACTCGAACACGATACCGTAAAAATAATAGCAGCTCTAACTAAATGTAATAACTTTGGCATGTTCAACAAACCCAAACAGAGAAGCCTTTTGGCCCTTTATTGTGTATTAATTTAATCGTTTCATTCTCGTTGCTGTTCACATAAATAAGTACCTTGAGACTTGGGGTTAGAAAAGGATCCGATAACGCGATGAAGATGCGAGAATACGAGTATACTGACCTAAATAAGATTTAAATGTATTTGTACTTTATAAAATAAAATTGCTTCTCGAGCTTTAAAATTATGAGCTGTAGATTTTATGCACTGCTGAATTAAATTAAACTCCTTTGTTGACCGAGTATTAACGGATTATGAGTTTGACTCCCTATGTACTATGTATGTTTGTATGTAGCCAATTTTTATAACTTTCAAATATATTTTAAGGTAAAATTTTAGGTTAAGCAAGGAATGGGTTCGCCTTCATACTTAACTCATTGATACCATAGAATTGAAATATAAACAAACTCACCTTTGACATTCGATTACAATTGTATGAATTTACGACGAAACCTTATTAATACTCTTATTATGTATACATGTATATATATAAGTACGTACCTAGGAAATTTATTGGTATTTATTTTAAATATTTAGTCAGCCGGAAACATCAGCTAAAAAACTATTTGGACAGCTAAATAAACATAAATAATACCGAACAATTCACACAGCATGATCTAGCCCCCAAGCTAAGCAGAGCTTGTGTTATGATGGGTAATAGATAACTGATATACTTAATATAATAATAACTCCATATAAAGATATTTTTATAAAACATAGAAAACATCCAGAACACACTGAACAAATATTTGCAGATCGTACAAATATTTATCCCGAGACGGGAATCGAACCCGCAACCTCCTGCGTCGCAGGCGGACCTTCGCCCACCGCGCCATACCGGTCGTCAACACTAAAGTGTGGTATTGATATGGATCAGTTGAGCTACCTGTATGTAGCTAGTTTGCGACAGTCTGCAGTTAGCTCAATTGTTTAGTTTGTTACTATTAGTTCTAATTTCTTACTATGCTTTGACAGTATTTTTTTTTATATTAAGTTTATAATAACAATAAATACCGCTTATAACTTATCTTTAACATAATCTCTACAAATTCATCCGCATATTCTCTTCATAATAAACTTAGTCCATTACCCTTCGTTATGATTTATGATATGGCAGCATAATATTCGAGGCGCCAATATAAATGAAAGGGCATGTTTACCTGCCTTAATAAGGAGATTTTCATTTTAGATCAAACACTTTCTTTGTATGGAAGAAATTTAATTTCCATATCAGGAAGGTTACTTTGCATGCTTGGAGCTCGCGGCGTTTGGTGATATAATGTCTAGGTACCTACGTAGAATTAATCCAAGCTCTTTTATTTTTAACCAAATGCGATAAGGAGTGCCATTGTTATTGCTGCTATTATTGCCATTTCCATTGTTTCCATTGCCATTGGTGCCATTGTTGTTGCTGCCGTTATTGCCATTTCCATTGCCATTGGTGCCATTGTTATTGCTTCCGTAATTGCCATTTCCATTGCCATTGGTGCCATTGTTATTGCTGCCGTTATTGCCATTTCCATTGTTTCCATTGCCATTGGTGCCATTGTTATTGCTGCCGTTGTTGCCATTTCCATTGTTTCCATTGCCATTGGTGCCATTGTTATTGCTGCCGTTGTTGCCATTTCCATTGTTTCCATTGCCATTGGTGCCATTGTTATTGCTGCCGTTATTGCCATTTCCATTGTTTCCATTGCCATTGGTGCCATTGTTATTGCTGCCGTTATTGCCATTTCCATTGTTTCCATTGCCATTGGTGCCATTGTTATTGCTGCCATTATTACCATTTCCATTGCCATAAGTGCCATTGTTATTGCTGCCATTATTGCCATTTCCATTGTTTCCATTGCTATTAGTGCCATTGTTGTTGCTGCCATTATTGCCATTTCCATTGTTTCCATTGCCATTGGTGCCATTGTTATTGCTGCCGTTATTGCCATTTCCATTGTTTCCATTGCCATTGGTGCCATTGTTATTGCTGCCGTTATTGCCATTTCCATTGTTTCCATTGCCATTGGTGCCATTGTTATTGCTGCCGTTATTGCCATTTCCATTGTTTCCATTGCCATTGGTGCCATTGTTATTGCTGCCGTTATTGCCATTTCCACTGTTTCCATTGCCATTTCCATTATTTCCATTGCCATTGATGCCATTGTTATTGCTGCCATTATTGCCATTTCCATTGTTTCCATTGGTGCCATTGTTATTGCTGCCATTGTTGCCATTACCATTACTGCCATTACCATTTGTACCATTGTTATTGCTGCCATTGTTGCCATTTCCATTGTTTCCATTGCTATTAGTGCCATTGTTGTTGCTGCCATTATTGCCATTTCCATTGTTTCCATTGGTGCCATTGTTATTGCTGCCGTTGTTGCCATTTCCATTGTTTCCATTGCCATTGGTGCCATTGTTATTGCTGCCATTGTTGCCATTACCATTACTGCCATTACCATTTGTACCATTGTTATTGCTGCCGTTATTGCCATCTCCATTATTTCCATTGCCATTGGTACCATTGTTGTTGCTTCCATTATTGCCATTTCCATTGTTTCCATTGCCATTGGTGCCATTATTATTGCTTCCATTATTGCCATTTCCATTGTTTCCATTGGTGCCATTGTTATTGCTGCCGTTATTGCCATTTCCATTGTTTCCATTGCCATTGGTGCCATTGTTATTGCTGCCGTTGTTGCCATTTCCATTGTTTCCATTGCCATTGGTGCCATTGTTATTGCTGCCGTTATTGCCATTTCCATTGTTTCCATTGCCATTGGTGCCATTGTTATTGCTGCCGTTATTGCCATTTCCATTGTTTCCATTGCCATTGGTGCCATTGTTATTGCTGCCGTTATTGCCATTTCCATTGTTTCCATTGCCATTGGTGCCATTGTTATTGCTGCCGTTATTGCCATTTCCACTGTTTCCATTGCCATTTCCATTATTTCCATTGCCATTGGTGCCATTGTTATTGCTGCCATTATTGCCATTTCCATTGTTTCCATTGCTATTAGTGCTATTGTTGTTGCTGCCGTTATTGCCATTTCCATTGTTTCCATTGCCATTGTTATTGCTGCCATTGTTGCCATTTCCATTGTTTCCATTGCTATTAGTGCCATTGTTGTTGCTGCCATTATTGCCATTTCCATTGTTTCCATTGGTGCCATTGTTATTGCTGCCGTTGTTGCCATTTCCATTGTTTCCATTGCCATTGGTGCCATTGTTATTGCTGCCATTGTTGCCATTACCATTACTGCCATTACCATTTGTACCATTGTTATTGCTGCCAGTGTTGCCATTTCCATTGTTTCCATTGCTATTAGTGCCATTGTTGTTGCTGCCATTATTGCCATTTCCATTGTTTCCATTGGTGCCATTGTTATTGCTGCCGTTGTTGCCATTTCCATTGTTTCCATTGCCATTGGTGCCATTGTTATTGCTGCCATTGTTGCCATTACCATTACTGCCATTACCATTTGTACCATTGTTATTGCTGCCGTTATTGCCATTTCCATTATTTCCATTGCCATTGGTACCATTGTTGTTGCTTCCATTATTGCCATTTCCATTGTTTCCATTGCCATTGGTGCCATTATTATTGCTTCCATTATTGCCATTTCCATTGTTTCCATTGGTGCCATTGTTATTGCTGCCGTTATTGCCATTTCCATTGTTTCCATTGCCATTGGTGCCATTGTTATTGCTGCCGTTGTTGCCATTTCCATTGTTTCCATTGCCATTGGTGCCATTGTTATTGCTGCCGTTATTGCCATTTCCATTGTTTCCATTGCCATTGGTGCCATTGTTATTGCTGCCGTTATTGCCATTTCCATTGTTTCCATTGCCATTGGTGCCATTGTTATTGCTGCCATTATTGCCATTTCCATTATTTCCATTGCCATAAGTGCCATTGTTATTGCTGCCATTATTGCCATTACCATTGTTTCCATTGCTATTAGTGCCATTGTTGTTGCTGCCATTATTGCCATTTCCATTGTTTCCATTGCCATTGGTGCCATTGTTATTGCTGCCGTTATTGCCATTTCCACTGTTTCCATTGCCATTTCCATTATTTCCATTGCCATTGGTGCCATTGTTATTGCTGCCATTATTGCCATTTCCATTGTTTCCATTGCTATTAGTGCCATTGTTGTTGCTGCCGTTATTGCCATTTCCATTGTTTCCATTGCCATTTGTGCCATTGTTATTGCTGCCATTATTGCCATTTCCATTATTTCCATTGCCATTGGTGCCATTGTTATTGCTGCCATTGTTGCCATTACCATTCATACCATTGTTATTGCTGCCGTTATTGCCATTTCCATTGTTTCCATTGCCATTGGTGCCATTGTTATTGCTGCCGTTATTGCCATTTCCATTGTTTCCATTGCCATTGGTGCCATTGTTATTGCTGCCATTATTGCCATTTCCGTTGTTGCCATTACCATTCGTACCATTGTTATTGCTGCCGTTATTGCCATTTCCATTATTTCCATTGCCATTGGTACCATTGTTGTTGCTTCCATTATTGCCATTTCCATTGTTTCCATTGCCATTGGTGCCATTATTATTGCTTCCATTATTGCCATTTCCATTGTTTCCATTGGTGCCATTGTTATTGCTGCCGTTGTTGCCATTTCCATTTTTTCCATTGCCATTAGTGCCATTGTTATTGCTGCCGTTATTGCCATTTCCATTGTTTCCATTGCCATTGGTGCCATTTTTATTGCTTCCATTATTGCTATTTCCATTGTTTCCATTGCCATTGCTGTCATTGTTCTTGCTGCCTTTGCCATTACTGCCATTGCCATTGCTGCCTCTGCCGTCGCTGCCTTTGTTGCCGCTAATATAGGCGGCGTCACATGCCAGCATCACAGCGAGAGCAATGCATAGTATCTAAAAATAACAGAATTTTAACAAAAATTCGAAATTCTTCGACATTTATACATAGAACCATGAAATCTAAACAGCTGCTACGATTGTCATCGAAACTAGGCGTTAAACGTTGGTAAGATTATCATCGATGAAGTTACCTTTCAAACAAAAAAAAAACCGTTTTAAATTGGTTCGTCTAATTAAGAGCCACCAACCACATGCACCTTTGACCATCTAACCAATGTAAGACGGTCTAATTAAGCCATACATAAGTGATATCCAAGACAGACATAAAAAAAAATACAGCGGTGAAATTGAACTCTTAAGGTGGGTACAATGGGTGTGTACTGACCGGCATTACGGAGCGTAACGTAATGTGTTAACAGCGAGCGTTCAGAGTCAGTATGGGAAGGAAGAGATTTTATTTCGAACAACGAGTCGCACACGGTGTAACTTATCATGCACGTTTCGAATGGTACATTACGCCCCGTAACATTGGTCAGTAATTTTTAGCCTATACCTAAGTCTTCTAAGAGGCTGCAAGTCGAGGAATACCCTAACCTATTAGGCAGATCTTCGTCAATATGCCAGAGACGAATGCAGGGCAATCGTTCAAAAGGAAACTATTATCATGAATTCCGAGACGGATGTATGGGGTCGCCAGTTCTATCCAACACATGGTTTCTACACAAATAATATTAAATTATACTCTTGGTAAGATTACCAAGGAAAATGATTACACGTATTATTTTGTTTTTAAACTTATTTTGTACTAGTTATTTTTAGAAGTGTTTGACATGTAAGAAATTTTTCTTATCAATAAATGAACTAAACTAAACATTCAGACCTGGAAACCATTAGTGTTTAGTGCACTTACTTAAGATGCCACATGTACTCTAGGAATGAAAGTCACGGGATTATGAGAATGAGGGAATAGAGAATGCACCTGTGTTTGCGCACTCACTTGTGCACTATAATAATGTCCTAAGCACATGGCCGTGCCGTCCGTTGAGACTGTCTGCCCCGCGATGCACGATAGGTCAGGAGCGTAATTATCGTCTCTATAACCAATTTGAATAAAATTTCTGATGAAGATTTCTATATTTTTCTCAATGAATATGTCATAATTGAACTATCATATAATACAACAAAAAATATTTTAATATACCACATTTTAATAGCCATATCTTGATCTTGAATGTAAGGAAGTAGATTGATCGATGTCGGAAAATTTGTGATATTTTCAGATCCAGAAAATTTACCAAATATTTGTAAAACTTTTCTAATAATTTTATTATACTTCATCAAGAGCGTGGTGGTTTACGCTTTCTACGAGATCCATGCATATTCTTATACTAGCTGACCCGTGCCCACTTCTTTGAGCGGTAATCATTTTTAGTAGTCTATAAAACTCGCAAATAACGTGGTTAAAACAATGCGTGTTTAAACAAATTCAATAGGTAAAAGAATTTTCAAAATTGGCTCAGTAGATTCAGACATTACCCCATATAATCACACAAACCTTACTTTTTTTTATTAGTGTAGTATAGTATAGATTTAAATATACCTAGATTTTATTGACTGGACGTCACACAGCTCCACATTTACCTAGGTATATGATGCACTTCAAAAGCTTTTGATAGTACCTACTGGAAAATAGGGCACTACACATCTATTGTCCAGTTCTAAAACTGGAAGGAAGAATCACCAGTCGTCCTAAATCTTCACAATTTCTATGGACTCGTATTTAAGTCCTTTCACGTAGTATGAACTCAAATCATGCTAAGCATCATTCGAATCAATTCAGTAGTTTTTTGCGCTATTTTAGGCCGAGAAATGTCACTTCCATCCGTGAAGGTTCCCTTCGGAGTGGGGATCCACTCCCAAGGGAACCTTAACGAATTCTAGGATAATAGGTATTACATGACCTTTCTCGTAGTATGAACTTAAATCATGCCAAATTTCATTTGAATACATTCTGTAGTTTCAGCGCTATGCGCAGCCAAGAAATTTTACCCTACTGCGGGGGGGCCACTACGGGGGGCTACTGGGGGTCCCACTGCTGGGCAATGTGGGGGCAAACTGCCGGGGGCCCCCTCTGCCAGTGCCCTCCACTGCGGGGGCCTACTGAGTGGGTCCCACTGCGGGGAGTACTGCGGGAGGCTACTGGGTCCCACTGCGAGGAATTGTGGGGGCCCACTTTCGAGAGCCCCACTGCCGGCGCCCCACTGCCGGTGCCCCCACTGTGGGGGTCTAATGAGGGATTACCAATGTGGGGCAATGTGGAGGCCCACTTCAGGGGGCCATCTGCCGGCGGCCCCCACTTCCCGGGCCCCCCACTGTGGGGGGCTACTGGGAAGGTGCGGTTGCGTGAGGGGCCCTACTGCTGGGGTCCTCACTTCTGGGACCCCCACTGCCTGGGGCCCCACTGCCAGTGCTCCCCACAATGGGGAGCTATCGCTCTCTACCGCCCTTGCCCTGCGCGCCATCCTGCAACGCGCAAAATTTCACTTTCTCTCTCATAAGGGAATCCTTCTGAATTCCGGAAAAAAAAGTATTTTATGCCCGTTCTTGTAATATGAACTTAAATGATGCTAAATTTCATTTGAATACCTTCAGTAGTTTCGGCGCTATGCGCAGCCAAGAAATTTTACTTTCATCCCCTCTCCCATAGGAATCTCATAGAAATCCGGGATGAAAAGTATCCATGTCCTTCATCATAGTATGAACTCAAATCCTGCCAAGTTTCATTTGAATACATTCAGTAGTTTCGGCGCTATGCGCAGCCAACAAATTTTACTTTCATCCCCAATCCCAAAGGAACCCAATTGAAATCCGGGATAAAAAGTATCCTATGTCTTTCCTCATAGTATGAACTCAAATCCTGCTAAGTTTCATTTGAATATATAATTATAGTAGTTTCGGCGCTACGCGCAGTTAAAAAATTTTACTTTCATCCCCTCTTCCAAGAGAACCCTATTGAAATCCAGGATAAAAGTATCCTATGTCCTTCCTCGTAATATGAACTCAAATCCTGCCAAGTTTATTTCAATACGTTCAGCAGTTTCGGCGCTATGCGCAGCCACGAAATTTTACTTTCATCCCCTCTCCCAAGGGAACCCCATTGAAATCCAAGATAAAAGTATTTTATGTCCTTCCTCATAGTATGAACTCAAAACCTGCCAAGTTTCATTTGAATACATTTAGTAGTTTCGACGCTACGCGCAGCCAAAAAATATTACTTTTATCCCCTCTCCCAAGGGAACCCTATTGAAATCTGGGATAAAAAGTATTAGATGTGATGATTATAGTATGATCTCAAATTCTGCCAAGTTTCATTTGAATATATTGAGTAGTTCTGGCGCTATGCGCAGCCAACAAATTTAACTTTCATCCCCTCTCCCAAGGAAACCCTATTGAAATCTGTGATAAGAAGTATCCTATGTCCTACATCATAGTATG
The DNA here is from genome assembly GCA_947859395.1 of Eupithecia insigniata. Taxonomy (NCBI): domain Eukaryota; kingdom Metazoa; phylum Arthropoda; class Insecta; order Lepidoptera; family Geometridae; genus Eupithecia; species Eupithecia insigniata. The sequence continues at coordinate 4,348,222 of OX401998.1, forward strand.
GTCTCAAATCCTGCCAAGTTTCATTTGAATACATTCAGTAGTTCCAGCGCTATGCGCAGCCAACAAATTTTACTTTCATCCCCTCTCGCAAGGGAACCCTATTGAAATCCGGAATAAAAAGTATCCTATGTCCTTCCTCGTAGTATGAACTCAAATCCTGCCAAGTTTCATTTCAATACGTTCAGTAGTTTCCGAGCTATGCGCGGCCAAGATACAGACAGAAGACATGATGGAAAAAAAATACATTTTTGGCATCAGTATCGATAATAGAGTGCCCTCCAAAAAAAATTTTCAAAATATCTTCAATGTACAGAATTGGACCTGTTACAGTTTTATTATATGTATAGATAGTTGATAAAGTTAGCTCTTACAGTAAATTTTCAAAACCCCTACAGTTTTTAAGGTTTAGAAAATTTAAATGGACAAGAAGGCAATGTAATATGAAATTATATAAGAATAAAATATAATAACAAATAATAAAAGAACCCAGACAACTAGGATTCTTCCCTGATGATAACTAACAGGGCCGTGGGGCCGCGGCGTACGAATATCGACCCCTCCAACTCAACCCGTGGATGTCGTGAGAGCCGACTAAGGGAACCTACCAGAGGATGGGCAGCAGCTTCCTTCTGAGTATTTTTAAACACCAACACTGCGATCACCAATCCGCCTGCCAAGCGTGGTAATTATGGCAAATCCCCCCTACATGGGAGACCATCCACTCGATGGACCGACGACATAGTAGCGGTCGCAGGTAGTCGATGCATCCATGGAGGCGGCTCAGGACCGCTATTTGTGGCGTCGTACGGGGGAGGCCTATGTCCAGCAGTGGACGTGTCTGGGCTGATGATGGTGGATAACTAACTCTACATTGTACTTCGTACATCCTGGCCACTCGCAAAAGGAAACAAGTATTTATTAAAACATAACAAACAACAAAGTTTTAATGTAAATGTGTATGAATGTAAATAAAAAGTAAAATGATTGTAAACTGTTAAAACTGTAAAATGTAAAATGAATGTTTTTTTTAATTATTTTTGCCGCAAATAGAGAATACCCGTATTATTTGTTAGCAGATAATAACCGTATCAATAAAAATATGTTTATTGCGGTTTCCGAACCGGAAACCTCAATCAATAGATCGATCCATATCCACGGGAAAATATTTTGAACAACGTGTGTAAATAAATCTGTTATCAATTACTGTAACTATACAAAAGGATTCAGGGTAAATTTACAAACATAAATTATTGTGCTATTTTCGCGCTAAAAAGTGTTTATTTAAATAAAAACAAAATGTGTAAATTCGTTGTATCCAAACGCGAATTGTGTTTTTTTTTCATCAATAACGATACCACTTCTGATAATATTCTAAATAAAATTATTTGGAAGAAAACTTTCTACTAACTTTCAACAAACTAACTCCCTGTGCAAAAATCCCTGAATTGACGCATGTTCAGGGGCGTGGGGTGACGTAGGGATAGAGTGGCTTCAGGAGCAATTGTTAGAGGGTGCGTTGAGAGTCGATAAGGCTACTACGAGCTACAAGCTGTGTACTCTCCTGGCACTCTCCTCGACGATGACTCGTTACGCGTGGTGGTGGCTCACCGCTTGGGCTGTAAGGTGTGTGAACCCAATATATGCACCTGCGGTTCCCTGGTGGAGGCCGATGGCTATCACGCTCTGATTTGTGGGCGGTGCGGTGCACAGTGAGGTTTCCGCGTCACGATGCCCTGAACGACATAGTTCGTAGAGCCCTTATATCAGCGAATTTCCCCTGCGTGCAGGAACTTCCAGGTCAGGAAGAGGCCAAATGGGCTAAATTTGGTATCATGGAAAAATGGGAAGTGCCTGATCTGTTGCCGCAAGTCACCACAATGCTCACTGCATCTGCCTCTGCCGACGAAGCCTGCTTAAAAAAAGGCTTAAGTACGCTGCCTTGGAGCAGCTTAAACATTTTGCACCTGTAGCAGTGGAGACCTCGGGTAGTTGGAGTGAGGATGCGAAGTGTTTAGTGGGAGAATGAGGCCGTAAAGTTAACGAACTGACAGGAGAGGCTCCGGGTCTTTCTACATACGTGCATAGGATTGCCATCGCTATTCAGGAAGGTAATGCTACGAGCATTATGGGCTGGCATCTTTGCACCGTGAATAATCAGTTGGGTTATTGAATGACAAATTTTTATGTTATTTTCAATACAGATGTGCTATGTTTTGCTCCTGTGATTGAATTAATTAAAATCCAAAACACATGGAAAATAAGACTTGCTTTAATGCTATTTTTTTATATTAATAAAGGTTTATATTTTTATAGTTCATATATATAGATTTTATAATCTATATATATGATTTATATATCTTTTGCAGTTATCTGCAAAAGATTAATTAAGATATTTTGAAAACTGAGAAAGTTACAGAATTTAGAGACGATAATTACGCGCCTGACACATAGCGTGCCACGGCCGAAAATTCCACCATGACACCATCATCAAAATCCTATTTCCGTTTCGCTGCAAACTCCCTGCCCCCCTCCATGCCTACAGTTTATCCTTCACCGTACATGCACCCAACCTATCGAATGCCTTACCTACCCCAATAAGACAAGCTAAATCTCTCCCTATATTTAAACATATGGTCTATGAACACATTCTTACTTCGATTTCAAATAGTTAATATTTTATTTATGTATATGTAAACTCTTTAAACTTAGTAGATATTTATTTTATTTATTTACATTTATATATCAGTAATTGTTTATGTATTTTCTGTATAGTATACAATAATATTTAATACGCCACCGTCTATATTTATACAATAATTACGTGTCCATCCAAAGGTTGCCTGGAAGAAATCGCTATTAGCGATAAGGCCGCCCATTGTGCAACTATTTCTGTGTTTGTGTTTTCTTGTCTTGTTATTCATCTTGGTGTGCTATTTATTTATTAAATTATTTTATTTTTAAATAAATAAATGACATCATACTTACTGTGACAGCCTTCATGTTGATGGACTTGTATGTAACGCTATGACAAACAATACAAATTACCGTTTTTATACAAAAAAATATTGTTAATTTTTGAGCTATCTATGCGCATAAATTCCGATAAATAGAAAATAAGCCAATTTAAATTAATGAGTAGATTCTTAATCAAGTCCAAAATGGAACAACTCTGCATCACACGATGCATCACACTAATATATAAATGCGAAGTTTGAATGAATGTTTGATGTGTCTCTAGAAGATATTACAATCTAGAAATTATAATTTAGATATTTCTTTGCTAACGTTACACTTACTTACCACATATTTTATTTATTCTTGCCCACAAGAATCTCTCAGAATTTCGAAACTCAAGTGGCACAGAGCTCGTAGGACCAACGGCCGCTAGGGCTACAAGGCTCTTGAGTGGCGACTACGTTACGGAAGTCGCAGTGTGGGTAGGTCCCCTACGCGATGGACTGACACCCGATGAAGCTCAAAAAATTGGATGTGGGTAGCCCGAATTCGGTTATTGTGGAGATCTCTACTCTCTAAAGAGTAATCTCCACAATAAGCGCTGACATAGGCTTCCTCTAAAGGAAGCCTATGTCCAGCAGTGGACGTCGCTTGGATGATACTTTATTGATGCCTATAAGCCTATCTTTATTTATCAGCCATTCAAGGAGTAGTTTATATAAGGTATTTAAAGTACCGTAGTTATTTTTATTTCTAACTAAACGAGCCGACTTTTTTTCTTTTTTCACCTATTTTATTTAGTTATTTTTTGTGGAAATTCATAGCCCAATGGCTTAGACAAGTCAAATTTTATACTATAAACATAGTTACTATTATCAAATAAATTAAGTCATTTATTCACTAAGTCACAGCATATTATGTATAAAAAATACAATATAAAAATTAGTCATTAAATAACCCACCCCTGACCGTTCCCGGTGCAAACGTGCCCATAATACCTCGCTGAATAGCGATGGCTATCCTTTGCACCAGGAAAGACCCGGAGCGGGAGTCACCTGTCACTTTATTAAGTTTACGGCCTAATCCTCCCACTAAACACTTCGCATCCACACTCCAACTACCCAAGGTCTCCGCTGCTATAGGTGTAAAATGGTAAAGCTGCTCCAAGGCAGCGTACTTAAGCCTTTTTTTTAGCAAGCGTCTTCAGCAGCGGCAGATGCAGAGAGCATGGTGCGACTCAGGTGACTGGCGACAGTGCTGACGCAAGTTGCGTCCCAGATCAGGCACTTTCCATTTTTCCATGGCAGAGTCAGCCCATCTGGCCTCTTCCCGTCAGATCTGCTGAGACCTGGAGGCTCAAGCACGAAGGGGAGATTCGCCGATATAAGGGCTCTACGAACTATGTCGTTCAGGGCATGGTGACGCGGAAACCTCTCAGTGCATCGCCGACAACTCAGAGCGTGATAGCCATCGGCCTCCACCATGGAACCGCAGGTGCACATATGAGGTTCACACACCTTACCGCCCAGGCGGAGCGCCACCGCCACACGCAAAGAGTCATCGTCGAGGTGAGTGCCCAGGTGAGGCGAAGGAACCGCTTATAACCAAGCCGCCCAGGCGGAGCTCCACCGCCACACGCAAAGAGTCATCGTCGAGGTGAGTGCCCAGGTGAGGCGAAGGAACCGCTTGTAACCAAGCCCCGGACTCAGGTTGCGACACAGCTCGAAGTCTAGCCTTATTGGCTCCCAATGCACCCTCTAACAATTGCTCCTGAAGCTGCTTTACCCCTACGTCATCCCGCGCCCGCTGAACATGCGTCAATTCAGGGATTGTTGTATCTGAGTTAAGGTCCGACCAAGCTGACACAGCATCCGACACAAAAGGTATGCTTCTCCCGTCCCCATTAGAGAGAAGTAAAGTAGTGACTAGGTTGGCAACCCCGTGTGCAGACGCCAAGAAAGCCGGCAGACCCACCTCCTGAGCGCACCGTACCCCGAGACCACCACACCGGACAGGCAGAGCCGCCTGTGTCCACTGGGGTCCATCTAGGGAGACATTAAGAACCGACTCTACCACCGATTTTAAGCTTTCATCAAACGGTGAAACTTCCTCCGGGCAAAGCCACGTTGGGGTGGTCCGTAATAAATATGTGACCTTCGGAAGAGCGAAGCACATGCGCAACAAGATAATCGCCACGTGTGCGGAAAGACTCTTTAGACGTTCGTGAGCGGAAAGGAGAAGATGCTTTCTTGCAGTGATGGCCTCAGGTACTCCGGAAAGAAATATTGGGGAACCTAAAAGGTTTAAATCAGGAGTATAAATTTCTTTGAGGCCAGGTAGAAGAGAATGAAAACGAGAAATGTGTGTTCGAGCCTCAGTACCACAGGCGAAGAACTCACACTTCGAGGGGTTTACCTCTAGACCCAGATCTCTAAGACGGGGAACTAAGGACTCCAGATCCTGAAAAACGTCTTCCGGTTTACCCCCGATTGTGCCATCGTCAAACTCCCACTTTTGAAAGAATGAGATTCTCATCGAAGAAAAGGTTTGAAGGAAGTCTATAGACTTGATGAAGGAAAGGGTAGAGAGACGGGATTTTATCCTTGAGCTCACTCAACAGAACGTCTCTTTCCAAAGAGTTGAACGCGTTGAGAATATCAAGTTTCAGCAAAATAGAGTCTTCGTTCTCCGGATTCATGACAAACGTTCGCGTGGCGTGGATGGCAGCCTTGCAACCAAGGCGTATGCCAAATCCCAGTTGGTGCGTTTGCAAGTAACTGGCCATTTCCTCTTTGACGGAGCGGCAAGCCAATTTGGCAGTCAAACGGCGAAAAACACTGCCCACCGCTATCGGCCTTAAACCACCATCCTTTTTATTCAAAGCAAAGAGGGAGGCCCCGTATAGATAAGGGCACACAAGAGGGTTTACCTGACCACTAAGCAGAAAGTTTGCTAGCCTGGTTAAACACCCTATGAGGCGCCTGCCGTTCTCCCCCGCTGACATGGAGGTCAACTCTTTAAGATGTGCCGGCCAGATCCCGTCCAGGCCCGCTGCTGAACCTGTATTAAAAGCAGGGACTGTACAACCCCGAGTTTGGGTTAACCCCTTGCAATGGGTAACACTTTCATCGATCTGCGCATTTCGATTGGGTTACCCTTTATTCGGGTAACCCGTATAAAACACATGTGAAAGGGTAACCCTTTCATTGGGTTATATCAACGATAGGGTTACCCTTTACACTATTGTTGCTATAACCCAATGAAAGGGTTACCCTTTCATTGGGTTATAGCAACGATAGGGTTACCCTTTACCCTATTGTTGCTATAACCCAATGAAAGGGTTACCCTTTCCGATTGAAGAAGTTACCTCATTGTATGTGGTTTTTAATGGTTTTTAGTGTTACACTGTGATTATCATTTCTATTGCAGTTGAAATGACTACTCAGTTAAATATCTGAACACTGACTAACGTTGTTCGATAGGTATGCATACATCATCATCATCATCATCAGCCTTTATCAGTTCACTGCTGGACATAGGCCTCCCCTAATGAGCGCCTAATGCATACATACCTACTTACAATTACAAATGATTTGAAAAAATATTTTTAAAACCGCGGCAGCGGCGGCGCGGGTGAGGATCCCGAAAATACTGAGATCTGTTCAAGCCAAACTCCACATGAAATATTTGTAAACAAACAATAACAAAAAAGTGCATGAAGCATGCTAGGCGTCGAGTTTTAGATATTTATATTTGTTAGCAATATTTATTGAAGGAACGATCTCAAATTGACCAGGAATTTAAATTGTGTATTAAAATACATCATAACATAACAGAGTAAATTGTAATTTTAAGTATGAGCGGTTTGTTTACAAATATTCCACGTCAAATTTCGCTGAATTATAGCCTTAATTCGGGTCGCCGAACAACTGCAGTCAATCTGGCAAGGAGGCGACGGCGCGGGCAGTGCGTTACCAAGGATACAGATTCCCGAATGGATCCGCGAAAAGATTAATATATATGTACATATGTACCTATAGCCGCGAGACTTCTTGAAATGCAACTTGAGCTTAAATTTAGGTAAGTAGGTACCTACCTATTTTCTTAGGTACCTACTAAGTTTCTTGTAGGCATCAATCTATCAGCAATCTACACTACCTAGGTAGTCTAAGCGAAGTAAGATTACCTAATCTGTGGTCTAGGTACCTAACCTAGGTAGGTTAGTAGATACATTATAGGTAGATAAAGTACCAACTAACCTATCTAGATATTTTGTATATCTATCTACATTATAAGTACGTACCTACCTACTTCGGTCATAGATTAGGTACCTGCCTACTTTATGTGACTACCTAGGTACTCACTAAAAGTTAGTAAGTAGGTAGGCAGTTAGGCACCTAGGTACCGACTACTACGAAATTTCCTTAATAATACCTACTTAGACACCTTACCTACCTAAAATAAAAATTAAAAATGGACAATCCACATTAGCATTATCTAGCCCCAAGATAAGTAAATAAATAATGCCGGACAAATCACACAGCATTATTTAGCCCCAAGCTAAGCAGAGTTTGTATTATGGGTAGTAGATAACTGATAGGTATACAGGTAATACAATACGAGTACCTACATAGATAGATATTTTTTATTATACCTACATAGAAAACGACTAGAACACCCTGAACAAATATCTGCAGATGGTACAAATATTTGTCCCGAGGCCGGAATCAAACCCGTAACCTCCTGCGTCGCAGGCGGACCTTCGCCCACCGCGGCACAGAGGTCTTCAAACCTAAGTACTAACCTACTTACATTTAGGTAGGTAAGGTACCTATCGGGTTGGCTGTAAGTTCTGCTTCTGCCTACTCTGGAAATATATATAAATATATATACATACATGTAGGTAAGATTTATAGTTCAGTTACTTTAATATAATTTCGGCATAATTTGCATTTGCTATTGCTGTTTTCTGCGTCGTATTCAAAGTATCTATGCACGGCATCTCTTCTCGGCAAAGGCATCATTCACTCACTTAAACTTAACTCACTACGATGTTCCTAGTTCCTACTTCCGAGTCCAAGTGGCGAATGACAATAAAATTAAGACAATTGCCACCGGCACATCAAACAATTTGCCGCTATAAGGTCAAAGGTGCCGCAACCCGCTTTGAGTTCGCGCCGCTCGCGCCGACACGCGCCGGTCGGGGCGCGGCGGCGCTCTTTATACATAAAAAAATATTATTTTCACCCTTACGCTAATCAAATAGAGATTAGTTTGTAGTATACTTACTTTAAAATAAAACAGTAGGATTGGTCCGGCAGTTCAAAGCACTCAAGAAACTCGACTTAGAACTTCAATCAAAGTCGCGCAGCGAGCTATGCCCTGAGTTTTTCGGAAGGATAGGAATAGGAATGTACCTAAATGATGAACGTAACGAACAGGTAAGTTCATCGGACAGAGAACCATAGTCATCGACATTCTAAGAATTAGCAAGCTGAAGTGGCAGTGGGCTGGCCATAGGTATCTTGCGAAGAACCGACAGCCACTGGGGTAAACGTGTTCTTGAGTGGAGACCACCACTCGTTAAACGTAGTGTAGGACGGCTTCAGGCCAGGTGGTATGACAACCTGCGAAAGACTGCAGGCAGGGAATCGAACCCGCAACCTTCATGATGATGATGATTTACTACCTAATCCTATGATTAGGTACCTAGTAATGCACAGGGTAACCGTGTTACAATGATGGAAAGGGTAACCCCAAACGTAGGGGTTATCAAATCTATCTAAAACCCAAAACTCTTTCAATAGATAACCCAGTCGAAAGGGTTTTGAAAGGGTTACCCCTAAAAGTCGGTTATTCATTGAAAGTGTAACCCATAAGCAAAGGGTTTTAAAACAACCTCTTCAAAAAAACCCTATAGAAAACCCTTGAACGGGTAACCAAATCAGTCCCTGATTAAAAGAGCCCAGCGCTAAAATGACGTCCTCTATCGAAGCTGTTACCGTAGTTACCGGATCAGGAGGAAAACTGACTGAACTTATCAAATAAGAAATAAGGTGTTATTGATATTCTCTTCACATCAATTTTTTGTCCACTAGTGGAAAAAAATAAAATGAAACCACTAGCACATTTATATATAACTTATGTGTCTAGAACATGTTTTTTTTTCAAAAGTCCTGGCCATTCGGCGCTTTTACTTTAAGGGTTAAACACCCTAATGGAGTACTATTATTTCATAGAGTCTTGTCCCGAAGTGAATTTCCCAGACCGTGTTAAAAAAAAATAGTTAATGATCTATTCCCAGAACTACCGAATATACCTACACAAAAAAACATAAATATCGGTAAGCCGTTTCGGAGGAGTTCGGTTACAACCGGAACAAATATTTGGAGATTGTACAAACATAATTTGTCTCAAAGCAGGAATCGAACCCACAACCGCTGGCGTCACAGGCGGACCTTCACCCACCGCGTCACATCGGTCGTCAACGTTACAACTTGTTGTTGATTTTTGAAACATATTGTGTACCTACAATATGTTTCAACTTGTCGACAAGATCTTTCCTACAAGAAATTATAACCTACAAGTATATAAATTCCTTGCTTTCCTACAATGCTTTATGCTGCAACTACACTCATAGAGAAATTTAGCGGAACGCAAAAAATGGAGGCAAATCTCTCCATTATAAGACTCTCCTTCAAAAATGTTACACTGAGCGTATATTTCTCCGGGACGTCTCCATACTTTGGTCCTTCCATCAACTGCATTCTGACAGAATCTGGAGTCATTAGTAAAGAATACTTCTACCCAATCATCATCATCATCATCCCAATTAAGATGCGAACGAGCAAAGCTGGGCCGAGCTAAACTCAAACTCGATGTCAAAACGAGAAAAGATTGTGTTGTGAGAGGTTTACAAAAAATATTTCTTGACAATGGCGCGAGTTATAAGGTCAAACTCTACATCTAAGCAAGAAATTAATCTCATCTTTCATAGACTAAAACTGTGAGCGCTCAGCGAAAGCTATTAGAGGAATATAAAAGGCTGGAATTCTTGAGTAGCGCTTAAAAGAGCTTCGGGTTGTTAGCAGGAATGTGTGCGAGTACCTACAGCAATTTTGAAGAACTGCCAGAAAACATGAGGTAACTTCAACGATCTGACGTTTATTAAAGCTACACGAACTGAAACTTTATGTAAGCCATTAGAAATATTTATAATAAGTTATATATCGTATAGTATAATTGTAAGAAAGAACAGGCACATGTTTGAATCAAAATCGGAACAAAATGACACTTGCAATAGAAGTTACCGGAATAGTTAATAAAACCACCAACATAGTACCCTAACTAATAGCACTAACTGTGGAAATCACCACCAAGTTGTTTATATGACGGCTTTAGGTTATGTTCCCGTGATCGATTGATTATCGATCTAGAATGCTATTTTTCCGTGATCCACGCGCTGTATTATGTAATCCGGCTCGAAGGACCATTTATGGAGGGAGCTAAGCTTGATCCTATGATGATTTCGTCGGGATATAGGGGAACTGAAAATACGTGTAAGAGTCCTGGATATAGACTAGATACTATATTTAATAAATTGCCTGCAGACAGAAAATGAAAAGCCGGACCATATTTTTAAGAAGAGGTTATAATCATTTCTTATACACAGTGAACGAATTTCTCTTGTGTGTTTATCTAAGAACTCAAAATGTTGCAATGCCCTTACAGGGCTCATGTTGATCCTACCAAATATTGTAATATCATATAATGGATATAAATTCAATAAATAAATAATGATGGAAAACAGTTTTAAATAGATGGCTCAATACTGCTACTAATATATTTCTTGAAATAAATATGTTACTTTCACCTTATTTATTTATTTATTTATTTTAGGTATAATATTACTACTATAAAATGTTTTTTTTTTTTCAACCTGTGATTTTCTAATGTGGTAAAACATCCACAGAACAGATAGGACGCAGAAAAATGGCGCTATAACTTATCCTAAAATACTCAGTTTTGTTAACGCTCGTAAACGCTCTTAGTACGTAATATAAAAAATTTTAAACTTTTAGAACTGATTGTACAAAACAGCTTCAATATTTTGATGTTGGCTGAAAGGTCAGTAAATAATTTATTAAAAATTTTAAATTACTGTTCGGACAGTGTCCGAAGATTTTGTGTTCCAAATGTCTGCAAGCCAAACTATAGGCACACAATTTTAGCTGCGTGGATTCGTTTGTTTGACAACATGGGTTGCAATGACGTCATGTGCGTAGAGTGTTCGTGGGTTCCAGTGAACATTATCACATAATTTTTTTTGTAAATCAAAGCTAGACACAAGTGCATACTGTGCGTAGCCTCTCCTTGCGCAGCAGTGGGACAGCGGCTTTTGTAATTGCTTTGTGCTAAAGTAAAAATGATAAGAAATAGACATATGATATGGAGGGACCTGTTGTTTTGTTTTATTCTTGCATCAAGGCACTTATCAGGGCAGGCCTATGCATATGTTGATGATAATGATGATGATGCATCAATTACGCTTACTACTTACACCTGGCAAAATGACATGGAAAAAAATATTATGCAAGTTTTCACATCATGCGTTTTAATATCAGCAATAAAACTCAAAAACTCAGTGCTTTATTTCCTTTAGACCTTACAGGATTTTTAGACACGTCACAAAATTTAAATGATATAAGTAAAACAGGGAAATAAAATGATCACTTTGACTTTTTTGTTCACTTCAATCTTTTTAAAGTAAAGAAGCGAACAAGAAACCTTTACCTTGTCAGGTTCTTAGTGTTCGAGTTGGAACAAAACTCGTATCATCACTCATATTGCTTGTAAAAAATAAATAAATAATGCTGGACAATATAAATAAATAAATAATCCACACAGTATCATCTAGTCCCAGGCTAAGCAGAGCTTGTGTTATGGATACTAAGACGACTGAACTGATGATTAGATGATTATTACAGAATATTTTTTATTATGTATAGAAATACCCAGAACACCCGAGACTAATATTTGCAGATCGCAAAAATATTTGTCCCAAGTTGGTAATTGAACCCGCAACCTCCTGCGTCGCAGGCGGACTGCCCGCCGTCGCGGCACATCGGTCGTCACTATTCGGTTTACGGTTTAAGATATTTCTCTTAAGAATTTTCAAAATTCGCTTACTGAGAACATAATAATATGTTGTGTTTAAAAAAACGATAAACCGACTTCAAATTCCCTTATTTTTACATTGATTTTAAGTTTTGTGGAATAAATACCGATTCCCTGGAGATAACATTTTTATGGAACCCCTTCGAGATCATTTTCTATACAATAGTGAAAAAAAAATTCAAAATCGGTTCATAATTGGCGGAGATATCGCGTTACATATAATACATAAACAATACATACAGACGAATTATAACCTTCTTCTTTTGAAGTCGGTTAAAAATTAAACTTAGTCTAAATCATCATCATCAGCCCATACACGTCCACTGCTGGACATAGGATTGTGAATGTAGGTATTGAAGAGGGTATATACATGTCGGACCATCTCCCTATCTATATCGAATGTAACTTAGTCGCAGTAAGACCTAGACTTAAAATGAATAATGCGCCCCCCAGCAGTGTCATATGGGGTGATAGGAGAGTCGAGCAGACTGACAGGTACCATGACCTATGTTATAAAAAGCTGGAAGATTTTCATCTTCCCCAGGAGCTTGAAGAGTGCGATTACAGGTCATGCTGCTCGGCCGATCATAGGCTAGCTCTGGATGTTATGTACAAGGACATTGTCACTATCATGAGTGAGGCGGCGGTGCAGACGAAGCAGGGTGGGGGTGGCAAGAAGGGAAGAGGTAAACTATTGTGTGGATGGAATAGGCACGTGCAGGCGGCCCACCGGGAGGCCAGACTTAAATTCGAGACCTGGGTGCTTCATAACCGGCCCACTTCAGGCGATATTTTTGAGGAAATGTCGAAGACGCGTAAAATCTTTAAAAGTCGTCTGAAGTGGTGCCAAAACAACCAGGACCAGATAATTATGGACAAAATAGCAACGGAACGAGCTGGTAAAGATTTCTCTAAGTTTTGGAAGTCCACTGGTAAATTGAATTCTAGGCCTGGCCTCCCGGCGAGTGTAGGGGGAAAGAGTGAGCCGAGGGACATAGCACAACTGTTCATGGAACACTTTAAGGTGCAGTCTCCTCTCGGCCCATCGGCGGGATTGCCCAATGCTGAGTGCGGCTGTCAGGGTGATGAGCCTCCGTTAAAATTCTCAGAAACGCAGGTGAAAAACGTCATCAAACGAATGTCTAGAGGCAAGTCACCCGGACACGACGGGCTCAGTATCGAGCATTTGAAATACGCGGGGTCTCACTTGCCGAGAGTACTGTCCATGTTTTACTCCATGTGTATGAGCCACTCATATTTGCCCGCGGACTTGATGAAAACTACCGTAGTCCCGATAGTAAAAAACAGGACAGGGGATATCTCGGACAAGGGAAACTACCGACCGATCTCTCTTGCCACCACCATTGCCAAGGTGCTGGACAGCGTGCTTGATTCTTACCTCCACGACTGTATGAAGATACATGATGCGCAGTTTGGGTTTCGACCCAGACTATCAACTGAGAGCGCGATTTTAGGGCTCAAGCACACTGTCCAGTATTACACAGAACGTAGAACACCGGTGTACGCCTGTTTCCTCGACCTCTCCAAGGCCTTTGATCTTGTATCATATGACCTACTTTGGAGAAAGCTGAGGGACAGAGGTGTACCGGCGGGAATACTAAAACTGTTCCAGTACTGGTATGCGAACCAACAGAACTGCATAAAGTGGGCCAACGTGTTCTCGGAGGCGTACAGGTTGGAGTGCGGAGTAAGGCAGGGGGGACTAACTTCTCCGAAGCTCTTCAACCTGTACGTCAATGATCTCATAGCCGGGCTCAGCAGCATGCGCGTCGGGTGCCGCGTAGACGGTGTTAGTGTAAATAACATCAGCTATGCGGACGACATGGTGCTGCTGGGCCCGACTGCTGGATCGATCGAGGAGATGCTGAGGGTATGCGGTTCCTACGCTGCATCGCACGGCCTCACCTATAATGTGAAAAAGTGTGAATACATTGTCTTTGGGACCTCCGGTGGGACTCCGGATAACGCTCGTGGCTTGGCCCTAAACGGTGTCAAGATCAAGCGTGTCACTCAATTTAAGTACTTAGGGCATGTCTTCACCGACGATCTTAAAGACAATGTAGACATAGAAAGGGAACGTAGGGCTCTGGCGGTTAGGGGTAACATGCTGGCCCGTAGATTTGCCCGGTGCTCTGACGAAGTGAAAGTTACGCTCTTCAAGGCGTACTGTCAGAGCCTGTACACGGGAAATCTATGGGTTAGCTACACTCGAAAATCGCTGGACGCCCTACGTGTCCAATATAATAACACCTTTAGGATGCTGTTGAGACTCCCCCGTTTTTGTAGTGCCTCAGAGATGTTTGCTCAGAATCGAACTGACGGCTTTCACGCCGTCATTCGGAAGAAAACAGCATCCCTGATGAGCAGGACGAGAGAGAGTCACAACAGCATCCTACAAACTGTGGCAGGGTGTATGTCCCCTATATGGACACACTTTATCCAATGTGTTGCTCCGGTGTGTGGATACAACATCTGATTTCATTCATTTTGTATTTTAATTATAATTTTATTTTTATCTAATTTGTTCTCATCTAATCTATTATATAATGTAAGCTAGTGTAATTTAATTTAATTTTAATCACATTTTTATTTTAATGACATACTATGGATTTTGTTATCTGAAAATAAATACAATACAATAGGCCTCCCTCGTACGACGCCACAAATAGAGGTGATGAGCCGCCTCCATCCATCGACTCCCTGCGACCGCTACGATGTCGTCTAAATATTGAGCCCTAATGCGTAGTGTGCTTAAACTAAAATGTAAAAAAAGTAGACTATTCCTCATTATCAAATATCAAAGTGCTTTATTTCCTTTAGACCTTACAGAACTCTTGGACACGTCACAAAATTAAAATTACATAAGTAAAACAGGGAAATAAAGTGATCACTTTGATTTTTTGTTCACTTCAATCTTTTTAAGGTAAAGTAAAGAAGCGAACAAGAAACCTTTACCTTGTTAGGTTGTTAGTTTTCGAGTTAGAGCAAAAGTCGTCCCATGCTTTTTTATCCTCAAGATAATCAGATATTTTGTAATACGCCTTTTTACACAGGATGCATTGATAATAATTGATAAAGGAAATAACAATCAAATAATATAAAGAAATTAAACTAGTATTCACAATTGAAACAATTGAGCTAACTGCAGACTGTTGCAAACAATCTACAGATAGCTCAACTGGTCCATATCAATACCAGTCGGAAGCGTCCCCAAGACGCTGGCTGCATTGCCCCGCTGCATTGATAAATGATATCGATTGATATTTATTGAGCAACTAACACGATTTAAGTTAAACAATTACATTAGTTACTTATATTATAGATTACAAAACAAATTAAATAAAAATTATTATAGTGATTTAATTATAGAGGTCGTTCCATTAAAAATAATCAAATAAATTAATTGACGTAACGATATTAAAAAACACAAATAGAAGAAATAAATTATACAAGTCAAAATATAAAACAAAAAGTTACTTAGTCAAAACATTGGTATAGGAAGGTACATTATTTGAGCAATATAATATAGTCAAAACTAGGTACAACCACTATATAGAGGTACATACATTCTGCACTATAATCCTACTATCCTAGTAATATTATAAATGTTAAAATTTGTATGGATGGATGTATGGATGTATGGATATTTGTTACTCTTTCACTAAAACTACTGAACCGATTAGGCTGAAATTTGGTATAGGTATAGTTTGGGACCTGGAATAACATATAGGCTATATTTTATCCCGATAAAACGCGGGCGAAGGCGGGGGCAGCAGCTAGTAATATAATAATGTCCTGCGTATATGGCTAGTCTCAGTTCAAACTGGCCGCGGTGAGCGTAAATTCAGATCGGAGGATATCAATGTGACCAAGATATTTTTTTGAACAGGCAACACGTTGAACTTTTATCTACCTATCTATGTATGCGTTTGAGAAACCGACATAGCAAATAATCGATTACTGATAGACGAACTCAGATAGTGGGTCAGTTGAATTCTTATCTCTGAGATAAGAATTCCCAAAAATTAGATAAGTTAGGTAAACAAAAACGATGTATATAGTGTACAGTATACATACATTTATCTATAGTTACTAGATATTGTTTATAGCTAGACGACATGTAGTCCAAAGACACAACTCTTTGGTCCATCATGTTTTTGAGGTTTGTCTTAAGCAATGTCAGCTTCATTAATTTGTTTTTGTTTTGTAAACCAAAACCGACTTTAAATTCTTTAGTAAGTATTTACACTGGTTTTTTTTTAAAGTTCTTCGGGATTATTCTGCAAACAATAGCGAAAGATCTTTCCAAGTTGGTCCATAATGAGGGCTTTTCAATGCAATCTTAAAAAAACAAAAATGCTTTTTATTTTGACACTAGATGGCGCTGTACAAAAGTCAAGAGTAAATGTCAATTGTCATAAAATAAAGAACGAAAATGGTGCCATTTTATAATTTTTTTTGGCTGGTTTTTTACACTGAGTTTCATACAGCGCCATCTATCTTAGTCTATGGCAACCACTTTTTTTTAAGTTCGCTTTGAAAACCCCTTATTGACGGAGAAATAGATCATACATAAAAAATACATAAAGCCGAACATAGAATATATAAATCCTCTTTTGTTTTTCGTCGGTTAAAAAGTAGAGTGACTTTTCGATCAAACAAAATGCTTTTTAGAAACTATTTAAGTTTCAATACCTATGTTAAATACCTACTAATACCTCTCTCTCATTAAATTTCTAGTTTTCATTAAATTTAGATTAGCAATTTCAAACACCAAAATCCGGCCCGTAGCTCTCGTAAACACTAGGGCAGAATTCTTTAGCTAACTTTGCATATAATGAATTATTGGGAACTTTCATCTCCTGTGTTATTCGGTTCCACACGTGAAATACGTATGGCGTATCGCTGATTTCTCCTGGACTGAAGTACAATTCAGCTTTTTGATAGTTGATTGGGTAGAACATTTCTGGCGGGTAGACTTCAAATCCTGGAAATAAATTTCTTATTTTACTTTTTACAATGCACCAAAATAGGCTTCTTATATTTCATAAACATATATTACCCATGGATATACAATACAGTCCAAAGCGAAATATTCATAAAAAACTTTTCAAATATTTGAATGAAAATATTCCAGAGCACATAATATTATTTTATGGAGGCATCTGTTTCAAATTATATCTCTTAAGAGCCTTATCACATTGGCGATTTGCGACCGATTTCAAAGCGATACGCCAGTGTGATAAGGCTCTTATAAATCTCTGTTTTAGAGTCTATTGTTTAATTCTGTTGGCATAAATGAGAATAAAAAAGTACACGAGCTGCACGGAAGTATCCATAAAAGCTATACTGTCAGGCTGTATGAAAAGTTTGTTTTATGAGAAAATAAACATCAACCAAATAGGCTGTACGACAGTACGAAAATTATCCTGTGTTAATCAGTGTACTACTTAATTTAATACCTTGGCAATAATTAACAGACATGTCGACCAACTTCTGCGTGCCACACATCTTCTTCAAGACCCTCGTGATGACGCCAGGCCCGTTGTTAGCCCAATCGTCCCCTCTGAAGTTCACGGCTAGGTCACTGGAATTAAATAAACAGATTAAGAGTACTGGATATTTCCACACAGCATCATCTGGCCCCAAATTAAGCAGTGCTCGTGTGGTGGGTTACAATCAAAGACAGCGAACATTGTCACAATACCTATGATATCAATATTAACTACAGATTGGTCATTCGCAGATCATTTCTATTACTAACAAATCTATAAAATCTATTGTTAATTCTATAGATGAACTATTTGACCGGATATTTGTTTTTGTTATTATAGTGCTTATGCCCGCACTTGGGGTAATTTAATAATAAACCAAAACTAACGGCGCTATAGTCCGTAAGTCGCAAAGATTTTCGACTGATCGGGTACTTGCCTCCGTGGCGCAGTTGGTTAGCGCATCCCCGTAATCAGGGAAGGGTCGCGGGTTCAAGCCCCGCCGGCGTCGTAAATTTTTGGGATATTATTAAATTCTTTACGATATTTGTTCATTGATAACTGGGTGAATCAACTTTTAACACATACAAAAAACGTGTCCCCAGGCTTCTCCAACTTTGTATGGAGATTGCCTGTGTTCCGCTGAGTATAATATGTGTATCGTTTTTTCCATGACAGGTACACAAAAGGAGTGGCTTAAAAGTTGATTCACCCAACAACAAAAGTTCACGAGTTACAAGTTCTTTGTGTGCTCATTAAAGCGTACGAAGAATCAGCAGTCATACATCCAAACTCAGAACAAATACCTGCAGATTTGTATCTAGAGCAAACGTTTAAAAATTTACATTTTGAAAAGGTTCCTTAATCGTTGCATCCATCAATATCAATCAATATTTATTATGCGATACTACGTATAATATTTTGTACGGATTACCGCACGATAAGTAGAGTAAATGAATTAGGTCATGTATGGCTAAACAGATTTACGCAAGCACATGCTGTTGCACCAATTTGCTTACCTACGTATCATTGTATAATTACTAACGAATATGAAATCAGTGTAAAACTGGAGCTCAGGGTTTGATTCGTACTTTATTCTTCCCTCCAACTATTTAACTAACTTATAACTGTAGGAACCCCCATATTTTCATATGATTTAATGAGACTTTTCGTGTGATACAAGTTGTATGCCTGAAAGTAACAAATGTTACTATTTATAAATGCAGCGTAACCACGATCAAAATAAGAGACCACGATCAAAATAAGAGTTCACGATCTTAAAATATATTGTACCATCAACCTGCGTCTTGTAATTGCAGCGTTGCGAATCTGTTTGCGGCCCTGCGCCCGTTCCGGCTTTTTGTGAGAAAAAGTTCTGAAATGTTCACTGTGGTAGTGCGGCGGAAAAGGAAGCCCAGCTGCCGAAACCAGCGTGGCGTCGTCGTTCCGACCGGACTTAACTACATGTTGCACCTGGCTGTGCCTTAAGCTCTACGTGTCTAAGGTTCACTATACCACGCAGGTGGAGGAGATCGTGGAGTATGGGAAGAGGAAGACCTCACCTTGGTGAGGGTCGAGCGGTTGGAATCACGTCATAATGATTTCATTGTAGAGAGAAATTATTTGTGGTGCGTATTCCGACTCCTACCACAACGGTAGTTGTAGTAGTTGATACACTCGCAGGCTCTTTGATATATGTACCATATAGCCGAACGGTCGCTCACGCTCAATCTCCTATACCACGTATTCTCTCATCTCTCAATGCCCTTATGGACGTTAACCCTGATTGATGTAACGACGGAATGGCAGACTCTGTGTGAGTTAGATGCCTCATTAAAAGTTAGTAGGTACTATACCTACTAACTAATTACATTTTTAATATAAATTGAATTTTATTTTAATTATGTATAAGCTTTTGTTTCTAATTACTATGAGGTAGAAATTGCTAATAATAAATTGTTATTGTTAAACATCTAATCTGTCTCGACATCTAATTTTGGTTAATTTTATTTCAAATCCATCGTACAATCTTAGGCAACCCGTAAAATTAACCACAAATTAACCTGCCCTTGCCAGGAGAGCTTACTCACTTAATGGAACATTATTATTTGTTTAATTTAACAAATGAAACTATGTACAGCTGGAATATATTAAATAGATTATTCAATAGATACATATCCGATTTTTTTAAATTAGTTTCTATAGAAGGTCACATTCGTAGTTAATACAGTATTACAACTATGATCCTTATTTGTTTCAGGCTTAATTGTACTAACCTGTACGTAAGAAGAGAAAATTTTAGAAAGTTCTACATTTATATTGTACAGGAAAGTTTAATTAAAAAAGCGGACCACAGAGTTTCATAAACGAGTAGGTACCTACTTAATAGCCGCATCAGCGAACATTCTCCCGACATCGTCTCTTGAGAAAGCCATTGCACCAGCTGCTACCAGTTCCTCATTCTCTCTTGCAGACCAGTTTTTCTCCAAACCCTCCAACGACTTCGCCACGACTGTGTCCAAATCTAAATAGATACCACCCCACTTATACATAGTCAAATATCTCAACACATCTGAGGTGTGTGATATACGATATTTTGATTTGTTAAACGTGCCTTCCTTCGCAAATTTCTCTAAAGGAGTCCGATTCGCGTAATCAAATAAATTAATACGAGCAAATTTTATCGTTTCAAATTGTTTTAATGTCCGCAAACTTTTAGTGTTGAAATCAGTTACTGGCGCTAGAAATAGCACGTAAACGTCCCAACTCGTGTGTGCTCTAGCCGCCGCTTCAACGGCGCAGGCCTGTCTTGAATTCAAACCACCTCGGCATGATGTCTCGTGAAAAAAGATAGAATTAGCGGGTGGATCAAACCGCTCATTCACATACGGCAACTCGATACCAAATTCATAATGACAAGATACGTTTTCGTAGGCTAAAGTCAGTAAATACAAATCAGGAGACAGTATTGTATTGAAAATGATAACACATGTTACAACTGCAGTAAAAGCAAGTAATTTTCTATATCGAGAAATATTTCTTATCATTTTAAAGACGACCGTCCGATATGGAGTTGCAAGCAACACTGATAAACTTTTACGCATTGATTATCTACCAAATAGTTTATCGCCCTCGCTTTGATAAAAGTCGTAGATACAGTGCGGATATATGTGTTATCTCTTGAACGCCGCCCCGAATCGCCCGATGGCGGTGCAGTTTGGTCGATCTGCTTCATTAAAAACCTCTAATGCCAAAATATTCAATCCTCAAATAATGTACTTACCAATTATTTTGGTTTTCTATAGATAATAATCCTGGTGTGGTCCCATATATAAATTATTCCAGAGAGACTTAAATAACATCCCTCGAAACTTAAATAACATTGTAAAATTAAATACAAAGGAATTTGAATCGGCTTTAGTTTTTGTAAAATCATTTAATTTTTTGACGTATTTTAGCTAGTTTTAGCCAGTTTTCATCATCACCATTTATGAGAAAATTCTAGGTTAGGTTAACCGGGCAGATTAAGGGTAAATAAGGGAGGAGCTTTTCTGAAGTTGAAGTTGTCTAATTTACCTAATGTTCTCAATTCGACTACATGTTTTTTTTTTGTATGTGTGACGCGGTATTTCCTCCAATTATGGACCGATTTTGAAAATTCTATGACTATTGTATAGACAATGATCCCAAGGTGGAAATTTTATTCCCAGGCGATTAGTATTTATCCCGCAATTTTAAAACCAGTGTTTTAAATTTTGCGGGATAATTTGAAGTTGGTTTATCGTTTATTAAAACACGCCAAATTATTTCCTTATTTACTATGTATATGAATAGTTTGTGTAAATATTTTAAAATAACTAAAATTAACGACAACAAGTGTAACATGTATCTACGGTGGAAATATACATAAACATATCGCATAACGCATTTTGTTAATTATTTATTTCTAATTTGTTTGGCTAGCGCCCAAGCTTTATTAATACAATTTTAACATTTATGAACGCTAAGCTGACATGCACGCATAATAATCTTAAATTTTAGAAAGGAAAATCAAGTTTAGCATTCAAGTTTATAATCAATCAGTCATAAGTATTCCTTCAGCAGGTATTGAACGTTAATTAGCGAACTATGTCAAAGGAACCGACCCCCCTCCCGCATCCCTCGCTTTCAGTTTCAAAGTTCCTCATTAAGGTGTAACTAAAGACAAGATGTTGCCCGTACAGTTTTCCTTTCAACTATGTAAAGATTTAAATAAGTATAAACTCGGTGGGTTTACTTTTGAACGTTGCCTACTCAAAGCAACTTGGAAGTTTATTCTAACGGACTAATTTTGACTGTTATTTACCCTCGGTCCACTAAAATTCATTTCTAAGATCCTATGATGGATGATTTTGGACCTTTATGTTCACTTTAATCATTTACCCATTATTTTAAAATAATATTAAACTATGCTTGTGTGGTGAAATTGGCTTTCACCGTATCCCGTGTTTAGGCGCTGGGAGGTGCGACACAGTTTTTAACTTATGCGCTTTCCAGTGTTCCATTGTATCTTAGCTGTATTATGTAGCCTGTAACTTATTTGAAACCTACAAATTGAGATAGGCAGCGCTTGCGTTTTGACTTTTGGGCGCTATTTTGACTCTCCTTTACCTAGTACTTCCTAATATAGTTCGGGTAAATTCCGCTTGGCGCCACCTGTCGATTACGTCGTGCGACTCAAAATTTCCACAGTTGGCGTTTGTCTTTCATTGCGACTGGTTGGGTGCAAAAACGACGAAGTCGTTCGCAATATATTCTGGATTTATTCCTAAAGTAATATAGTAAGTGCAACTAGTAAATTCTTAGAACTTATATTGCAGTAAAAGAATTTAAATAAATATTAATCGTTGTTTCTTCTTTTAGTCGAAATATGAGTAACAACGAAGCACGGAAAAGTGACTCTCCAGTTCCAGGAACTAGTGGCGTGAGGAGAAAGATCAACTACAAGCGACCGCGGCGAGTTTACAGTAGCAGCGACGATGATGGTGACGATGAGGATACCAGTTTGTTGCCGACACCAAAACGTACTTGTACGAGGAATGAAGTGGCTGATGAAAGGTTGGAATTTCTCCAAAAACAGGTTAGTGAGCTTAAATATCTGTTGACCAGAAATTACCATGACGTGCAAAAATCTACGGTCGACAATGACGGCACCCGTTATACGGATGTTCAGAAGAAATATATTTCTTCGCCAGCTTTTACTAATCTGGCAATTAATGATGAGCTTATGGCTTTTGAAACTAAATTCTGTCAATCAAGGTCACTTGATCAAAGTTTCGGAGCTATGACGAATATGCTTATCGCACAAAAAGAATCTTTGCAGAGAGCACTGAAAGATTTGCTAGCCTAGAGTGCCGACAGCGACACCCAGTTGACAAAGGCTTCGTTGGCAACTAAAGTTCACGAGCTGTTTTCTAATACGTGTCCTTAAATGTCGGTGTCGAAAGATCTGTTACAGATGGTCTGCGGAAGGCGTGCTAATATCATAGAGCACAGAAGAGAGAACATTTTGTTTTCGGTCAAAGACAAATACAACAAAGCAATTTTAAGAAAAATCCCTCCCAGCTGTGAATCTGTCTTCCAGGCAAAAGAGTTCAGCGATGCCCTAGGCAAACTAGGAGGAGGCTCCAAAGTGTTTCGAAGACCATTCTTACCTGCCGAGGGTAACCAGGTCGCACACAACCGGCCGTACGTGCCTGCCGAGGGCAACCAGGCCGCACCACGTCGGCCAACCGACCACGTGGTGTTATTTCGAGGGTATAACCACCCAAATCGAAACCAGCATGCTCCCGCTTCTGGTAAAAGCAAGTCACTCGCTGGAAAACGACCGTATTCCAAGGCGAAAAAAAAATCTCATCATCGACCAAGAGATAACTACCGAGACGATCAACGAAAACAATGACTGTGCCGTGATTTTCAAAGCCCGTCAATTGCGCCATTACCATCATATCTGGCAATACATGGGGGCTCCAGGCCACATTTAAAAAATAATACAGGGTTACCGAATACCCTTTTTGGAAAAACCGCCTTTACGACTTGTTTACAAAAATCAAGCCCAAATGCTCGTGTGCGTTACCCCAGCAGAAAAGTTTCTTCTAGAATGAAGTGAGTTCCACAAATAATTAATGCGTTCTACGCTGTAAATGTGCGTCAAGTTAAAAAAATTGTGCATGTTCACGTTTTGGAATAAAACGCAAAATTCGTTTCCTGCTGGGGTAATGTTTTTCCAGCAGGAAGATTCTAAACGAATGACCCTAGACAAATTTGACTTATATGGGCAGATAGCTTATATTTGTGTATAAACGAGGGTCTAAAAATAAAATTTGTGCGTCTTAAGGTTTTTGAGATATTCAATTTCCTGCTGGGGTAACGTTTTGCAAAAGCTTGTTTCTCGGAAACCATTGAATGTGCATCTAAAAAACATACATACACCAGTAGCTTATGATTAGTGCTTATTTATGAAATAGTAAAATTTTCAAAAATATGTACAGTTTTTATGTAAACTTGTTTTTATTTGAACCTTAAAAAAATTGTAGCTCTTTAATGGACAGACATAGAGGTTCATTGTAAACGGTGTTCGGTTTTTGCTGTTATTCTTTGTAACCATAAAAAGTTTCAAGAAGATTCATACACGCGTTTTTGAATAATATCGATTAAGACGTAACTGATAAGGTCATAACTTTGACGTCTAAATACAAGAAACCTTTCAACCCAAGATTGTAGGTAATAAAAAAACAATTAGTGCGTTCCATGATAATTATATCCTGAAAATTTCAGCTCTCTACGTCTCGTATTGAGCTAGTTTAAAGGAATGACTGAAATAAGAGTTACACTTCTTAATCACCCTTATTCTACCAGGTGATACGACCAAATTCGAATGACCACTAAAAAGCGACTGATTCATACATATTGATGACCTTTTTAATTTTGCTACCGAGACGCATTGGGCCTTGGTACACTCGAGTACAAAAGATGGATAATTTTTGCCAACTACATATTTTACTAGCTCAATACGAGCTGTAGAGAGCTGAAATCGATTGAAAGTGACTCGATTTGGTGGTCAAAATTAGTTTCGGTCTCATTTAAATGCAAACATAGCTATTTTTCATCCGATTACGTATGGAAAATTTCAATAAGATAGGGAACATAGTTTCCAAATGAAGCGGAAAGTACGTTTGTATGGGGCTAAGGGCTATCCTTTCCGTTCTTAAGGAAGCCAGGGCCCTTACCCTTAAAAACGAAATCGAAGTTTCTGATTCTTTTTCGTGCAAACGCTAATCTTATGCAATGGACATAAGAGTTGGTTTTACACGAACACGAAAAAGAAACTTCGGTTTTCCTTTTCCGAGTAGGCCCCCAGGACTCAGGACTTAAGAAATGTTACTAATTTGGAGTGGTGGCAGTCCCAAAGAAATAATTTTGACGAAGATACGCAAAACAAAATATACACAATTTTGAGACAGTTATTTGGGTACATCTCATTGTCAGCATCTGTGGAAAGAGTCTTTTCCACCTTTGGCTTTGTATATTCTAAAATCTGAAACAGATTAGAAACGGAAAAAGCTGGAAAGTTGGTGTTTCTATTTAAGTATTCTAATACAAAGTGATTTTTAACACTTTGTGTTAGAATATATTTATCCGTTATCTGAAATTAAGGAAAGAAAAAAATTATTTGATTTAATCATGCCTCCCTGGTCGCAGGTGGACCTTCGCCCGCTGCGCCACATTGGTCATCGTTATTATCAATCCCACAAATATTATAAAGTAGCTGGTGCCCACGCCTTCGCCCGCGTTTTATCGGGATAAAAAATAGCTTTTATGTTATTCCAGGTCTCAAACTATACCAATACGAAAATTCAGCTTTATCGGTTCAGTAGTTTTTGCGTGAAAGAGTAACAAATATCCATACAAACTTTCACATTTATAATATTAGTAGGACTAGCTGACCCGCCTGCGGCTACGCCCGCATGGACTAAGACGAATATACGACCATGCATTGTTTTGTTATCAACTATCTCAAAGGGATAAGGCAGCGTTTTCAATGAAAGCTCCCAGGTGACTTGACTTTTTCCGATACTTCCAACAATTATTGTTTAGGTACCATAAATGGAATAATAAGACATCCGAATTTCACTCTTTATCTAACATAGAGGTATTATACCTCTAGATCCTAAGTCTATGAATGAAGTCTATGGAGCGAAAACGCTGTCTATGGACAACATTTTCGATGATAGCGGCATGACTATTTCCGACGTTATATTTCGACCAATTTACACAAAACTTTGACGAATTATATACCTAAACCTCCTCATGAGAATCCTTTCAGTAGTTTTTGAGTTTATCGCGAACAGACAGATAGACAGATAGACGCGGCGGAGGACTTTGTTTTATAACTCAAATTTTATAATTATGTAGTCATGTCAAAGTTTGTGAGTAATTTGTTCCTCTTTCATGCAAAAACTACTCAACTGATTGGGCTATGTATGGGTACAGTTTGGGACCTGGAATAACATATACCTACTAAGGTTATTTTTTATCCCTATAAAACACGGGCAAAGGTGCGGGCAGGAGCAACTCGTAGTTATGAATATATGTGTATTTATGATTTTTTATTTGCGAATTCAATAAGAAAACCAATATGCCTAGAATATTGCAAAACTTTCATTTTTTTTTTAAATCAATTACTACATTTATTTACTAAATCACTGTCGGTAAGCCACAATCACCCATTATTAGTGCTAATAATTCAATGCGTAGGGATTTTTTTTATTTAAGGCGGTTCCCAGACCAATATTCCCTTGGCCAGTTTGTGATACCTACCATAAGCTTTTTTAATGCCTCTGTATTAGTTTTATTTTGCATAGTTTAGGAAGAGATGCTTAGTTGAACTTATTGGCCACCAAACTCGGTTTTCGCATCTCCTCCTAAGCTATAGGTACAATATAAAACTATTACAGAGGCATTATAACAGCTTATGATAGTTATCACAAACGGGCTAAGGGATTTTTTTAAATTCCTTTGTAATCGCAAAACTTAATGAGCTCTGTGCACGGCACGGAATAACAAACATAGGCACGGAAGCAATACTGCGCAAGTACAATCAAACAGAAAAGTGATATTTACCAACTAGCGACCCACCCGGACTTCGTCTAGAAATCCTTTTTATGGTGCTAATAGACACACCTGTTGCAGCTGCAGTCCACTGAAGTATCATTTTGAGGTTGAATTCATCGGCTACTTTTCTCATAAAACTTATGACATCGAACACCATTTTCCATGTTTGACGACGCAGTACGTTATTCCGCCCGCGAGTCATATTTAACTTTTAAGAGAAACAGCTAATATCAGGGAATACTCCATAAAATCGCAAGAATAAACTATCAAGTCAATGAAACGAACACCGAACAACCGTCAAAGACTTTTCTGCGTCATTGTACTCAAAAGCATTCATTCGATAGTATTGCCAACTAGATTATAAATAAATTTGCTACATTTCATTTTCAAACTTGGGTTAATTATAGCGTTAGATAAAAAGTTTAATTTCTTCTAACATTGTAGGTTTTAAATAATCTGTCATTGAGTATAAGATGTTTTTGCATATTCTATAAATATTGAATTGAAAAATATAGTAATGCATAACAAAATGTGCTAGACACAATAAAAATACGCCAAAACTCTTGCTGGCAACCCTGGTTTGACAGTCAGATCCCCTCTCACCCCGCTTTTTCCCCTCAACTCCTTATTTTTGGTTCAGTGCGCAGCCGTTGAAGCCAACTTCACAGAGCTCATAAAGATTTGCGCGTATTCTATATCGTAATAATACGATAAAATAGGTGGCGGCTCTGATTGGGTCGGGGAAGCCCCGAATTATACTCGTAATAAAGGCCTGACACTGTAACAGATGTTAATGTAAATGTTAGATAGCAGATAAAGCAATAATAAGACATTGATTTGCATTATTGAAAAAAATAGGTATTATCTTTTACATTAAAAAAAATAAATGTAGAACAGCAATGTATTATAATTCTTTAATTGTATTTTTTGTAACGTCTTTATTAAAACAAAAAGAAAAACAATTAAATCGTAGAAACAAATTAGAAAGTGTTTACAATTGAAATAGATGAGCTAACTGCAGACTGTTGTAAATATGTACCTATTTATTTTGAGATGTTTTAGCGAAAAATTCTAGGTCTATGTTTTAGCAGTAACTCCAATACTACGCGAATACTACTTTGTTTTATTTGAACCTACCTTATATTTTAAAATCTATATTTTTCTGTCTTGTAGCAACTTCATAACGCACATAATCTGCAGCGCCTTGTCGCCTCAAGCCAAGGCAGTGAATGTGTTAAAACGATTATACTCTTATAAGCCAAATCTGTAAAGCTGTACGTCCTCATCATCATCAGCCCGTACACGTCCACTGCTGAACATAGGCCTCCCCCAAACGACGACGACGCCACGAATAGCGGTCCTGAGCCGCCTCTATCCAACGACTCCCTGCGACCACTACGATGTCGTCGTCCATCGATTGGGAGGTCTTCCCACACTCCGTTTCGCATTGCATCAAGTCGCCACTCGAGATCCTTTACTCCCCAACGGTTATCGGTTCTACGAGCTATATAGCCTGCCCATCGCCACTTCAGCCTGCTAATTCTGAGAGCTATGTCGGTAACTCTGGTTCTTCTACGGATTTCCGTATTCCGGTACGTTTTATCTGTCATCAAAAGAAACAAACTTGGGTAACCATTTCCCAAACCACAAAAACAATCCCTGTTCATCATTCCGAAGCCTCCTATCAACGTCATTAACAAACAAGTAAAAAACACACCGTTTTAAAACACCGCCACGCAAATTATCTGACAATCACACGAGTAATTTAAAACACAATCGAACTCAAATGAAAGCAATAAATAAAACAGTAGAGCGACTCTAGGGATTGCAGAAAAATAAATATTTACTCAGTTTTATGGGCATGAGAGATCCGATCCACGGAGTGGCGTGCAGTTGAAACGTGTTTGCTCGGCGAGATGAGGCGCCGTTCTAACGAGATTCCTGCAATCTGGAGTGCTATCCACTTTGCTAGAGTGCTTTTGTTTTACGTATATCTGCAATCCGTATTATTTTTATTTATTTCGTACGTACTTTTTCATTGTGATAACGATCTCGTAGACTCTACATTGAAATTTAAGAGGGGTGACTTTTGATACGTACAATCTACAACAATATATTAGCGGTTGTCTCACTGTTGTCTGGTCGTGATCGTTTTTGAGCAACAAGACCGCCACTTGTCACTTAGTTTTGAAGTTGTTTTTTTTTATAACTATACAAAAAAAAAACACTACCTTCGATTGAGTGTGCAATAAAGTTTTTTCTATCCATCTATCTATAAGGGGTACTCCGAAATCCTTTTTTTTATTTGGATAGAGTATATAAAAATTAATTTAGAATAAGAACTCCCAAGCCATAGAATAATAGCCATAACATTTAACTAGGGTGAGATGAATGAGATACAAGCTTTTGGAATACAAACTAACCTATGCATTATGCCAGGTCTAAGCCTACATAGATGCAAAATTTCAGCAGATACTTTCAGTAGTTTTGTTGTGAAGAGATAACAAACATCAAAACATCCAACTTTCGCATTGTTGTATTACACAGCGTAAGACATTTAATAATATCCCAATAAATGATCGACTTCGACGGAAATGAACCTGTAACCCTCCCTCCCTCATGTAGGCGATTCTATCTATTGAAGTTTGTTTATACATACATATGTTTTATGGTATATTAAGAAATTTAAGGAATTTTATGGTAAGAAACCTGAAAGGAAAAGCGCCAGAACCCGAGATCGTTTCCGCAATAAATTGGAGACCCTATGTTTATATGTCGGTTACACTTACTTAGGCACCTTATTATTCTTAGGCACCTCATTTTTCTTAGGCACCTCATTATTATACTAGCACGGGACGGCATGAACAACCATGCGATACCTACCTAAGAATCAATATTCGAGATAATTCACTTTTCTTTTGACGTGTATGGGCTCATATTAGTGTAACTGTTAATAATAACAGTCTTAATTCCATGATAAATGAAAACAAATTAAACCAACAAGACATGTCAATCAGTGGGATCAATAATAAACGAACATAGATAAATACAACTTTAATACACAACTTGTGGTTAAATCCGACTGTTTATGCATTACTTTGGACAGCACCCGCGTTGGCTATGGTGCCATTTTTAGCTTTGGCTTTGGTCTCCTGGTATGGTTGTCCATTAGTATCAAATCCGGAGATGGTGTCGGTTTCGATGCCTTGACCCGTGGCTGCGGCTGCACCTGCTGCTTGCTCTGAAAAATACGCAATAAAGTTGACGGTGACGATCGATGTGGCGCGGAGGGCGAAGGTCCGCCTGCGACGCAGGAGGTTACAGATTCTGTTCCCGCCTTGGGACAAATATTTGTACGATCTGCAAATTTTTGTTCCGGTCGTTCTGGGTATTTTCTATGTATAGTAAAAAAATATCCATGTCCTCCTAGCCGAAATTCGACCACGGCGGCCAGTCTCAACGGAGACTAGCCAGCGCAGGACATATTATAGTGCACAAATGTGTGTGCAAACACAGGTGCACTCTCTATTCCCTGACTCTCATAATCCGATAGTACAACAGACCGTGTTATGTATTGTATTAAGTATATCAGTCATCTAGTACCCATAATACAAGCTCTACATAGCATAGGGCTAGATAATGCTGTGTGGATTGTCCAGCATTATTTATCATCTAATGTATAAAAAGTAGTCATAATATGTTCTTTGATACCATTATACCATCCCCTTGACAAATTTCATCAAAATCCGTTCAGCCGTTTAGGCGTCAAAACGTTACAAAGACGACTAACAGAGTTACATTTGAAACTCCGATCATAGCTCTCTCCATAGCTCGCTGGGTGACTTTGAGCGTATGCACAAGGTCTATAAGTTACATACCGTACCTAATTAATAAGCATAAAATAGGTAGGTAACCTAACAGAAAACTAAGGATGTCCCATACTAACATAACCTGTTTTTTGACAGCAGGTAAGATGGTCTAAGCCTGTTACCGGTCTTCATGGTATTTCAGTCCTCAGAACCTACACACCAAAGTCGCTGACCCGTTCACGAGTCGATAAAACACTGTCGGCTGCTTACCATCATCATCATCATCATCAGCCCATACACGTCCACTGCTGGACATAGGCTTCCCCCGTGCGACGCCACAAATAGCTGTACTGAGCCGCCTCCATCCATCGACTCCTTGCGACCGATGTCGTCGGTCCATCGAGTGCATGGTCTCCCATGTATGGGGGATTTGCCGTAATCACCACGCTTGGCAGACGGATTGGTGATCGCAGTATTGGTGTTTAAAAATACTCAGAAGGAAGCTGCTGCCCTTCCTCTGGTAGGTTCCCTTAGTCGACTCTTACGACACCCACGGGTTGAGTTGGAGGGGTCGATATTCGTACGCAGAGGCCCCACGGCTTACCATCATGGTATGAGAAAACAAGGTATGCTCTTCCTAGACCATTGTGATGTGGGTGGCTCTTGTTACGTCATCATCGCCATCGGCGAATGAGAATCTGTTTCCTGGTGTTACCAGTAGCGTAAAATCGTAACTCCACGAACTCCTGTATGAATGTGATAAAACTATGTGGTTTTGTATTTACCAATTATAAAATAATTGATACTAACACTGCTCTGACTGATCTAAAAAACATAATTAACGATTCACATTTTATTGCTGGTTTTTACTGACCATATAATTTTATACTGCCCTTCACTCTATTATCCGTCTAAAAAAAACTTACCAGTCCCTACTAAGCTCAATCTAGTGAATTCTCTTCTACTGCCAATCATAGACTATGCAGACGTAGCTTTTGTTGATCTTAAGAGTGTGCCATAAGCAATTTAGTGTTAGAAATCGTTATTTATCTCAGAATCTGTGAAAGCTACTACCTTCAAATTTAGGGAAATGATACTTTAAACTTTTATCTTGGATTACGTGTTTTAAAAACACGATTGGTGAAAATTTTCTCGATAAAATATTATTTTGAAAAATACATGTTTTGCACAAATTTTGCTATTTATCTCAGGAACAGCAAATTTTATTTGTTGGGTTTTTGTTTTGTCAAGAAAGCTTGAAGTATTTATTGAGTTATGTCTTTTAATTTTTCGATTGTTGTTTAATTAACTAGTAATTAGATAAAAACTTATTTTTTGCGCTTCCGCCTTTCCAAAAACGTATGCTCTGTCCCGCTCCTATAAACGCAACATCCTATTGCTATCCTTTTTACAAAATGGCGCGCAATGCGCACTCTTAATCAAGACTTACTAAATAAACTCGACCGTCTCCTTAGTACTGGCATTCCTTTCATCTTTTGTTTGCGCAAATATGATCATATAAGCGAATATCGAGCTAAGCTCAAGTGTCTCCCAATTCGCAAACGTAGGAGCGTGAGGGTGCTTTGTGTTCTTTTCTCTGCTCTTAAAGATCCATCTGCTCCTGGCTACCTCAAGAACCGTTTTTCATTTCTGGCTGATTCATATACACATGACAGATCACTCAGATCATCAAGTAACCTTCTCCTAGAGATACCGGCACACAGCTCATCTTTTCGTGAAAAATCATTTTCTGCTGAGACTGTTAGACTATGGAACTCTCTTCCGTATGATATCAGGAAAGTCGAATCAAAGGATTGTTTGAAAAAGCTGACACGTGAGCATTTTTTAAGGAATCTCTACCCGATTTCTAGATAATATGTAACTCAACCATCTTATAATTACTTATGATTTTGTTCCCTACCTTCCTTTAAGAGATTGTAATAAGATACTATAATATATATTGTATATATCTATAGATATTATATATTGTTAAGTATATTACTATGTTGGTGTAGTTTTCTGTGATGTAATTAATTAGAATTATTATTACATAGCTTAGATTTATTTATAGCACGCCTTTTTGTTTTGTTTTCTACCATGTGTGGTTGGCAGGTAGAAAATGCTATTGGCATTAT
This sequence comes from Eupithecia insigniata, assembly GCA_947859395.1. Lineage (NCBI taxonomy): Eukaryota > Metazoa > Arthropoda > Insecta > Lepidoptera > Geometridae > Eupithecia > Eupithecia insigniata. The sequence goes on from OX401998.1 coordinate 4,380,964, forward strand.
GCCCACCTTTTGTATATTTTCTTAAATGTGTGCAATAAAGTATTTAAATAAATAAAAATAAATTAAATTTTGTTTCCCAACTTCTACATCTTGTTAAAATAAAGTGGCAACTGGACAGTGACATCACCTGGAGACACTCCCGGAAGAGCAGACCTGTTTTCTTGGATCATGCTTACCATATTCATACACTTAAATGTCGCACAAACCCGCCGAGAGGTTCTGTGTGTTTAGTCACTTATAGTTCATTGATAGATATACATTGACATCACCCAGACCGGAAATAATATTTTCAGATGATAGACACATTGAATTGTACCTACTTGTTATTATTATTTTTATTGTTCCTATAAATTTTGTAACTTAGCCCTACCTATTAAACTGTTGTCCACACTACCCAAAGGTTAGCAGGTAGAGAATGCTGTCTAAGATTATGCTCGCCTATGTACAACTTTTATGCAATAAAGTATATTCTATCTAAACATTTGTTTCGAGGCAGATATTCAAAAAACAATCAAAAAGTACTTACTTGTACTGCCACCGGTGTTGTTTCCGCCGTTAGTATTGTTGTTGTAGTTTCCGCCGTTAGTATTGTTGTTGAAGTTTCCGCCGCTAGTATTGTCGTTGTAGTTTCCGCCGCTAGTATTGTTGTTGTTTCCGCTAGTACATGCGGCATCACATGCCAGCATGACAGCGAGAGCGATGCATAGGATCTAAAAATATGAGAATTGTTTACAAAAATTCGAAATCCTTCGATTATTTTATATAAAACCATGAATAACCAATCCATAATAAACCAATCAGAATAGCTGCAACGGTTTTCATCCGAAATAGGCGGTAAACGTACTCGTAAGAACACTCGATCAAATCTCCTTTTAAACAAAAAAAAACTTATTAAAATCGGTTCCTCTAATTAATAAGCCATATGTACGTCAGACCATCTAACCAAAGTTCGACGGTCTAACCAATTGTAAGGCGTACATAAGTCAAATCCAAGTGTAGATATACACAGACCTACATGTAACATTTTTTTGCTGAATATATGGCGATGGAATCGAACTCTTAAAGTGGGTACATACTGACCGGCGTTAGGCGCAGGCCAGACAGAAGCGGCACGGTGCACATTGGGTGCGCCACTGGCGGCAGCGCGCCTGTATCGGTGGTATTCAAGTGTTTGATTTTAATCTCCGCCCTTGAATACCACCGCGCACTGATGCAACTGGCAGTGCGCCAGTGGCGCACCCGATACGCGCCGCGTCGATTCTGTCTAGCCTGCCTTACGGAGCGTAATGTAACACAGGGAGCGTTCATACCGTCAGTATGAGGAAAGAAGGCGCTCGCAACGAACAAGGAGACGGATTTTATTTCGAACAACAAGTCGCACACGGCGTAACTTGTCATGCATGCTGCGAATGGTACATTACATTACGCCCCGTAACATCGGTCACCCATCTTTAACTTTCTGTGTTTTATGCAGATCTTCGTCAATTTGCCAGAGACGAATGCAGGGCAATCGTTCTTTGGGAAACTATTAACATGAAATCCGAGACGGATGTATGGGGTTGTCAGTTGTATTTAAGAAGCATGTAGCAGTTATTTCTAAAAACAATTAGTATAGGATCCCGATATAATACGACCTTCACCGAGATGTTTATTTGATGAAACGTATTTTATATTTGCCGTGTTGTGCCGGCCTAGAATATGCACCACCCCACCTCTTCCCGCGGGTGTCGTAAGAGGCGACTAAGGGTTATACACCGGGGAGCGGGCAGCAGCGCCCCCTGTAGAACGGACCAACAACCAAAACTGCGATCGCAAACCCACCCCCTAAAACATGACAGGCACAAATAAAAAGCACAGTTCCCGGCGGCACCGCTACCCTTGGCTATGGTAGCGGCCAAGCAAGTGGCGGGGCAAGGGGTGCTAAGAATCCCCGGCAGATACCAGGCTACCACCACAAACGGAGATTGGACCTGGCAACCTACAACACGCGTACACTGCGGACTGACGAAAAGTTAACCGAACTTGAGGAAGAGTTGAGCAAGTTACGATGGGATATAATCGGGTTATCTGAAGTCCAACGACAGGGAGAGGACTCGATAACCCTGAAATCCGGTAATTTGCTCTACTTCCGGGAGGGCGACCAACAGTCCCAAGGTGATGTCGGATTTATCGTTCACAAGTCTCTCGTAAACAACGTCGTGCAGATCGACAGTGTGTCGGCAAGGGTGGCGTACCTTATACTCAGAATAACCAAACGGTATTCGCTGAAGGTCATACAGGTCTACGCCCCGACCTCGACCCACAACGATGATGAGGTGGAGACTATGTATGAGGACATTTCCAGAGCCATGCATATCACCAAAACTCATTACACCGTTGTTATGGGAGACTTCAACGCGAAACTAGGGAAACGGAACGGCGATGAGCTGAGAGTGGGAAACTTTGGTGTCGGACGGCGAAACCACCGGGGACACTTACTGGCCGGCTTCATGGAGAAGGAGGAACTCTACATGATGAAATCCTTCTTCAGGAAAAGAGCACACAGAAAGTGGACCTGGATGAGCCCAGATGGTGCGACCAAAAATTAGATAGACTTCATCATGTCGACTAAAAAGCAAATATTCAATGATGTCTCTGTGATCAACGCGGTTAAGACCGGAAGCGATCACCGCATTGTGAGAGGCACATTGAATATCAACACTAAGCTTGAAAGATCTCGGCTGATGAAGTCCACGCTCCGCCCAGCACAGAACCAGATCCAGAACCCCGAAAACTTTCAGCTCGAGCTTCAAAACCGTTTCGAATGCCTGGCAAGCGTTGAATCCGTGAACGATTATAACGACGGGTTTGTGCAGACTCTCCTTACGACAGGGTCTAAGTTCTATAAGGCCCAACGTATAAATAGAACTAAGAAACTCTCTGACCATACCCTCAAGCTCATGGAGGACAGACGGGAACTAAACTTGCAGTCTTCAGCGGGTGCGTCAGAATACCGGCGGCTCAATATACAAATCTCAAAATCACTGAAACGCGACCTACGCCAATACAACACCAACCGTATTAAGGAGGCTATTGAGCGGAACAAAGGCTCTAAAGTGTTCGCGAGGGATTTGTCGATTGGGGAAAGCCAACTGACGAGACTGAAGACCAATGACGGCAGGATCATCTCGTCGAAACCCGAGCTTTTGAGGGAGGTAGAGAGGTTCTATGGACAGCTGTACACGTCGGTGCAAAAACCCGTCCCTAGTTCAGCAAAAGACCCAAGAGCTAGACTTACCCGGCATTACACCGATGATATCCCGGACGTCAGCCTGTACGAAATTTGTATGGCCCTTAAACAGCTCAAGAACAACAAGGCACCGGGGGAGGACGGAATCACCTCTGAGCTTCTGAAGGCGGGTGGACAACCGATCCTTAAGGCCCTTCAAAAGCTGTTCAATTCCGTCATCCTCGAGGGAAAAACGCCACAAGCATGGAAAGGAAGCGTAGTGGTACTGTTCTTCAAGAAGGGTGATAACACCCTACTGAAGATCTATAGGCCCATTTCGCTTCTGAGCCTTGTTTATAAGCTGTTCTCCAGGGTCATCACTAACCGTCTTGCGCGCAGGTTTGACGACTTCCAGCCCCCCGAACAAGCCGGTTTTCGGATATGCTTTAGTACCATAGACCACATACATTCGCTAAGGCAGGTTATAGAGAAGACTGAAGAGTATAACATGCCCCTCTGTATAGCGTTTGTGGACTATGAGAAAGCCTTCGATTCGGTCGAGACTTGGGCTGTATTACAGTCCCTCCAGAGGGGCCAAGTTGACTATCGATACATCGAAGTGCTGAAGTGCTTGTACGAAAACGCCACTATGTCAGTCCGATTACAGGACCAGAACTCAAAACCTATTCCACTACAGCGAGGAGTGAGACAGGGAGACGTCATCTCTCCGAAACTGTTCACCGCTACGCTGGAGGATGTGTTCAAGGTTCTGGATTGGAAAGGGCTAGGCATCAACATCAACGGCGAGTACATCACTCACCTTCGCTTTGCAGACGACATCGTAGTGATGGCTGAGACCATGGAGGGCCTTAGTACAATGCTCGGTGACCTCGGTAGAGCCTCCGAAAGAGTTGGTCTTAGAATGAACATGGACAAGACGAAAATCATGTCAAATGTCCATGTAGTACCAACTCCCGTATTATTCGGAGGCAACACCCTCGAAGTTGTCGACCATTATGTCTACCTAGGACAAACCATCCAACTAGGAAAGTCACACTTCGAGAAGGAGGTCAACCGCCGAATCCAGCTCGGATGGGCAGCGTTCGGGAAGCTACGTGGTGTCTTTTCGTCCCACTTACCGCAGTGTCTCAAGACGAAAGTCTTCGACCAGTGTGTATTGCCAGTGATGACATATGGCACTGACACATGGTCCTTCACTATGGGCCTCGTCAGAAAGCTCAAGGTCGCACAGAGAGCAATGGAGAGGGCTATGCTCGGAGTCTCTCTGCGAGATCGAATCAGAAATGAGGAGATCCGCAGAAGAACCAAGGTAACCGACATAGCTCTCAGAGTTGCGAAACTCAAGTGGCAGTGGGCAGGGCACATAGCTCGTAGGACCGACGGCCGCTGGGGCTGCAAAGCTCTAGAGTGGCGACCACGTACCGGAAAGCACGGTGTAGGTAGACCCCCCACGCGATGGACCGACGACCTAGTGAAGGTCGCGGGAAATCGCTGGATGCGGGCAGCGCAAAATCAGTCATTGTGGAGATCTTTAGGGGAGGCCTATGTCCAGCAGTGGACGTCGATCGGCTGATATAATGATGATGATGATTTTATATTTAATTTAATATAGATATATTGCATATGGGTTGTCTAACAAATTTCAGTCCATGATATGATTAACTAATAATTAAAAAAATTTTTTTTTTTAACATTTCACCGGGTTGCTTATTAGACAAATTCTATACCAATCGAAAGTCTGAAGCCCATAGAATATGCAAACGTTGGGTGGCCTATTCTTTTCCGGTCACAACACTCGGGTAGCCAGGTATAAACAGGTAAATGGATACTAGCATTTTGCACCGGTCTGATTATTGAATTAAAATTAAATGAAAATAAAGATTATTTCATTATGAACACGATGGTATAGGGTTGCTTGCGAAAATCAATCCCGAATTCCGGTTGTCGAATTTTGAAAAGTGAAATATTGTTGCGAGTGAATATGTGCGACTGAGAGGTCCCAACCAACCATCCCATGCGATAATATTTAAAACCTTGGGGATCATACACCTTTCAAAATAGAAGACATTGTCGAAAGAACTGAAACGGAGAGTGATGACGAAGAAGGTTCAGAAATTGGAGATCATAGTTATATGTCCGATGACTAGGAACATGAATAATTTAAAAAAAATGTTTTTTTTATATATTTATGATTTTTAACAATAAACAGAAGTTTTTTTATTTTGTCTTCTAATAATAAAGATAAAATTTGCAAGATTAGTATTATATATGTCTTACTATAACCTTTTTTAGTAAAAATGTATATGTACTTTAGTGTCACATATAACATATACACACAATTAATTAATCGATTAAAAAAATTAAATAACTATTCCTCGATTTTAATAATAAACTACTCCAAAATGATACACAGTATATACGAGTTTATCGCTATCCTTTTCATGTTAAAGAACAAATAGCATGCGCACTCTCTTTCTTTAAATGGGCGGGCTTCAAACAGCTGCTATGCTGTGTCCTCTTCTATCGCATGGGATGGTTGGTTGGGACCTCTCAGTCGCACTTATTCACTCGCAGCAATATTTCACTTATCAAAATTCATAAAAAAAACTTCTGTTTATTGTTAAAAATTATAATTATAAAAAAAACAATATTTTAAAATTATTCAGGTTCCTAGTCATTGGACATATAACTATGATCTCCAACTTCTGAACCTTCTTCGTCATCACTCTCCGTTTCAGTTCTTTCGACAATGTCTTCTATTTTTAAAGGTGTATGATTCCCAATGAATCCTACTAGTTTTTAAAGATAAGTCTGGTATTCAATAACTAACTCAGTACCTATTAGCATGGTCCTAAAATATCTATTTTTATTATTATTAGTTAATCATATCATGGACTGAAATTTGTTAGACAACCCATATGCAATATATTAATTGACATAAAATTCAATATTGCTTGGAGTAACGCACATGGGCTGAAAGTGAACCCTACAAAAACGCAGGTAATCATAATTGGTAGCTCGCGTAGGATCCAGGATTGACTGGGCTCACCTTCCCCTAATTCTCTTTGATAATGTCCAAATTGAGATCAGCAAAACTGTCAAAAATCTTGGTATTCTCATAGACAATCAACTGTCCTGGGGACCCCAATTGGCAGAAGTTAGTCGAAAGATCTTTGCATCGGCGGCTTCGCTCAAACGGTTGCGCAATCTTTTACCAGCATCAACCAAAATTGCGCTCGCTCAGTCACTCCTGCTCCCTATCCTAGACTACGCCGACGCCAGCTATCCTGATCTTACCCAAATACAGCTTGATAAGCTTGAGCGGCGTCAAAATCTCTGCTTACGCTTCATTTTCGGTCTGCGAAAGTATGACCACATCACTGAGTACCGCGAAAAGCTAAAATGGTTGCCCATCCGTCTTCGCCGGGACGCACACTTCCGTTCACTCCTTTATTCTATCCTTTTCGTTCCAAATACACCCTATTACCTCAAGGAACGATTTGAATACCTTCACCAAACCCATAGCCGTTCCCTCCGCTCAACACATACTCTCAACTATAAACTCTCCGCCCCTTCCATTCCTATATCCTTTACAGTACATGCCATAAAGCTGTGGAATGCTCTACCCACTTCTATTCGACAAGCGAAGTCTCTCCCTATTTTCAAACGTATGGTCTATGAACACTTCCTTACCTCAACATCAAACTGTTAATTAATATGTTATATATACACCATATTTATATTATTTACACACATATATATATATTATATATACCATATTTATAATACATGTATTTATAGCTATCAGTATCTGTTAAATTATGTTCAAACTAAATACTATTCTGTAAAACACGCCACCGTCTACACTTGTTCTATCACTTCCTGTCCATCCAAAGGTTGCCTGGCAGAGATTACTCATAGCGATAAGGCCGCCCATTGTACATAAATATGTATTTGTCTTTCCTTGCCTGTGTCTGTTTTTATCTGGTGTGCAATAAAGAATATTCGTATCGTATCGTATTCGTATCGTCCGTTAAAACTGACTACGACGCGCCGTGGCCAAAAATTTGGAGCACACCATCATCAAAACCCTAGTGAATTATTTATTTGTACCATAATACTTACCAATAAAGCCTTCATGTTGATTGATGCGTATGTAACACTATGACAAACAATACAAATTACACCGTTTTATACAAAAATATATTGTTAATTTTTGAGCTATCTATGCGCATAATTTCCGATAAATAGAAAATAAGACTATTTAAATTAATGGATCGATGCTTTATCTAGTCGAAATAGAACAAATTCTAAGAATACGTGTATTTACATACAAATTAAGTGAATTTCTATTTGAATGTCTCATCATGGCTCTGAAAGTTAACTTTTACTAAGTTAACTTTTATTAAGTTAACTTTGTCACCAATTTTTTAAACGATTTGCTGCTCGCGGCTTCCCTACGCTTTATTTTTATGGAACGGATTAAAGTTTTTTTTCTATCTCATGGGAACTGATTTATGGGATAAAACTATAGCCTTTATTTGATTCCAGTTAGATTCCAGGTTTAGACAATAGGTATGCCTATGCAAAATGTCAGCTCAATCTGTTCAGTCGTTTTGGCGTGATCAAAGAGTAACAAACTAACCACCTAGACAAAAAAACACATCACACTATTATTATTAAATGCGAAGGTTTGAATAGATGTTTGATGTCTCTAGTAGATTAGGTAGATTAGATTGAAATTTCTATCTACATAGATACATATTTTAATCTATACATAAATTTTATTTAGGTCACTTCTTGTCAACTTTACACTTACTACAATCATATTTTTTACATCATAATGCTCAGCAAGAAGGTTTTACAAATTAAGCAAAGAGGCTGTGTAAGATGGTATTCGCAACACAGTACATTTTATAGGAATTCCATTTTCAAATCTCGGCGCGAAATTGGATTGAGTGCACCCTCGAACTATATTCCACTCGCTTCGCTCGGGCGTCTAAATGTCTCGGGTGCACTCAATCCAATTTAGGGCCCTTTGCGAGCTGCGCTCGCACTGGCGCCAAATTGGATATTGTTCTGTAATAGCTCCCTTACTACCCTTGTGTAAAAATCTACTAATTTATTGCATACGCACAAGCATCTCCCAGAATTTCGAAACTCATGTAGCAGGGCTCATAGTTTGTAGGACCGACGGCCGCTGGGCCACTAGGCTTTTGAGTGGCGACCACGTAACGGAAAGCGCGATGACCTGGTGAAGGTCGTGTGATGGACCGACAACCTGGTGAAGATCGAAAAATTGGTAAGGTTGTAGGTAGCGCAAATTCGGTCATGGTGGAGATCTCTAGGGACCTGTCAAGCAATGGAGTCGCGTAATGTATTATGTATTGGTAGAACATTTCTCGAGGGTAGAAAGGAAAGTGCCCAATTCCTATCGAGTGTGTCATTTGAGCCTTAAAACACACGAGGCAAGTGCCTAATGGCACCACCACGCTCGTCGATGGCTGAAGAGATATTTCTTGATGAGCAGTTATCGGTTCAGTTATTCGGTTATTTGTTTGAATTTTATTTTCAATCGAATTTTCGATATAACCTTCGGCAACAGTGGACGATTGGTAAGGATACTTATCTCTCAGAATAAAACTTATAATGGACCACCTCGGGATAATTTTGCATATAATAGTGAAAGAACTTCCAAATCAGTACATAATTGACGGAGAAATCGAAGAACATAATATAAATAAAATACACACAGCCGAACATGGAACTTACGAAGTAACTCTACCTAATCTGTGAAAGAACCTTATCCTTTATTGTTTTTCGTCGGTTAAACAGTAGAGTCACTTGGGCTTAGATCAAAAAAAGACCTTTTTAGGAACTACATATTTAATTATATTAAGTTTAGATTAGAGGATTCGATCTTTATTTTTAATCCTGGGATTTTGGGATTACACAACGCGAGCCCGGGATCGTAGACAGGTAAATAAAATCGAAGTATTATTTGAAAATCAGCTTTATTTACTTTTAGACACATAGTAAAAAACAACTAAAAAAACACAAACTTAATTTTACAAAAATTAACACAATAAAGATTTTAAAATCAGCTTTTTTATAAATACTACTCTTCTAAGGTAGAGAGATAAATAATATTAATAAATGTAACCAGATAATACTGACATGATGTAAGTAGAACATTCATTGCAGTTATTAAAAAATAATAATATGTTTCAGAGAAAATTATACAGATGTCAGCCGAAATGATCGGATTTGCCTTTTTTCATATGTTTAGGTTATCGTTAAGAAGTTGTTATAATTTTAAGTTTATAATTTGTGTTAAGTTACATTAACACGCTTCGTCTTTTTTATTATTTTTATCAATATTACGATTTTTTCTCCATCCCGTAAATGCTTGGATTTGAAAAATTTAATAGTATTCGGTATCAAAAATCGACCAGGATCGAATCCTCTAATCATTTATTTTTCACTACCTCGGCTTCTTTACATTTCTTGTAATACGTTGCTCGATAAGTTCTAGGTTGCATTAAACTTAGATTAATAATTTCAAACACCAAAATCCTGCCCATAGCTCTCATAAACACTAGGGCAGAATTTTTTAGCTAACTTTGCATATAATGAACTGTTTAGAACTTTCATGTCCTGTGTTATTCGGTTCCACAAGTGGAATACGTATGGAATACCACTGATTTCTCCCGGACCGAAGTACAACTTAGCTCTTTGATAGTTTATTGGATTGAACATTTCTGGAGGATAAACTTCAAATCCTGAAAATAAAAATATTGAATTTTTACAATGCACCAAACTAGGCTTCTATTTTTTTTTTATATCACAAAGGTAGCAGTCAAGCGTGCGGTCCACCTGATGGGAAGTGGTTACCGTAGCCTATGGACACCTGCAACGTCAGGGACGTTACACGCGCACCGCCGACCCCGTAAATGCTTTAGAATGCCCTGTTTGAAAGATCACATACTATAGTCCATTGGGAAAACCTCAGCCGGGAGATCATTCCACAAACTGAGTGTTCGCGGGAGGAAGTTCCTCTTGAACCTTACGGTCCGCGAGCATAACGGGTCCAAGGTATGGGCGCGATGATAGAAGGGAGCCGTGGTCATGTTTCAAATATTCTGCCTGTCCCCTACAGGCAACTTCAACTTTCAACTGTCCACACTCGATTCGCACCATCATCGCTGTCAGTGTGTCAGATGACAGTGACAGCCTGGTTTAGCAACACCTCGACACACGAGATGACGTATGTAGGCACTGGTATAATATAAAATACCCAACATACACTACACCATGCAGGGATATACAATACAGTACCAAAAAGCGATACTTGAAAAATTTACTAAAAACTTTTAAACATTACCAGAGCACGGAGGTGCCTGTTTCAAAATATCTCTCTTAAGAGCCACATTTCACATTGTTGATTTGCGTCCGATTTTAAAGTGTTGCGTCAATGTGATAAGGCTCTTATAAATCTCTGCTTTAGACTCTATTGTCTAATTCATTGGCATAAATAAGAATAAAAAAGAGTACACAAGCTGCACGCAAGTATCCATAAAAGCTATACTATCAGGCGGTATTTAAAGACAATACAAAAATTATTCTCTGTTAATCAGTCTACTCCTCAATTTAATACCTTGGCAATAATTAGCAGACATGTCGACCAACTTCTGCGTGCCACACATCTTCTTCAAGACCCTCGTGATGACGCCAGGCCCGTTGTTAGCCCAATCGTCCCCTCTGAAGTTCACGGCTAGGTCACTTGAATTAAATAAAAAGATTAAGAATACTGGATATTTCCACACAGCATCATCTGGCCCCATAGTAAGCAGTGCAGAGTGAAGAGAAAATCAATAACACAATATTTCTTATTTGATAATAATAACTATGTTTATTGCTGTATATAGAATAAAATTTCACTTGTCTATGTGCTTATTTTGTAAGCCTAGAGAAATTGTTATTGATTCTGATTCTGCTCGTGTTATGGGTTACAGGAACGTTTTGAGGCGGCATTATGTAAGTTTTTAAATAATATTTTTCAGATCTCCTACTACATACTAGCATACGAAGAACTTGTAACTTGTGAACTTTTGTTCATTGATAACTTTATAGTTATATCAATCTTCAAATATCGTCTCAAATAGTTCATTTCTTTGATCATTGATTAGTTATATAGAAATGATCTGCGAACGACCAATAATGTGTAGTTAATATTATTATCATATACTTATGATAACAATATTATCTACACATTTCTATAAATAACTAATCAATAATTAAATAAATGAACTATTTGACGAAATATTCGAGGTATACTTTATTCCTATTCATCCTGTTCATCTCTGGTTGGCATTAAAATAATAATCCTTATCTATTCCAGACTTAATTAAATAAATAAATAATGCTGGACAATTCACACTTCATTATCTAGCCCCAAGGTAAGCAGAGCTTGTGTTATGGGTACTAGATAACTGATATACTTAATAATACAATACATAGATAGATATTTTTTATTATACATAGAAACATCCAGAATACCCTGAACAAATATTTGCAGATCGTACAAACATTTGTCCTGAGGCGGGAATCGAACCCGCAACCTCCTGCGTCGCAGGCGGACCTTCGCCCACCGCGCCACAGAGGTCGTCTTGATTGTACTTGTCTTGAATTGTACTAACCTTTATGTAAGAAGGGCAAAATTTTAGATAGATCAACATTCTGCATCGTACAGGAAAGCGGACTATGGTATTTAATAATAGGTACCTACTTAATAGCCGCATTAGCGAACATCCTCCCGACGTCGTCTCTTGAGAAACCCATTGCATTAGATGCTACGAACTGATCACTCTCTCTTGCCGACCAGTTTTTCACCAAATCTTCCAGCGACTTCGCCACGACCGTATCCAAATCTAAATAGATACCACCCCACTTATACATAGTCAAATATCTCAACACATCTGAGGTGTGCGATATACGATATTTTGATTTGTTAAACGTGCCATCCTTCGCAAATTTCTCTAAAGGAGTCCGATTCGCGTAATCTACTATATTAATACGAGCAAATTTTATCGTTTCAAATTGTTTTAATGTCCGCAAACTTTTAGTGTTGAAATCAGTTACTGGCGCTAGAAATAGCACATAAATGTCCCAACTCGCGTGTGCTCTAGCTGCCGCTTCAATGGCGCAGGCCTGTCTTGAATTCAAACCACCTCGGCTTGATGTCTCGTGAAAAAAGATAGACTTAGCGGGCGGAGCAAACCACTCATTTACGTAAGGCAACTCAACACCAAATTCGTAATGACAAGCTACGTTTTCGTCGGTTAAAGTCAGGAAATACAAGTGAGGAGACAGTATTGTATTGATAATGATAACACATGTTAGAACTGCAGTAAAAGCAAGTAGTTTTCTGTATCGAAAGATATTTTTTATCATTTTGACGACGACCGTCCGATATGGAGTTTCAAGCAACACTGATAAAAATTTACCTACGCATTGACCATCTACAAAATAGATTATCGCCCTCTGCTTTGATAAAAGAAGCTGCCCGACGACGGTTTAGTTTGGTCGGTCTGCTTCATGAAAAACCTCTGTCAACTCTCAAATATGAATATTTTTTTCGGTTTCAGAGACAAAAATGTAAAAACTCGCTATTGCTGTAATCTCCAGCAAGACACCGTTTCCATTAAAACAATATTTATCACAAACTCTTATCTAAAAAGTCGCTCATAACATTTTAGAGCATTTCCTACATACTCCGGCAGACAAGAAACAATTTATTCTACTTTCATAGCAAGCAAACACTTTTGGGAACATTTCAAACGCTAGTCTCCAATATTTCATACAATAACTACCGATAGATTTCGATTGTTCCAATAACTTACGTCTGTCAAACGGCGATAGAGTCGAGCATTCAATAACATTGTCGAAAAAACGTTTATTTTACTCCTACATAGCTGAATAACGGCCTCACCGCTCCCTTTTGTATTTATTTAAATTTTCCATTTGCATGTTGAGATAGTTTTAGTGTTTTCATGGAGATTTTGCTGATGTTAAATTATGAATTCGGTTTGTTTCATTTTCATTGTTTCCGTATATACTGCTGGATATGCGAAACAATTTTCGTTCGGTAAGTCTTCAAATGCATTGTTAATCTGAAACAAACTCTATTATTCCTAAGTTGAACTATACCATGATTTAGCATTAGGCCTTGCGTTCGCCCTATCGGTCAGAAGGAAATCGTAAATAAAAATCATATAATATATAATATCAGCTTACTTATACTATGTATGTATGTACTAGTAGGTGTTATTGTTTACACAATTAAATAAAGGATATGACAACTTATTAATAAAAACAATCTTTTTTTTCCAAAATACATGCGAAATCAACTTTGAAAACACAACTTGCATACCTACTTATTCAAATATGTATTTCTAGGAAAATGTACTAAAGTGACAATACAAAAATCTTATGCAGTATTTATTATACAGATCAAATGCACTAAAAAACATCAATTTAACTTATAATTAGTATTCAGCTTCCTCACACCTAGCCATGGTGGAACTGCTATCACGCCATTGATGAAGCTGAATCTTACCCGTTTTTTCTTGCCAAACGTGTATGTCCGTACGCAGGTGGCTTCACACTGATTTCACAAGCGGTAAGGGTGGAGGGATACTGTATCTCCAGCTACTAGAACTTTCAAAACCACATAGCGCCGAAAATACTAAATATGGCCGTTTTAAATCACCTCGAGTCAATATGACTCAGCGTCATCAGCGGCGCCGGGGTAAGTTGTTACCACAAAAACCTTTAAAATAGACCATTCGAAGATATCAAAAGATTTTTGACCCCTATATAATAACAAATTAGGGTGAGTTACAGACAGCCCTCTAATAAATAAAACGTCAATTGCGAGTTGGACTCGCGCACCGAGGGTTTTGTAATTATAAGAGCTTGCTTCTTGCAAAATTTCATGATTCTAGGTCAACGAGATATATGTAGGTACGCTAAAGGTTTTAATCGCTTAGTAAAAAAATTTTTTTTGTGAATAAAATACAAATTTACTTTTTTTCGAAATTTTTCTTTTACCTGTTCTATAAGGCCCTGCATCTTGCAAAATTTCATGATTCTAGGTCAACGGGAAGTACCCAATAATTTTTGTGTGCATTGCACGTGATTCCCTTGGAGATTTCAATAAATATTTACCGTATTGGGCATAACGTCTGTAACTTTTTATTCCGTTGACTTAGAAGTTTGATTTATATCACGGCTTCAAGAGGTTACGGACCTGGATATTCGATGTTAATTTCAACTCAATAGCTCCACGCGTTTCTGAGAAAACAGCGCCGCAGCAGACGGATGGACAGACGGACAACAAAGTAATCCTATAGGGGTTCTGTTTTTCCTTTTAAGGTACGGAACCCTAAAAAGAACCGTTTTGCTGTCATTTCGTACAAGCTACATTTTATTAACCTCATTTCAAAGCGTTCTGTTCTTGGTCTTATGATATGTATACGTCTTATTAATTTCATGAAGTTTCTATTTTTCCTTCGTTTTATGATTTCATGGAGGTTCCTGAAGGAAACACAACCTTACATAGGTTGTGTTTCCTTCTGTGTATGAGGAAATCTATGGCGCGGTGGGCAAAGGCCCTCGTGCGGGTTCAATTCTCTCCTCGGGACAAATATTTTTACTAACTGTACATATTTTTTCCGGGTGTTCCTGATGTTTCATAAGTTTAAGCATCAGTTATCGACCATAATACAAACTCTGCTTAGCTTGAGGCTAAATAACGTTACGTGTAGGTATTGTTGAGCATAATATTTTTATGTAGGTAGTTATTCTCTGACGCAACTAAGATATTATAAGGATATCTGGCACATCTCAAGTTACAAATCTTGGACTGATTTTTATCGATAACTGTCAAAACGTCACGACTTGAACTTCAACTTCTTCTTTTTTGGCGCCGCTTGCAGACTTGACGCGTGCTTAAATCTGAGTAGTGCTCTTCTTCGGACGAAGAAAATCACCTCTCCGTCATCCTTCTAAAATATTCTATACTTCTTCACTTCATCACTACACATTATAAAACAAAGTCCTCCGCCGCGTCAGTCTGTCTGCCTGTTCGCGATAAATTTAAAAACTACTGAAAGCATTTTCATGCGATTTTCACCAATCGATAAAATGAAAACTGCATGCTTATTGTAATTTTTTTAACGGAATTTTCTTTAGAATTTACAAAAGTCATTAGGAATAGATGTTTTATCGAGGATAACCCACTTTAAAATTCAGACTAAGTATCTTGGTTAGCGGCAAGCACACCAGTTGTTGGAAAAGACTATTTAAAAATTTCACATTGCTGCTCAGTAGGGGAAGTATTCGAACTAAAATTGTAAACATAGCCATTTCCCCTCGTTAAGGGATTAAACGTTGGTGTTCTTCCAACACAAACTAGATTCGTAGTTAACCCGCTTACATTCATCATGAATAGCCATTTCCTTTAATTTTCAATAATGCATTTCTGTGCAAAGATCCTATCAGCAACTGAATTTGTTAGTGTAAAAATACAGGTTGGCATTTGTTTTTAAAGCTATCGGTGCTTTTTCCTTCACAAGAAAAGATTTATAATAATCTGAATATGCAGTTTTTGTTTTCTCATAAATCGAGGGCATTGAGATGACTCCTTTCACAAATTTTCTCTGACTCTCATGGTTTCTGATTTGACCATCCACTCCCATCTGAATAAGCCAACCTATATGTATGTACATCCTTTGTGCACGAGCGACAAAGTGTTAACGGCAGAGGAACTGTAGCCGTCGACTTTTGACGGCAGCCGTCAGCTATCGACAGTAGCACTCTGTCTGACTATCCACGCGTCGACGGCTGCCGTTGGCAAGTCGACGGCTACAATTACCTCTGCCGTTGGCACTTTGCCGCTCGTGTATATGAGCACTTACTTAGTATAGACATAACACTTGTTAAAATGACTAAATTCTCTATGACTAAATCACAAGAAAACAACCATTTTTTCTTAAAGTTTTCTTCAAAGTGACTGACAAGTGACTCACTGAAGAATGTGTGAATGTATGAATGAAAGAGTGAGTCAACAGACGTCAAAGAAAGAGTATTCATTCCCATTCAACGTCAGAAAGACACCAAACGGTCATAGAAACTTACTTTCCACCCTACTGAAGTTGCCGGTTACAGCTAGTTTAAAATATGTAGGTAGGCAGCTCTACCAAAATATTAGGCCGACAGTATAAGACCGTTTAAAATCATTGCTCAACTCAACAATGCGTAATTTATTGAGCTATTTTGCAAATAATCTGATACAATTTGTATAAGAGAGGCATTAGGTATTCTTAAAGTCTCTCTATGGGACAAAATAACTTATTAATAGCAATCAAGAGCCGAAATATAATAGCTCTGTTCTCTTTCCCGGCGGAACTTCAGCGATATTAAATTGAATTTACATTGGATTGTCTTCAGAAATGAGATCTCAACTGGCCTACAGATATAACATTAAAAGAATTAAAACGCGACTTATATAAAATTAAATTAATTTTGGACATCTGTCGTACACCCGGGGGTATTCGTAATTTGAAAGATTCCGTATTAATGAATAATTTAATTAATGATTTCAAATTCGTACAGAACACATTCGCCATTGGGTTTTCATTTCCTTTGTTCGTTTTAATTTTCACCTTGCTCTTGCTGCCTATTGTAAGAGTGAATGCATGACAGTCGGACTACCAGCCGTACTTTATACTTATGGCTGGTGATCCGACTAAGCAGTGGGACCACGAACCCTGTTTTTTCAAGATAAGTGGGGCCACGAGTATTACTGGGACAAAATTGTTGTAACCACGAGTCAGAAACCGTGACAACTACATCAGCACACATTTGGGTTTTTGCCATAGGTAAGCCCCATGCTTGGCAGGGGATTGATGATCGCAATGGAGGTAATGACCACCAACAGAAGCACGCTACTGTCCTTCTGGTAGGTGGAAAGTTTCCATAGACGACTCATACGTTATTCACTTGTTGAGTTGGTACATTGTTACGCCGCCGCTACCGTCAAGGCCAAGGATGACACCTACATAAAAAGGATACATAACATTGAATGCAACTAATGAAAGTGGGGGATGTTGGTAAGCATTATTTTTAACCGACTTCAAAAGAAGGAGGTTATCAATTCGTCTGTATGTCTTTTTTTTGTATGTATGTTACACGATATCTTCGCCATTATGGACCGATTTTGAAAATTATTCACTATTGTATAGAAAATTATTTCACTATACAATTTTTATCCCCCAAGGTATTTATCCCGCAAAACTTAAAATACATAAGTGTAAAAGTAAGGGAATTTGAAGTCGGTTTATCGTTTTGTAAAACATTTTTTAAAAATGTGGCATATATTACATTAAAACAGTGGAACGAAATAACTGCGTCTGTTTTACTCTAAGAAGTTAGTTATCAAATCCAGATTGAAAAAGTTCCTTCTGGGAATACGTGCTCCATCTTCGGCCATATTAAGCGCCGGTGGCCGGTGATGTTATTTTGGCATGCAATATTTCTTCAAATATAGCTGGTCTAACAATAAAAACTAAAAAATTATCGTGTCCACGACGACATTCCAATTTCCATGATCTTCTGGCGGTATATTCCAGAAAAGTGACACATAATTTCCACACAGTTCCCCTATGAATAAATTTGTAACATAGCGTGAACTATTTTTGTTCAGATATTGTGATGATGTTGCTACTTGATAAAATTATAACAGCGCTGTATTTTTGAATATGGGAGTACCTACTCATCCATCTTGTTATAAAATAACGATAGCTTAACTCAGCTAAATATAAACTCGTCACTAAAACAATATTGTTGCTAGAAATATGGAGAAAATACAGTGGTCCAAATGGGCAATTCTCATAATCGAATTGATATTTTTTAAAACTAGGTTCCTGGAGGTACGAAGACGATATATTCTCTAGGTGCCTTCTAGCAGTTTAAAAAACACGCACAAAACATTAGAATTTGAAAAATAACGATCTTACAGCTTGTTTGGCGATCACATACGATCTTCACTCTTCATTTTATTACATGACAAGCTCGAGAATTTTATTATCGGTGAATAGCGGGGAATCAAATTGATATTACCTTCTTTTACATCACGTTCGGTATCCAAAGTTTCCCAACGGAAGCTCATAACTAAAGTTTATGTAAATAAATAAATTATGCTGGACTATTCACACAGCATCATCTAGCCCTAAGCTCAGCAGCTTGTGTTATGATAAATTTTAACTGATTGGTTATACTAAGGGCTCATCGACACAGCATCCGTTTTACTGGATCCGTTTATTTTCCCTTGATGTGAACTCACTCCAACAACTACATACATAGATGTAGTTGTTGGAGTGAGTTCACACACCTGAATTGTTACCGGACCATTTTTTGCGGATTTTTAGATTCTGGAAATAATCGTTTACCGGATCAAGAATAATGTCATATATGTGAACTGGCTCCTACAACTACATACGCCACCACGGGAAAATAAACGGATCCTGTAAAACGGACGCTACGTCTATGATCCCTCAAAGCTTCACCAAAAGATAATTGGACAATTAGGCCGATTCATCGTTTTGCTTTGACATTTAATGTATGAAAACTTTTGTCACCAACGTCAAAACAACCGTTTAAAATATAAACCATCTGTTGGTGAACCTGGGTTTTAATACAAAATATTACGGTTAATAGATTGATTGTACCTAATAGATATGTGATACAATGCATTACAAGAACAGACATAGAATATCTGCAGATCATACAAACATTTGTCATGGGGAGGAAGTCGAACCTGCAACCTCCTGCTTCGTAGGTGGACCTTCACCCACTGCACCTAACAGGTCCTCAAATAAGTGAAAATACTATAATTTTACTCCCTCTTAATCAGTCTACTTTTCTCTCAGATTCTTATGAACTCAGAGTAATTGCCCAATTCGCTTGAAATAACATAAAACTTTTCAAAAGCAAAACACTTTTTGCCTATCGCGCGGCTGATCGGTTTTCCTATCCGTAAAGCCAGGTAATATAGAACTTTCTCGCAACGAAAATTACTTTCGTACAAAATTTCACCCCTTATCAAATTCAATTCGAAATCTGCAGATCCCGCAAACTTTCCTTGTAAGATTCTCTATTGAGTCTGATAAAAGTGCCACTTGATGTGTTTCTTTCACAAAAGGTTGTTTACCGCGATTGATTTTATCTTAATTTTTCGCTCGCCCATCAGAAAAGGTTGTCTGGCATAAATGCCAGACATAACGACAAATCGCTATCGAGAATTCAAGAGTGGTGGTTCAGAAAATTACATTTTCTCCATTTCCATCTGAGGAATCTGGAAAATATTGAAAATCAAGGCCAGGGAAGTTTATCTCTTCCCCGTTTCATCAACTTTTGGTAAAAGTTTAGCAATAATTTATTTGGTTTAGATTACGTCAATATTGGTATCTCTCGCGGGCGGGTAGCTGTGACCTTTTTCGCTTGATTTCAGTTTCGAAATTAAATGAAATCGTGATATTAATTTTACGATATTGCCTTTGTATTTATAAATCTCAGCTCAATTATCAACTTCAAGGAGGAAATTCTCAATGCGTCCGCCAGTTTTCTTTTTGTGTGTGTGTTACGCGATCGTTTCGCCAATTACGAACCGATTTTTTTTACCTATAGAAAATGATCGCGAATTGGTTCCATATATTTTTTAGCCCTAGGGAATTAGTATTTATACCGCAAGACTTAAAAACAAAATATATATAAGGGATTCTAAGTCGGTAATTAGGTTTTTGAAAATAACCAAATCATCACAATGACTGGTTACAAATACTTTACATGGCAACGGGCGTAAACAAGAGGTCTACCTACTTTGGAAAATAAATAATATTTCCAAACCGATTTTCATTATTCAGGAATTTGAAGTCGGTTTATGGTTTTTTAAAACACGCCAAATTATTGTGAATATTTGTGTTGTAAGAAAAACCAAATACAGTATTTTTTATCTAAGAGATGGGAAAAAAACATCAAACGCAGCGTAAATAAACTGATTATAGTGTTCTAAAAAATTAGGATCACTCTCCTTGCATTAGGGAAATGTTTCCCATACCTTGTAGATATAAATTATTCTAACGTATTCATGTAACGCTGGAAAAATGAAACAAATAAGTTAATTTTATTCAGAGAACACAGTATTATGACTTTCAACAAAATAAATTTAAATTGCATCAACTGGAGGATAATTGCGATTACACTGTTTATGCA
Organism: Eupithecia insigniata; assembly: GCA_947859395.1. NCBI lineage: Eukaryota > Metazoa > Arthropoda > Insecta > Lepidoptera > Geometridae > Eupithecia > Eupithecia insigniata. The sequence continues at coordinate 4,401,527 of OX401998.1, forward strand.
AATGACTGTAAAGAGGTAAGCCTTGTCGAAATCTACATAATGAACGAGATAATGAACCACGTCCTGCTGAAAACTCCTACTACGTCTACTCTTTATAACAATTTCAGGTTCCGAGAATTATGAAAAAAGTAATTTAATAAAGGTGAGTTTCAAAACAGAAAAGGAAACACATGTTATACTTACCTAGTTGGAACATGTGCTTCTCAGGATGCTTAGTATGAGTGTGCAAAATAAGAATACGAAAAAGTTAGATAGATAGATAGAAAACTCTTTATTGTACCACGCAAACACAAAATACATACAGAAGGAAAAGTTGACAGCAGTGAAGTACAAAGGATGGCCTTATCGGTTTAAGCGATCTCTTCCAGGCAACCTTGGGATGGATTGGACATAAAAGAACAATAAAGACGGTGGCGTTAAGAGTTACATAAGAAATAAAACAATAATAGTTATACCTACACTACGTACTATAATACCTACTTATCATAAACTTACACAAACAAAAAAAATAAGTTTGTTCAAATTGTTACACGAATAATAAATAATGTTGATGAAGCAGTTTTTTAAAGATAGACAGAGATTTTGCACTTCTGATATCCAGGACAAGAGCATTCCATAGACGGATAGCTTGTACAGTGAAGCATTTTTCATAGAAAGTAGTAGAGTGAGCAGGAACTTCTAAGACGAGGGTTTCAGAGGAACTCAAAGATAGAGAATGAGAGTCGGAGAGGAATTTAAAGCGCTATCTATATATTTCTATCTCGCTGACAGGTACAAAAGAGAATGAGACATATGAGACATATTCCGTAAAAATAGTCTTCATCAAAACTCTCAAAACCATTTGAAAACGAGCATACGATCAAGATTGTATGAAACAATTCAATCGCTGTCAAACTAAGAAAAATAGTTCCTCTATATTCGGTAGAGGCGCTGCAAGGTGCCAAATGTATGGAAGAAATCAATAAATTTTATCGCTATTGTAAACTACCAATGGCACAACCCATAGTAAGGGCTCTGCTCGTGATTAACGTGTAACCACAGATTAGGTAATGTTATGGTTTAACTAAAGGCCTCTTTGCATCATAAATATCAACCCGTTCACTTTTAAACCTACTGCGGTAGGCCTGGTAGGCCTCCTCAATTACACGCCTTCTTAAACTCTCCTGCGCTATCGTCCTTGTAGTAATGCAACATTTCGAGATAACCATCGACTCATAACGCCTGTTTATTCCTAGATGAAAACAACCTTTATACCCAAAATCGATACCAACATAAAGCCGGTTACAATCCTCTTTTATCTCGCAGAAAATTAGGCTCACGAGCGTGAATACCTAATCCCGTTAACACATCGGAAATCCCGCGCTCGACACAATAGCTACTTTATATTTCTCGCAAAATTATCGTCGTTTCACGTCCCAAGCGTTCGAGTGTACTTGAGCCATTCATACGATGCGCGAGAGCCTTTGCCTCAATAGAAATGTCGTCACGTGCAATACCCACGCTACGCCTAACCATCCACACTTGGATCTTATTGGTTTCCGCTTACTGGGATGGCTATTTAATATACATTGCTCTGCTCAGAGATTGTTGGAGGGTCGGCTGATGAGAACTTTATTGTCGGTGTTTTGATCGGTGTTCGAAGGGTTAAAATTATCTAAGGACTAGATGTCAGTCATGTTCTTTAATCTTGTTTTTCGATGTGATCGGCATCATCAAGTTTAAATAAGGTTAGAACAAAATAAACTTAACAGAGTAATGATATCAATGCCCTGCAAAATGCGGTGGTCATTTTTTTATTTTAGGATAAACCATGAGAAAATTGGACTACATAAAAATTTGGATATTCCATTTCGTGGGATGTTCGTGGGTTATAAAAATCAAACTGTGTTAAAATGTTACCAGCGCCAATGTGCACCAATAAAAATTTTCATCTGCTTCGGAGCTTTACGTTACGAGTAAACCTACATTTCACCAGCAGAAATGGCTTTTCTGATTTTCCTATCTGAGCATGTGCTTATTCTTGTAAAATATTGTTACGAAATAAAAACAGCTGAATACGAAAGCGCTGCTACAAATTTTAGATGAATTTACATTTATTGGATCCGTTTTTATTAATTCGGAGGAAATTCTCAAGTAGACACGTGCGTAAGTAATCAAAATATACCTTTATTTTAGTTTTTTGTTGGTTTGATTTATACATTAATTTTGTACAGAGTAGGTATAAACATATAATTGGACTATTTAATAAATATAATTCAATTATATGTTTTTTTTTAGAGTCAACGCAAATATAAATAATTAACGAAGACTCTGAATAAAACAATATAGCAACGTGAACTCTATATTGCCTTAGTAGCTGACCCGCCCGCGGCTACACCCGCATGAATTAAGAAAAATATCCCACCATGCAATGTTCTTATATCTCAATGGGATTAGGTAGCGTTTCGATGAAAGCTCCCAGGCAGCTTGACTGTTTCCTACACTTCCAATAATTATCGTTATATTTCAACCAATTTACACAAACCCTTGACAAATTATATACCTAAACCTCCCTCCTCCATGTATTGCTGAATGCTGCATAAAAAGTTGTTTAGTCGTTTTTTAGTTTATCGTGAACAGACAGATAGAAGCGAACTTTGTTTAATAATATTTATAAAACAATACCGAGACTGTTTTCCATCATCACCATCATCATCATCAGCCCATACACGTCCACTGCTGGACATAGGCCTCCCCGTACGACGCCACAAATAGCGGTCCTGAGCCGCCTCCATCCATCGACTCCCTTCGACCGCTACGATGTCGTCGGTCCATCGAGTGGATGGTCTCTCATGTAGGGGGGGATTTGCCATAATCACCACGCTTGGCAGGCGGATTGGTGATCGCAGTGTTGGTGTTTAAAAATACTCAGAAGGAAGCTGCTGCCCTTCCTCTGGTAGGTTCCCTTAGTCGGCTTTTACGACATCCACGGGTTGAGTTGAAGGGGTCGATATTCGTACGCCGCGACCCCAGGGCTTATTCTGTTTTCCATACCAAACCAGATTTTCCACTTAATTAAGGTTTTTCACCAAAAACTAACATAGCTGTGCAAAGACCACAACATAATACAGCTTCTTCTACGTTTTACAATTTTATTATTATTGAGTTCTACATAAATACTGAATGTATGGTATTTTGTTAAATTTCAATAACATTGTAGGAGATATTTAGTCCAATATTTTTGAAACCAAAAATAAAATATGTGGAGTATTATTATAAAATTTGTACAGTAGATAGTGTGCCATAGCCTAACAGGATAACAGACCAATAGCTCGACGGTTATTGTAACCCTGCAAAGCCTCGGTTATTTCTAAGAATTTACAACAAGATTTTTTATGGTTTGCCACTTGTTTCGACCTACTTTCTGTTACATCCTGTATATTAAAATTACATTGTGGTTTGGAAAATAATGACTAGGGTACATTTTACTCACTTTATCCAGAATAAATTTTTGATATTACAAAAAAAAACTTTTTAAAGACAAGCTTTTATATCATCTCGTACCAAATTGCTGGGGAAGGCAGATCCAACGAACGACGTGGTTAAGTCGTTTTGTATAGGAATTCCTATGGCAATTATTGGACCAGCTCGATGGTACCATGACATTGCATTGTCACGGAACTTAAATAAATATGCCTTTCAGCTCAATCGGTTTAGGAGAACTGGTCTAAAACGCAGTTCCAAGATTTGTCCTACACAAACTAACTGGGCAAATAAGTAAAGTAAGAAAGTAAGTAAAAGCTTGTATAAAGACAACTATAATTATAGGTACCAATATATATTTAATAATTATATATTGAGGAGAATAAAAATATTATTTTATGAATTAAGTTTTCAATAACATGAAAATATCAGTTCTTATTTTTATATATTTCTCCACAGCAACACCAGCGGAACAAACGGTGAATACGTTAATCTCACCTAATTGAGCTATTTGAGGTGGAAAACATTTTAGAGTTTGATGTTTTTACCGACTTCTAAAAAAGATGGTTCTATGTTCGGCTGTGTGTATTTTTTTATGTATGTTCGTTGATTTATCCTTCATATGGATGAACCGATTTGGATTATTCTTTTGCAGTTATATGGAGAAAGATCCCGAGGTGGTTCGATAAATAAATTTGAAGAAATACATTTTATTTATAAGGGATTAATATTTATCCCGCAAAACTTAACAAACAGTTTAAAACTAAGGGATTCGAAGTCGGCATTGCGTTTTTACCCGACTACCGAAGGATGAGGGTTATGAGGTTGACACCCTATAATGTATGTATGTAGCCAATTTTTACAACTAAGGTCTTATATGATTCGTCTTAATAGCCCGATGGTTAAAGGCTATGTGATGTCGGATAAAAATTGGGGTCTAAAGAGATATTAGGGTCTAAGTAAGGATCGAAAATCTCAATTTTAGTAAATATGCTCGTGTGTGGTATCGTTGCAAAGGCCTTTATTTGTACTTTCCAAAACTGTTTTTTTAAACTATTGTGAGGTTAACGATTCTCAAGCTATTTGCTGATGCAAAAAGGTGTAAAAAGGTTCCATCTGAAAACCAGCGCTACCTTGCATTATGTAAGGTACCATTAGCTGAGATGGAACCCTTTGATCTGCACACCACCGTCACAGCGCGGAGCATACTCCGGTAGCTCACATACCTATTTATTGGAAAGAATAATGTTGTACCTACCTGTAATAATATAATCACAGTACCTACCTACCTATACATAGTAACTTTTTGCTATTTATTTGCTTTACTGTGTTGTCAATTTGTTCTTCTAATGTCTTTTTTTCTGATATTATCTTCCGTTTTCTTTATCCTATAAGTGGGTAGCTAACCTACTGCTTTATTATTAGAATTTAGAATTATATTTTTCTCATTCAGGTAATTTTGTATTACACCTTTCATTTATTATTTCTAATTAAGTGCTATATCTGTGTTCGTCAATAAATTTTTTCTCTATCTCTAAAAAAATATAGTTCAAAACTAAAACCAGATTACATAAAAGTCCTAAAGCGTTAACCTATTGTTCTTATCATTTTCTTTTAATACTTAGGTAATTGGAGTATAGATAGATAGATAACTGTATATTGTACCCCACAAATACAAAATACAATACAGAAGGAAATGTTAACAAAGAAGTATAAAAGGCGGCCTTATCGCTTTAAGCGATCTCTTCCAGCCAACCTTGGGATGGAATGGACATAAAAGAACAATATAGACGGTGGCGTTTGTGTTTAATGAAATAAAATATAATATAATTATACCTAGGAACCCTAGGGTACAAGTATGAACGTAGGCCTCCGACTACCTAAGAATCAAAAGAAAATGATTAAGACAATAGGTGAACGCTTGTTTGAAGACAGGTGAAGACTTTTATGTAGTCGGGTTTTAGTTATAATTTTTTTATTTTTTTTTCAAAACAATTTATTATTTAGATGCAAAATGGACGTCACTAATGTTGGGTTGATAATATTTTATGTAGTCGGGTTTTAGTTTTAGTTTTAATTTTTTTTTTTTCAAAACAATTTATTATTTAGATGCAAAATGGACGTCCCTATGTTGGGTTGATGATATTTTAATATAATATTCCTCCAAGCTACCCTTACTTACTCACACTAAAGAGTCCTGTATTCACGTCATAATAAAATTTCGTTTATGTTGAAATGCGTCAGGTAACCGAGCCCAGGGCTATATTGCCCGAATGCCATATCCCTGGTATGGCATTTTCGGGGCATCTGCTATATTAAAAGCATGAAACGAGTAAAAGGTAAACTACAAAATAGTCTCGAACGTCAAACGCATGTTAGAAGCTTGCAAAATTTTTAGCTAAATTCGGAAATAGTTGGACTGTATTTTGGACTGAAGTTTGGATTATAGAACGGATTGATATTGGTAGGTATGACTGACTAAAATTAAAATGCGCTACCGATAGCGCATTTAAATTGTAGTCACACCAAAATAGCGAGGGCACGTTGAAAATTCAATAATCTTTATTTTTAAGAGCAACAGAGATTTCTAGGTATACATTTTTAGGATTGCTATAGGATAAAAGTAAAAGCATGGATATTGACACACAAAACAACACTTTATTTCCAAGTCATAGGAAATTTGCAGGCAATTGAGCAGATTCGCAACTGGATAGTACACCAACAACATGGTATTAATTATGTCTATGACATAATTAATACCATGTTGTTCATTTATTTGCATCCTTTTATTCAAAGATAACTTTTTACAGTCTCCTGTAAAACTCGATGTAAAATCAGTTACCTTGCAACTGCCACCTCATAATTCACACGTCCGTTCCTAACCATCCAGAATAAACAAGTGTCTCGAGAGCACTAACAGGACAAAGACTTACTGATAAGGAAGGAAACTTATATTGGCTCGGGAACCACGTAAAATATAATCACGGATAATGAAGTCTTCACACCAAAGTCGGCAACGCCGCCAACACAATGAAGAAATTTAAAATTTCACTTTGAAGAAAATAATTTAGGTATAAACTCTATAAGTTGTTTTTATTAACATCTTTCTGTTGAGCCGGCGGCGTGAGACGGAGTTACTTTCACTTTTATAATTTTGGTACGGATAGTGCAAAAATATTGCTCACTCAACTCAGGCTCCTTTATATTATTAGTATGGAATAGATAGTGCAAAAAATTGCTCACTTAACTCAGGCTGCTTTATAATATTGGTATGGATGGTGCAAAAATATTGCTTACTCAATTCAGGCTGCTTTATAATGTTGGTATGGATAGTACAAAAATTTTCCTCACACAACTCAGGCGGCCACCACCGTAGTAAGTTCGTAGAGGCAAAGCAAGAACAATCATGTTCCTAACAATAATTTCAAATGGCTGTAACTTTATCGAAGTTTAATCAATCAAACGTGAAGCACTTCTATTTAAAATAAGCTGTGGGTCAAATCGATGAAGGTGACCCCGACCTCCCAGCTTCGTTAGTAAGTCGGAGCATAGAATACCCTGTATAAAAGACAAAACATTTGCCCCAGAAGTTGGAAATAAATAATTGAAATCCTTAAAATTTTGATATCAGTCTAAATCTGACCTATAAAATGAGCAATAAGTCGTTTCGCCCCGTGGTCCGAATCGACCTATTTCAGAAGATACCTTGGGCCATTTGCACCGTTGTTATAAACAGTACGGTGCGAATGGTCCGATTCAGAAACAGTACCTACAAGGGCAATTGGCACCGCGCGCGTTTTCGCGCGGAATCGCTCGTGATGCGAAACGACTAAAGACCCGAAGAGTTAGGCTAACGAGAAGAAAAAATAACAATAATCTCTACGCTAATAACAGCTTTAGGAAACTATGGTAGAATTATGAACGATACCAGCATCCATACTTTGTTTTGAAATATTAGGAGTAATGTAATGGTTCCATGAAGCAAAATTTTACGACCGACTTGATGTGGTTCGTAGCAGTTGGGAGTAACTTTTTACCCTTTTAGATTCTGCACCTGTGCCGTTTAAATTATGAAAATATTTTATAATTTACCTGCCACGTTGAATCTGCCTCGTGTCTACGATGTCTTTCTATTTTTACCTAATTATTATGAGGTAAACGATACTAAGTAAAGGTATTTCTAGATATTTATGCTTATATTTAAAAAACAAAAGCTTTGCCAAAAATATCTAATTTTGGCAAAGCTTTTGTTTTTATAATGACTACCTTATATAACCAAATACGATATTTTTAACGAAAGCTCAGATAATATAATCGTTAGCAAGATTAAACGGAGAGAGCACTTTTATAAATAACTATTGTTCTAATAATATTGTTTAAAATTGTTTGAAGAACGTTATCCGATATCAGAACAAGGAAACCTCTCTGTACAAAAACATGTCGGGCACCAAAATTAGGCGTCTCAAAATAAAAATATGGTGGAGAATCAGATGGACTTACATCAAAGAAAAGATATAGCCTTTTGATTTTTACATCCTGCTTGCTGCACTGCTGAAAATTCCGGATAAAGTACGTACAAGGACAGGCTGAAATGGTCACATGAGTGTCGGAGCGTGTGGTTTTCAGCAACAAGCCTTATTTTTTGTCTAAAAATATGTAAAAGTTACAAGCACAGGAATGGTCAAAAGTATGATTGGCCGAATTCAATCGAATATTTTCGTGAGTAAAATACTAGCTGCAGCTTCGCATGCGCTTTTCATGTACCCTATATCAATCCCCGGATACCTAATAAATACCTCCTTGCCAAACTTCATTAAGATCCGTTCAGCCGTTTAGGGGTGAAAAGGTAACAGACAGACAGACAGATAAATAGGCAGAGTTACTTTCAAATGTATAATATAGTAGGATAGTTCGGAAAAATTGGTGAAATGGACTTGGTGTCGGATGCAAAAAAATTGTCAGCCCTACCCGTGTCTCTTTACAAAAATTATTTGATATGAAATTAAATGATTTGATAATCGAATGAAAGAAAAGAAAGAAAGAAGAAAGAAAATCAACAACAAAAACACATTAAAATATAAGAACATTAATATACTTACTATAAATTAATTCTAACTAAGTGCCTCCAGCATGTGAACCATAAAATTACAAAATGAAAATGACATTATTAATAATAATTTCATTTTCATTTTGTAATTTTGTTGTTGTGAACTTAGTAAACATATTTTTTTTTATATTTGCCAAAATTTGTACACGTAATACGTTTGTAACTTGTATAATTTTGCCTGTTCTGCTGTACCTGCTGATCTAAGATAAATAATAGATTCAGGCGATGGATGTCCGCAAAGTAACGCCTGAATCTACTATTTACGTTTGTAACTTCTAAGCCGACAAAATTGCAGAAGATAAGCAGATACTTACAAGAGAGTTCATTCCATTCAAATCTTCAAAATCTTCTCATGTTACTATTAGGACTTTCCATCAAGCTAAATTTGATAGGTACCTACTACCTACCTTTGTAATGCACGATAGTGGTTGTGACGTAAAAATCGACCCCTCGCATCTAAGACCGTGGATGTCCTTTAATTTCTTTAATTCTTTATTGTACACAATAAATTTTATCAACTTATCTAATAAGATTATGTATGTATGTATGTACATAGGCGAGCTCGTATAGCGATGTCGTAAGATGCGACTGAGTGAACGTGCCAGAGGAAGGACATCAGTTTCCTTCTGTGTAATTTAACACCTCTGGTGCGATCACCAATCCGCCTGCCAATCATGATTATTATGGCAATACCCTCCCTGTTTATAAGGCACGTTCAGCAGTGGACATCATTGCTGATATGTTAGGTAGGTATCTCTATAATCCAATTAAAAAACATATGGATATTTTTTGTATACAAAGGGGATACAAAACCCAAGAAATATTGGTATTATTTAACGACATTGGTATCATCGAAGCAAAACACAGAAACTTGAAACAATTTTGGTTTTGAAAGCTTTCATCCATCATTTATTGATCTCTATTATTATACTCATTCGTTTTCGAATTCTTTAAACATTTTTGTTGGAACAAAACATGTGAGATTATGCGTTGTTAAAGTATGTGTTCTAGTCTTTAGTGATAAGTTTGATTTTACCTTGTTGTTTTCTGTAATTGTTATCAAGTTTTGTTAAGTTTTCATTCATAAATATCTTTGTTGACATAAAATACAATATCTTGGATTCTAAGTCGGATTATAAATTATATTCCACCCCGCCTTCAAATTGAAAGTTCCAGCCAAGAATCCAATACTTAGCCCTAGTTCAGTATTTGCCTTACCCGCGAATGCACTAGTTCACAAGTGAAGTTCATGAGTTTCTGCAACTTGGACAGTTTTCAATTACTGGAACTTAGTTATGGCTGGGTTAAATGCACCGCATGTCAGGCCTGTCAGCGGCTATTCCGGAAGTTCCATAATCTTTGCTTCTTGTTCCGTTTCCTGCGTATAATGAATGAACTTCAATTTCTTAAATTATTATGAATATTCTTAAATTCTTTAGTGTATAACATCATAAATAAAAGTTAACAATTTGAAGTCGGTATTTAGTGTTTTTTTTTAATCACTATATTCTCAATGTTTATCAATCCACACTTATAAATTGTCATTATAACAGTAGGTTTGCTGTAATAAAACTCTTTTAGGGTTAAGCTCGCCTTTGTACATGTATTGGACATGATAATTTATAAGTGTGTATTGATAAACATTGTTATGAAGAACGTGATTTAAAAAGCAATCTAAATACAGACTTCAAATTCCTGTTTTTTTTAGTTTTTCAGTACAAATACTTATCCCTCGGGATTAAAACTTATTCAACCACTTTAGGACTATTTTCTACATAATAGTGAATGAATTTTCCAAATCGCTCCATCGTACAAACAAAAAATTTCCCAAGGCGGGAATCAAACCCGCAAACTCCTGTGTCGCAGTAGGACCTTCGCTCGCCGCCGCGCCACGTCTCGGTCGTTATGCCAGGGCGTGCCTGGGGATGCAGCCCCAGTCAGCCCGATAAGTATGTAGCGATCGGTCGGTAATCATTATCTATTTTACTTAAATTGCGAGTAGTTAAAAATAATAATGCGTTCGAACTTCATTTATCCGCTCTATGATTGCGGTTTTCTGATAAGTTTGCGACATCTCAATTTACAATTTTGCACTTTTTACTGGTAGAAGATCTGCATTTAGCAAAAACATCGGTATATACAGCAAAAGTTTTCGTGAACAGTTAGCGATCGGTACTTTATGATCGCTAACTACATACATATGTCGATGTCGAGACTGCACCTGGTCTGTCTAATGCTAGCGATGTTTTAAATTTGATAAAGCTAATGGGGTAATAAAAAATTTAAACCATTTCTTAGTTATTATTACATTTATTTCGGTATAAAAACATCTTATAATAATCTCGTATACATTACACACTGAGGTAAATACATACATTACCTAACAACTACCTACTTGGTAAATTCTTTAGTCTTTTTGAGCAATTTACAGTTTACAAATATTTAGATATATGTATATTTTCAACTAAAAGAATATATTTAAAGCTATGTGTGTGCCTATTATAGGAGTATAAAGCTTTCCATATTATTAGAAAAGACGGTTTGTCAGTTGGTAGCTTCACTAAGTTAATAACTGGATGTTTACCATGATTTGAGTTTTGAGTTCTCCAATATTTCGGCACAGTTACATGCACCATGATCACGGAACAACTGAACTGCGTTCTATAATGAAACCGGTGGTAGTGTTAACATTCGTAGCAAAAGACATAGAAAGAAGGTACATCGATATAGCTGCTATAAAAACTAACTCGCAGTGACTTCAGTTGTTCCGTGATCATAGCGCATGTAACTGTGCCGAAATATTGGAGAACTCAAAACTTAAATCATGGTAAATATCCCGTTATTAACTTTAGTATCTTATTATCTTTAGTAACATAGACAAGTCCTGCACGGTGTTATCAGAAGTGCCAAGCGTTTACTCAGCGCCTTAACGCCCTGTATTCAGATTGCCGCACCCAACTTTGCAAAAGCAAAGTGACCACTGGCAGGTATCTTTGCTCAACTGAAGGCTGTTCCGTCCAACTGCTATTTTTCTATTTCCATACACGTGGGACTTGCAGCAAGTTCGCCAAGTCATTACAACTTGCAGATGTAAATATGCGCGAGCATAAAAACGTTGAATGTCGCTTACACAAGAAAACTTCTGCAAATGGATCAGTGGATACTTCGCATAACTAAGCGTAGAGACCTACATAATATGTCTAGGATTATAAACCTCCCATAATATTATTTGATTCTGTGGACCTTAGAAAAACTTTAAGTAACTACGTTTAACTTAAATTTCCGTAACTGTTACATAGATAAGAATAAGGTAACTCAAATTTCTATTGAGCGTCCACACCACACAACTAACTAAAATACATCGTATATGTTCACTGCTGAACATAGGCCACCCCCAAACGACGACGCCATGAATAGCGGTCCTGAGCCGCCTCCATCCAACGACTCCCTGCGACCGCTACAATGTCGGTCCATCGATTGGAAGGTCTTTCCACACTCCGTTTACTAAAACACATACACTTAACTAAAGAACATTCATCATTAACACTTTCAGTACCCATGACATGACGCAGAGCCGGAACACGAGCTCTTGGCAGTGCACTCGCGGTGCGCCCTTTTGGGTTGCACTGCTAAGAATGGGCAGTGATGCCTTTTAATCAATCACACAATTTTTATTTACATATTACCTACCTATTGGTTACATGGTACGTACACAAAAGAATATGCCTTTCCCATCCATACCAAATCATAACCCACTCAGCCCAAAATACCTCACTAAAATACCTAATATATTCCAAATTTTGGTTATGAATCCAGTTTTGACTGACTAGTGTTTCTCGAAGCATCAGATTCGGCTGCTCTTCTAACGTTGTCGCTGATCGGTGGACGAACTGTAAAAGAGAAATAAACAATGTAAGTCTTATTTTGCTCTTCTTATAAATCCAAACGGCACGGAAAGTGCATTATCTATTGTTTTTAATAAACACAGTTATTAAAAAACAATTACATTAATTAAAAGAAAAAAATTACATAAAATACTCAATATAAATACAAACAGAATTTCAATTAATGAATTAATATAAAGACAATATAATAACGTTCACAAAATATAAAAAACCTGTTCAGTCATTTATATGGCATATCATTTTTAATGTGTGTGCTAGACAATAAGGATCAAAAATTATTTGACTCAGCGACTAGCGAAGTATGTTTTAGCCTCCATTAAGAAAAGGCAAAAGCATGTTTTTATTTATGTTAAAGTAAATTTCACTTACCAAACCTCCTAAGAAGAATCTTTTCTATTCCGTGTATTGGAGACTCAAAAGTCAAACACAGGATTATGGCAAGGAAGAAGGTTAGCGCAATATGAGCTGTCGCAGTCGCCGTCTGAAATATTTAATGTTTGTTTTTAGTTGTGTAAAAAACGAATTAATTATTCTTATTGTTACTTATATAGTTAAAATAAGAAATTCTTTTTCCCCTGATTTAAGGAAGCGGCTACTAGATTTGGTATGGCCCAGGAGGTGAACGGAGGGTAAAGCAAATCCACATGTAGGCCAGACTACAACTAGCCTTGACTGGCGTTCGAGGGGTTAAGCTAGAAATGTCAAATTAATAAAACAACTGACTCTTGTGAATTGGGCATTTGGGCGGACTGACTTAATGAAATTATTAGCAAGACACGCTGTCTTAGTGTCGTCAGAAAATTAATTAAATTAAAACTTCTATTCATAATCAGCGACTAAATTATTCATATCCCAACCTTGAAATGAGTAAAACAAGAGTCTAATCAGCGTATACCCAACTTTTATTCTTATTTCCTGTTCAAATCTTAATCACAGAATTGTAAAAGTTCCCGGGAAATTGAACGATCTCCTTTTATCAGCCCTAGAACTCGGGGAGATAAGACTTGAATGGGACGACATCGTTCGGCAGAATTTAACTACGGAACTTCGAACAACATCAAACCAAAGAAATTGTCGAATCCAACCGCAGAATGCAAAATTAACCAAGTTTTTTGGTGCAACGCCAATTCAATTTACTATAAAACTGTTGCAATGGTAATCAAGTCGTAATGGTAGGTTACATTGTACTTTCTGAGTTAAGTTGATTGCTTTTATTTTTAAACTTGCTTCTGACAGCAGTTGCGCTCACTTGGCAGGTTACTACTAGTTAACTACAGTTACTAGGCTTGAGGCGTATTTATCGTCACTGATAAAAAAAGTCACAGATATAGAAAATTGGCGGTATATTAGTGACAGAAACTAAATATATCTGTGACTACCTACGCAATAAATCGCTTCAGCTAGTTAATATCGCTTCTATATTCTCTCTTTCATAATATCACTAAGTCAGAATGAGGCATACCTAGTATTTTATACTTGGAAATTTGAAATGTATACCGAAATGTAATAGTTGTTGAAGACAATACCGTTTAAATTTATTCGGTTAATCAACATGCTACTGTTACTTACTCAGTCATCGCTACAATAAATATATTATTCCATCAGTAAAACAATGAATTTGTACGATTGGTAGAAATACTAGCTAGTATTTTGTCACAGGTATTTGTCATAGATATTTTGAAGTCACAGTAACGTAAGTTACAGGTATCAGATTTTGCCTAGTATAACCCAAGACTAGTAGTCACCTATCTGGATAATAGTTTAAACCTTACAGGAATTATCCCTGAGAACTTATTCACTGATAGCTAAGTACACTGTACATATTTAGCTAGGTGAAGAAGTTCTCATTATTGGACCAGACGTTTCGGAAATTACCTCCTACATCCTAACTTACAAACTTTGCCTACACAGGGTGCCGTATTGGAATCGAGGCAAAGATATAGCGGTGAAGATGGATCATATTTCATGTTTAGAACATAATTATTTACTTAAACATCCCAAGCAAATACAAATTATATCTACCTACAGGGTGGCGCAAGAGTAATTTCATTGTGGAATGCGCTTAAATTTTTGCAAATGGCGTCAAAATATGTCACTGTGCTTTGTCACCTATATATGTGTAAACAGAGCGAGAATCAGTTGTCAACAAACCATAGACACGCCTGAAGAACCAACCACCTTTGGGGCTTTCTTAGTTCTCACGTTTACCATAACAAATAACCAACTTAGTAAGTCATCTTGGTTTCAAATTGGCGAGTTCTTCTTCAATGTTAGCTTTATATGGGTTTGTGGTTTGTAGTGTTAAACGCGAGATTTCAAAAAACTCTAAAGGAAAAATCTATTCTGGACGGTCAGTCCAAATTTCCAAAACGGGAAAAGCACTCAGCCCAGAAATTGATAGTTTTTTCTGGTATGTATGCCTCCACGGCTTGTTTAAAACAAATTATCTATCCGTCTTAATTATAGATATTAAAGCATAGTGTCATTTGACGCCATTTTTAAAAAACTAAACCACATTGTGACATTTTGGATACTTTTGTTAACTCAGCCTACACCTCAATCAGCCCGCGCGGGCCGAAATGTTCACTACAAAATATGACATTACTTATGCGCCAACCGTTATTTAATTAGGCATTAAACTATTTACGGAAATCATTTAGAAAATATGCTAGAATACATACCACCGTGAACAGCGTGATGTGAGCCGGATGCCTCAGTTGCCCAACGTAGTACAACTCAACAATTCCATTCACTAAATAGGCGCAAAAGGTTAACCTGGATACTGGGACCAGGAATTTCCACGTCAACAACTTGCTTAGGACGCCTGGAGTGGAAACAAAACAACAGTATAAGCAAATGGGTATTGTTTTCTTATTCTCTCCAGTGCACATGTGGATTTTTCTGGTTGGAAACTTTTACGAGCAAAGCGGAAAATGCCATTTTGAAAAGATAGCAGAGTTTTAAAGTTTAACAACATTAAACAATAATTACATCTATTTCCGGCTCGTTTTTTAATGTCTTAAAATTTTACCTCATTACATCAGCTAGATTATACACAAAAAAGGCGTGAAACGCTTTTACATATCACTGGTTCTATGCACTTTATATGATAGGCTGTTCTCATTTTCTAGACACTACAAAGCGTCAAGACAAGGCGCTTGGCGCAGCTGAAAGGGTCTCATCATCAGTCTATATTAGTCTACTATTATAGTATACTGCTAGACATAGGACTCCCATAATGAGCGCAATCGTGCCCTGTCTTCAGCTTGCCACATCCAGCATCTGTCTGCACTCATTCGTAGGTCGTCTACCGTCCAGGTTGAAAGGCAAAAGGCTTTGCTTACCTCCATTTCCCGTAGCACAAGCTACAATCAGCCACCCGTTACAGATACCCCAAGCTAGCTTATGTAGTGATATGTAAGCAGCTGCCTCGATATTGTCGTACCGGTACCAGTCTTGATAGAATATTGTCACTGAAAATGTCACTACTGTCCCCAGAATGACACTGATGATCCAACCGAATGTTTTCATTCTGTATGAGAGTTTGTAGCTGAAAACATACAAGAAATTCTAAAATAACATTAATAAAGACAGGTAAATTCCTATAGAATACGAGGACGTGGGGCCGCGGCGTACGAATATCGACCCCTCCAATTCAACCCGTGGATGTCGTAAGAGCCGACTAAGGGAACCTACCAGAGGAAGGGCAGCAGCTTCCGTCGGAGTATTTTTAAACACCAACACTGCGATTACCAATGCGCCTGCCAAGCGTGGTGATTATGGCAAAACCCCCCTACATGGGAGACCATTCACTCGATGGACCGACGACATCGTAGCGGTCGCAGGGAGTCGATGAATGGAGGCGCCGCAGGACCACTATTTGTGGCGTCGTACGGGGGAGGCCTCTGTCCAGCTGTGGACGTGTATGGGCTGATGATGATGATGATGATGATGATGATGATGAAATTCCTATATAATTATCGTTTTATGATTCGTACAATAAAACCTAGAACTGGTAGTGTACACCATGTGGAAACCTAAAATATATTATTGAATATAGTTTTCTTGCGGAATAAAATAATATTGTAGTAAGGGCCAACGTATAACAATGATGAAAATTGTATCTAATACAATTCGTTAATCGTCAGATGCCTTGAAAGGCCAAGGGTGTACAACTGCGCTTATTGTGCCGTGCTGAGATAAAAATCTGTGTCAGAGAATTTCTTAAGGTCCTAAGTGATTGTCATCTTCGGAAAAAACGGTAGGTTCCGTGGCTTTATTATCCAGGGCCTGGAAGTTGGCAGGAAGATAAGGATCATAATTTTACAAAACCATGAGAAGTTATTAATTACATCTAAATAGTGTTTTTAAAAGTTAAGCACTAGTTACTATCTTCTGAACGCAGTTTCGCACGCCACACATGTAAGTTCTTTTTCAGTAGTTTTGTCACGAAAAAGTTACAAACGTCCACACGTCCAAACTTTAGCTATATAAGTATATTGATAGTTGCATATCAATTTAGGAAGACGCCTTTCAAATTCAATAGAGCAACCGACTTCGACAATATTGCCCTTTGCTTTTCGTATTTCCATAACGTATCTACTTTCCACATAAGATAATTAAAAAGTGTTAAAATTCAAATTACTTACTCTTGAGTTTGTATCCGATGTAAAACATATCCAGTAAGCAGTCCCATAAAGTAAATAATCATTTTCATGTGTGTTTTTATGTAAGCTTCTTGGAAGTAAAAGTTGGACGCGATGTCTGTGAATTCTCTGTTGATAAAACGAAAAGCTAATTAGTATAGTACGTACAACTTCCTTTGAGATGTAAACTCATTTATGTTCTAGATCTACTTACAAACATTAAGAGGGATTAGGTTTATTGTTATACGAGTAATTGCTGTTTTAATTAGGTAAATAATCATTAACTTTGTGAAGTGAGGACTCGCAGTAACTCGATGAAGTCGCTGTATTGTAATAAAATTGTAACAATTTGCGATCAAATTCTTTGTGAATTTTAACACTTTGATAGAAACTGATCCTCAAAACCTCTCGTAAAGTGAAGCATTGGTAAAAAAGTCTCCTAAGATGTTCGTAATTATTTTTAGGGTTCCGGATTTTATCTTCTGTTCCTTTAGTTGCCTACTACAATAACTACGCACAGACTGAGCTACCGAGAAATTCTCTACGTTGTTGTCAGTTCAGTACGGTATTATTACTGCCTACTTTTTTGTTGTTAGGCCTATTTTAACGTAAGCACTTTTCTACCACCTTATTAAAGAACGAATTGTATAAAAAAACACAAACATCTACCTAAATGCACATATAAAACATCTCTTTACTGCTTAACCTTTAACAGACGTTCTAAGTGTGTACGAAACACATTATAATTTTATGTTTAGTAGAGAACAAATATTCTATATTGATTTATTATTTTATGTGATATAGAATAGCTAACGGGGTAAGTCAGCTGACTTACAGAAAAATATTTTATATTTGATTGTAGATTTTTGTACTTTTATAAGTAATTAGTCGACCGATTTGGCGCGGTGGGCGAAGGTCCGCCCGCGACGCAGAAGGTTGCGGGTTCGATTCCCGCCTCGGGACAAATATTTGTACGATCTGCAAATATTTTTTCAGGGTGTTCTGGTCGTTTTTCTACGTATAATTAAAAAAAATCTATGTAATATATTGAATTATGTATATCAGTTATCTAGTACCCATAACACAAGCTCTGCTTAGCTTGGGGCTAGATAATGCTGTGTGAATTGTCCAAATTTATTTATTATTTATAGTTCCTCTACTTACAATAAAATAGAGCCATATATTCAAAGGGCTATAGAAACTCACTTGGCATAAAACAAAAATGTGGGATCTAGGCTATCCCTATAAGTAATCACAGCCGGAACGACTAGAGAGACGATGACAGCCAGAGACAGCAACGCCGGGCCCATCCGCCGCCACCGCCAAAGACTGAAGATAAAGATGGGTGCTACGAAGAACAACTGTGTGTCTACAGCAAGGTACCAAGACTGGAACATGCACTGAAAGAGATAAACACATGTCTGGTTGTTTGATTTTTAAATAACATCCCAAGAAACTATGAGTACTTTCTAAATATAAGGAACATAGTGTAAGGTTCATTGCCACAGAAAGCCTAGACTTGAGCAATGAGCATATTGCCTACACATGCTCAAGTATAGGCTTTCATAAAATACTGTTTACTCTAGTAAAAAGTATTTATAGTATTTTTATGATGGACGTGTTTTATGTTTTAATTAATTCTGTCTGAAATTTCATGACTGACGTCTGCAATTTTACACACATAAATAAAGCTGACTTCGAAACGTTTGTCTAACAGTTGTATGTATCCTAAAATATTCCAAGTTTTAAATGACATTCATATTCCTAACAAGATTAATGACATCTCAAAAAAAATTACTTCGACAGGACTTGAACTCGTGAAGTGAAGTTAAAAAAAATCATTAAATTTCTTAGAAATTATAGTTAGCGTACTCACTAGTAAAAATCTTGGACATTCATATTTTTGAAACAAATGCAGAGCTATCTCCAAACTGGATGTATCAGATCGTAAAAATGTCGATCTTATTTGTTGATTGTTATTAAGACATTTTGTAATTAAACAGTGATTTGTAAAATAAGTAATGTTTTACAAAGGGGTTTTATATACATTTTTGCTAATAGCTTGAGAATCTTTAATCTCACAAAAGTTTTAAAAACGGTTTCGGAAAGTACAAACCTTTGCAACAATACCACACACGAGCATATTTACTAACATTAAGATTTTCGACCCTTACTTAGACCCCCGCTATCTCGTTTGACCCCCATTTTTATCTGACTTCACATAGACTATAACCATCGGGCTATTAAGACGAATCATACGACACCTCATTTGTTGAAATCAGACCAATAGTTTCAGCGCTACGTGGGAATATAAAAATTGGCTACATACATACATATGTATGTAGCCAATTTTTATATTCCCACGTAGCGCTGAAACTATTGGTATGATTTTGACACCCTATGTACATACATAGGGTGTCAAAATCATAACCCTCGTCCTTCGGTAGTCGGGTAAAAACCGAGGTTGGTCGATACGGAGGGAAGTCACCACGCAGGGAATCAAAACCGGGATAACAAATGAAATAAACTACAATGTATTCACGTGTTAAATACAATTTAATCCCATGGGACGGCAGACCTAACGAATAGAGAGTGCACCGGTGCTTGCGCACACACTTGAACAGTTTAATATATCCTGCGCATCTAGCTAGTCTCCGTTGAGACTGACCACAGACCGTGGCCGAAGATTCGGCTAGCAGATGTTCTCCAAGCCGAATCTTCGTCATCATCATAAATTAAAACTTACCAGCTTGTCTGTGTAAACGTAGTTATTGATGTATAGAATGTTGACCCACCACGTTGCCATACACCGTTCTTTCTCAAGAAGCAATCGATCATCCCATAGTGGACCCTCTCCAATTTTAGGGAACCATGTCATGTAGAATAATATAACAACTAGATAAGCTGGTGTTACTCTGAAAAAGCAAATATTTGTCTTAATTTCAGCTGTTTTCGTTTCATGATTTTAGATGAGGGTTTAGAATAATTTCATAACTTTGTACAGGAATAAGTTTTTTTCTTTTTGAATGAAATGTGACTCGTCTAGACTACAAAGGTGTCAGAGAAATCTGTGATCACATTATCATTTCAGTAATGTTTTCATTCGCGTCTACTCCATTAACGATTCATAGAAACACAAATAATAATGTGCTATCTTATTTCTCGACAGCTAAGCATAATTTCAACAATTTATTTATCAAAGTGCTCAACATGACGTTAGTAATAGGGTAAAGTCCGGATTGATCCCTATTTGGGATTCGTGTCAAACTACCAAAATACTCACTTTCGAAAATCGCTACCAAGTTTTGAAACGCTAATAATATAATTGAGTAGTTTAGAAAATAAAGTAAGCTAAATTTCAAACCAATCGTTTGGATTTTTGGCACTGGGTTAAGTTTTATTTTATCAATAGACGACGATATAACATAAGTACATTAGAGTATGTTACCAACACATGAAAAATTTAATTTAATTTAGAAAAAGTGACTAACAGATACAAACTGTTTGAACTTAGATGCTAGTCAGCTGATTAAAAAATATAATATTAAGTTTAAACTTCGTTTAGTATCACCACTAAGGCGATCTGGACTTTACCCTAACTATTAACAAGACAAAGCAAGGTGGCTATAGTTTCTTTACCTGATATACCGAAAGATAAGTATTGGCAGAATATTCAGTCTTCCTCTTCGTTTATCTAACTCGATGAGAAGTAGACGTGAGAAAAGAAAAGCGCTTAGCATTAGAAATGTGTCTACTAGAAGGGCGTTGTTCAGCATGAAACCGTTAGCTGGATTCTTTACTAGCTGAAAAGAAAAGAAAAATATACTTTATTTATAACATCGTCCTGCTAAATAACTAAGTATACGTCTTAAAATTAAAGTCACCTGTTTAGTTAGTCATAAGTAATTTTAAGTTTTTAACTTTTTCTTTATCTCGTAAAATACATTCAGTCTCTAGTTATCTACATAAAGAAAGTAATTTTTTTTCTTCAGATTAATTAGCTCTAACGCCTAACGCCCAATTAGTGGATTTATTTAATTCTACAGGCGGATTTGCTCACGTGGCAACTAGATAAAAGTAGCTTAGGGGATACTTATTAAAGTCGTAATTTGGGGTACACCTAGTTTGGTAATTTTTTTTTTTTTAATTTGGACTATTCGATCTATGGAGATAATCGTTCACACTTGTCGAGTGTCGGGCCCGATAAAAAATCGGCAACTCTATTGGCAGAACATTTTATATGAATTTATCAAAGTAATCCGACACCATTTTTTGTCAGTGCCGACTAGCAATGTCGGGTGTTCTGCCAGTCCTCTACGTCCGTAAAAAAATCGTGTCAGATCTCATTCGGCTATGAGATAGTATTAGTACTTTTTTATAGTAGTCAAACATACTTACAAACTTTACCTCTTTTTAATAGGATTAAAAAATATCTCACCCGATCCCAAGCCTCAGCATCCATGACTGGTCCACTAGCTATGAACAAGCAAGCATGACCAGCCAAGATAAAGAACATCGCCAAAGCCTTCACACCGGTGACACACTCCAAGCCCAGGCTGGTCTGCTGTTTTGTCGAAAGAATCTTTTTCATGTTGTTGATAACAGAAAATGATTTGATCAGATCGTGGGTCATCGAATCTCTGTTTTTGCAGTAGTACATTGCGTAGATTTCGAAGATGGTTGCGAATAAGAGAATTGACGCAAATAGTAGAATCAATGAACTGAAAACGAAAATTCATTTTAGATTGAGGCATGTACTTAGGAATTTTCAGCAGTACATACTAAGCCTATGGATTGAGGCGAGCTCAAGCGTCTCTAAAGACGAGCTAGTTAGATGATACGATCAACATGTCAAAGTCAAATACCCAAGTGCACAGCTGGACATAATGCATTCCCTAATGAGCGCCACAGCAGCGCCCTATCTTTAACTTGCCCCATCTAGGATCTGCCTGCAGTCTTTCGTAGGTTGTCATTCCCGGCGGTTATCGGTTCTTCGCGAGAAATGGCTAGCCTACTGCAAATTCAGCTTATTATTTGCTAAGTTGCTAACTTTACTACTATATATTTTTTTAATTGACATGATAATTTCATTATCAGCCTGTACCGGTCTTGTCCACAGTAGCTGGACTTCAGTCTCCCCTAATGATCGCCAGAGCCACCTGTCATCGACTTGACGCATCCATCTGGCTGCAGTCTATCGCAGATCGTCATGTGAACTTTCCGGAGATTATTTCCTTATCCACGAGCAAGATATTTATTTATTAATGGACTCCTATCAAAATAATCACTTAACATGCAAATAATACAATTAAGTGGTCGTAAGTCAAGTGTTTTAAATTAATGGGTGCCACAGCAGAACAAATTATGGGTTAACTAAACAAACCCTCCAGGAACAGAAAAGTGAATTCTCATAATTTTGAAATCCCAAAATGTACCTATAGTTTCCCAGAATGATGTTATTTTTTTGTTTCGCAAATATTGGAGAGACATCGGTGAAAATATCCACTACGGCTGTTGTTAAAATTGTTCAATGAAAGAACTAAATTAAGAAGCACTTTAGAAATATCAGGCAGGTCAAAACTTACAGGAATGCTACATCCAGAGTAGAAACAGGCAATGGTTCCCGCTTGTAGCAGTCACTGTTAGTGACATTCACTCCAGAACTATTGCCCATTGTGTAAGAGAGCACTGCGTTAACGAAGGTGGAGACTGCCTGGGCATTGCAGGAACTGGGCACGCATACTGCCCAGCGAAGAGTTTCACCTCGTCCAGTTCGAACCTGAAAGGGACATGAACAATGTTATGAAATGATACATTCCGCAGCCTTTCCTTTCTATACGGGTGTTAACCAACGGACTAGTCGCTAATATTCAAAACTTTCTCACGCGCTGTCTGCTTCTCCTTCAGCTTTGATAAACACTATAAAAACAAATAACACTAGCAATACTAACATACATACATTCTGCTTCTCTACCAGCGGTATTTGCAGAAAAAGTAAGTCTATTATCAAAGCCAGATCATGATCTACATGCATGCAAAATAATGATCCTTTAAGAACCTAGATATGGAGGTTTAAGGTCATCTTCACAAAGTTTCGCTTTTATAAACATTAGCAGGAAAGCTAATCAGTATAAAATGAGAGAACACCCACTGCTGAGTTTTCCTCTCTTGATCAAGCCACTGCTAGAACTGATAATCACCTCTAGCGACTTTTTTGCCAGCTGAATCCACAGACTCTTTAATGCCTCCACTATATCGCCTGATCATCGGGCAGGTGGTTTGTCTCGAGGCTGCGTTTACCTATTCCTGGATCAGCATACGGTGACTTTCAAAGCAAAGCACCGATAGTTTTATGGTTGTATTATTACATTGAACAATTATTTATTAGCTGATGATGTCAAACACGTCGTCATTACAATCTACATATGTGTAGTCAAAAGTAAAGTAAAAAGGTACATATATGTTTTGTCAAACGACATACTTAACTACCAACATTGACTCGAAAATTTATTAACTTAAATTCAAGAACTTCAACAGTTTCATTATGCTATGCCAGATAACTCTGGAAGGAAAAGTTGTGTATACCAACTCCTATGGGAATCAAGTGACTTTATATTTCCTCCTTATTTATGCAGCGCACATGCAGAGGAAATTAAAAGCAATACCACACGGTACGCTTTAGGGCCACAAATTGTCATTTCTGTTGGCGAAGATACCGATAATTGTAAAAATCCAAATTTACTTTGTCATCCCTATTATTGTTTGGTTCTTGTTTGCAGTTTGCCTACGTTCAGCAGTACTACACCACTAGCACATCTAAATATCACTTATGTGTCTAATATATATTTTTTTGCCTATCTAAATCTAAATTTAATGCGATTTAGATAAAACACGTGTAAAGCAAAATACAATACAATATATTTATTGATAACACTGAGTTATAAGTCGCAAAAGCCACCTGAAACCTATATCAATCAACGTACTTTTTTCTTTTCCGGCCGCTGTTTCCATTTTATAGTAGCCAAGCAGTACTGTCCTCTGATGGGAACACCGTTTTCTCCCG
Source organism: Eupithecia insigniata (assembly GCA_947859395.1). Lineage (NCBI taxonomy): Eukaryota > Metazoa > Arthropoda > Insecta > Lepidoptera > Geometridae > Eupithecia > Eupithecia insigniata. The sequence goes on from OX401998.1 coordinate 4,425,710, forward strand.
GGTCTTCTATCCCCACGCACTCATCAAAGTTTCCGAGATGGTAGGACGATCCAAAGAGTAGACCCTGAGGAGACTTGGCTGATGCATCGAACACTGAAAATGGAGAAAAAACATAAGCAATCAAAGAAGTATTATGTAATTGACAATTGATAACCCAAGAAATGTACTACAAAATCGGAAGGATTTCTTGAGACGCATGATTCTACGTAGGCCGGAAAAACTATTAAAATTTCGTCAAAATGTTTAACGCATCGTTTGCTATATATGTAGGTAGCTACTTGAGATTATGTCTGGATTGGGTCCAAAAATAGGTAAATACCTTTTCGAATTTCGACAGAAATAGATTCTTGGAAATTATTTTTAGGGCAGTCACTTAAAAAAATCAAAATATACAAATATGAGGTACTTGCAACCCGCCCCGGCTTCGCACTAATGCTGATACTAAATTATACATATAAACATTCCTCTTACCCCCGAATACTCAAACGCAACTCAGTTTTAAGTACGTCTCAAGTGGCGAATTTTTGACAGATTTTCATTAAAAACTGTCAAAAAATGGCGACTTGAGATGCGCTTAAATCTGAGTTGCGTTTGAGTATTCGGGGGTAAAACCACTTTATCTATTTAAAAAAAACCGCATCAAAATCCGCTGCGGAGTTTTAAAGATATAAGCATACAAATAGGGACAGACAGCGGGAAGCGACTTTGTTTTATACTAAGTGATTAAGAAGGTACACGGTCAGAAACAAGGGTTAGTCACTTCCCACGCTCAGGTAGATTTCTGATTCAGATTTCAATAACTTTATTTCATTAGACCCTAAAGAAATAAAGTTTTTTTAGGGTTACAAAATAAGCACTTCATCATCATCATCATCAGCCCATACACGTCCACTGCTGGACATAGGCCTCCCCGGTACGACGCCACAAATAGCGGTCCTGAGCCGCCTCCATCCATCGACTCTCTGCGACCGCTACGATATCGTCGGTCCATCCAGTGGATGGTCATAAATAAGCACTTAGACAAGTCAAATGTTATGCTATAAACGCTTTATACATAATTAATCAGCAATTATATCAAATTAGAAATAAGGTCTTATTGATTTTCTTTTCCCTTCAATTTTTTGTCCAGTGGGTAAAAGTTAACAGAGTGGCCAGTAGTAGAATCGTGAAAAAGTACATACAATTTAAACAACTGTCTCGATTTAGCATAGGTACTCGCAAGTTGCAATGCAACATTAAAAATTACTTAGAAATTAGAAAATATTATAAACTACCAATTTCTAAGCAATGTTGGTTCATCAATCTCCTTTTGTTGTAAGACAAAGCGGTTGGAAATGCGGAAACCGTGACCTAGGATCGTCCTTTGTTGAATAGTTTTCCGGTTTTATTACGCATAGGACGATTTGAGATCCTTGCGATAGAAGTTCGGGTTTATTGTCTGATTGTACCTATTGATCACTAGGTGCTGTCCGCGGCTTCGCACGCGCTTTTCATGTACCCTATGTCCGTCCCCGGGATACCACCTACCTTCCTGCCAAATTTTATTAAAATCCGTTCAGCAGTTTAGGTGTGAAAAGGTAACAGACAGACAGCTAGACCGACTTATTTTCTTTATAATATTAGTAGGATTATAAATCCACGAGAGATCACGATTGGACGGAATTTAACCAAATAAATATTTTATACTAGCTTTACATAAATTACGATATTTTTATTGTTTCACAACACACAAATTATAAATTTGAAAGTAACTCTGTCTATCTGTCTGTCTGTATGTTACCTTTTCACGCAAAAACGGCTGAACGGAACTTAATGAAATTTGGCAGGGAGGCAGATGGTATCCCGGGGACGGACATAGGGTACATGAAAAGCGCGTGAGAAGCCGTGGGTAGCAGCTAGTAAAATATAAGTCTACTATAAAGAGCTCTCTTATCACGTCATTGCTATAAGTATTCGTTATGATGTTACTTGAAGTCAAAAATAACTGTCAAATTAAGTAAAAAACTCTTGTAAAACTGGTTATTTCTTCATCTAAGTTTGCGACGTTATGCGTACTTACTAATTCTAACTGTACTACTAATTTAGTGGTACAGTTAGTATGTTAGTACGTACCTATGTAAGTAAGTTGGATTGTCAGTAAAAACTTATAAGTAGGTACAACTATTGGAATTATACTGTTAGTGAACATGACGCACGATTATAACTTATATCTAGATATATCCTATCTAATATTATAAATGCGACTTGATTTTTGGCATAAAGTTATAAGGATGGAGAGTAACTGTTACTCTCCATCTTTTTCTAGACTACTTTTTGTCCTGGTAAAACGTTAAATTTCCATGAGAGATTTACGGAAAAAATACGTTTTAACCAAGAAATGTGAAATTTGAATATAACGCGGGTGAAACCGCGGGTAGAAGCAGGGAGCTACGTTTATACAAACAAACAATCTTATTTTGACAAGTAGTAACTAAGTCGTTCTTCATTATAGATTAGTTTAAAAAAAAATGATTGCCTAAAAGTCCTGCAGCATAATGACGCTCTACCAAAAAGACACGCTGATTTATTGGAACAACTTTCAATGCTGGTCAACACGATACTTAAAAGAAGGTATTTATTTATACACTTACTAGCTGTGCCCGCGACTCCGTCCGCTTGGAATAGTGACAGTGGGTAGAGAAATAATTATTATTACCTATTTTACCCCCTTGAGGGTAAAATTTGTAGAAACTTTATATGTCATTTTTATTTATATCTAATCAACAGCCAAAAAAAAAAATGTCAAGCTTTTACCTTTAAAAATGACGATACTTCTATATAACCGTTCAACCCCTCTTTCAAACCCTTACAACTCTTTTTCCTATGCCCTTTCTCAGGCTCTACAGTATATGTGTACCAAATTTCATTTAACGGTTTTTGGTGTGAAAACGTGACAGACAGACAGACAGACAGAGTTACTTTCGGATTTATAACATTAGTAAGGATTCAATTTCAAAATACGTACTTTTTTAAACCTTAAAGGTAGCAGTCAAGTTAGCTGCCCACCTGATGGGAAGCGGTTACCGTAGCGTATGGACACCTGCAACATCAGGGATGTTACACGCGCGCTGCCAACCCCGTAAATAGTTTAGAAAAATCACTTTGATGCACTTACTTACTTGTAGCAAAATCATTTTGATGTAAAATTAATAGTTTTTATTTCGTTACCGATCATATTTTGTTTTCGAAGTTTTTGACACCCTGACACAGACACTGTCAGAGTCTTAGCGAAAAGCAAGCGGCGCCATAAAAGAAGAAGTTGACGTTGAAATAGTTAGCCCTATTTGAAAGACTTCATACTACAGTCTATTGGGAAAACCTCAGCAGGGAGATCATTCCACAACCAGCAGTTTTACAATATTATCAAAAGGATATTGGGTCTGTTAGTACAACGAAGAGACAGTCGAAGAGTCAGCGACTTACTGGCTACGTGTTGTTTTTACAATTTATGGAGTAAAAATATTTGCTAAGCTTGCAATGTATACAGTTAAAAGTAGGTTACTATACATAACGAGTACATAAAGTATGTACCTACTGTAAATACTGTTAGATGACTGTTTCATTCATACCTTAAATTTTTGTACAACTATGTACATAATTAGGGGATTCATCATCATATCAGCCCATACACGTCCACTGCTGGACATGGGGCATACGACGCTACAAAAAGCGGCCCTGAGCCGCCTCCATCTATCGACTCCCTGCGACCGCTTCGAAGTTGTCGGTCAATCGAGTAGATGGACTTTGTGGGAGGGCTCCCAGGGGAGGAATTGCCATAATCACCAAGCTTGGATTAGGGGCGTTAATTAAAAGAATAATACCGAACACAAGGTTCCTTAACTACGACCAAAATCATAACGAAAAATTCGTCAAATGCAAATTTCAACCAGATCAGCTCAGTAGTATCTATGAAGAGTATACCTAACAAACATACATACATACATTGAAGCATACAAAAACATATTATAAGTAACACAAAGTCCTCCGCCGCTTCGGTCTGTCTGTTTAAAATGCTGTACGACTTTCGTTCGTAATAGCAAAATTTGTAGATATATATTCAAAACAAGACAAGACAGAGCGCTATGACGCTCAATTCGGGAGGCCTACGTATGTCCACCAGTGGACTAATATGGGCTGATGATGATGATAGTGATTCAAAACAATGACAAACAAGATGCTGTAATTGAAGTAATAGCTTGAAATAATTGTAGTTCGCTGTAGTTAATCTTACAAGTCAATAAGCGTTTCTACAAGTCATGCGTTAGGTACATAATTGTGCAATCCATAGTAAAGATAATTAAATAAATAAACCATCATCAGCATCATAATCATATCAGTCCATACACGTCCACGGCTGGACATAGGCCTCCTCCATACGACGCCACAAATAGCGTTCCGAGTAAAAAAAATAAAAGTAAATAAGTAATAAATAAATAAATATCATAGTAAAGAATATAATTATAAGTAAATAAAGAAATTATTCTGAACAATTCACACAGCATTATCTATCCCCAAGCTAAGCAGAGCTTGTGTTATGGGCACTAGATAACGGATATACATAATAGAATATTACATACATAGATATTTTTTTATTATATATGTTCATAGAAAACGACCAGAACACGCTGAACAAATATTTGTCCCGAGGCGGGAATCGAACCCGCAACCTCCTGCGTCGCAGGCAGACCTTCGCCCACCGCGCCACAGAGGTCGTCATAGTGTCGTGTATAGTATTATTATAATCTGTGGTGTCATGTAACCTGTTACATTTTCTTTGTTTATTATGTGTTAGCGTCATCAGCACAGTCATACAAATCAGGAAGTCAACTTATGTATGTATATCTTGTTAGTAAAAATTTAAGAATAAATTTAAATTTATTTACCATCTTGAACAGGTTCTTCATAAATGAGGCCCACCTAAACCTCTAGCAACAATTGACAGCTCCATTACACTAATATTATGGATGTTTGGAAGAATGTTTGGTACTTCTTTATGCCAGAACTACTGAACGGATCAGGCTGAAATTTTGCATACAGGTAGTTCTAAGCCAGCCTTAAAACAGTCCTGATGGGATAGAAATAACGTTCATTAAAAAATGCGTTCGAAGCCGCAGGCAGAAAATATTAATATAGTAATAAATAATAACAAAATATCAATATGTATTTTTTTATTTTTAAGGCAATATACTGTTTTATTTACGGTTAACATAGCTTCAACAAAAAATTAAAACTTTGCTTAGTAAATAACTTAATACTTAACTTAATTCTAAGCATTTTTTTCAGGGTTTAAAATGTGTGACTTTTCCAAAAGCTGTAGGTATGCTTAGATTTCACGATAAAAATAGAATAACCTTTAGCTAGATTTCCCTACATAAAAATAAAAGTCATTAAAATAACTCAACGACTCGTAAATCTTTTTAGTATTTAGGCACCAACCTGCCTCAGAGTCAACCGTTGTTCCGGTAACAAAGCTAATTTTCCCAATTCTATCAAGTTTTTAGAACGTTGTGGGAACGTTTCTGAATTTAATTTGACTTTTTAACGGAACCTTTAAATAATGCAGGAAGAGATATATTATCCATTATATTTTTTTCTATTACTGTGTCAAGGTTAGGTACTTATAAGGGCCGGTAGAGTCGCTAGAGCAAAATCTCTGTAAAAGGGCACTGTATGTAATAATCAATCACAGACATGATACTAGCTGCGCCTAAAGGTAATAATTAATTCCTTACAAAAATAAATAAGTATCACAGTGATGCAGTTACATTCTATCAATATATCCGTGCAAATAGCACCGCACGCACGAAAAAAACTATCTACAGAGTTTCTTACATCTATGGACGATTCTACGACGATACCACTGTCATAAAGCGGTTAACATAATTCGGCCCTTTGCTTCAGCGCTTAAATAAACTTTAGCGTATCTGTTTTAGTTCAGTAATTCAAGAATATAACAATGTTTATCTTTTAATAAAATTATCTTTAATACGTGAGTGCGAAATACTGGAAAGATTAATACAAACGTCGACCGCTGTGGCGTGACGGGCTAAAGTCCGACTGCAAAGCAGGAGGTTGTGGGTCCGATTCCCACCGTCAAATTTTTGTATGATCTGCAGGTATTTGTAGAGGGTTTTTAGGATGTTTTCGATGTATAATAAAACATATCTATCTATGTAGAGTATTATAAGTATATCAGTTATCTAATATCTATAACACAAACAGGTCTGCTTCTCTGCTTAGGTTGGGGCTAGATAATGCTGCAGCATTATTTATCATGGTTAAAATGTGACGGTAAAAGTAATGGATAAGTGATTTAGGTATTCATAGAAGACTTCCAAAAAGCTTCCGATCCACATTTTCCAAACGTGTTGTACCAAAGTAAGATGTCTTGATTTAGAATTCCATCAGCTTCTTTCACACTGACAGCGCCTTCCTGTGTGCTTGTGATAAGCTCTGACATAGTGCGACGAGCGGCCCCCATAAAAAGGCTATTCCCATTAGACCTACATTTGTATTCAAAGAATGTACGTACATTGCGTACACATTTGAATGAACAATGTTTAGTATTTTCTACAATTATCCTTATTCAAAATCCTTAGTGATTCCTTTCTTCGTGATCAAAATTAGATGACTACTGAAACGGGAAATATCAATTACCAAAGTGCTTTATTTCATTCAGACCTTACAGGACTCTAGGACACGGCACAAAATTAAAACTACATGAGTAAAACTAGGAAAGAAAGTGATCATTTAGATTTTTTGTATATTTCAATCTTATTAAGGTAAAATTAAGAAGCGAATAAGAAACCTTTACCTTGTTAGGTTGTTAGATTATGAGTTGGAGCAAAACTCATCCCAACCTTTTTTATTCTCTCTCTCGAATCTGATATTTTGTAGTAAGCCATAATGTTTACATATAATATTTTTGTCAATTTAATTGAATTTATTTTTTGATAATTTTTGCAACTCTCTTGGAGTTTTGTTGTAAGTAGAAGCGTATACATTGCCCTTTAAAAGTACATGTGCAGCGATGTTGTGGGCACAGCGAGTTTATTCTTATTTCTAGCATTAAAATTATGTAAGTCGCTATTTTTAGTGAACCGATTGATTATTACATGACTGTACAACAAGTTTTCACATATTGATATGGTACTGTCATTATGTTTATTTCTTTGAATTTATCACGTATCCCTACGTTATAAATTCTGTGATTGCATGAACAGCCCTCTTCTGCAGCACAAATACGGTGTTAATATTGCCTGCCTCGTCGTCACGTCCTCTATTGAATATGCCTCCCCGAAACAACCCCCTTGTTTGGGGGAGGCGTTGCCAATAATCACCAAGCTTCACAGGCGCAGTGGAGGAATTAAAAATAAACAGAAGGCAAGGCCCTTTCTAATGAATGTTTCCTAATTTGGTGCTTACGACATCCACGGGCAGGATCAAACATGTTTTTAGTCAAATCCCATATTTTGGGCGACCAAGGGATCTCACTTGGCCACTTGGCGTCGGACAACCGGTTTTTAATACCTTCCTATTGTGGTCATCGATCTGCCAGCTAAGCCTTTTTTAGGGTTCCGTACCTAAAATGAAAAAATGGAACCCTTATAGGATCACTTTGATGTCAGTCTGTCCGTCTGTCAACCCTCTTTTCTCAGAAAAGGTATCGAGTTGAAATTAACATTCAATACTCAGGACCGTAACCTCTTGGAGCCGTGATATAAATCAATCTTCTAAGTCAACTCAATCAAAACCTACAGTTTAAGCCCATTTTTTTAAAATTGTATGGTAACAAATGCATACAAAAAAAAAATATTCGAAGAAACTCTTACATACAAAACCTATAGGGTACATCCCTTTGACCAAGAACCATGAAATTTGGCAACAAGGTCTTATAATTACGGAACCCTCTCGGCGCGCGACTCAACTCGCACTTGACGTTTTTTTTCTTCTTTGATTATGATTACTTAAGGTACAATTGGATGGCTCTCGTTTTTAGGAGATTCTGGCCTGCAATAAAAATAAAGTAATAAAATAAAGGACAGGTCTTCTTCCTACTTGTGGACAAAAAATTGAAGTGAAGAGAATATCAATAACACCTCATTTCTTATTTGATAATAATAATTACGAGTATGTTTATAGTATAAAATTTTGCTTGTCTAAGTACATACTTATTTTGTAAGCCTATAGAAATAAAGTTATTGATTCAGTGCCGATGATTCAGTCATTAAGTGCCGTGGGGCCGCGGCATACGAATATCGACCCCTCCAACTCAACCCGTGGATGTCGTAAGAGCCGTCTAAGGGAACCTACCAGAGGAAGGGCAGGCAGGTAAATCCCCCCGTAGGGGGGGATTTACTTGTCTCCCATGTAGATGGGAGACCATCCACTTGATGGACCGACGACATCGTAGCGGTCGCAGGGAGTCGATGGATGGAGGCGGCTCAGGACCGCTATTTGTGGCGTCGTACAGGGGAGGCCTATGTCCAGCAGTGGACATGTATGGGCTGATGATGATGAATCTACTCAGCATCATCTAGCCCCAAGCAAAGCAGATTGTGTTAAGGGTAATAATAATAACTGATAATTTTATACTTACTTATGTACCTAAAATTTTTTTATATGTATGCTACATTATATATATATATATATACATAATAAATAAATCATATCTTATCCATCTACATATTTCTGAAAATTACTAATTGTAGATAATTAAATATTATCAAAAAAATTACAATCAAATAATAGAAACAATTTAGAACTAGTATTTACAAATGAAACAATTGAGCTAACTGCAGACTGTTTCAAACAATCTACAGATAGCTCAACTGGTCCATATCAATACCTGTCGGAAGCAATTAGATATTATTGATTATACAAAGAAATCGCCCAGACCCTTAGCAAATATCTGCAGATTCTACAAAGATTTGTCCCACGGCGGGAACGAACCCGCAATCAAGACAGGTGAACCTTCATCCGACGTGCCAATCAGGATCGCCAAAAGCTACGGTAATCACGATGGCTATAATTAGATATTTCTAAACACCGCAATCACGGACCTCAATCTTTCTGGCAAAAAATGGGCTGTGGAAATTTACCAGCCAGTATCCGGATTAAAGGATTCGTTGAGTGTTTGTTATTCAAAACATCTATGTTAAGTTTAAATTTATGTCCTCATTCGTAGATCGTTTGATGTAGCTTCATCATCAGTGATATTTCTGGCTCAGACGTTGGAGGATAGATGATGTCTACATTCGATTACAAAGAAATTATGGGCGTAAAACCTCTTGGACGTAACTTTCATTGCGTTTATTCCTCAATGAAGGTTTTTCAACGTATACTTTAAAAAAAACAATGACACTTTTTATTTTGACACTAGATGGCGCTGCAAAAAAGTCAAGAGTCAATTGTCATATAATAAACTACGAAGCAGGTGCCATGACATGTTAGACATTTTTTTGACAGATTTTAGACACTGAGTTTCATACAGCGCCATCTATCTTAGTCTATGTCAACCACTTTTTTAAAGATCGCTTTGAAAAGCTCTCAAATTCTGTTTACATAGTCGCTTAAAATAATTTACGAGTATCTACAGTGAATCGAATAAATTACAAAGATATATATTTTTTATTATACATAGAAATTGCTTCCTTATTGATTGTTTTTTTTATTTAAGTGAAATGTGTACCGACTCCTTATTAAAACATAAATTTTAATGATAAATAGATATATAGATAATGCTTTATTCAGAAAAACTTATATGTAAAAAAAACAGTTTGGTAATAAGTAAAAGAATTGGCGGCTTTATCGCATTAATCCGAGAGATAGGCCGTCAGTATTTTTTATTTCTGCCGTCGCGTCTGCATCGCTGCACATTTTTGTTTGTACCTATAATATGTATTATTCTCCAAAATAAAGAATGATTACTGTACAAAAATAATGTGTAATCATTTTCTACAAATTTAATTTCTCCTAAACCCAAGAGGATGGATCTCTATCACAACTGCCCAAAATCCGCTTTTGATCTCGCTTCAGTGGTCTAGTTTGTGCTGAAAATGATAAACTTCTTCTTCTAACCCTTAAAAGTACATAAGAGCTAGAGCACAATGTTAGCAAGTCCCACATTCAGTTCATTAGCAGGCATCGCTCAACTGACCTTGGCGCGCCGCGAATATATTAAACCGCCTGTTTGGGTACAGAATATTTAATAGTTGCATATCGTTTATTACATCTACAAGTTCAAATATTGATTTTATCAATGGTATCAACTACTCCGTAGTTCAAAATAATCAAATCCGAAGAAAAGCCAAGGTGACAGACATAGCTCGCAGAAACAATAACCGCTGGGGAGTAAACTTGCTCCGGTGGCGACCCATGTCGACTGATTTTGAGAAACTACACCGTGATATTTTTAGAGATCTACTGAATGCAAAATCATATTTGCATCATACTGCAAAAAAATGGACTACGAAGGAAAAATATATCTTTTAAAAATGCATTTTCAATTTCGCTGAAAAACGCTACAATAGTCTTGGCGGCTATCTATGACATCATAGATGCCCAAACATCTGATGATACAGAATGATCATAATATTTTCAAGAGAAGCTTTACCAGCTATTCTGTTCCTTTACATTACATATTGTGACGGCATGACGTCACAGTATTGTATTCTCTGATTGGTGTTCAACGTGTCATGGCTGATTGCTGTATTTTGTAGTTTTATTTTATCAAAATAACAATGAATCTCGATCAAAACATAAAATATAATATGTGTTTTGTAATCTATGGCTCAGGAATAATTCGGTAAATACATAATTTATGTGATTATTAGTTACTGTCGTCATCCCTATTTCACGCGTAACTAAGTGTTGGTGGATCATACACGCGATAGACCGACGTCAACGGAGCGGTTGCAAGGAGTCTAGGATAAAAACAGCCCAGCAGGACTATTCAGAAACTTACCGAGTCTTCGACAAAATCAGACACAAATTCGCGCGAAATTCAAATATTTTGGCGTTTTTTAATATTTTCTGTGTTCTGCCAGGAATAAATCTGACCAGAAAAGCAGAAAAGTCGTTTTCCACTAATCTTAGACCATCTACTACGAACCCTGTGATGTGTGTAAAATAATTTCTTACAACATTTCCTTGGTTTTGTAACCCTTTTGTTTACATACAAAATCAAGGATTCTAGAACAGAGTATAGGTACTAGATAAATCAAGTATGCATATAACTCCAACTCGATACCTCCCCTGCATTCTGAGTGCGCGTGGTATTGACCCAAATTGAGCAATAGTACGCCGCTGCAATCTGAGGTTGATTGACTGATAACGATCTCGATGATCAAAATCCATTTTTTTCTAATTTATGCCGAAATGTAACAAGGTCAGTCACATTTAATAAACTGCAATAATTAGCATCATAAGCAAGATAGCAAGGAAACATTATAAATGAACAAAGTAAAAAAGTATTAGGTATATAGTAGGGCGAAGGTGGTAATGTGACGCCCTGCAGGTATTATGGCCCCCTATGATATAATAAGAAATTTTAAATGTTTTATAATATCTCAAAGTCAAGACCCTTTAATATTTCGTTATTGAAACCCCATTTCGTAGAAGGTAGCTGAAATAGTTGAAAACTTTAGTAAGTTTTTTCTGGCCAGTTATAACCTCCGTCTCTTCAAGACAACAGTGAATAGGTGTCTTCTAGGCCTTCGTGAGATACCGTCGCGTCGGCCTCATCGTCACTTTGGTGAGATACATTCTATATCCAAAAAAGGCGCTAGAGAGCCTTTAAATTTTTTATTGATCAAGTCGCAACGAATATCAGCTAAAAAATTTACGCGCGTGTTTGTATTCCATTAGTGTGCCACTTAATCTGGATCTACCGCTTCCATTGATTTTAGGTGTTGAACGTCAGTGACTATAATTTTCGCAGATTTAATATTTAATACTAAAGTTAATAAAGGGATATTTACCTTGATTTGACTTTAAAAGTAAATGACGGTAAATATCCTATAAGTAAACTTTTGAAACTATCATGGTTTCAAAAGTTTTATCAATTTTCAAAAGTTCTTCAAATATGACGTATTAGGCGCAATTTAATATTAGGGGGGCTATAATGTATCAAAAGGGTCCTTAGATACGGATTGCTTTGTGTTTTTAATAAACAATTGTGTTATAACAAAATTGGCATTCATTGAATACAGACTCAAACATCAATAAACAGATAATTACTGAACCTTTTATCGTATAATAAATTATACAGGCTAAAAAGAAAATGGGCCACATTACCACCTTCTCCTCTTCCACATGCCAGTTTAGTTCAAGCTACTTTAGAATAAAAGAAATAAAACGAATCGTAACTTCCTAAAAAAATGTTCATAATTTATAAATAACACTGAAGGTTACCTAGTATATGCTATCATGGGACTCATAAACTTATTTAAAAAAATAATTTATGATCAGAACTTATTTGTTTGTTTATAAATATTTTATATAAGAGTAGGTCAAGTTACCTTCGTTGAACAAAAGAAATAAAAGAAAACAAATCGTAACTTCCTAAAAAAAAACCTTATTTATAAATACATGCTACTGAAGGTTACCTAGTTTATGTTACACATACATACCTATGTAGTATAATTATTAAATAAATAATTCATGATTAGAACTTATTTGTTTTTTGTTTATAAATATTTTATCTATGAGTAGGTCGAGTAACCTTAATTACTTCTAAAAAAATGTTAATAGCTTATCTGTCTAACTTCGGCAAACTGTTTTGTGATGAATATTCTCATTTTATTTTAAGAAATCGTATTTTCGCCAGATAATAAAATTTATCTCAAAAATATCGTCTGTCAGCAATATTTTAATGATCTATTTTCCAGTTCGGATATCACAAGGAAAAAGTTCCAGAAGTTGCAAACAGGGAGCGGAAAACGATGGAAAATGTTTGTCCTCCTCTCACAATAAATCGATGATGTTTATTCAATATGATACAGAATATAAACAAACAATGAATTGTTATAATAATTAAAAAGTTTTATAATTGCACGGGCTTAACACGTTTACTGCCAAGCTTGTGCGATGCGATCCAGAAGGGCGCGTCGTCGTCGCTGTGCAAGGAACGTTGGTGGCAGTCAGAGTGCCAAAGACGGCCGTTGACCAGCATTGTTGATCTCAGTAACTTAGTAAGACCAGCTACTAAGTTTTTGGCCATCGATGATTAGTTGGGTATTATTTTCCAATACCGCTAGCACCAAGTGGTACCCAATACAGTTATTCTACCCCCCCCCCCCCCCCCCCCACAAGGAACGGAGACAAAAATGCTGAACCGCCGCCCCGAGGCACCCAGACCCCCCTTACGCCGCTAGTGCCTAAATAAGACGACACGAAGGCAACATCAAATCGAATCATCATCATCAGCCCATATACGTCCACTGCTGGACATAGGCCTCCCCCGTACGACGCCACAAATATCGGTCCTGAGCCGCCTCCATCCATCGACTCCCTGCGACCGCTACGATGTCGTCGGTCGATCGAGTGGATGGTCTCCCATGTAGGGGGGATTTGCCAAAATCACCATGCTTGGCAGGCGGGTTGGTGATCGCAGTATTGGTGTTTAAAAATACCCAGAAGGAAGCTGCTGGTAGGTTCCCTTAGTCGGCTCGACACCACGGGTTGAGTTGGAGGGGTCGATATTCGTACGCCGTGGCCCCATGGCCCAAATCGAATAATGCTGGACAATTCACACAGCAATATCTAGCTCCAAGCTAAGCAGAGTTTGTGTTATGGGTATATATGATAACTGATATACCTACTTAATATAATACACTACATAGATAGATATATTATACATAGAAAACATCCAGAACACCCTGAACAAATATCTGCAAATTGTACAAATATTTAACCCGAGACGGGAGTCGAACCCTCCTGCGTCGCAGGCGTACCTTCGGCCACCGCGCCACAGAGGTCGTCACGCTTTTGTCTGTATCTAAGACTACTGAATCCATACAGCATCATTTCGCCCCAGAGTAATAAGATCTTCTGTTAATAGGTAGACAACTGATGTATCTAGCTACGTATATAATAGATATATATTTTTTACTATCCTTGGAAAACACAGATACTGAACAAAAGCCCTTTTAAAAATTTATAATATTTAAAGCGCTATCTATCGATATGCTCGTGAATTAAGTTGTATGTACATTATATAAGGTGGTTCTTCACGGGTTGGCGCGATATTGAATTTTTTTTTGTAGCTTTTAATTTATTCTGCTTTCTTCAAGGAATAAATCTAGCGGAAAAGTAAGTTGGCGCAAATTGTAAACCCATTTTCTATTTACTTACAAACAACGAACTTCGGCTCATTGGTAGTGTTAGATCATTTTAGAAAATAAGAGATTATGGGCTAAAAAATCTCTCATTATTTTCAAATTACTTTTCCGTTAATTTTGTTCTTCGTAAAACGCAGAATAAAATAAAAATCACAAAATAATTTGAATCTTGCGCCAACCCGTGACGATCACCCATAATATCAATAGACAGTGCTGAGAATCTAGGTCTGATTGCGCACTAGGTGGCGCTTGACATAAATAGATAACAATGTTATTTATAGGGCTAAAGATTAATTATTATATTTTATCGCGTAACTTTTGTTAAATTTTCCCCTATGATCGCATCGCGAAAGTTCAAAAAGTTTATCACGCTATATGTCTTAGTAGGTAGGTATTTTAATTCCCTTTTTATTATTTTCTTGCTATATAATGTTGATTTGACCTAGATGGCAGCACCTGGTACGCGAAAAAGAAATTCGAGAATTACAAGAGAATATTTGATAATATTGTATGACGTAATAAAAATAATAACAAAAATCAGAGGCAACGCTAGCTTCACCTGTACCTGGTATTCACTGCTAATTTAAATAAAAAGATGGTAGGAAACTATTTCCGCGCTACCAGTGAAAAAATCTCGTACTAATAAAATAGTTGAACGGTTGAACGCAGTGCCACAGATTACGGTAATGTTACTACGCTCGATGGAAAATAGCCTAACTATCTCTTTTACTCGGATCAGAATCTTGGTGTTAGACAGGGATGGCCACAAGTATTGGATATTTAAATTAGCTACCTATCTCGTTTACTTGCAATAAAATTATAGTGTTAAACAGGGATGCCAACAAGTATTTGGTATTTCTAACCAATTTGGTTAGAAATACCAAATACTTGTTGCAGCTACATAACCTTACGGGTGAACGGTACGCTAGTATGCGTAGATGATAGTTAGATATTAAAGCGTTGGGTAGTTATAGTATTGAAGCGTTAGGTTAGGTTAGATATGGCGTTCACCCGTAAAGTTATGAAGCTGCAACAAGTATTTGGTATTTCTAACCAAATTGGTTAGAAATACCAAATATGTGTTGCAGCTACATAACTTTAAGGGTGAACGGTACGCTAGTATGCGTAGATGATATTTAGGTATTGAAGCTTTGGGTAATTATGGCTCATGGTCGATTACGCGCGATGCTCGCTTTGCACAGGTATTCCCTAGCGGTATGCAGACCTTACAATATCGTTAGATATTTTAAAACAATACTAACAGTTACTGAGTTAGTTATTTAATACCGGACTCATCTCTACTAAGTACTATTGCAGTCAATTATCAAAATTTTGAAAGGAATGACGGTGATGATGCTGATCATGAAGTCCAAGTTATGAATTTTAGGAGTAGAGATGTAGTCAACATGCCTGTTAGGGCACATGCATTTTTGGTAAGTGCAATTAGTATGCAAGACACTGCCCTTCATTGTTGTATAAAAATGTTCCTCAGTGTTAATGTTACACAAACGAAAAACAAATAAATTTCGTAGGTATCAAGCTAGTCGAGCGTGGTTTCGTTTTCCCCATTTTGGGGCCACGATTCTGTGTCGCTACTGTCGCGTTTCAGTCGCGATTCAGCATCGATACAGAAACGCCTGTGAACGCGCAAGCACTCTTCGTTCCCCCGATGTCACCTGAGAAGGTCGCGCGTTTGCATCGATACAGTCACGCATTTTCATCGCTTCTGCCGTGTATTACAAACGCGACTGACACGCTATAGTAGTGATGCCGTCGCGCATTTACAAAACGCGCAACAACCTCGCTACAAAAAGTCGCCGTGTAGGCGCGCGCTCAAAGGCCTTAGATGTGATTATCTGTCGATAAGTATAAACCTTAGTAAAACCATCCATAAGAATGCAGTAGAGCCCATAAGATAAAATGTTTATGTAAAAATCATAGAGACCGATATTATTCCATTAGGGTTGAGCATTAAATATCGGAGACGGTAAAGTAGTACAAGTCCATTTAATTAGCCGAAATAGTGATATTATTATGTTATTTCGTGAAACACGAAACCGAAGCGAGCACGGTTCCTATTAATGGTATTAATTAAGATAGACACATTAGACACTCTTTCTCTTCTATTCTTTGACCAGGTTGAAATAAATATGGAGGGATGTTGAGTATTTGAAACAATTCCTGCTAAAAACCACTGGGATCTGAAAATTTCCAATTAGTGAAGAGGAATTTTAGATCGAGAAATAACTTTTAAAAATCTGGCTACGTCATTTTACTAGATATGGCAGTGTTATAATGTTACAACGCTGCTCCGCCATCGTCGAGTCTTGCTTGAAGTGACCTTCATTTAGAAATTAACTAAGTTCTGAGTGTCATAATTTTTTATCTAATGCGAGAATAATTGAATGTTTCATCTATAATTTAATAGTTTTAAACAAAATAAAAAACTATTTCAAATCACAAAATGCTAACAAAAAAAAAAACAAATTCTTCGGGGTTAATACTAATCCTTCGGAAATATACGTATAATTTTGCCTACCTTTGAATAATTCTCTATACAAAAGAATCCGCGAAATTGGTCTAAATAATGGAGAAATCGATAAATGTACAAAAAAAACATATAGCACAACACAGGCACAACATGGAACTTCCTCCTTTTTACAAATGCGGTTCAAATAGAGTTTGTGCCCTCTATCTGTCCCAGATAAGGCATAGAATCCTAAAGGCACAATCTTTTTCTTAATATACAAGTCGCATTTGGTAAGTATATTTCCAAATACTTACCTAATACGATTTACCGAAACATAAATTTTAAACGTATTCAACAAAACAAGGAAATTAAACTCTAGTAATTAGAACTATCGCAAACTTAGCCAGCCCCTCCTTTCGAATTCCGAACTTCTTCAGCGATTGTGGTTCGAAACTCGTTACACTGGATTACAACAATAATAAAGAGTTAGGTTGTTGGTACTATTCGTTGTTGAAACAAGTTGTTTTCCAGCTATTTCAGAACAAAGGACCATTCAACAGGTCTTAGAACTAGATGAACACGACTTTGTTATTTGAGTTTACAAAGTAAACGCCCTCGGGGTACTCAGACTTGACTATGACGTGTACAGTGTACGAAAATTATTGAAGTGAGTATGCGAAACTCGCGAAAATTTGCTTTTTTAATAAAACTATAGCATAGTTATTTACAACCCTGTAAGGTTTCCACTCTACACCTTTAGATGATAGTGCAAAGATGATAATTGATACAGAGGTTAAACTGATAACTTAATTTTATTGATATGATATGAATACACGGGACCGCGGTCGAATAAGTACTGAATTGTTTATGCTTAAGTAGGCAAGTAAAAATGCACCACTTGCGAAAGGTGCAAATGTTCGGTTTATACATAAATCGTACAAACACTAAGGTCATTTATATAACATGATTAATTGATTAATTTCATAAAACAAAGTAAGATTCTTATAAAAATAAAGTATATACGTACATTGTTATTAGGAACTAGGTTTTACCCAATAAATATGCAATCAGAACAAGCGATAAAAAATGTAATAAAAAAAATTTAATTTGAGTTTTGGAGCAGTATTGGAGGGCACAAAACTCAAATCAGGGTAAATATCTATTAAAGGGGTAAATTAGTAAAAAAATTACACCTTTAATGTCGCGATACATCGCACGACAATGCAGTTTTTGGCGGTATAGTGAGTCTAATGAGTATCACTCGATAAAGTATCACACCATACGCAGAATTGACCCCCAGAGCATCCACGCACACGAGCGCACTTATACGAATAAGAAATGTGACGTACTTATTTGTCACATTTATTTGGCTACACCTTTGTCTCTACTATCATTCTGAACCTTCTTCTTCTAAGCGTGCATAGCTTCAGTCCAATTCGTCCTGTAGTTTATCAACAAACAAGTTAAGAAATGTTCGTCTCATTAATATTTAGTAGAATAAGGCTTTATTGACAAAGAATATAACAATGTTAATATAAACAAATGAAACTAGTATTTACAATTGAAACAATTGAGCTAACTGCAGACTGTTGAAAACAATCTACAGATAGCTCAATTGGTCCATATCAATACCAGTCGGAGGCGTCGTCCCCAAGACGCTGGCTGCATTGCCTCGCTGTATGGCAATGCTAATGCGCTGCGCCAGATACCAGCTCACGGGTCACGCGTCGCTTTGACCAGGCGCTCAGATATTTTTTTGAAAACCCGGAGAAGAGAATAAGATAATAGAGAATAAGGTACTAAGGCTCGTATTATAGCTTGCTCAGTCATCGATCTATGCTTGAGTAAAGATTTTCTAAGGCAAAAGTGATACTCAAGCATAGGTCATCGACCTATGCTTGAGTAAAGAGCAAGCATGCGCCACCTAAGAGGTGTTCTTTGCAAAAGAGAGAAGGCTGGTAGAGCAAAGGATGTTCGAATGATTGTTGTACATATTTCTTTAATTATACCATCGAAGTCCTACAAAAAGTCTTTAGTTATTCACAGAACTCGTTTAAATCACGTCCCTGTGAATGTGACGGTTGTCTAAACAATGTGAACTTTGAACTTTTAATATTTTCAGTAAAAAATAGATTTGCCAATACAATTTGACCTCTCAGACCTTTTAATAATAGTTAGGTAGGAGTTTATCTATAGAATCTGACGTTGCTCTTTTATAATACAGAAAATATAATAAATGAATAGTTTTGAAAAAACTAAAAACCTACATCAAATCCCTAATTATATATTTACACTGTTTTTTAAGTTTTCGTGACCCAAGGAACAGGTTTTATGGGATAATCTCGGCATCATTCCCTATACAATAGCAAATATCATACGCTTGATGGAGAACATACATAAAACAAACATACATATGTACATACAGCCGATCATAGCACTTCCTCCTTTTTTTTAAAAGTAGGTAAATAAAACAGTTCAAGGTTAGCAACTACCTTCTGTGTACTTTAACACCTCCACTGCCATCGCCAATCCGCTTGCTCAGCATGGCAATACCCTTGTTTGGGGGAGCTAGCAAGCTAAGCAGAGCTTGTGTTATGGGTACTAGATAGGTAACTGATATACATAATATATTGTAATATACATAATACAATATATTACATAGATAGATAATTGTTATTATACATAGAAAACGACCAGAACACCCTGAACAAATATCTGCAGATCGTACAAACATTTGTCCCGAGGCGAGAATCAAATATGGATCTTTATTTTATTTGAAATTATTTGACGTTCTATGTATATAATTGCCAATTTATACACACTAAGCATACCTACTTTTACTTAATTTACTTTTTACTATTAACAAGAAAAGAACAAACCCAAAATAATTGTAATTTAATTGTTGCGCCCTGACAGGGTTTTTATGCATTGTGTACCCACTAACACTACCTACACCTAAGAACAATACCTGTATGCAATAATATGCAATAATATGAATACATAACCCAATTACTAACATTCTAACATTTAGATCGGTAGGTTATAAAACTACTGACATAACTAAATTTAAACTTTCTCAATGTGAAAGAGCCTTTGCACACGGGCAATTTGGGAGCGATTTCGAGGCGATGAGGGAGTTTGCTGCGATTGCCAATCGCGGCGAGCTCGCGGCGTGCATGCGGCGTCGTCGCGGCGTGCTCGTTACACACTTGCATCGCTATTATGATCCAAGAAAACAGGTCTGCTCTTCCAGGAGTGTCGCCAGGTGACGTCACTGTCCAGTTGCCACTTTATATCAACAAAATGTAGAAGTTTGGAAACAAATGTGATACGGGTCAATTGAAAAATCAGTGAATTGACAATTATTTTTGTTAAAATCAGTGAAATCAGCGTTAGTTATACACGAGTCAATGTGATAAATAATTCGTAAATACAAAATCACATAGTTTTATCAGATTTATGCAGGTAATACAAGGAGTTCGGGGAGTTACGATTTTACGCTATTGGCAACACCAGGAAACAGATTCGTCTTTTCATTCGCCGATGGCGATGATGACGTAAGCTGGAGACACCCACGTGATCATCGTATCTCGGAAGAACATACCTTTTTTTCTTATACCATGCATCTGATGCATCGCTATGAAACCACTCGCAACTCACCAGTGTGTTGTGACAAACCACACGTCTAGTAACAATAAAATTGTTTTAGCTTTTCTGAAATCGATATGTTAACCAAACCATTCCAAGTATCCCCTATTGGGAAACTAGAGTCTTGAAAACTATTTTACTCTCTTACGTACATATATCCGCTGCTTAGACAGTATTTCTTCTGTGCGTCTAGTATGAGTTTGTAAATTACGAATACGGAGAACTGTTGCTACATTGTTAGGTTTTCCCGGATGTCATGCATAATAGTAATAACCCCGTTATTATACTCGTATGGTCAAATTAAAAGATCCAAATTTTATAAACAACTTTTTGTGTGTTATTCAAGCGCAGAAAACATTGCGTTTTTGTTCTTAAGGGGCTACCCCGACCCAATCAGAGCCGCCACATATTTTATCGTATTATTGCGATATACAAAGGAATTTTCAAAAATCCCTTGACCCGTTTGTGATCCCTATCATAAGCTTATTTTTAATGTCTCTGTAATAGTTTTATATTATTTTAGGGAGAAATGCGAAAACCGAGTTTGGTGGCCAAAAAGTGCTACTTCGCATCTCTTCCTAAACTATACAAAATAAAACTATTACAGAGCCATTAAAAAAAACCTTATGATAGGTATCACAAACTGGCCAGGGGATTTTTGAAAATTCTTTGTATAACGTAATAATACGATAAAATATGTAGGTAGCGGCGCTAGTTTGGGTCTGGGAACCGCCTTAATAAAGGCATATTGCGTGACGATCATCGCACTAACGTGTATCTATTAACGTCATCTATTTCTATTGCATGAGTCACTCCAATTGTTAGTGAGTTCGTATCAAAGCTATGACTTTTTTAGTTATTGGTTTTCCCAAATGTGAAGTTTGAAGGTTGATAACGTGTGAAAAGATTTAACTAGGTATTTGAATGAATGAACACTTTATTGCACTTAAATTAACATGAATATAAAATCTTATATCAAAATGAAAAAATAAACAGTACAAAAGGCGGCCTTATCGCTGAGAGCGATTTCTTCCAGGCAACCCCGTTATGTTATGTTGTATTTGTTTTTTTTATAGATTCTGGTTTTTATCGTTTTGGGATAGAAAAAAGCTCAAATAAATGTGACGTTGGATTTTGGCGTTTGGACTCACTATGCATAACTTTTTCCAATTTTGGTTTAGCTCTAAAAGCCGGAACTGAATCGAGAAGACCTAAGTTCATATAGGCAGCTTGAAATACAATCGATCGCGAAAGTAATTCATAATTATAACGAATTAGCTTCCGCCAGCGGCTTTGCTCGCGTGGTATCAGGATTAAAATAGCCTATGTGTTATTCCCACCGAAATCTTAATAATAAGGTACGTTATTCCAGAACCTCAACTATCTATTTCTCAATTTCATCAAAATTCATGCAGTAGTAGTTTTTGCGTGACAGTGTAACAAACATCCATAGATCCATCCATACAAACATACGCGCTTATAATATTAGATATAGTGAGAAGCAGGCGTTGTAAATAAAAAAAACCTAGATTTAACATATTATACTGTTTTTTTTATCTAAGCGTAATTCTCTTCTATACTTATCTGCTGTTTGTATTTCATATATCACGTCCTTTGTTTTCTTACAAATATATTTTCTTTCTTTCTTCTTCTCCTTTTGTACTGAGTATCTGAAATTAAGTACCCATACCAAATTTCAGCCCAATCGGTTCTGTGTAGTAGGACAAAATAAGGCTAATATATGTAGGCCTACATATATTAGCCTTATTTTGTCCTACTAATCCTACTATCCTACTAATATCATAGATGTGAAAGTTTGTATGGATGGATGTATGGATATTTGTTACTCTTTCACACAAAAACTACAGAACCGATTGGGCTGAAATTTGGTATGGGTATAGTTTGGAACCTGGAATAACATAATAGGCAAGTTTTTATCCCCCGATAAAACGCGGGCGAAGGCGCGGGCAGCAGTTCATATTTTTTCGTAGTATTCTGGAGTTCCTATATAGATGTTCGATTCAGCAGACGTGGCAGTAACATAGAACAAAGCGATACTTTCATGAGATTTAAAAGAATTGAAGACACCTGCAAAGATATTGCCACAAAATCCAAACAAGATAAAAAATTGTAGCCGGTTTTCTTCGCCCGGATTCGTGAAACCTATTGGATCTGAGCTCGTCTCGTATCTTTGCCACAAGCAGATTGATACGTGAGTTAGTAACCCTCGATATATCGAGGGTTGGGGATAAACTCTGATACCTCCCTTCCTAGTCATATTTATTATACCTACTGTTCAAAACACTGCAAAATTATCATATCCTATCCTACTTCCTACTAATATTATAAACGTCAAAGTTTGTAAGGATGGATGTGTGGATATTTGGTACTCTTTCACGCAAAAACTACTGAACCAATTAGGCTGAAATTTAGTGTAGGTATAGTTTGGGACCTGGAATAACATATAGGCTATTTTGTATCCCGATAAAATGCGGGCCAAGGCGCGGGCAGTAGCTAGTATAAACAAATACTTATGTACACAGGAACGAGTGTACATACGTCTAAGTGCAACAAGAAAACTGAAATTGCTTTCTCAGTGGTCAAACATTGACACATTTTACATGTCGAAAGTCGTACGACTCCGATAAGGCAACATCTACGTACGTTGGCTCCGCGGTTTTTTAAATCGTAAAAGTGGTTTAATTTGAAGTAACTCTATGGTGACTTATACTATTGTGTAGCCAGTGCAATACCCAATCAAGTGACACTTATAAAATCGAAATCGGCCCAGAGGATTTGTTATAAAACGACAAAACATTTTAAATATTTTTGTGTAACTGACAACTCTTTGTTCATGCGTGTGAGTCATCATCGACACACCGCTAAGCCGTCCGGCGCGGCTGGCAAGCCGAGGTACTTAGCCAAACGTAACTCGCTGCAGTACTCATACTTAAGCTGTGGCGCGGCCTCTATCACTGCATTTGTTGAAACTGAATGCTATGGCTTCGACTGCGGACTTCAGTACAGTGTGTTCGGGATGCCGCAGCGAAATAACGGACAAGAGATACTTGGTTTGTTCTACATGCAAGCACACATACGACCATTTATGTGCAAACATTGGCCAGAGCGACTACGAAACACTTACTACGGATTTTTTAAGTTCCTGGGTTTGTGCTGAATGTCAAAGTAAACTCCCGAAGAGTGGTAATACTCATACACCAGTACGAGACAGCCGAAATTTTACGTCAAAGATTAATCACAATAACACCACGGAAAATAACACCATGGATGAGTGCAATAGCAATGTAACTCTGCGAACAAAGAGTCATCAAACTAGAGTTCACCAAATTCCTCTTCCTCTTTCTCGTCCCATAGCACAGACAAGCAATCACTCGTCGACTTTAGACGTCCGTAATATTATTGAAGTGGAACTGCAGAAGAGCACATGTGACCTTCATGAGCGCATCAAGTCTACCGTAAGTAAAATTATAGTGGACCAGATTTCTACTACGATGAACAACCATTTCACAGTAATGTTGGAACTCTTTGAGAAGTTGAACGAGCGAATAACTACTTTAGAGATGAAAATAAGTTCTAGTAAACAGGAAGAGGAACGAGTTTCTCACGTAACTAAGCCTAGTAAGCCGCAACCTAGCCCACCTTCAGAGTCGGCTAAGAAATCGGTTTCTTCTTTTTCTGTACCAGACATAAACACAATGCAACAAAATAGGGAGTCAAACTCGGAATTATATCTGAAAAAGCCCGAAGATCCACAATACGAACACCAGTTGATCGAGGCACGTGCTTGTACTACAGGGTTAGCAGTAGCTAGTATGACCACACCACCGGCGCTACCAAAAGCTCCGATACACGAGGTGGATGATTGGATTACGGTACGTAAAAAAACGACCACCAGAACTGAAGTCATGAAAAGTACCACCGACCACTCCAAATCGTCTACTAAAGAGATAAATCACGAGCCCCGGAGAGACATGCGAGCAGCTAGTACCTCTAGTACTGTTAGTAAGCCAGAAGCAATGAGTGGACCAGAATTAGGTAAAAATACAGGCATTAGAGGCAGAGAGAGCTTACAACCAAAAAATGTGAAGAAAGGCCTGAACTCTAATAACATAGAAATTCAAGCAATGGAAGTAAAGAGATATCTTCACGTGTGGAGGCTGGCGATAGGTACATCGGTTGAAAGTATGACGGGTCACGTTAAGAAAGTATGTGGCACAGAAGCGCCGATAAAAGTTGACAAGATCAGGCATAAGACGGAGCGGGACTATGCTTCGTTTGTTATCACGCTGCTGCCACGAGAGTATGAAATACTTTGTCAACCAGAAGTCTGGCCGGTAAATTCCGAGTTTGGCGAGTGGTTTTGGTTTCGGAGACAGGCAAATAGGCCAATCGAAGAAAAATAGTACAATAGAGATATACTATCAGAATGCAAGGGGGTTACGAACTAAGTTGGATAAAATTTACAACAGCATAGATTCCTCAGGCTCGGACTTATTTGCTATCACAGAGACGGGTTGTGTAGAGTCCATTTGCGATGCAGAGATAGTACCTCCGGGATACCAAATTTTAAGATGTGACCGAGCGGACGGGCGAAAGCAGGGAGGAGTGTTCCTAGCCGCATCACTTCGGTTTCAGTTACGACGAGCGAAGGTCCCGGACGGCATTGATGTTGACGCATGCGGGTTTGAATTAGTAGGCGCAGCGGTGTTTTTAAAAGACAAGTTTTTATTTTTTTGTTGTGTTGTTTATATTCCACCTAATAGTACCGAAAATGATTATTTAATTTTATTTCGAATTATAGAAAAATGGTGTCCTAGCTATAAGTCTTGCATAGTTATAGGTGACTTTAATTTATATTCATGTAATGATAACGTTATCAACTATTTTGAATATTTTGTGGCCTATTGCGAATTCGCTCAGAAAAACGAGGTGAGAAATTGTAATCAGAGATTACTAGACTTAGTATTGGTCTCATCAGAGATGGATGAAGTGCAAGTGTGCATGGCTGACGAGGCACTAGTGCAGGTAGACCAGCAGCACCCACCGCTTGCTGTGGAAGTGCGGCGCTGCGGGCGCGCTGTGTCCGGCCCCGCGCCGCCGCCTTCGACTGTACTACCAAGTTGGAACTTTAGTAAAGCGGATTACCACGCCTTGTACTCTGCAATAGCGGCAGCTGATTGGAGCGCTCTATATCAGGTTGAAGAGCCAGAGGACGCTTTAGATTGTTTTTATGCTACCTTACATGAGATATTCAACGCGTGTATACCTAAAAAACTGTCAGTAAAGGTAAACTGTAGATATAGTTACCCAAGGTGGTATACGGTAGGGATCATTAGGGAAATAGAAAACAAGGCGAGGCTACATAAACTGTACAAGACGAGAGGGTCCAATGAGAACTACCAGGCCTTTTCCAAATGTAGAGCGAGGGTCAAGGAGATGATACACAAAGAGCATCAACATCACCAAGAGCGGGTGCAGAGCAGGCTAGCGGACGACCCGAAGGCATTTTGGGAATACGTCAGAGCGAAGCGGGGGGCGGTGGACCGAAAGAAAATCACTAAAGATGGTAATACACTTCCGGAGGCAGAATGTGCAGAGGAGTTTGCTAAGTACTTTCTTTCCGTATACGGCACCGCAGCGGCGGCCCTCGACGTACGCCAGGCTGAGGCTTCAAGCAGCGCCGGCAGTGCACGCGTCCACGTGCCGCAGCTCACGGAGGCAGAAGTACGGTCGGCACTCACGCGACTTAAACCGAAGCAGTCCGCAGGCCCAGACGGGATTCCCGTGTTTATAATGAGGGACTGTCGTGGGGTTCTTGCGGAGCCACTCGAGCACGTATTTAACATATGCCTGGAAGGGTCGTATTTCCCGAAACGCTGGAGAGTTACCCGGGTAATCCCCATACCTAAAGGGGAAGGCGGCTCTGAGGTGAGTGGATTCAGACCCGTTGCGATACTGTCAACACCTGCAAAAGTGTTCGAGTCGGCAGTACAGCGCAGCATGCAGCAGCAGATATCGGCCCATCTCTCGGACGCTCAGCATGGCTTCAGACCAGCCCGCAGCACGACCAGCAACCTCCTAAACTCGATGTCTTGCGTGCTCCCGAACGTGGACGCAGGGGTTCAAGTCGACGTCGCCTACTTTGATTTTAAAAAAGCTTTTGACCTGGTCGATAATGACGTTTTATTGACAAAGCTGGCGACTATCGGCTGCACCACCAAACTGCTGCAGTTCTTCACGAGCTACATGAAGGACAGACAGCAGTACGTGGAGTACGCGGGATACAAATCCGAACCTTATTTCACGAGAACAGGCGTGAGCCAAGGTAGCAACTTGGGACCACTGCAATTTATAGTGATGATCAACGATCTGCCCGAAGTGGTCAAAGAGGCTAAATGTCTTCTGTTCGCGGACGACCTTAAGTTGATCTTGCCAATAAAGGAGGAAGGAGACTGCACTCGTCTTCAACAAGACGTGGATAGAGTAGTGGAGTGGAGCCTGAGAAACAAATTACAGTTTAATGTGAACAAGTGTTCCATTATAACATTTAGTAGAGCAACTGCCCCGCTCCACTACAACTACAAGATAGAGGAAGCGCAGTTGAAGCGGGTGGAATCAGTAAGGGATCTTGGGGTTCGATTGGATACCGAGTTGAGGTTCAGAGATCATGTTGTTAGCGTTTGCAAAAAGGCGTACAGAATTCTTGGATTCATTTTACGCCGGGCAAACGGTTTCACAAATATAAGGGCTCTAACAGCAATGTACGATGCTCTGGTCAGAAGCCAAATGGAAAACGCAGCTTCTGTATGGGCTCCTCATGAAGCTAAATACAGTATCATGATGGAGCGCATACAGAACAAGTTCACGCGATACCTATATTGGAAGAGATATGGCGTCTACCCTTTCTATCCCTTAATGTATCCAACCTTATTCGTTTTGGGTATGGTTGGATACAATAAGTTGGAAATTAGGAGGGATGTGGCACTTGCGCTGTATGTGGTTAGGGTGTTCCGGGGGATGATATCCAACCCGACCATCTTGGAAATGATGAGGCTGTGCGTACCGGACGAATACGTAGGGCGGCGTAGACGGCCGCCTTTGTTTGCAGTGCCTCACGGAAGGACGAACTTACTTAACAAAGCACCACTGACGCGTACCATGCAAAGACTAAATCTGGTAGCGAGGACCATTGACGTCTTCCACTGTTCACAGAGCGAGTTCGTAAAAGCTTTATTATTTAATTTGTGCTATGATAAATAATATTTATTTTTTACACTACAAATCAAATTATGACTTACGAAATCATTATGACATGTATTTTTTACGCATAGATTTATTGAATTATTTGCTAATTTGACAATTGTATTGATTTATTTTACTTATTATTTTTATTGAATCGTGGAATGTTTTTGCTTTTTGACACATGTATTTAATGTGTTTTGCTTATTGAATGACTTAACTTAATTTGATGACTACTCTATTGTATTAGGTCTGACCTGTAATTAATAGAAGTAATGTTTTTGAATAAATACAAATACAAATACAAATACAAATACATTTTTTGCCCATTATTGAGGAGTGCGAACGATCTGGGACAGTCTTGGATAAAGTGATAAATTGCATTTGCCACTTCACTGAGCTTACGCCACATTCCGCCAGAAGTTGCAAAATTTTTAACGCTGTGGTCAACTTGAGGAGCTTCTGAAATAGTTTTGAAAGGACTTTAAACCGGCAATAGCCTAGGATGAGGCTCTCGACTAGACTGCATTTTTATGGAACCTCTTTATCATAACATTTCAAATAAAATTTGAAGATTATTCATTACACTGACTTTTCAATGTACTCGTAATATACTAAACTAACACTTTTATAGCCCAGGACGCACATGACCATCTGGAGGTACATGGCTGTACATGCGATATAATGTATCTAAACTTTAATTTGATTTAAATTAAAGTTTACTTTATTACTTAGATTATTAATTCTAGTATTGTTAGTACAGTGTCCTTACCGTTCTTAGAAAATCAATTAACCAAATTCAATTTAAAATTACAACAATCACACCAACCTACACAAGACCACAATACAATACAAATACTCTTAATTGCACACCAAGATAGAGAAAAACAGAACAGAAAAACACAGACCACTAGACGTCTGTCAGCGTTCTAAGAAAATCAACTAACCAAATTCAATTTAAAATTACAACAACCACACCAACCAACATAAGACCACAATACAATACAAAAACTCTTTATTGCACACCAAGATAGAGAAAATTCAGAAAAACACAGACCACAAGAGGACTTAGGCCTCCCCTAAATAGCACCATATTGGATGTTGCTGGGGGTTAAGGCATTATCCCTATATGGATCAGTTTAATATTGATTGCGCATATTCATTTAATTATTTTAAAAATGGACTTACAGTTAAACGTCCATGAATCAAGTTCTTACACAAGAAAAACTAATAGAAACACCATACAACTCATAATTTATCCTACTATCCTAACAATATTTTATGTGTCAAAGGTTGTATGGATGAATGTATGGGATATTTGTTACTCTTACACGCAAAAGCTACTGAATCAATTAGGCTGTGGGTATGGGTATAGTTTGGGACCTGGAATAATATATAGGCTATTTTTTAATCCCGATAAAACGTTGGCGAAGGCGCGGGCAGTAGCTATTAATATTATAAATTTGAAAGTAACTCTGTCTATCTGTCTGTCTGTTACCTTTTCACGCCTAAGCAGCTGAACGGATCTTAATGAAAGGCAGGGAGGTAGATGGTATACCGGGGACGGACATAGGGTACATGAAAAGCGCGTGCGAAGCTGCGGGCAGTAGCTAGTAGAATATATAGCACATAATTGCTTGCAAGCTCAATTTAAAGAAATGATGTTTATATCCAATAAAATTCGAAGGTCGGACCTTCAATATTACGAGTTCCATGACCGGATTTTACGGAAGGAAAACTGAAGATGTCTCTCTTTGTCATTTTACAAGATGCTTCCTTGATCGAAATGAAGGTGTTCCGTGCAGTACATAACATGGCTTTATTTATCACTGATAGCAATACAATAATAAGTAAATAGGCACACGTATCAAATGCGTGATTAATATACATATGGAGTTTAATAATTAATTCTTTCAACTTTATTAATTCAAGCATTGTATGACGGAGGAATGTCATTTTTGTTAAACTGATCGGATCTTTAAAAAGTTACAATATTATAAAAGAAAAGAATAGTCTCGAACTTAATACGAACGATAGTTAATTGTATTCTGAAGATTGACATATAACGATGTGATGTAATCTTTGTTAAGATGATCGGATCTTTAAAAAAATACAAAGATAGAATATAAAAGAATAGTCTCAAACTTAATACGAACGATAGTTAATTGTATTCTGAAGATTGACATATAACGATGTGATGTAATCTTTGTTAAGCTGATCGGATGTTTAGAAAAATACAAAGATAGAATATAAAATAATAGTGTCAAACTTAATACGAACGGTAATTAATTGTGTTTTGGAGGAAAAAATGCGGGCGAAGCTATCGGCTGAAGGATGTCTGTCCTACATACTTCTGTCTTTACTACGAGTAAATATTATAAAAGAAAGTCCTCCGCCGCGTCCGTCTGTCTGCCTGTCTGTTCGCGATACACTCAAAAGCTTACTGAACGGATTTTCATGCAGTTTTCACCTATCGATAAAGTGATTCCTAAGGAAAGTTTAAGTATAATAATATAATTTATCAAGGTTTGTGTTAATTGGTTGAAATATAACGATAATTGTTGGAAGTGTCGAAAAAAGTCAAGCCGGTTGGGAGCTTTCATCGAAAACGCTGCCTAATCCCTTTAAGATATAATAATGCTCTACTACCCGGAGGAAGCCGGGGCGAGTTGCTAGTGTTATAATAAATATCATATTAAAATTGTCATTCTCCTCTTTATAAAATCCTTCTATTTACAAAAATCTGTCAAATTAAAACATTTGTTCATTAGTGTTTTTTCTTGCTCTGACTTAGAACATCTCTTAGGCCCCTATTTTTAAAGCTTATAATTGTCATCGATCTATACTTGAGTAACACTTATGCCACGGAAAAGCGTTACTCAACGACAGATCGATGACTGAGCAAGCTTTCACAATAGGTACGGCCCTTAGCTACTCGATAAGGTCAAGGGAGGTTTATAAGTAACGTCTGGCACCTTTCACATTGTACTTAAAACCGACGAAGTTTCCCAGCTACTTCTAAAATCCTAATGAGCCCTGTTTTCATCACGTAGGAACTTAACCCGACTACGGCCGTAAAGTCTCAAATTTAATATGCTCCGCGTCCTTACCCGCATCTCGTAGTTAGTAAATCGTAATTACGAGAAACCTAACGCGGGCTCTATCTTGTTACGTGCTGTTGCACTCTAAACAAAGGAACATCACCTTAGATAGATACCGCAGCAGCGGTAAAATAGAAATGTAGGAACTAGTATAGTATTATAAAATCTTTCGTAGGTGTAAACCCGCGAGCGAGGGAGTGAGATGTGCGGACTGTGCGGAGATGTCCGAATCGGAAACGAGAAGAGACGTTTTTCAGCTAGGGTGTCTCCACCGAAGATGTGCGGAGATACGTACTGGCTAGACTGGCTAAAGCGGAGATGTGTGCTAGCTAGATTGGGACTGAGCTGGGTGCGGCGAGCTTCGAATGTTTGTTGAGATGAATGAATGCACGAGCAGCGCCGCTCACTGCACACCGACCAATCACATCTCTTCAAGTTTCCGCTGCGTCACGTTACCAGCGAAGGGATAGCTCACATCCCGCTTCAAACTCTGTTTATTTTCTTCGCATACAAATATTACAGACCCCGCCAGGTGGTACTTACTGAGGCCGAACGTTCTATTGGTTATTTAAAACACATCTCTTCTCCGCTCGTCTCGTCTCCGCTTTGAAGTCCGGCCTTTAGGTATGCATTTTGCGCGTATCTAGTACCGTCCATACATAAGTGGTTGTCTCAGACTCTTTATTACCTCGAAGCAACAACACAACAAAACTGATTTTGATCAATGAGATATCACTTATCTGAATTCCGAAGGTGTTCTCGCCACCCCTCCTCGCCGATCCGGCCCCTGACGGAGCTGGAGAAGGTCATGCGCGTCGTTACCGTGAAAGTGTTAAGAATCCGTAAATATTGAAAACTTTTTTCTTGGCCCTTAACATCACAGCTATTCTAACTCGATCGAAAAGTTACCGTAAATCGAAATCTGGCACAAATCCGCGCGAAATTCAAATAATCCGCGCGATATTCAAATATTTTAGCCGTTTTTAATATTTTCTGCGTTCTACAAGCAATATCAATAGCAGAAAAGTAGTTTACCGTAAATTGTAAAACATTTTCTATGAACCCATGTTCGAATTAATTTGGATTCGACTCGACTTTTGGAGAAATTAATAATTTATGAGATATATTACTAAAAATCAACATCATTACCAAAAGCCCCATTAATCGTACTTCATTGGAACATAAATTCATAGAAAATCGTCAGCGATTTATGAAAAACTACTTTTTAGGAAGTTTTATTCCTTGTAGAACGTAGAAAATATGAAAAACCGCTAAAATATTTGAATTTCGCGCGGATTTGTGTCAGATTTCGAGTCAAGGAAACTTTTCGATTGAGTCAGAATAGCGGTGCTGGTTCATTAGGTTGACTTAATGAAAACAATTTAACAGAAAATAACAATTTAATTATCGTGGTAAGGATTTTTTTTAATTACCCGTTTCTAATTGAACTTAAATATTAATTAGGTATAAGGAAAACATTTGAACAGTTTGGGAAATAACAATTCACCTTTAAAGATTTTAATAACACGTTTACTGGCTTATAAAATAAAACCGACCAAGTGCGACCATCGTACACAACTATTTTGCAAAAGGAACCGTAAATAACGGATTTAAAAAAAAAGCAAAAGGCCAACATGACGAGGTCACTCATCCAAGCACTGATAGCGCCCGACGACGTTGCATAAATTCGTTAATAGGCAACTTAATAGGTACGTACTCAACTTAGTATGGACGTTGAACCCCTTAATTATTAATTTTCAATAAAATTTTAACTCACCTTTTACGTTTTATGTGACGCCTTTGAGTACGGATCCCTAAAAAGTCTTGACTATCCCTCATGTTAAGAATTATCGACTTGATAGATAGATGTAGGTACTACTTGATTCAAGTTGAATATATTCAACATCATCTTTAACACGTTCTAGTCCCGTGAGTCCACATTGGTTATATTCGCACGTTCGTGGATCCACGCTGAACTTGAAAGCTATGACGTTGTTTTCTTCATGAACTTATAAATGGTGAAAAAATCTACCCGGATGACAAAAAGCAATCCACATTTTGTTTTTTTTTTATTCTATTTACACGCGTTGATCATTGATCAAATGTTACAGTATATTTATAAGTTGTGTTGTTTTCTTTATGAGTTTTTTTATCAGTTTTCTTTATGAGTGTTTTCGATCAATATAACTGCATTTCAAAGTCTTGTATGGGGACTGTGAGCGTGTTATATAAATATCGATTAAATGATCAAAACTACAAAAATACTGAGTAATATTGTAAGCTTAGTACGCAATTAACTATTTATTCTTATGAACAAGAATACAAGCACAAAAGACAAATTTATCTACAAGAACACGAAGTTTTCTTGTTATAAAAAAATACCTTATTCAAATTTCAGGGTCAGGAAAAACATTTTGTTTTGTTTTTGTTGTTTCGTTTAAAAAAAAATTATTCCTTAGACGTCGATCAATTCGTCGTCAAAAAAGTATGTAGGTCACTTTTAGTTACAAAAAAAAAGCGTGGGGTGCCTGCATAAGGCTACCAAGATTATACTTTCAAATAAATTTTGAAGAGAAAATTGATCAGTGTTTTGGTTATTAAAACGACGACGCTTTTATGAAAGATTTGAATGATAATTCTATATTTATTAAATATTTAATTATTCATTCAATTATATTTAAATATTTTGAAAGATCTAGTGGACAGGAATATTTTGAAAGAACAAGTGTTGTACCACAATTCGTACCATGATCGATCGTGCGATCTACAGATATTTTGTTACGATTATTCTAGGTGTTTTCTATCCAAGAAATAGTAAATATAAACCCATATAATGTAATAGGTATAGATATACTAAGTTATCTAGTAGGTAGGTATAACACAAGCCCTGCTACATTTAGGGTTACCCAAAGTAAGCAGAGCTTGTTATCTTTATGTTATGTTGCTGCTGTTAGATGATGCTGTGATTGATTGTCCACTCTTACTATTATCATGATCCAAGTCAGAACACAGTCTGGCACTCTGGAAGTGACAGAGCGACTTCACTGGCCAGTTGCGACTTTATTTCTACAAAAAGTAGAAGTTGGGAAAAAAATGTGTTAAGGGTCAATTAACAATTAATAAAAAAAAAATCGTCAATTACTTTTGTTAAATCAGTCAAAACAGCGTTAGTTAAACACAAGTCAATGTGATAAATAATTGGTAAATAGGTACAAAACCACAAAGTTTTATTAGATTCATACATGTAAATACAACCTCTGGGAGTTACGATTTTACGCTACTGGTATCACCGGGAAACAGATTCGTCTTCTCAGTCGCCGTGGCGATGATGACGCAATAAGAGCCGATACGATTTTACGCTACTGCAGTAGCGTAACTTCCCGAACTCCTGTATGAATCTGGGGGCCTACTCGGAAAAGGAAAACCGAAGTTTCTTTTCCGTGTTCGTGCAAAACCAACTCTTATGTCCATTGCATAAGATTAGCGTTTGCACGAAAAAGAATCAGAAACTTCGATTTCGTTTTTAAGAGTACACGCCCTGATAAAACTTTATGGTTTTGTATTTCCCAATTATTATTACATTTGTTTCTCAACTTCAATATTTTGTTGAAATGAAGTGGCAACTTGACAGTGGCGTCACAAGAGCCACAGCCGGAAGAGCAGACCTGTTTTCTTGGATCATGGAGTAAGTTGGTCACTATCAAAAGTCAGTAAACTCCTAACAGGTTAACCTCGTACTTTTGATCACTTTATGGGCAGTTTATTCATAAAAACCCGGATTCAGTCAACATTAGGGTATTATATCACCATCGTATGTTTTTTTCTAATATACCTATTATCAGCCAACCGATAATAATTTATAGGCATCTTAATAGTTTACTTATTTATAATAATTTCGCGAAATATTTCTAGATGAATCAGAAAATAAAAGTATCATCATGACACTCAGAAGTTCTCAAAGAATAGCGGTATGATAGATCTGGGCACCTCGTCCATACATGACGTTACTATGTCTTCGCCGGATCGTAGAAGCACCCTTTGGTAGAGTGGCTAGGCCGATTGCATAGTGACGTAATGCCACAATGGTCTATACAGATTGTTGAACGATCAACGTTCAACAATATGGCAAATATCAGATAACAAAGTGTTTTATTTCCTTTAGACCTTACAGGACTCTTGGTCACGTCACAAAAGTTACTCAGCCCTCTCGTCGAATCAAATTAATTATGTATAATTTAAGATAATAAATGAAATGTAATGATTTATTTGATTGTACGACAGGTCCTGTTGTACAAATTCAACAGGTCAGCGGTACTTTACAAAAACGTTTTTTCTACAATATGCTACTATGAATCACTCAAAATCCCTAGAAATCTTCAATCAATCAATTTACAATCGAATTGACAGAATCGGGGCAAATAGTCCAAAAGCCTTGAAATAAAGAAGATTTCGTATTGGATTGCTGTCATACTACGAAAAGTAGTTCCTATCTATCCGGTAGGGGTGGCGCTGCAAGGCGCTAAATGTAAGGGACGAACGAAACGAAAACTGTAATTTTAGTATACCTACTATGTACAAACCGTATTAAGGACACTCCTGTTAAAAGTGAACCAGTTTTCTTGAGACAATATATACTAAAGCTTCTAAGAATTTTATGTATTATTTATTTAGGTAAGTACCTTTTACTAAATGTTTAGATTTTCAGACTTAATTGCACAGCACCTAAGTAAACCATTATTTGTTATATACTCAGGACTCAGACCTTACAAATATTTGTATGGGATAAAGATGCGCGACTGTGAATGATTTCATTTGAATTATTCGACTTGCCCGTCATTCGAACGATTCGAATGACTAGAGCAAATTAGTAACTAATTTGGTTTGTAATCGCGAATCGTTCGTTCGACTACCTGAGTCAGTTTCGATTCGTTCCCCGCTCTAAGTTAGAGGGAGATAGTATTATACCTATATTTCATTCGACTCCGGGTTTGTTCGCTGCCGCCACCCAACGCTTCACATGTAAAAGTTTACGAGGAAGGAGGAGATGCGAAAACCGAGTTTGATGGCCAAAAAGTGCAACGTCGCATCTCTTCCTAAACTATACCAAATAAAACTATTACAGAGAAATTAAAAAAAAAGCTTATAATAGGTACCACAAACTGGCAAAGGGATTTTTGAAAATTCGTTTATATAACGTAATAGTACGATAAAATAGGTGGCGGCGCTAGTTTTGGTCAGGGAACCACCTTAACATAAAATATTTGAACAAAGTTAACATATAAAATGTATTATTGAACTCACAGTGGTTGGCTGGTTATCTGTAAGAGTTACATTACCGGATTCAACATTAGACTCACCAGCTGTCCACCAAATATCAAATACCAAACTAAAAAACTAGCTAAAAACTAAAATATTATACTTGAAAAACTACACATCTTATCAACCGCACAAGAATGATAAAATTAGTTACTAATCTGTTCCATTCAATCCCCGCAGGAGCGACGAATAATTCATTCATCACTCAAAACCATCGGTCGACTAACAAAGTCTAATCGGAGCCATGAATGATCCATTCGTAGAGACATTAGTAATTACTAATTAGTAGTTTCATTCGACTTTGAAAATTAGTATATTACTAATATTCAAGTCGAATGAGGAAATTAGTAGTTGTTCATCATTCGACTAGACAGATAATTCGCAGTCGCGCATCTTTAGTATGGGATTTGCGTAGTTCCTTGTCCGTACTGTGGAGGTGCTGTACCAAATCGTAGAAAAAATGTGACGTTACGATCACGTCTCGATACTATCGTCAACCGGACTGAGGGTTCTGCTAAATAAACTTTGGAGTAATTAAACATTATATTGTATTCCACAAAGTTTTACGTTTAAGGAATGCAATGGAGGTATTTTAAGCTTAATTGGTTTTGCATGACTACTTCAAGTCAAGACCTTTAAAATAAACAACAGAGAATGTTAAACAAAATAATTGAACAGAATTATACATACATGTATATGTAACAAAAACAAAGATAGGCTGTTATTATTTTTTCCGTGTCCGTTATTAATTTAATAACCCGAATAATTGTTAATCCCAGACTCTAAAATTGTTTATATGCAAATGTATAAAACGAAGTAAAAACTTATTTATTCACGCTTTTTGTGTTCCAAGTTGTAGCACGCCTAAAACATGGCAATGATTATTTTTCAAATAGCTATTTTATTTAACTTTTGATTTGAAAGCCTTTTGCTTTTTTATTTACGTCTTGTTCAGCGGTTTCTGTTTTCTTGCGACTCTAGCGGCTTGCGGACCGGCGGTGTGGTGTGGTTGTATTTTAATATTAACAATTAGACTAGACTAAGAATATAAAGGTACCTACTCTATTGCATTGGGTGCGCCTGTAAGAATAGATGTACATGTTTATAAATTAACAAAGCTTCTCAAGCCGGTAGAGCCGCAAGAAAACAGAAACCGCTGAACAAACCTGTCATAGCAACGAAATATTCAGAAAAATTCCGTAAATTTTATTAGCACGATTGCTATAAACCATTATCGAGTATAGTGCTAATAAACGAATATTTTTTGTCCATGACGGATGTTTGCTTTTTAGCTAAATAAAGTAATACCTACCTATTTATTGTGGGCATTTAATATTAGACACACTTAATATTATGTATCTGCGTAAAGGAGTTGTTATTGTTACACATACATATGTATGTACGTCAAAATAATAATAAAAACATGTTTTTTAATTACTTTCATTTTCCTTTGCAATAATCTCTACACGTAGCGGATATCATAATGTACGGGGTTACTATATGTATGGCCCGTGATCATAGAAATAATAATAAGTAATAATTTTGGACAATTCAAACAACATTATCTAGCCCCAAGCTAAGCCCTAAGCCCTAAGCTAAGTTCTCTTCAATATAACAGTTTTGTGACACAGTTGAACCAACGCTCGTCCATATAAATGCGAAAGTAACTTTGTACGTTACGTGTTCACGCTAAAACGACTAAACAGATCTTAATGAAATTTGGTATGGATATGGGTATCCCGGGGACGGAAATATATATGCTACTTTCTATATAAGAAAAGAGCGTGTGAAGCTGTGGGAGAGCTGCTAGTTTTCGTATTAAATCCGTAGGTAGGTCATAATCTAAATCCCTAAGTAGGTCCAAAACCTGAGTAGGTGCTAACGCTTGTTAGACTCCTAATGAGTATGTGCTGGCTTGTTAAACTGCCTTTGGTTTGACGACCTAGGTCTAGGCTAACAACTATGCAACTATCGTCTACATATATGTACATACATAATATATTCTATTTATCGAATACATATGGCTGTCCGCATATTCTATGTTGACCACACAGCTTTACAAAGTTATTGACACAGTTTTATAGCAAAAACTATAAATTGAGTTGAAGATAAAAAAAAAACTAATGTACCGTTAAAATGTACTGACCATTTAATTATGCAGATTAGCTGTGAGTTCTCGTTCTCACTTCAAGATAATTAACAAATATTTTTAATTTGACCGACTAAAAACCGAAAAAAGGTCGATGTGCTATTTTCGGTTGTATGTATTTTGTATCGTTGTTCACCGATTTTTTTTTAAAGATGCTTTTATTATCAGTATGATCCAATAAAAACTACATTCCCGAGCCCCGCAAAACTTGAAAAATACCGAGTAAAATTAAGAAAATCTACTTGCAAGGGTAAAGCAGTGCAACGTCCGACTCAGACTCAGTAGATCTATAGTATAGTAGATAAATAAATAAACAATTATTGCTGAACCATTCATACAGCAACACTTAGCCCCATGCTAAGCAGAGCTTGTGTTATGGGTCCTAGATGACTGATATACATAATACAATACATAGATAGATAGTTTTTATTAAACATAGAAAATACCCAGTACACCCGAAACAAATATTTGCAGATCGTACAAACATTTGTCTCAAGACGGGAATCCAACCCACAACCTCCTGCGTCTCCGGCGGACCTTCGCCCGCCGCGTTACATTGGTAATCAGATTTATTGTGCAGAGAATTTCTAATAGGAACTTGATGGTTGTAACCACAGAAATATCCTTATTATTTAGATTTCTGTGGTTGTAACCTATATTTGTTTATGCTATCTTTGCTTGTACTTTTGTGACACAGAATAAAAACCCTATTACTTTACTTTACATAGTTATGCTAGTAGGTAATGTTTACACTTTATTCACATAATCAAACGGTTTATTCAAACTCATGGACATACATATTATACATAATTTTATGTGTTTGAACACTAACAAGTTAGCTATTTGCCTCGCATCTGAGTACACAGTCTCACATTGTTGAGCTTCCTGATCTCAGTTGAATAACTCTTGAGTACTCGTTAGTCTTACATTGTGGAATCAAATCCATTGCTTGAGTGGAAATAAAGTATAAAGAAATCCTTCAAAGGATTTATTTAGCGGGAACGGAGCTATCTTAGGTGTGCCCACCCACACCAACACACGTGTAAATAAGTACTCATCAACCAATTATTATTCGTGATATTTGTTGGGCTTTTAAACACAATCAAATGAAAAAATGCTCCATTTCTATATGAAAATATCTACAAAAAGCTTTTAAAAATCTGCTATTCGAAACTCTAGAATAGAATATCAAAAAATATTATATATCAAATGATGAACTAAATTATAGTTATAACATTTACATATCAAAATAATATTTATCATACATTTATCTTTATGATACCGATGCGCTGAGATAATTTCGATAACTGAGCAAGCATAATCAATCTTCATCACCATAATCATCGGGCCGTATACGTCCACTGCTGAACATAAGCCTCCCCCAAACGACGCCACGAATAGCAGTCCTGAGCCGCCTCCATCCAACAACTCCCTGCGACCGCTACGATGTCGTCGGTCCATCGAGTGGGAATCAATCTTATCCCATTCCATATTATTTATATAATAAATAAGTAATATATTACTTAAATAATATATACATATATATAAGTAATACTCATATGTACAATATATGTTCATATATTACTTATTGCTACAGAACGCTAAAAATAATGAAAATCTTTGTAAAGATCCTGAAACTTAACCCTCCATCTACAGCTGAATTTTGGTAACTGCTAAACGGAAGAAAATAGATTAAATTGTAACTATTTTTAGTTGAATATTTTATTACATAAGACATAAAACGATGTTAATTTAAGCACAAGATGTTATTACTTTGTATTTACAATCTAATGGAAATAGTTTGGACTTTGGACCTAAAAACACAGATTAGGTAATATTCTAAAATAAATACGTTCATGGCCAACGACGCAAATGTATACCTGGGTAATGCTCCAGGCGGCGGCGCGGCGGGGCGGTTGTGAATGCGGTGGAGACATAGCTACTTTACCTACAAATTATACCCAGATCGGGACAAAACAAAATCATAGGAACAAACAGACAGCATACAAAAAAATAACATCTATTTTATCGAAACGAAATCGGGCGTGTTGCGATTAAAATTTTGATTTCCTTATCCGTTTTAATTGAATTGAATTTGATACGCCGACTTAGATTTCGGGCAGTCAAAAAGTCATAAAACGAAAGAGGGTTAAAGAAGGTTTATTTAAATAAATAAATAATGTTGGATAGTGCACACAACATCATTTAGCCCCAAGCTAAGCAGAGCTTGTGTTATGTGTGGGTACTAGATGACTGATATACATAATATAATATATGAGATAGATATTTTTTTCATACATAGAAAATACCCAGAACACCCGAGACAAATATTTGCAGATCGTACAAACATTTGTCCCAAGGCGGGAATCGAACCCGCAACCTTCTGCATCGCAGGCGGATCTTCGCCCGCCCGCGCCATATCGATCGGTCGTCATAAACTTAAACAAGATTTGATATTTCGTTCAAATCAGATTCAGAGGACTAGGTCGCCACGTTGTTCTTTACTTTTCGCAATGATACGTATTTAGTATTCCGCATGTCAGCAAGGTTACTAGTCCATCAGTATCTCTAGGTCAGCATTTCGAAACATTCAGATATTGAACTTGGATATTTTAGATTGTACTTTATAATAAAACGTTGACGTTGGTGGTTCTGACGTTGATGGACCTAACGCTAGTGATCTAAATCAATCACAATTCTGCCCTACTTATGGCACTTGCAGTAATCGACATGGTTGGGAATGTCGACTTTTGCAAGTGCGATTAGTAGGGCAATATTGTTTAAAGTTTTATATTGTAAAAATAAAGTTGAATTTAGTTCTGCCCTACTTATAGCACTTGCAAAAATCGACAATTCCAACCAGGGTTGTTGCTGATGCCGTTTTTTGACACATCAGCGGATGCTGATGCTGATTTTGGCCAAGTGCGTGTCGGACTCGCTAACCGAGTATTCCGCACTAATTGAATTCTACCAATCGAAATCGAGTCTTCAAAAACTATGCACTTTTTTTGGGTTTAGTACCCAAAGGGTGCCAACGGGACCCTACCTAACTAAGCCTCCTCTGCCTATCTGTCTGTTTGTCTATCAGGGCTTTATTGCCTCTCATGATTCGTAGTTCTGCCCAACTTATAGCACTTGCAAAAATCAACATTTCCAATCCAACCATGTTGATTACTGCATCTGGGATTAGTAGGGCAGAATTGTACCTTAATCATGGAAGTATATCTATGTCTTTTTGTGTTAATGTAAATCAATGTCCTTTAATGTAAATGGTGTATTGCGTATTAATTTATGTAAAATATATAAATAAGAGAGGATAGGTAACCTCTTTCAGACAGGATCATCCAAAAGATAGAAGGGATTAATAGGGCAAACTTTCTAGACATAATTGTTTAAAAAATTTAAAACCTACTTCTTATCACACTCTGCATCCTTATGAAATTTTGCGGGACTTTGTACGGGACCGTCTCGGGATCATTCTGTATAACAATAGCAAAATAATCATTAAAATTCGTCCGCAACTGACGTAGAAATCGGCGCACATACATACATACATATGTACATAAAAAAATTAAGGTATGTTTTTAACCGAATATAGAACATGCTCCTTTTAAAGTCGGTTAATAAGGACCCACTAGTTCTGTGAACAGAACAGATCTAATGGAAATTGGCGAGTAGTTATGGAAGAGATTGGATCAGACTAACACAAAACCACCAGGGCGTGATAAATAAGAGTCCTATACTCAGCAGTGTGTTGGAAAGACTAAAGAAACTAAAAATATTTATCAAGGTTCCCTAAATAAAAAGATAGGACCATGGGTAGTTAGGGAGTATATCGCATTCACTGCGATGTTACCTGCAGGAGGATAAAGGCATCCATGTGTCTCGGTGGCAATAAATGTGTTAACTGGTAATGATGTCCAGAAGAACAACATTATCACACCGATACAGGCACATATGTATTATTCGGCTAGGAAAACATAGGCGGCCGTTTTGGCCAAATCGTTGGTGGTCCAAGGTCTAGGACTAGACTGCTACTGCGAAAATTTCTTGCCAGAAAAATCCGTATAACTATTTTGGCCCGTCCCAGGATTTGTACTCGAGACCTCATTTTCAGCGATTAAACACGCGACCACTATGGTCTAGCACAAAGCAGTCTGGTTAACTAATGTTAAGCTTACAAATAGCATCTTACTGTACCCAATAACCCAAATTAGGGGTTTCCCCTTACTCATAGGATCAACTCTATGACTTTACGTAAATAATTTACTAATGAACTATTTACAAACTGTTCAACACTTTATCCTTTCCGACGTACAAAAATAATCATTATTAGAATGAGTTAAAATCTTTATTAATTAATCTGTATACAGTACATAACTATTCAAGTTAACCTCTAATATCTAAAACTGGTACAAGTTGTTAATTATATTTATCACGTATTAACCCCAACGTAGCAAAAAAGGCTCGTATTTATCAAGCAGGTATTTTACGATTATTAATAAATAGATTATATGTTTAAGAGTTTTGATTTTCCATAATGTAGAGTTTTAAGTGACCTTAGAAGTCAGCTTTCAAAAATAACAATAAAATTTAGGCAAAGAATCATCAAAGCATGATTGTTTATTTTACTTTTGT
Source organism: Eupithecia insigniata (assembly GCA_947859395.1). NCBI lineage: Eukaryota > Metazoa > Arthropoda > Insecta > Lepidoptera > Geometridae > Eupithecia > Eupithecia insigniata. The sequence goes on from OX401998.1 coordinate 4,468,673, forward strand.
TTTAGTTTATTGGACAATGCTCCTATACAGCAGCTTCACAAATATTTACATTATTAACATACGAATTTAAATTAATTTGAGATCTGATCATTATTATTATGATTTTGTGCATTATTTTTAGTTTAGTTTGACAATGCCCTTACCCCAGCCCTTTGACATAGCTTTCAACTTATTTATTATTTATTTTATTCTTAAATTAATTCATCTTTATTTTTAGACCTTTTAAAGCCAATCCTTTGTTATTTACGAAGCACGATCTTTTCGTGATCAATTCCGTCTTTCAAGCCTGTCTGTTTTTTCATTGTACAATCTCTTATGGTGTTTCCTATGTGAAAAGTTTATCTATGCATATTATAATATAACTAGAATTAACGACATCAACCGTAACATGTGAACCTACGGTGGATTAAATAAATACAAAAAAAGCCCCAAGCGTTTGATAGTGCAAAGTGGAGAGAGAAAACTAAGATATCAGATTCCACCATCAGCTGGGAATAATAATACTAAGGAGAGAAAAACAGAAAGGCAAGGAAATATATTAGCGGCCTCGCTTCTACAGTGCATCATCGGGGATATTTGCAGAGTATCAAACGGACGACTTCGAAGCCATCATCCGTAAAAAAATTGCACCCCTAATCCGCAGAGTCTGGCAGACAGCAACAACAGCATCCTGAAAACCATAGCTGACAGGTTTTCATCGCCGCTGTGGGCAGGCCTGGTTCGCAGAGTGATCCCGGTAAACGTCTCTTTACTATGATGATGATCGCTCTGGGAATGGGGCATGCGTTTATACATAAAATTATTTAAATTGGTATTTAATATTTTTAAGGTTGTACTAACGCTCTTTCTTCTTTTATATTTTTGTGTGCTTACTAACCCAATATGGATCTGTAGTTACCCGAAATAAAGATATTTATTTTTATTATCATAGTTGGCGTTGCGCAACATTGTAACTATAATCCGATTGAAAAACCTGGATATTTTTTGTATAAAAAGGGGTTACAAAACTCAAGAAATATGGGTGGAAAATATTTATCGACATTGGTATCATCAAAGCAAAGCACAGAAGCTCGAAACAATTCTTGGTTTTGAATGCTTTCATTTATTATTTAATTGATCTCTCGTTCGTTACCGAATTCAAAGTAATATATGTCTTCTGCTAACAGGGCGCTCTGCTCTAAAATCCGCCCTAGCGTCCTGTCTTCTTCTACTAATGGACACAAAATTAAAGTGAAGACAAAATCTATAAGACCTTATTTTTATTTGATATTTATTTATAATACACTTGCGAGCTATAAACTGGAATCACTTCAGCGCTGGCTTTTGCAGACCATATTTTACAGTTTCCATGTCCAACTGTAAGTTGTGGTATATTATTTTAAAGATAATTTTATTAGCTTTCAAACTCTTTCGATATCATAGCGAAAAAAATGTTCATCATATGTCATGGAACGTGAAAACAAAACACATAAATTTTTGGAACGAAACATCATTTTTTTCAAACTCCTGAATCCCTATAAAAACTGGGAATTTATGCAATTTTGTCATCAGTCCAATATATCATGTCACTCAAAATACTGGAATTACAAGAAAATGGAAACCACACCAATAAAAGCCGCTCAAATCGTCACCCTAATCCAGCAAGGGTTCTCTCAGCGTACTATCGCTCGACAGCTTCATCTGAGCCAGTCCTGTGTCTCCAAAGTATACAAGAGGTTTAGAGAGACTGGAAACTTAGTCCGAAGACCAGGATCTGGACGACAGCGATGCACTTCGGCGAGAGATGACCGATTTATTGTCAGCACTTCTCTCCGAAATCGACATCTAACCGGCGTTGACGTCCAGCGGGAGCTCGGAGAAGTTCGAGGGAGAACTGTCAGCGAGGGGACAGTGAGGCGAAGACTCAAAGAAGCTAACTTGACCCCAAAAAGGCCAGCAATGGGACCCAAATTGTCTATAGCCCACCGACAAGCCCGACTTCAGTTTACTCGTTATCACTTAGATTGGGATATACAGCAATGGAGCCGAGTTTTGTTCGCGGACGAGACTAGGATGTGCCTGCATGGCAGCGACCGTTGACGGAGAGTCTACAGGAGACCGGGAGAGCGATACGCACAATGCTGTATAGCGGAAACAGTGGCATATGGGGGTGGGTCTTGTATGATGTGGGCGGGGATTTCAATTGAAGCTAAAACGGAGCTGGTATTCGTACCCGGTGGAGGTCGGGGAGGAGGACTAACCGCAGAAAGGTATATCAACGACATTCTGCCGGGCCATGTACTCCCTTACGCCGGGTTTATTGGCGAAAATTTCCTGCTAATGCACGACAATGCCCGCTGCCACACCGCTCGTGCGACTAGACAGTACCTGGAAGAAGTCGGGATTCCCACAATAGACTGGCCAGCCGTCAGCCCTGACATGAACCCTATCGAACACCTGTGGGACGAGCTGAAAAGGCGGGTACGAGGAAGATCTCCAGCTCCGGCGTCAACAGAAGACCTAAAAACTACTCTTATCGAAGAGTGGCAGGAAATTCCACAGGATTCCATCAGGAAACTCATTAAGTCAATGAAAACCCGTTTACAAGCAGCCATTAGGGCCAGGGGGGGCAATACAAAATATTAAGAGGGAAATAACAAAGATATTAAATAAAAATTTAATATTTTCATATAACTTCTTATTAATTTAAACATCCACAACTTCGACCTATTGTAATAATTCACTAAATGAAGGTAGGAAACTTAATTAAATTTAAATAATTTTTATACCATTCGAAAGCTAACAAAATTTCTTTTCAAATGGTATACACCAATCTGCAGTTTATTCCATGGAAACTGTGAAATATGGTCTGCAGAAACCAGCGATGAAGTGATTCCAGTTTATAGCTCGCAAGTGTAGTTTAAAATTTTACTTGTCTAAGTGCTTATTTTGTATAGTATCGGCTTTCCCTTCGGAATTAAATTTTTCACACACCGGGATTATCTTCTGACATCTGCAACAGATGTCAGAAGATCACATATAAAACATGCATACAGCAGGACATACATAAAAAATATGCATACAGCCGAACATAGGCCGCCTCCTTTTTTCGAAGTCGGTTAAATATGCGTGTCAAGATACGTTCATTATTAGGCATATTGCAACTTTTATGTGTATAAAATGTATTATCATAACTTGTCAACATTGCCTTGTACCACGATATTAAAATGCTACGTTAGTCAAATATGCAATTTAATTTACAGTATATATTAAATTTTAATACAAGTAGACCCTAATATATGAGAATAAACTCGATTTATTAGTTCAATAGTTACATAACACCACACCAATTAACCTCCTACTCAATGTACGTACATTTATTAGGAAAGCAATGCATAAATAATTGACTATAGGTATTCGCGCTAATAAGAATCTTATTCAGGCCTATAAATCATACAAAACTATAGTTAAGTTTGTAGTTCCGTTTTATTAATTTGAGTTATTTATAATCTAAAACCAATTTCCGTAACTTATTAATAGTCGAATGTTAGTGGAAACTTTAGAACGATGTGGATCTATTGAGTGAATTGTTCTCGTTTATTTTGAAGGAGGTGTTTTTCCGGCTTATGTAGATAAAGTTTTAATAACATGAGCCTTAACATTGATATACCTAATGCATCGCTTGAGTTGCCGGAAGTAAGGTTGTGCATGGTAGAGCACGTTCCTTACTGCATACTCTACGATGCTTTATTACGATCGAATCATTTATTTTTATAACTATCAAAGCTTGTTCTTCTTAAAATAATTTGATTGTTTCTTGAAAAAATCTAAAATAGACTTTGATTCCCTTAATGTTACACTGTTTTAAGTTTTGCGGGATAAATACTAATCCCTCGGGAATAAAATAATTTTTCAAAATTGGTCCATTTTTTATCGAAGAAATCAGAGAAATAAAAAAGAGCTACAGCTGAACATTGAACCTCCTCCTTTTTTCGAATTCGTTTAAAAATTGTTCAGTACTCACTCTTCAAAGCCCATCGCTTGTTCATTAGCAGACCATCCAGAAACTTGTAACCATGTTCCCTGCAGGCCTGTTCCTTGACCGAGGCAATAGCACTGGTGAGGGACAGCAAATCACTGGCCAACACCACCGAAGACGCATAATCCGGTGATTCCTCAACCACACCCAGTTTAGGATCATTGTTTCCATCATCGTAAGCATTGTAACCTCGGTCCCGCACTGGAGGCTCACTCAAATTCTTCGACACTAAACCATAGAGCTTGGCGATTAAATCTTTGTTAACTTTTATAGGTTCGGTTGAGTTCAAAAAATCAAGATCGTCCAATTGTAAGGACTTGAAGTCATTTGCTAATTTGCCTATGGAATCGTAGTTAAGTTTTTCCTCGCTCGCGGTGGCTACTATAGCGCACGCGATCGTAATGATTATACGGATTGCGATCATTGCGAAATGAAGCGTGCGCGCGCGCCGCTCTTGTTACACTAACTGAATTAAACCTTCAATCAAAAGCCTTCGATGGTCCTGCGTTGGTTTGCCATCGCGTCATTGCTATATTGTAATGTGTCATTGTTTGCACGTTCTGGGTGTAATTTAACTCGATCTTTGCCAATTTTCAGTGATTAAGGTATTTTTATAAGTGGAAAACCCGACCATAATTTTTTATGTAGGTTTGAGATGTTATTCAGAGCTATTAATTTTTATAGCAATATCACAACATTTTTACGTTATTTCAGCAATTAAAAGCTAAATTTAGCTTGAAGTTTTGGAAAACAACATGCGAAATTAAACAACAACACGTTTTTTCTGTAAAAATCATCAAAAAGTTTAATTCACGTCAATTATCATAGATTATCTGCCGTATCTATAGTATTGAGCTCCATTCCTAGCACTATTTGTGATTTCCCATTCATCAATGTCTTGGTCATCATTTCTAGAGAAAGATCTCTGTCCATGCTCTTCTAACCAAGCTTCCTCTTCCCCAGCCTCTTCCTCTTCGATTATTTCTAAATCGTCTATATTATCCTCTTCTTCGTCACCAACCGTACCTTCTTCTTCTTCTTCAAGTATTTCGCCTAAGCCTTCGTTAGCTTCTCTCTGCATTTCATATTCAACTTCTACTTCTGGTATTTCCTCTAATACTTCTCTGTGAGCTAGGAAGTTCTGTATTCTTGTTGGTACTTCGATATCCGGTGTTTCTTCGACTGTTGGCTCCGGTTCAGCTTCAACTTCAGCTTTGGGTTCGGTGTTGGTTTGTTCCTCATCAACTGATTCTTGAGTTTCAAGTTTTGGTACGAATGAGAAAGAAAATACTTTATGTAAGGACTGCATTGGGATTACAAATGTAAGGGTCAGTATTGTGGATGAAAGTATAATTAGCAGAGCTTCCTGAACATCAACCTGAAAAACAAACAACTCTTTGAATATTATCCATCACAAGAATAAGGACATAGCAGCTACAATTAGTCTTAAGTGACACATTACTGGGCGAAGACCTACCCTTGGTCCCTCCACGCATCTCAGTCCTGAAGCAGCTGGACCCACCAGTGGGATTACAACTTGTTCTTATAATTAATGCTTTTATCAATACCAATTTCATTATCAACCCATATATCAGCTACTAGCGGCAAGCCCCGGCTTCGCACGGGTATTTAACAAAAATTATAAAAAATATAATAACATACAATATCTTAATTGTAGTAAAATGTATAAATAGCCTTAGACACCCACTTAGATAGTGTAGCTTCCCAACAGTGAAATTATTTATCAAATTACTTCAGTAGTTTCGGAGCCTATTCAAAGCAAACAAACAATCAAATCTTTCCTCTTTATAATATTAGTATAGATAAGGGGAAGCATCCCCTAATGTTCTTTATTGAATCCAGTTCCGGTTGCTTATCTTCATTACATCATCGGCCATGGCTTGAGATTGGCAGCTCTGTGCCTGTTTTAGGAGTCTATTTGGTTAAAACAGTCGCGTAACGTAAATGTAGCTTAATACTTACCACAGACGCTAAAGTAAATTCTCTTGAAGTCCTCACAGTCCCAATGTTGGTGATGAAGATGATAAACTGGCACAGATATATGGCGTAAGACAATCGGCTGATGAAAACAAGAGGGCTCCAACACAACAGCTTTGATAGAAACTCTGGAAATAAATAATTATTTTACGTTATCATCATCATCAGCCTGTATCACCTCGCCTCGTCCACTGCTGAACATAGGCCTCCCCCAAAACGACGTCACGAATAGCGGTGCTGAGCCGCCTCCATCCAACGATTCCCTGCGACCGCTACAATGTCGTCGGTGCATCGAGTGCGAGGTCTTCCCACACTCCGTTTCGCATTACATCGCGGTTGCCACTCGAGAACCTTTACTCCCCAACGGTTATTGGTTTACGTTATCAGTTTCTACGAAAACACCGTTGCAACCGTAGTAGTCGTAGAAATAAATACCTATTTTCAAAATATTTTGTAATGAGTTTCTACCTGAGGCTTTGCACATATTTTTCCAGGATAATAGCACCCAAAATAGTAATTGCGGTTTCGAACTACATCAATGCAAAAATTCAGCCCGATCGGTTCAGTATTTTTTGGAGTGAAAAGGTAGAAAGCATCCAAACATATAAACCTCCAAACAATTGCTTCTATACTATTAGTGTGGCTAGCTTCATTCTTATGATAAAAAGGTCGGTGCAAATTTTCAGACCGTCCAATTAGTAGTCACATAATTTTGGTGTTGTTTGCACTCAAGCATGTTCACAAACTTTCGTCATGAAGGGAGTCTGATTTATCAGGATAATAATCCAAAGAAGAAATGGAAAATAATGACATGAAAACCTTAAAAAATGCCCATACCTAAATATTAAATAAATACACACAGCATCATCTAGCCAAGAAGAGCTAAGATATTAGCTAAGAAGTGCTTGTATTATGGGTACTAGATGACTGATATACCTAATAGAATAATTACATATATAGATATATATTTTATCATACATATAAAATAACCAGTACACCCGCAACAAATATTTGCAGATCGTACAAACATTTGTGCCAAGGCGGGAATCGAACCCGCAACCGCTTGCGTCGCCGGCGGACCTTCGCCTGCCGCGCCACAACGGTCGTCAAAACTAACATATTTGAAGGTAAGTTATCTAAACAGGGTCTTAAGCCACTTTAGCGTATAAAGTATTATGCAAACTTGATAGAGCACACTCGGGTATAGTTCAAACACTTCAGCGAAGCATTTTTGCGTTGGCGTCGAGTGGCCCACCAACGCAGCCTTCTTTCAAAACTTATAGCTTTTTATGGAAGCAAATACTTTGTATGGAATTTGTTATCAAGAAATCAGAACATACAAATATTAATAAAGCCATACAGTCACAGCATAAAAGAGTTGAACAGATGAAGATTGCAAAACTCGTTTAGGCACAATACACACCAAACCACAGAAACCACTCAACTCTTAAGCCACTAAACGCACAAGACAACATAAGGCGCTGAACATATGTTCAGCACCTGGATCCGGAATACTGTCAGGTGTGTGAACTCGCTCCTACAACTACATACGCCATCACGGGAAATTAAATGGATCCTGTAAAACGGATGCTGTGTGTATAAGCCCTTAGGCCACATCTTCAGGTTTTTAAGTGATTTTGTGATCAAAAGCTTCATCATCTATACTAATATTATAGAGGAAAGATGTGATTGTTTGTTTGTTTGCATTGAATAGGCTGCGAAACTACTAAACCGATTTGAAAAATGATTTTACTGTTGTAAAGTTACACTATACCCGGGTGACATAGGCTAAAATATATCAAAAAAATTAGGGATCCTTACTAAAATTCCAATATTGTAAACCAAGGTGTAAAAACCGAAACTATGAACCGATGGGAAAAACTATTTCACTGTTGGGAAGCTAGACTATAACGCGGGTAAAACCGCGGGGAACAGCTAGTTTCCAATAAAAAAGGATGAGAACCCAGGACGGCAGGTCTGAAAGATATCGAGCGCACTTTCGACACGACAATTTAGTCAATACATTACGCATTGAGAGGAAATTAGCATTCCTATTAACTTATCGAAAATTCAACGCCTTCTGTAATCCAGTGAATTAAGCGGCTTATAAAATGGGCGATCTATGTATGTAGATTAGCGGTTTCTGTTGTTTTGGAGTCTACAGACTTGTCATTGTTTAGCTATATTTGGTGATGAATGTCCATGCAACTTGTGTATTTTATAGTGAAACATCATATTAGCCGGGTCATGGCTGCCTTTTAGGCTGTCAAACCAAACAAAGTAAAGGACGTCTTTGCTGACTTGGCCGAAACGTAAGATTAAATAGGTTATCAGGAAATCAAAACAATGAGAACTATAATTAAAAAACATGGAACCAGTCATCATAATTAACATTAAACACCGCTGCGTTGGACGGAACTCTGAACACAATAGCCGAGGTCAAAGAACTGGTTCATAAAAGGTAAATGACCTACCGCAAGTGCCATTGTGCACAGCATAGATGACCCAAGCTAAGGCCATGGCTGAGGCTATGGGTGCGATGGCAGCGTACTGGGCTGCAAAGGTGACGTTGTAGCGGTACTGGGTAGACCCTGAGTCGTAACCAGCCCACAGTACTGCCGCCCAAAGGACTGCACTGGTTAACCATCCAAGGGATAGCACGATCTAGAAAAAACAAAATTATAAGAATAAAGGTAAACATAATAATCTTTATACAATCTCGTGTCACAGTGTTTGTAACCAAAGTCCTACGAAACGGCTTGATCGATTTTGATGATTACTTTTTGTATAATATGTATAGTAGGTCTGAGAATAATAAACAGTTCTTAACTATTTTTATAGTATTGTTTAAGTGTTAAGGGTGGCCCATGCCAAATTATTGTTTTTTTTTACGATTTTCACCTTTGTAACACCAACCCCAATAGTTTAATAGTGATATTAGCTAGTTGCAATAATCTTCAACCCTCAGTGGTCGATGGCAAAACAACGTTTGCTGGGTCAGCTAGTAATAATATGTATTACTGAAAAATTGTTGCACACTCATAGAAATATCAATCGGTTCCAAAAATTATCAGTAAATAATTCAAAAAATTGTCAAAAGCTTCGTGTGGAAAAAGGCTTACTATAAAATATCAGATTATCCAGAGATAGAAAAGCTTGCGACGGTTTATGCTCCAACTCTAAAAATAACAACTAACAGGCTAAAGGTAACTTCGTCGCTTCTAAGTAAGTACTCTAGTTTAAATACCGAATGGACAGAAATAAAATATATAACTTTATTTCCATGTCGGTGTTAAATTTAAGAATTTGACCTTTTCTAAGTGAACCTTTATTGTATTTAATAAATGTCTTACAGGACCGCTATTTTGTGCCGTCGGCGTCATGGGGGAGGCCTATGTTCAGCTGTGGACGTGTATGTACTGATATGATGATGATGAATGAATATCTTGGATTATATTTTTTTATTATGATTAATTTCTTACATATTTCTTAAAGTAATTAAAATATTTACCTATAGTAGGTACACTAGCTGCTGCTCGTGCCTTCGCCAGCGTTTTATCGGGTTAAAAAATAGCCTATACATATTTTATTCCCAAACGATACCCATACCCAGCCCAATCTGTTCAGTAGTTTTTGCGTGAAAGAGTAACAAATATCCATACATCCATCGTTACAAACTTTGACATTTATAATATTAGTAGGAAGTAGGATAGTGTAGGAAGCAGGACATTGCAAGATATTTTCTGAATGTTGTTTGGCAGTTGCAAACTACAAGACTTGTTTAACAAGGAATTACTATTCAAAACACAGTTTATAAATATCAAAATAGAAAGGCCTGTTATTAATCGCCGTATTGGTTTTTTTTTTATTTTGTTGTTCTTTCATTGAAATGGTGCCATAAACAAAACCTGCACTGCGTTCGTCACAGTGGCTGTTTGGCAGTAAATTCTTTCATCATTATCATCTCATCAGCCCATACACGTCTGCTGGCCATAGGCCTCCCCCATACGACGCCACAAATAACGGTCCCGAGCCGCCCCCATCCATCGACTCTTAAAATTTAACTTTAGAGGTAACTAATTTATTTAGTTATTAAAGAAAATAGAAGTTTACTGTTTTAAAACCAAGGCACTCACTATTTTATGCTAACTATAAATTTGTGTTTTATCTTAAATATATGTATTATAAGAGTATTAACTATAACACTTAACTTGTATGTGACATAGATTAGAATATGTCGACATGCTGGAACTTGTGCAAGAAATTGTTGAGAAGTTGGAGTATCATAACCGTTGGTGCGTTGCTTCCATGCTTTGTACTACGGAGGGCAACGCCACAGAACAAGCGGTGCCGCTGACGAGTACACACACACGTAGTTATTTGGCACAAAGATATTAACTCTGCTTAATACACCTGGCTTATTTACTGTTATGATAATGTAATGTTAGGTTGTAGTTGTCTGAATTCAATCTTATTTGCCATAAATTGTAATTTTTATAATTCCCCTTAAAAACGGATTTTTACCAAGCACCCCCCACCGAAGATGGCACTCGGAGCTTGGTAACCGAGGCGAAAATAAAAGATGGTAGGTACCTTGCCGTGTGTGTTTGGTTTCCTTAGAATAAGACCCAAGCTGATGCCGATTAAGTAAGGCGAACAGCGGTGTAGGGACGACATGTAGCTCAATCTCGCAGTACGGTACAGTTGGCTCACGCTGAAAATATAAATTTATAATTAGATTTTTATTTACACTGTTTTTAGCGGGATAAGTAGCTACGATTTGAGGGGTTACTGGGGTATAAATTAGTATGGGACCATCACAGGATCGTTCAACAAAGAACAGAAGAAGAACATTAAAATTGGTACACAATTGACGGATAAATCGGCGAACATGCATTAGTGAAACATACGATCGAACTTAGAACCTCCTCCTTTTTTCTAAATAGGTTAAAAAATAATTATAAAAGGATTTATTCAGAGTAAGGTACTTATCCTAGTAATATTATAAATGTCAAAATTTGTATGTATTGGATGTGTGGATATTTGTTACTCTTTCACGCAAAAACTACTGAATCGATTAGGCTGAAATTTGGTATGGGTATAGTTTGGGACCTGGAATAACATAATTATAGGCTATCGATCATAGAACGAACGTAGAATAATTACATAGTAAAACGGTGAAACTACCGAAGCTGTACTTTGTGGTAGTGTCAACACCAAACTCCTAGGCGTAGCTGTAGGTTCGATTCTGAATAATTTAGAAAATAGAATTTAAAAAAGATAACAATGTGGAACTATTTGAACCTATCATGGTTATGACAAAGCACTTAAATGGGTTAATTTATCTATCTTAATAATTGCACAAATACTGAAATCATCGCGCATTATACTGTGCCGAAATTAAGGAAACTCAAAAGACCACAATTTAAGGCAGGTGCAAGTTCAGGTGTAAGCTTTTTAGATTCGTTAGACCTTCGTTTGACCGCAATCTCAAGAGCTGTTAGTTCTAAGTCAAATCAAAGTTTTAGCTTCGAAGTATTTTTTTATTTTTATTTTTAATCAATAATCAAGGAAACACTCGATGGACCGACGACATCGTAGCGGTCGCAGGGAGTTGATAGATGGAGGCGGCTCAGGACCGCTATTTGTGGCGTCGTACGGGGGAGGCCTGTGTCCAGCAGTGGACGTGTATGGGCTGATGATGATGATGATGATGAATCAAGGAAAGCGCAATTTCTGAGCAGGTCTATTTTTAAAATGTGTTGTAAAAAAATCATCATCGAAAGCAGCTTCTTCCCGCGGTATAATATTTCAGACAAGTTGATTAAAAATAAATATGATATTAGTGTAGACGCAAGTTATCCGTTCGAAAAGTTTTTAATTAAATAAACTTTTCAGAAAACAAACTTTTTTCCGAGTTTTAATACGTAATCATACCACATTGTTCAAGTTTTAACGCATTCACTGCCAAACATCAGCGATGTGACTCGTAGCAAGCGTCATCACTACTTTATTCCAGTTTGATGCTAGATAATGCTGTGTGGATTTTCCAGCATTATAATTAGTAATAATATATTGAAGTTCCCTACTTTGATATTAGTAATAGAGTGTTCGTCTGTGGTAAAGAAATCAGAATGTAAAATAGTGATATTTACAAAAATATAAATTACCAAAGATTTTGCTATGATTAGTAGAACGGCTACGCAAATTCACAAGAAATTAAATATGTATTATGTAAAAAAACTTCTTTATTGACAAAGAAAAAATAACAATCAAATAATATAAAGAAATTAAACTAGTATTTACGATTGAAACAATTGAAAAATAACTCTACATAAAATCACCTTTCAAACGAAAGATACACAGACTAACACATTAAACTGATATCATAAATCAAACTTTGTTGCCTCGGAGAAAAAAAAATTTGTCAGGTCCAACTCATACACGTATAAATTTTATAAACCATATAAACATCAAGGATACTGCTACAAAACTCAATAAAATACGAAAATTGAAAAGAACGTCACCGCGGAGTGCATAAAAGCAATAGCAAATTCAATTTTATTTTGTTGGCTACGAAGTTCAAATAACATTCAGATTACTTGGTTATATGCGCGGTTTATTCCGGCTTCTACCAAACACCAGCTTTGCGTCTTCGAAAATACCAAAAGCAATGGAAATTGAACTATAGTCAAGCCATTCTCAAGAAAAATGTTTCGAAACATCTCAACCCAAAAATACAAAATTCTCATTATGGCGTCGTTTTTTAAATTTAATTTACCATGCATTGTGGGAAAGAGCTCAAATCGGCTGGTTGTGCAAATACTATAAAATCAACAAAAAATAAGTATTTTTAGATTATAATGTAAAGAATTAATCCACACAGCATCAGTAACCCAAAGCTAAGCAGAACATATAGAGAGTTTTATAAGATACTAGTTTGCAAGCATTGGACTTTGTACACTTTTTATCGGTTGTCATCTGCAGTAGTTCCGTGCAGAATAACTGAGATAACTTTTGTCCCAGCAGTCTTATGCACAGAACAACTGCGACAAAAGTTGTCCCAGTTATATAGGACTACTGGGAATAAGCGATTTTGTCTTGGTGTCGGTAAGCATAATTCGTCACATGATTTTACATGAGGCCTTTTTGGATGTCACATCTTAACTCTGCAGTATCTTACCTGACCCCGTGGAACGCTAGCAGTGTCAACCTGTGATCTCGGACGGTAGAGTATCTCAAGTAGGCAGCCCCCAGGTGGATTCCTGGCAGGATGAGCTTGGCGAAGCCTTGACCTGACTGCAGGATCCAAACTATGATACCTCCCAGAACCGTCAACTGCATGTCCAGAGCCAGTTGATGAGTTTGCGGGGCGCACTAGAACAAAGAACCAGAATCAATTATTTTAATTTTCTTACTAGCTTCTGCCTGTAGATTCTAAAGCATTTTTCCGGGATAAAAAGTAGCCTATTATGTTACACATTTACGTTGCATCCTGTATGTATAATATTCTTTGCACAAACACTTTTGACTTTTCCGTTTTAGACCCTGACAAAACACACATTCTAATCAGACAGTAACATAATTTAACTTTATTAATTAGCAATTCGGTTATTTATACGTAATCCATCCTCTCCCAAACGTGCACAAACAAAGGATCCCAAATCATCTACAACCCATCGGAGCCAACAACCAAACTACAACGTGTATAGTTACATAGAGACTATCATCTGATAGGTATATGTTAGTGATGTAATAGGAACCTAAATATTGGGCATAAAGTTACTATCACAGTTATTTAATAAATGCCATATTTAAGACCAAGTTCGGTCTGGCGAGCCATACCTATTGGGTCAGTGCCCACTCGACCCGCTTAGACTCGGCCCGAAGAATAATACCAGATGTTTCACTACCTATTCAGTGCCATTTGTACAGTCAGGCACAGTGATTCTGTAATTCTTTATTGTACACAATAATAAATAGCAAAAACTTATCAAATACATAGGTTTGGGCAAGTATGATTTTAGTCTCAAATGGTAGGAAGTGTAAGTTAGGGCTCATGTTAGAAATGACAATCCGTGATGTCTAGGGTCGCCGTCATCGAAATTTATGTGGAGGACATTACTAGCTGACCCGGCAAACGATGTTTTGCCATCAACCACTGAGGGTTGAAGATTATTACAGTACTAACTAATATCGATATTAAAAAATGGGGTTTGGTGTTAAAAAGGTGAAAATTGAGGGAAATTGAATTTGTATTTATTTATGCCAAATCATTAAATAAAGTCCGAAGAAATTGGGTTGGGCCAATTTTATCGTTTAGGGGTATAAATACTTGTTAACCACCTATTGTCAGACCTACCAAATATACACAAAAAATATGTAAAAATGGGTAAAGCCGTTTCGGGGGAGTTTGGTTACAAATACTGTACACGAGATTTTTATACATATATATATATATATATATAAAGATTATTTTCTACATGGACGTATGTATGTAATTTCTGTATGCCAAAAATATTGACCGGACCGGGCTGAAATTATACGGAGATGGAATAACAGATATGTATAATTTAATGTCTTCTACATGCATGCATACAGGAATTCATTTAATGTACATTTGAGCATCCGATAAATCTGTTCCTATGGTATAGAAATAACATTGAAACCTTCCTTACGATAATAATAGATATATCTTTGGTGACTTGGTATAACGTATCAAGGCATATGAATACAATGGGAGAGAAGCCGCGGGTAGAAACAGAATTACATACATAAACACAGTTTTTTGACTCCTACGTCACTTGACCTCATGGCGAAATTAATAATTATAATAAATCATTTATTTCACTATAGTAAAAACTGTAGATTAGTAAGAGCAATAACTATGTGACGATTCTTGTGATAATAGATTTCAAAAAAAAAATTGTGGGCTATTTTCAGACTCAATACCAATCAAACAAATTGTTTTTTTTTTAACTGCTACAGATACTTACATTACATTAGAATAATTTTTTTGTATCCACCGATACCGAGATCCGTGGATACAAATATTCACCTGTTTTTTGTTGGAAACCGAACACGGTATCGTTGGATACAACTTGGCGGGATCAGTGGCTAATTTAACCTGGTCCCGGGATCCGTGGACACAAACCCCATTAGTCGTCATGAGACTCGCCAAAGCACGGGACACTAGCTTTGGCGAGACTCATGGTAACACTTGCAAATTACCTTTGTAAATCAAACCTTGTTAAAAATTTCTCACCTCCATAAAGGTTTTATGGGGTGAGATTATTACGGGATGCGCTAACCAATTATTATTTGCTATGTTAGACCAAGGTATATATTTTATATGGGCCATCGTTTTCTAGTACATGATGTAAACTACGTAAAAACGATGGCCCATATAAAATATATACCTTGGTCTAACATAGCAAATAATAATTGGTTAGCGCATCCCGTACTGAAGGAGGGTTGCGGTTTCAAGTCCCATTGAAGTCGAAAAATTTTGGGATGTTAAAAATTTCTCACCTCCATAAAGGTTTGATTTACAAAGGTAATTTGCAAGTGTTACCATGAGACTCGCCAAAGCTAGTGTCCCGTGGAAATAGTTTGTCAGCGTCTATATAGCTTGTCATCTCCATAAAGGCTTTTCAAGACGAGCAAAACATACAAAAATATCTAAAGGTACAAACATTAATCTAAATTTGAAGGCGCACATTTTACTCGCCGTCGTCGTCGTCGTCGCTTTGAATGCAGCTTACTCTAAGTCCTCCATTCTGAAAGGGTTATTTGGATTTCAATCTTCCTAAAGAATTCCCCACCATTGAAAAGTTCAATATCCTACACTAGGAAGTGTATACGACATGCCCTTGCTTTTTGTTGACGATTTTCTGAACTTAGCATTGCTAGAATAAAAAGGGCTTTACTCTACATCCTGCTAACACAAATTTTATATACTCCTTCTATATGTAGGGTAGGTAGGATTTGTATTTTTATTCTGTATTATAAATGTCAAAGTTATATGGAGGGCATAATGTTGAACTTTGATAGGTCAAGAATTGACATTGGCAATGAAGTGAATTACGCCGTTTCGCATTCGGCGTAGTCATTCTACAAGCGGGCTGATTCTACGATCCGGCGTTGAAATTTACAGAATTTAAGGAATATTTTGAACATTATTTTTTATATTTTACAATTGTTGAGTAGTACTTACAAAGGTATGTACTACTTCCATGCTCTCAAGTCAACGTATTAAATATTTGATTCAGAGGACAGAATCTGAACCATTATTTCTAAAAATGACGCAGATTTTCAACATTCAACACACTCGTAATTTTAGAAAACACCGTACAAAAAGTCTTATTTGCCCAAGGCAGGTTACATTTGTTTCTGTTATTCCTGCACTAGTACGTAACAACACAAAGGTAGTTTTACCTTCGCCTAAACCAACAAGTCCCGCGGGAACCGGGATAACCGTTGAATTGTGGAGTGAACCGACAATACTCCAGTTGATTTGGCTGTTGTTTACCGGTGCTATACTCGGTTGGAGAATCCTAGATAGTTTTTATAAACAAACCGGTTACAAAACCATAGAAATATTTTACTATAAAAACTTTCGTAGTTTGATAAATTCATTATGAATGTAAGCGGGTTAACTACGAACCTAGTTTGTGTTGGAAGAACACCAAGGTGTTCTACACACCTACACAAACTAGGTTCGTAGTTAACCCGCTTACATTCATAGAAATATTGTTGGAAAATATTTTACAATAATGGTACAATAGGAGGATTCATCATTTCATTCGTTTCTCATACTCGAGTATTATCTTTTTCGCTGCGTGTGTCAAATTATGCGTTGTTTACGTTTTTGTTTCTAGTTATTTACCTTGCTATTATATACATTGTTGTCTTCTATAATTGTTATCGGTTTTCCTAAGGTTTTCATTCATTAATGTCTCTGTTGACATAAAATATCTTGGATTCTATAACTATGTAATTGTAAGTAGAGGTGCCTACTTCATCGGCGGAATTGAATATCTTGGATATTCATGTTTACTATTTCTGATTTGAGAATATTATTGTTTCTTGAGAGGGACATGCTGTAAGCAAACGGCCAACTCAGAAGTAAATTATGTACATACTGTGTGCGATGCAATGCGAATGTTTGTTACCTCTTCACGCCAAAACTAGTGAACGGATGGGGCTGAAATGCTGTTTTTTATAGTTATAGATAGACTTTTGTTTGACCACACTGTCAAGAAATTGACAATGAGGCCGACGGTGTATCACGACGTTCTAGAAGACACCTAAAGATTTCAATGTAGAGCTGGAAAAACAATAAATATTTATTCCAATGCCAATTTTAGTTCCAATACCAAGCTAGTGAATAAATACATAGAGTGTATCCAGAAATGCATACTGTAAATATTAACATTTCCCATGTTTCTACAACTACTACATGTAAAAGAGTGTTTCAAAAAAAAAACTGAAATCATGTAGTTTTGTTTGAAATAATGATAAGTAAAACACGTAAAATGCTGGCAGAATCCAAAAATGTTAGTTCCGTAGTAGATTTTCGAGTGGAATTGTTATAAAATTGGTAAAAAATGTGGAATATTTCTTTTGTCCCATCGGTGTGACAACTATAAATGGAATATAACTCTAAAAATAATTGTAAAAGCCAATTCAAATAGCACAGTATCTATAACTCCTTGAATTTAGCTACATAATAGTAGTTTATGCAACTGTGCATCATTACAACACAAGTGTGGGTTTAAAAAACGAGCCGAAGGCGAATTTCTTAATAGCATCATACGAGTGCTGTAATGCCTAATTATGTACAGTTACATACACTACTTTATCTACCCAAATATCATAAGGGCTCTATGATGGGTTCAGGAACCATAGGGAAATGACCAGCATTGTTACCAGTATAATGCAATAAAAAATAAATTGAACACATACAGAAGCAAATTATTTATTATAGTAATGGTAGTTAACATTGACAGTTCTGCAATGAGATATGGGTAACGGTCAGGACCGTTGAATTGCATTTGAAATGAGGTCTTGTTTTGGAGCTGCAGAGCTTGATGGTGATGATGGCATATTTATATTTATTATTTCTCTATTTTGAATTGAGTTCATTATTTGATTTGAGACACATATTTTATTTTGCATAGATTCGGCAATGTATCCTTCGGCAACTGTTGTAGATCTCCAGCCCCCATGCCGTTTTAGAGCTGTAATGTCGCCGCCTGCATCTACCAGCAAAGTGGCAGATGTCCTGCGAAAGCAGTGGCCGGTGTACAGTTCAGGATCCGGGAGAATTAAATATATTCAACTTATCAGAAATTATAGTATTTTTTTTTTAATCATAGACAAACGAACAAAGTCACTATTCTTGTGTCACTCGAGATCAAAATGTCGTGCGATTTATAGTTAGAATGTAGATACTAGTATAGCACACTCACTTGAATTTGACACCTGTTCCAAATTTAAACTCTATAACCTACGGTTTTCAGTAGGTTATGAGTTCATTACAGTTCCGTTTATTTCTGTGGGTTGGTAATGCTCGTCATTGCCTATGGTTTTTGAATGCATTAGAGAGGGTTTATGATATTTGGGTAGATAAATAATTTTAATTATGATATCATCAAAAAAATTACCTTTGAAACTTTAGATTCCGACGTGTGACACGAGATTCTTCATAGATTTGAATTTTCGATTACTTTTCAGTCGTCGTCGATTTTTAGATGAAATTTAAGCGTTTGTTTGAATTTTTCACTATTTCGAATGCAAGTTTGAACTAACTATTCAGTTTTTTTAACAGCTACTTTACTATTTTAAATTAACTATAGATCATCAAAGGTATGACCAACCAAAAAGTGAAAAATGCATTTTTTAAGTAACGCTCTTAAAAAATACTAACAACTACTATATATAATACAATACTAACAAATAACTTGCGAAGTGTAATAATGTTACATTTTCGTTGATTAAACCTTTACGTTCACTCTTTTCTCTGATGAGCTTATTATGACAGACAACCACAAAGTGATTTACTAAGGGACCAGACTTATATTTTATTTAAAAGGAAAATATATCCGTAGATTGTTTGCAACAGTCTGCAGTTAGCTCAATTGCTTCAATTGTCAATACTAGTTTAATTTGTTTATATTATTTGATTGTTATTTTCTTTGTCAATAAATAATGTGTTTTTATTTATTTATAGTTTTAGAAACTACACGGAAAATCTAAATAAACCTTAATATCCACACACGTTATCACCTAGCCCCAAAGTAAGCAGAGCTTCAGTACACACAGAAGTCAAATCACCTACCATATCTTCAAATCCGAAGTAATTCTGCACATAGAGAAGATTCCACCACCACCCCTCTTGGCAGACCTCTGCGTTCTTCGTGACGAAGGTGCCCCACATCGGCCCTGCAGACAGCTTGTCCCATACATAGGCGTAGAAGAGGACAACAGCTAGTAAAGCTGGTGTTAACCTGTAGATTAACAAAGAAATTTGAGCTTTTAGTAACTTTTTTACCCGGTCTGCTCATGAGATATATGCCCGCGTGGTCTCATATGTAGATTATAAATCACGTACGATGCTCTGACTCTTGTGACGTTGGGTCTATTTATTTATTTATTATTTTTATTTATCGCATACACATATTTTTCTGAGACGTTTGGAATATTTATTCCCCTACACCTGCGTCTCTCATAAGACTGTGAGAATAGGGCGTCGCACCTGACATGTCGCGAATAAATCCGTTTTTGTATACAATTGATGACCCATCCTGGCTTGAAGAAACTCAGCAAGTAATTTATATCCACGGATGCATTCAGCTGGGTAGGATTTGTTACATATCACAATGCTACTAAACAAGAACTATCCAAAACATAGCCAATGTTACTCAGGAATGTAGCATAACGCAATGCCGATTATAGTGTTGTTCTGTCATTCATATATTACCATAAATAAATATAAATCAGTATAATTTTTCTACTTAGCTTTATTTTCATAATAATACAAAGGGGTATTATGAACAATCAGACATTTTAAACGCTAGTTATGCAGGACCAAGTATCTAATAAGTAGGTATTTATTGTAAACAACCTCTTTAAGTGAAGATTGAATAGGTGACTTCTAGAGCCTATAAGAGCACTACAGATCTAGAATCTAGATCTTCGCTTGATACCTACATCGTTGACCACATTTTCACTTACCATCAGGTGAGATTGTGCCCTCCTTGATCAGGTCTAATTAGCTAAATGTCCAACAGCGCGAAACGTCTAATGAGCAGTAAGTCTAATAAGCAAAATGTCAATGTAGCAAAACGTGAGACAAGTGACAAGACAAGAGTGAACAGGTGTCTTCTAGACCATCGTGATACAACGTTGGCCACATCATCACTTTCCATCAGGTGAGATTGTGGTCAAACGAAGGTCTATATACTATAAAAAAAAACTTCCAACTATGGTTGAAATAAGGTATATTCTGGAAAACAATTCTTCAAACTTTTATTAAAGCACCGATATGGCGTGAAACAGAATTTTTAAATGAATTAAAGATAAAATATGCATACCTCAACATATCAGATCTTTCATTTGTACCTACATACTCGTATGTGTGTCTTTGTGTGGATTTAGTTGAGAGTCGATCTTAAAGGCTAATAAATCAATTGAGCACTTATTGCAGAATTTGCTTTTTAAACCGACTTCAAAAAGAGGAGGTTCTCAATTTTGTATGTATGTTACGCGATTTCTCCGCAAATTATGGACCAATTTTGAAAATTCTTTCAGTATTGTATAGAAAATGATCTCGAAGGGGTCTCATAAAATGTGTATCCCCAGGGGATTAGCATTTATTCCACAAAAATTAAAATAAGTATAAAAGTAAGGGAATTTGAAGTCGGTTTATCGTTTTTTAAAACACGCCAGGGGGCCTACTCGGAAAAGGAAAATCGAAGTTTCTTTTTCGTATTCGTGCAAAACCAACTCTTATGTCCATTCCATAAGATTAGCGTTTGCACGAAAAACAATCAGAAACTTCGATTTCGTTTTTAAGAGTACGGGCCCAGATTATTTAGTGAATACTCAGCACAAATGAGTAACATTTGTGTTGGGGTATTCACTAGTGTGTCATTGTCAACTGTGAGTAAAATAATCCAAGAAATGCTGACCATACTCCAACTCCGGTATATGTGGGTATGCGGTAACCACTAAATAGTATAGTAAACACAAATAGTATAAACTTGTAGCTACTGTGCTAGTGACCTAAAAGTCAATACGAACTCAAAGATTCGAGAAGTATTTCCCAGATTAACAGTGACCAACTTTGGTTACAAATGGTAAATAATCTGGTACATCATTTATTTCTAGGAAAAGATGACAAAAGGTAATTACCTAAAACAAAATTACTCTTGATGGAATACTTTGTCAAGTATTATCTAATCTTCGTAATTTCATACTAAAAGGTTTATTATTAGAATTTAGAGGTGAACGTATATATCCGGTAACCATTTTCAATTCAGCTACCTCCAAGAAACTTACCGCTTAGGTATGATAATTCGACCAAGTCTATAAGTAGGCACAAAAAATTGTGTCGCCAAAAATATTTCTCTAATAGAATTAGCGAAAAACTGCTCAGTTTCGCAGGTTTTTCCTAATTATATTAGCGAAATCTTTTTACCTTTTGTCTTAGAATAATAATTTATACAAATAAATAAATACCTACTTTATTACTATATATTTAGGCTTTAGTGGACATTTCACACGGCTCCTTTTGGCTTTGCCTTAGTAACCTCGAAAAATAGAAGAACCGACGACGCCTATAATTATAGATAAAGTAACCTTTCAATATTGCTAATCAATTACCTCATGTACATGTTTTTCCTTAGAAAAGTCTCTTTATGGCGCTTGTGTCGTCATCACTAGCATCCTCTGGAGTGTAATTACATGCACTCAAATGAGAGGAAGTAAAAAGTCGTTGTCCTGAAAACTCGGGAACACTTAAGTGGTCTTTTGCATCTCCTTCATATATGGCCTCTTCACTCAATCACTGTAAGTTCGCGGTTATCATTTTTAACTTTATTCAGGACTAGCCTAAATTGGTATTTTGCCAAATAATGCAGTAAAATCATTCTCCTACTACTTATTAGGAGAATGATTTTGCAAAAAAGAAGCTGTTTCCCCGCGCTTTTGCCCTACGTACCTGTGGGCCAGTAACCAAACACTACACAAATCAAGGTAATTCATGAATAGTGCTCATTTGCCTTGAGGGGTTTATTGGATGTACATACTCGCATCATCATCGGCCATTACTATGTACATCCAGGAACGATGATTTGCTTTGATTTATTAAAATGTCTAGATACAATATATAACTTACAAATTGGACGATATATGTAGGTATAGTTCTCAATCGTTTGTAAGATCGATCTTTTCTTTCCGTTGAATAAATAAATTTATCAAATTTTATCGTGGGCTTTCTTTCTAAATAACGTTTTCGGTAACTAATCAAATTAAAGGCTTTATGTAGTGTTCCTTTAACGGCACGTAGTTTTTAGTTACGTAGGTACATAAAAAGCGCCTATTGAGACATCAACGGATTGCAGAGGCTGCCAGAGAACCACCACCATCTATCGGGGTGCACTTGGATGTACAGGCCATCCTTATCTTCGCATCGTATATCCTCATGTCTGAGGGTTGTGATTCCCCCGTGAAATTATCTTGTCATTGACAATATTGCTAACATTGCTTTGCTTAGCCAGTACAGGCCATAAGCACACCTTACTTCATGTATCGTGTGAACAGCCACCACAAGGCCTAGCGTCGCCGTCACTTGCCATCACTAGCGATCCTATGTGCTGTAAGCACTCCACTGAACCCTAATAAAATATGACAGCAACGTTTTAACACACCTCCTGCTATTCTAACCTAAAAAATCATTAAAGATTTCAATGATCAACGAATTGCATCATCTACGACAAACACACCATCATCTACCAGGACGCACACGTGAATGTACAGGTCACAGACACTCCTTACCTCATGTATCGTGAGCACATCTTCAAGGCACTGGCGTCGCCGTCACCAGCATTCCTATAGGCTGTCAGCACCCCGCTGAGGAGGAGGAAGCAATCAGTGAACATACACTCCTTACCTCATGTATCTAGAGAACAGCCTCCTAAAGGTGCTAGCGTCCCCGTCACCAGCGATCCTATATGCTGTCAGCATCCCGCTGAGGAGGAGGAAGCAATCGGTGAACAGACACCCCTTACCTCATGTATCTAGAGAACAGCCTCCTAAAGGCACTAGCGTCGCCGTCACCAGCGATCCTATATGCTGTCAGCATCCCGCTGAGGAGGAGGAAGCAATCGGTGAACAGACACCCCTTACCTCATGTATCTAGAGAACAGCCTCCTAAAGGTGCTAGCGTCCCCGTCACCAGCGATCCTATATGCTGTCAGCACCCCGCTGAGGAGGAGGAAGCAATCGGTGAACAGACACTCCTTACCTCATGTATCTAGAGAACAGCCTCCTAAAGGCGCTAGCGTTGCCGTCACCAGCGATCCTATATGCTGTCAGCATCCCGCTGAGGAGGAGGAAGCAATCGGTGAACAGACACTCCTTACCTCATGTATCTAGAGAACAGCCTCCTAAAGGCACTAGCGTCGCCGTCACCAGCGATCCTATGTGCTGTCAGCACCCCGCTGAGGAGGAGGAAGCAATCGGTGAACAACCATCCCGCGCGGCACCATGACCACATCGGAGAACTTGCTATCTAAAACAAGTATCGAAGGTTTTGTTTCATTCATTTCATACAAATCCAATAATATAAAAGCGAAAGTAATTCCGTAAGTCCGTCTGTCTGTTACCTTTTCACGCCTAAAGGGCTGAAAGAATTTTAATTAAATTGGGCGCGCATGCAAACGTTATACCGTGACGTAGGCGACTTGAAAGGGTCGTACGCAGTCGCGGGAAGAATCTGGTACTTTATACTTCGAATATGACAAATAGGTACATATGTACATTCTGCTTATAATAGAAGTCATGTTGTTGTTCTATGACCTACTTAATTACGGCTTTTCATTGTTTTAAACAATACATATCTGTCAGGACGCAATGACGTTAATATCGTATTAATTTACAATGTTTTTTTATATCATTTACGATTATTCATATTACAATTAGTTATAAGATTAATATCTCAATGTCATCTCTTTGGGGATATTCAATTTATTTAAAAGATACCAATTCCTTAATGTCATTATGGTAATACAGGTCTTAAATTATATAGTTTTCGGTGCACACAATTTACTCTCTCGTTCGTACACCGATTTAGAGATTTAAGACACAAGTATACAAGCAAAACAACACCTGAAAAATTCAGAGGTGGATTTTAAAGATACGTACCTCCTCCTCGATATAATTAGTGTTCTTTACATACATTCTTGGTAGAGTCGATTTTGAGATGTTGTTTACACTGATCTTATTTAATTGGAGAAAATAGGTACATAAATAAATAATACTGGGCAATTTACACAGCATAGCCCCAAGCTAAGCAGAGCTTGTGTTATGCGTACTAGATAACTGATATATGTTCATAATAGAATATCATATTACATAAATTTGTCCCAATGCGGGAATCGAATTCGTGACTTCCTGCGTCGCAGGCAGACTTTCACCCACCGCGCCACAGAGGTCGTCGAGAGAGACAAACATACGTGAAGCGGCTTCGGTACGAGGTAAACGGTAAAAATAATTCTCATTAGTGAAAAGGAATAGTAGGATCTAAGCATATTTATTTACTTCCGATAATAGCCATTATGATTAGATAGAATATTTGTAATTGAGGTGGTTTTAGCTTAGGTATCTATGTAACGTTTCGAAAAACATTTATGTCGTTTAGAAAAGTTTTTCTTTTTTTCTATTAACCTACTTCTGTGAGAATACGAAAATGAGGGATTAAAGTGACTTTATTTATTATTTTATTTTATTCGGAGAACAAACAGTTTAACACTCTTTATAAATAAACTTTAAGTCACTTTAAGCGGCAATGACATTAAAGAAATGGTATTATTGGTTTCAGTGGTCTAATTAACTCTTTTTTTCTTTTTCTTCTAAATAACTAGAGTATCCAAAAAGATGCCATTGGGATATTTATCTTATAATTAATCATAATATGAATAATCGTAAATTATATGAAATAAAAATCGTAAATTAATATTAACGTCATTGCGTCCTCAAAGACTTGACGCTGTTTTTAGTGTCACGCTGATCATCGACGCTGATAGGTCAATATAATTATGGTTGTTATTGAAGCGTTTTATAATAACGCCTCAGCACTGACGAGCTTAAGCGCTGAGCGGTCAGTGCTGGCCGTCGGCCACGCGCATACGCCACAGTCTTCAATGAGCGTTTTAATGTCGCGCTGAACGTACGCGCCGCCGCCGGCGAGGTACCATCATGCGTCTGTAGGTAGGTACTTCGTGGCGATCAGCACGATAATAAAACGTTTCGCACTGACAGTCAGCGCTGACCAACTACGCGCCGAACTCTCAGCGCCGATGATCAGGAGGGCGATCCTAGCAATATATCTACTCGATAGATATGGCATAACTGTCAAAATATCGAGTGATAAACAAGCCTATTCTGCTGCTTAGCTTCGCATGAGTGCAAATTATACATATAAAACTTCCTCTTAAATCACTCTATCTATTTAAAAAAAACCGCATCAAAATCCATTGCGTAGTTTTAAAGATCTAAGCATATAGGTCTAAGATCTCTATAATAGAAGCTAAGCAGCTTCTATTATCGACGCTTTTCTTTGATGAGTTGCTCGATAAGTCGCAATAGAATGCAGTTTTTGACGGAACTCGATATTTATCACATGATATTTTTATCCCGTGATATGAGTATCACTTGATAAAGTATCATGTGATACGCAGAATTGGGCCCCAGGGTGACACTGAAGCCATCCTTAGACGGGAAACCGGCCTCACAGATGTTCGTTTACATTATTGCACCCATATCCGCCAACATTAAAAGGACAAAGGGGCATCAATCTAGAAATTCGTCAGAATAAACTCGACACGAGTTTATTTTAGAGAACAAAAGAGTGTCATCAGAGAGGTCATTGTCACAATGTGTCTTCGATGACTTTAGACTATAATAGGAATCAAGATTTGGTTCAGTAAAATGAGTGCTAGCCAAAGATTTATATCGTTAGATATGCCCTGGCACTAAAAACCGTGGTCCGTTATCTTTGAATGTGTGCGTTACGAAATACCGACGCCCGCACACTAATGAGAAGTTAAAAATTGTGTTTTTGCCAGTAAACTTAACCACGTACCTAACTGTTATTATAACCATATTGTGTGCAAACATACTGCACTCACTTTTGTGAAAAAATAAAGGTCCTATCATGCTCTGAAATCGAAAAGTCTAAAAGTGTGCAATCTGGGTAGTACCACAGATTAGCTGGTAATGTTACTTTGTAGTGCGGTCAGAACGCAACAGCGAAAACACAGATTTATAAAACGGAAAGAAAAATTATAGTTATTTAATTATATCACAATAATCGCAACCTAAGAGTGAAATGTAACGCTTTTGTCTTTATTTGTATGTTTAGAATTATTGTTGCATTTGCGAAATACGCACGATGGCATTTTGTGACACTTTTTAACAAGAAATCGCAATGTTACAGCACGTCCGGCTGACACTGTGTTTAGATGTACACTGATTCCAAATGAGCGAGCTATCTCATTTCATATGGCACCAACACGGGGGCGGTGTCACTACGGTAAGGGCCTACTCGTATCTAACGATATAAATCTATGGTGCTAGCATTATTCACGGTATTCAGTGTGTCTCATTTGTAAGAATTTCCATAGAAAGGTGGGTGCCATGTCACTTCTAACTTAAAAATTGAATTACAATCTGGGTCTCTTCAAGACAAGAGTGAATTATAGGTGTCTACTCGACCTTCGTAATACAACGTCGGCCACATCACTTTCCATCAGGTCAGATTGCGGTCAATCGAAGGTCTATATACTATTAAAAAAATATTAAAAACTACCTGAGATTGTGATGGCTGTTATCAAAAGTCTAATGCAAAAGAATTATTTATTTTCTGTTGAAAGAAAATGCCACAAAATAAGCACTCTTCTTTTTAACAATTACTTAAAATTCACCCAATAAAGCGGTGATTTCGCCGGCTTGGTACCATAAAATATTAAACAGTTTTTAAACATTATAGATTTTATACTAGTAACCTGCTTTGTGAAAAAAGCTGTTTTTGGACGCGTATACGCATCTAACAGCCAAACTCAGCCGTAATGGCAACTTGCCAATTTAGTATTTACGAAAACTACGAATTTGACCTTTATTTACCTAACACCAAGGTTCATTCTTTATTGGACTATTACAAACATTTAGCAAAGTATTTAAAAATAACACAATTAAACCGCAGTTTTTGCTCAAATTTTTTAAATCGAAAGGATGACGTAATTTTTTTGTGGAATTTTCCGTTTCTATGATAAATTACTATAGCACGGGACATAACATTTTTAATTTAATCTGAAAACACGTTTTTTTTTTTGTTAACCTTTACACGCAAACAAATAATATTGCAAAAAATGGCGACCGATGATGTGGCGCGGCGCGGTGGGCGACGACGACGGTCCGCCTACCACGCAGGAGGTTGTGGGTTCGATTCCCGCCTTTGAACAAATGTTAGCGCGATCTGCAAA
This sequence comes from Eupithecia insigniata, assembly GCA_947859395.1. Lineage (NCBI taxonomy): Eukaryota > Metazoa > Arthropoda > Insecta > Lepidoptera > Geometridae > Eupithecia > Eupithecia insigniata. The sequence goes on from OX401998.1 coordinate 4,496,456, forward strand.
TATTTGTCACGGGTCTTCTGGGTATTTTTTATGTATTACAAAAAATATATATCTATATAATATTGTGTTAAGTTAAATCATCATCAGCCCGTACACGTCCACAGCTGAACATAGGCCTCCCCCAAACGACGCCACAAATAGCGGTCCTAAGCCGCCTCCATCCAACGACTCCCTGCGACCGCTACGATGTCGTCGGTCCATCGAGTGGGAGGTCTTCCCACACTCCGTTTCGCATTGCATTGCGGTCGCCACTCGAGAACCTTTACTCCCCAGCGGTTATCGGTTCTACGAGCTATATGGCCTGTCCATCGCCATTTCAGCCTGCTGATTCTGGGAGCTATGTCGGTAACTTTGGTTCTTCTACGAATTTCCGTTACGTTAAAAATATATATATTCTATTCTATAAGTTCATAGTTAAATAGATAGTTAGTGGGAAGGATAAAGTAGGAATCAAACCCCTAGTGCTAGTTTGATACTGTAATGATTTAATTTTCGTCAGTATTTATAATAAATTAACTAATTATTTTTAGTTTGTCTGTAAATTTTGTAATGCTTATCTAATTTGTTGTCGACACTACCCAAAGATAAGTAGAGAATGCAGTATGCTCGCGTATGTACAACTTTTGTGCAATAATAGAGAATACATTATGCTCGCCTAAGTACAACTTTTGTGCAATAATAGAGAATACATTATGCTCGCCTATGTACAACTTTTGTGCAATAATAGAGAATACATTATGCTCGCCTATGTACAACTTTTGTGCAATAATAGAGAATACATTATGCTCGCCTATGTACAACTTTTGTGCAATAATAGAGAATACATTATGCTCGCCTATGTACAACTTTTGTGCAATAAAGTATATTCTACTAGCTGTGCCCGACTTCGTCCTCGTTGAATAGTGACAGTGTGATTTTCATACAAACTTTCATCCCTCTTGATATTTTACCTTTGATATTTTACCCCCTTGATGGTATAGAAACGTTGTCATTTTTATTTATATCTAATTAACAGCCCAAAAAATTAATTCCAAGATTTTAAAATTACGATACCTAGTTCTATACAACCTTGCAATCCCTCTTTCATCCCTTTACAAACCTTTTTTCGCATTAAAAACTAGCCTATGTCCTTTCTCAGGCTCTAAAGTATCTGTGTACCAATCATCATCATCATCATCATCAGCCCATACACGTCCACTGCTGGACATAGGCCTCCCCCGTACGACGCCACAAATAGCGGTCCTGAGCCGCCACCATCCATCGACTCCCTGCGACCGCTACGATGTCGTCGGTCCATCGAGTGGATGGTCTCCCATGTAGGGGGGGATTTGCCATAATCACCACGCTTGGCAGGCGGATTGGTGATCGCAGTGTTGGTGTTTAAAAATACTCAGAAGGAAGCTGCTGCCCTTCCTCTGGTAGGTTCCCTTAGTCGGCTTTTACGACATCCACGGGTTGAGTTGGAGGGGTCGATATTCGTACGCGCTGTGTACCAAATTTCATTTAAATGTGTTTAGTAGTTTTAGCGTGAAAATGTGACAGATAGATAGACAGACAGACAGATTTACTTTCGCATTCATAATATTATATGTATATAGTAAGGATTCTATTTTAATACGTAGGTAAGCAAGCACATGTGTTTGAGTAGGTATATCTGTTTCGGGTATACATGACTTTGTTCATTGACGCTACCGTGGATGGAGAATTTTTATGGATAGCGCCTTTCAGTTTTAAGGATGTCCGTTTTTTGTTAGTGTGCAGTTGCAGATTTGTAATAGTGTACATGACTAGGGAAGTGACTTCGCTGTCGAGCCGAACTGGTTTCGGCCCAAACTAGTCCGAATCAGGAAAATAAAATTGAATGCCGATTTCATTCCTGGTTCGTCCCATTTCAAGATTTCATACAGAAAAGTAGTGTCTTTCAAAAACTTCTCTTGCATGTAGTATTGATTTATCATTATTGTTTCCGGGGAATTTATTTAACTAGTTTATGTAACTCAAAGTACGAGGAAAGTTGAAATACACAAGATATTAACTTTAATAACCTGAAATTATTTTCACGTAGTTTTTTTTCGTAAGTTTTAGTTCCAAAAGTTACGTAATTTGATTTTAATTATAAGATAAATTTTTCGTAGGTATTTACTTTGTTTATATTTTTATTTTTCGTTTATTAAGACACAAATTTCAGCCTAATCGGTTTAGTAGTTTTTGCGTGTAAGAGTAACAAATATCCATACATCCATCCATACAAACTTTGACTTTTATAATATTAGTAGGATTATTGTGAAGCTTCATTAAAATCCATTCAGTAGTTTTTGCGTTAAATAATAAAATAAATAAATAATACTGGACAATTCACACAGCATTATCTAGCCCCAAGCTAAGCAGAGCTTGTATTATGTGTACTAAATAACTGATATACATAATACAATATATTACATAGATATATATATTTTAATATACAAAGAAAAAGAACACCCTGAACAAATATTTGCAGATCGTACAAATATTTGTCCCGAGGCGGGAATCGAACCCGCAACCTCCTGCTTCGCAGGGGACCTTCGCCGGAAGAGTAGTTTGTTACTCTTCCGTACATACAAACTTTCGCGTTTATATAACAAAACGAATGTTTCCTAATCTGTCTCTCCTTGCGAGCGAGGGACCACTCAAATATTTATAGACTACTAAAATAAACTTAACTGCTTGGTACTTAAGCTACGGTCCACATATTTATTTTCTTTGACTGAATAAAAGAATGCTTCATTTCATAGACTCTGCTTCTTTTCACCGTGTCAATAAATATTTTATGAAAACTTGTTGTACACTCATAGAAATATCGATCGGTTCCCTAAAAATTGCGGCATACGAGTACGTAATGTAAATACTAGAAAATAAGAATAAACTCGCTGTGCCCAGCAAGAGCGCTTCTACAATAGAACTCCTAGCGAGTTGCAAAAATTTTCAATAAATAAATTCAATCAAATTGTCAAACATATCCTCTGTAAAAAGGCTTACTACAAAATATCAGACTATCTAGAAGATGAAAAAGCTTGGGAAGGATTTTGCTCCAATAGGCTAACAGGTTTCTTCGTCGCTTCTTTACTTTAGTCTACATACCGAAGCGACCGAAATCAAAATATCACTTTATTTCCATGTCAGTATTTAATTTTAAGAATTTGATCTTTTCTTAGTGTACATTTATTGTATGTACGGAAATAAAGAATTTTAAAATATAGACTTTTTCAAGTATAAATGTAGATGCTCGAAAAATTTCAGAACTAACGAGACCTTCGATATTTATCGAGCTGGCACATTACGTGTATGAGAAATTGTATTATTTCATTACGTCAAAGAAAATAAATATGTGGACGTAGCATAAGTTCCATTTCATTGGTCAACTTTGAAAAAAATTACAAAGTTGACGGATGGCGGTTCTTGTAAAACGAAGGATGACCCATCCGATCTTTCGATGACCTTTCTATGAAAATCATTGACCTTTATTTGTTAGAGATCCGAAACCAAATGTGTCATTTAGTGATGCGTACGAAGCAATGCACTTTTGCACGTTCAGCAGCAAGGTTGTTTCGAGATCGTTTCGTGCGATCCGTCAACTGAAACTTCGTATTTCGTGTTTTAATTTAGGCCTCTTTTCATTTCTTCTTTGCATTGATGTGTCATCCTTCACTCATCACATCAAACTAAATTAGAATCAGAATCAGAATCAATAACTTTATTTCTTTAGTCTTACAAAATAAGCACTTAGAAAAGTCAAATAGCACTGAGAGACAGTTAAATGAGACTCGAATTTTAACTAGATGTCGCCACTTGTAAAGTTTGATGGTGCTATAAAGTGTTCCGGGTGTAAAACTACTTCTAAACCGGTTTTCATTATTCAGGAATTTGAAGTCAATTTATCGATTTTTTAAAACACGTCAAATTAATAGGTACTATACTAGCCGCCCATCCTGGCTTCGCACGGGTGGATAGGGGATCCTTATTTCTATTCTTGCAATTAAAATAGCCTATATTAATCAGTGATAATGTAGCATTCAAATGGTGATATAATTTTTTAAATCGGTCCAGTACTTTTTGAGCCAATTCGTTACAAACATAATTACATACAAATCTTTCCTCTTTATAATATTAGTATAGAAAACACAAAACAATTAAATTAAAAATCAAATATTACAAAAAATACAATTATAAATAAAAACGCAGTGTAAGTATCTAATATTTTATAGCCAAATTAAATACAATTTTACTCTGAAGCACCACAGATGTGCACAATAACCCTAAGGTTAACTGCTCCCATAATATTCCAAGCCTTGCATGAAAATACAGAGGAATGGCCATGTGTTTTCTTCATATTACAAGATTATATATCCCGTTGAGTAAGAAGTACATATAATTACAAACTGTTGATGAAAACATTTGAAGTAAGATATATATCCATGGGATAGACAAGAAACAACGCAACGCTTGCAAAGATGCGATTTCAATACGGTTCGTTTTCCGATTTATGTTTATAAGCTCCATAAATGTTTCTTTATTTCCAATGTGGGATTTTTTCTGTATTAGTTGTGTATTGTAAATGGTATGTACATATTTTATATAGTGCGTACATTTATAAATAATGTAATGTAGGATCCTGAATAACTAGCATTTTAACTATCTGTGACCGTTTTCGCCCTACTATGTAATTGATATAATTCGTGAACAACGGGACTGATTATACTTAGAGTAAGTCTACATTATGTTTAATTTTGTTTATAGTAACACTTGAGTATAATTGTTTGCTGTCGTGAATAAATAAAAATAATACGAGAACATTCCCTAATTCACGCTAGAATAATGCCCGCCCATATTCTATTCTCATAATCACATAAGTAAGAGTACCCAAAATGTCGTTAAAGTTCCAGCACTCACCTCAGCTATCCGCACCCTATTGGTGAATGGCATCACACCAACAGGTAGGAATTTGTGGGCCACCACTAGGGCCAGAGTGGCAATTCCTCGGATACCGTGAATGCAGGCAATCTCGTCTGTAGTCCCCGGGGCGAACAGCTTGTTTATTGTGTAGTACAGCGAGAATGACTGAAGGAAGCTTGCTGTAAAGAAAAAGTGTTTGCTTTACACTACTTTCTTACAGTGGAGTGTTACAAATATTGTAACACTCCACATTAAGAAACTGATAATATAGCTTCGGTTGGATAACCGCGATCGTCTTTTGTTTTCAAATCTTACTAATATAACAATAAATGCCAAAGTTTGTGAGGATGGATGTATGGATATTTGTTACTCTTTCGCGCAAAAATACTGAACCGAACCTGAAATTTGTTATGGGTATAGTTTGGGATCTGGAATAACATACATATAGGCTATTTTTTATTCTGATAAAATGCGGGCGAAGGCGTGGGCAGCAGCTAGTATAACAATAAATTTCATAGTTTGTGAGGATGGATGTTTGTTCCTCTTGCACGCAAAACTACTGAACTGATTGGGCTGAAATTTGGTATGGGTATTGTTTGGCACCTGAAATAACATACTATAGATATTTCTATTTCTATATTTTCTATTTTACTTTCTATCTCGATAAAGGCGAAGATGCGGACAGCAGCTAGTATTATAAATAGATATGTATATCAAAAAATGCTTTATTTCCTTTAGAACTTACGGGACTCTTGGACACGTCAACAAATTCTTCAAATAAGGGAATAAAGTGTCTTTTGTTCACTTCAATCTTATAAGGCGCATAGTAATGCGACACTAGCGCCACTCTTTATTTTTTCTTATATTATCGTTATGAAACAGAATTACCAAAAGTACTCACCGCCAATTGATAATACCCAGTATAAACTATTTTTCGATACCTCTGTAACAGTTTTGTTACATTTAGTATTAGCAGAAAATGGTTTATTGCCCTTGGTGGCCACTAAACGCAACAATGCTTTAAAAAACATAGCATACCTATCACTAAATAATGTCGCTTTTCTAATTAGAAAAATATATTATTTGGTCGGACTAGTACACTAGTAGTTCCAGTGATTCCATCCAACTAAACTAAGGAAAAGTAGAAACTTTCCTTCTTCTTCTTTTGTCTATAATAAATGTATGTAGATTCCAAAATGGCTAGTAACACTTCATTTTCAGTGTCGCATTGACAACGACCGGTCGTCTTCCTGATAATTTTTAAGAGCCTAATTCTTTGCTATCAAACGACCGTTACAGGTAATTTAGCACTTAAGCCAAATTACCGTCTCAAAGTTATATCTTTTACCCCATAAATTAAGCACAATTAAACGATTTGATGGCTCAAAGTTAAGTGTGCTCTCACTCTTTATTTTAACTAAATTTACCAGCAATTTCCAGTTTAATCCGGAAATAATAAAATAACTAACGTTGCTTGCAAAGTTTCGGAAAATTCAATTTTAGTTTCATTATAGGATTATTAAAGCTTAGGTTTTGGTAGAGATTGGATCAGAATCCTTAACTTCCGCTCACAGTCTATAACGAAGATCTGTATTTATTATTAACTAGCTGCTGCCTGTTCGTGTTCGCTTCGTATCCGCTTTTCATGTACCCTATGTCCGTCGCCAGGATACCATCTACCTCCCCTCCAAATTTGATTATGATCCGGTCAGTAGTTTTGGCGTGAAAACGTGACAGACAGACAGAAAGACAGAGGTAATTTCGCATTTATAATATTATCGTTTATTGTGATTTCATGCATACAGGTATTGTTCTTAGGTGTAGGTAGTCTTAGTGGGTACACAATGCATAAAAACCCTGTCAGGGCGCAACAATTATTTGGAATTAAAATAAGTAAATGTAGGTATGATTGATTATATAAGTTGAAGTAGTAGCATAGATTATGGTAAGGAAGTAAGGAAATAACTCGTATTTAATCTAGCTGCGCCCCGCGGCGAATTCGGTCATAACATGGGAAAACTGCACTTTTCCGTGATCAGATTAGTTAATATTATAAGCTATCATAGTACCAAACATTCAAATTCGTTCAGCCTTTTTAAAGTAAAGGAGTAACAAACACACATAGAATAAATCGCTTTTATGTATCGGAGCAAAGGTATACGAATTATTTTTAACGTATTGGTTTAAATTATGCTAGGTATATGCCTTTCGGCGTGACTCCGTGAAAAAAATGCTGGATTCTGTCCGCAACATTGAAAATATTATCTAAAACGAATCTAACTTATGTAATAAAACAAATTACAAAATATGACCATTAAGAAAATATGAACAATAATGTGTAAATAGTTTTGGAAACATATAAGTTTGCTCTAACTATTTTGCAAGGCGCTAACTATAAAAAAAATGTGTATTTTTTGTTTTAATTATTATTGTATTAAATAAATAAACTTCGCCGTCAATATGAAATTCATCTAAACGTTACGAGGTACCTAGAATTTGAACGCAATTTTTGTGCTGTACTGCAGCGGTACTTTCCAAGTGTGCGATCGCAATTTTTGTGCAGGGCCCGTACTCTTAAAAACGAAATCGAAGTTTCAGATTATTTTTGGTGCAAACGTTAATCTTATGCAATGGACATTGGTAAGAGTTGGTTTTGCACGAACACGAAAAAGAAACTTCGATTTTCCTTTTCCGAGTAGGACCCCTGTACTGCAGCGTTACTTTCCAGGTGTGTGACAAGCTATATACATATGTACATATATAATGTAGATGCATACCTACTGTAAAAAAAGAAAATGAATTAGACCACCGCACCGTTTAGCCGGCTACATTCGTTCTGCTGGATAAGCACAATATTAAGCACCTTTTATTATAAATTGACTTATCAAAGTGTGTCCAGTGCTCCTACGGCAAATAAATGAGTATGAGTATAACAAATTGTAAGTAAAGAAGGTAGGTAAGGTACCTGAAGATTTCCCATTAAAGGATTTTTTGTCTTCGCCTTCATCTTCTTTTTGTTCGGACTCTGCTTTTTCCGCCCCATCCTCTTGGCTTTCCTCTGATGGTCGTCGAGAAACAAAGTCTTGAACCGTCGCCAGAAGAACCAGCAAAATTATGACACCATAGAAAGACCTGTCAAAACAGTTACCTAAGTGAGTATACAAAAAAAATACAGTTATAAACTTGCGTTACAGAAAAAATTTGCTTCTACACTCTAAGGTCCATATAATGAAAGCTTGCTCAGTCATAGAATATTATCTATTCTTGATTGACGTTCATGCCATAGAAAACACCTACCTAACGATAATTTATTTATCCAAAAAACACTTAGATAACTTATTAACTGGACAGTAATTAAATATATATATATAGTATGTAACCCAGAAAAAAATATGGGATGGTTATTATATAGGTAAAATACCCATTTTACCCTGCCTCAGCATGTTGCAGTATTGGAGCATTTGCCCAATACTGCGTTGTTTTTCAGGGACAAGTCTAACCACTTAGTGCAGGTACTCAAGCATAGATCGATGACTGAACAAGCATTTTTATATGAGCCTCTAAGTATCAAAATAATTATACCTTTTCATACCATTTTCTTGTCAATTAAGTATCAATATCTACGCTTTGGCGCTCAAATATATTTAAGTCCTTTAAACTTATGCATTGAAAATATCAGAAATTTACATAAAATTTACACAAAATGCCTCAAGTGCTAAACCTCAAGATAGATCTTGATTAACATAAAGAATTCAAAGCTCCCTCTTCATGGGAGACCATCCACTCGATGGACCGACGACATCTTAGCGGTTGCAGGGGGTTTATGGATGGAGGCGGCTCAGGACCGCTATTTGTGGCGTCGTATTGGGGATGCCTATGTTCAGCAGTGGACGTGTATGGTCTGATATGATGATGATGATGATGAAGAATTCAAAAACTATTGTAGTTTAGACTGACCTCAAACACAATACAAACTTACAATGTCAAGATCGTAGGAAGTTCCAGCCACTCTTCCAAAGCATCACCGTCATCAGTATAGCAGTCCTCCTCATCCACCTTGACTCTGACCACCACGCCGCTTGTATGCTGGTAATGCTTGACGGCATCCTTGAGAACCACTTCTACGTCTTCAGGATTACAGGCGGAAGGGATGCAGACGCCCCAGCTCAGTGTTGAAAAGCGGGGCACGAAGTGACCTGGCTGAACAGAACATTATTGGATGAGGAGTTCGACAAGGGAATTATTCTACATTAAAATGAAACTTGGCTTTAAATATCATCTTTAAATTCAGTATAAAATAAAGTTTATAAAAAAAATCTTGTAATGTGTCGATATTTCCGGCTTACACAAATAGATAATGCGACAGCAACGTACAAATGCCTTCATTGTTGGTGATTTTCAAAGAACAACTACATACCTAATCAATTTTAGCCACAGGGTTTTCGAAAGGGGTCGAATAGTAACTAACCACAGACTTGATACTAGCTGCGGTAACTAACACATTTTGGACATAAACCAAAGACATGTAACAAATGAGAGTTTGAGTTATAAAACCTCTTTCAAGCAATGAACGACCGAAATAAGACTTTTTGCGGAGGTAGAATGTCTTTGTTAGCCTCTTTCGATAGGTTAAAATGATTTCAGCTAGCATAGAGTATCATGGTCATGCATGACATTATTTATTACACACAAGGAATTTATATTACGCAAGTTAGTATATAAAATCTTTGATATTACGTAACTAATAGCACATAGTATTGTATATAAATTCCTTAATTACACCATCGAAATTTAGTACAGCATTCCAAATTCAAATTACCGAAATTACCTAATCAATATCAAAAAAATTGCTATAAGACACTGTGCAGACAGAGCAACTTTAGTTCATATATGTAATTGTCAACTTATTAATATTTCTCCACAGACATGATACTGCGCCTAAATTTCTGTGTATTTTTCATACAAACGTCGTAAACAATAAAAAGATTACGTGTAAACTAAACTAAAGTAATAAAAACTAAAGTAGTTGCCATTTGCCGCAATAGCTCTGACTGCATAGCGCCTCACCCAACCGTGGTATTCTGACTTTGTTTATCTGAATTTCTGCAAACAATAAGAAAGCAACAAACTGATAAAAATTAAAAGCAATCGTGACCGCTTGCATAGCAAGTCTGTGACTGGTATTTTCGTAATACCGAACCAAGACTAAGTACTACAGTAGTATGCTTATGTCAGTATGCTAGGTCTTATTCGCTCCAGGAAATGTGGAGAGATGATTACACCCCGGGGAATATGTACAAGTACAGTACCTAATGGATGGATTCATTACTTGGTGCTATATGTACGTGCAGATAATTATGATATCTCAGAGAGCGGAACTCACTATACGGACGGGCAGATATCATTTTGGTACGGTTTCTGTATTAGTTTAGATACTAGCTGTTCACCGTAGTTTCACCCGCGTTAAATTCGAATTTCACATTTCTAGGCGGATAAAAAGGTATTTTTTCCCATTCAGTAGTTTTTAACTGTAACTCTCCCTTGGTAATTTGTTATTTTTCCAGGACCTATGTTATTTCACGTCCTTTGAACTATCGCGTTGATAAAAATCAAGACGATTTGTTTCTTAGTTAGGGCGTAGAGGAAGGACAAACAAACAAACTCACATTATTTCTTATTCATAATATCAGTTAGGATGTAAACTTTAGAGCGAATCAGTGTTACATCCAGTAGATAAGCTTGATTTATTTGGAAATCTGACGAAAGGCGTGGTTAGGTAGCTATGTTTTTTACTGAAAAGAAAACCTTCTATGGTTACTAGCATATGTTTAGTTTCAGTAAGTTTTACGTTTCATAATGGTCTGACCATGTGTTCGCTGAGTCATGGTGAGCATAAGCTTGTTCAGGCTGAAAAAGTTATCACAAAGGACGTTTTGCGAAGACTCACCCAACCTGTGCACAGATCATAAACTTCCCATAAACTCACATCATCTATTTTACTCCTTATCAAGCTTTTGGCTTGAGCCAAGTACACCGGCGCCTCCAGCTCTGGATGTTCCGCCTTCACGTCAAGGCGAGCCAAGCAGTACTTCCCCTGGACCTTGACCACGCTTCCTGTATCCAACTTGACGCGCGCTCGGCTCCCAATGCACTGGTCGAAGTCGCCTAGCTGGATCCCATTCCCTTGGAGCACTCCCGAGGGGATCTTAGCCGTGGCGTCGAGCACTGTAATGAAAAATTCCTGTTTCGTTCAACTGTGCGGTTCTCCTCAGGGACCGGTTTGAAGGCACGCGAGCGATGCCGTTTCTCTTTATTATGTGTACGTTCTTTTGTGTTAAAAAGGTGCTCTATTATTTACAAAGGCCATCACGAAATAACTACGGTATTGACACAAAAAGTTTGTGCTGTGGCCAAATTGTCAGTTAGCTTTGATGTTAAATATACATTGAAAAGAAAACTAACTTTTACGACCGCGACGTACCGCGCAGGAAATCCTTATATTTAATAAAAATGTTTCAACAAAATTGTTGTACCTACCAACTCAAAACTTTTTTACCTAAGTACATAGTTATCTTTCATAATTTTATCCTGTTATTATTTTATTTACATTGGCAACGGTTCAGATATGTCGACAACTGGGATCTGGGCGGAAAATCATTTTTCATCATATTTTTTGATACGGGCACATTTTAATATTAAGACAAGAACTTTCAAGAATGAATGATTCACTCACGCACGCCCTTGCCTATTGAAATGACATTCGCCGACAATTGGCTCGTAATACAATTCGATGGATGTATCTGTACACTGAACACAGCTGATGGGTTTCCAATCGAGCAGAGGTAAATAAAATACCCCAGCTTACATAAATTCAAGAGAATTCACGGTTTACAGTGTACCTGTTCTGTAGACCCATAATTGTAGACCATATAAATTAGAAAAGGAAAAACATCTGAGAGCAAAATGCAAACAAGAATGTGGTCAAATGTTGTAGTGTAGGTATGTACTTACTATTTAAAGCCCATAATTTTGTTCCGCGTAATTGCCGCAACACTATCTGGCCATGACGCCTGCATTCCGCGTTATGAATGCGCGAAAAATTCGGTGCAAATGTTGGGAAAAATGAATACAAATCCTCAAATTCACTTTTCAGCAAGTTCCGTCTGTGTAATGCTTCTGTAACGTGTTTTAGATGCATATTTGCCACCTCTTCGCTATCTAAAAACTTTTCATCGCTATGCTTATCGCGAACTTTTGATGGTTGTTCTAATTTTTCTTCTGAATGCTCTTTAGCATTACTTTGCTTTTTCGGTTCATGGATATTTCGTGAAGCATCTTTTTTTTCTTTGCTCGATTCTTTTTCTAATTTCTTCTCCACCTTGGGCTCAGTTTTATCGTGGTTTGTTTCTTTTGATTTATCATGGCCTTCAGTTTTTTTAATAGCTTCTTTATCATGGAAGTTTGTCTTAGGGACATCTTCTTTTCGTTCAGTCTTCTGCTTTGCAGATTCAGGTTTAAGTTTTTCATTGCTTGCGTTTTCCTGGAATTTTTTTTCTTCTTTTTTGGATATTTGTGCGGGTTTAGTTTTATCGCCTAGCATGTCTTTTTCTTTTATTACTTTCTGAGTCTTATCTTCGACAACTTTTTCATGCTTTTTACTCTCTATCTTTATAATTTCTGATTGTTTTGGTTCAACTTTTATAGTATCCACTTTTTCGTGTTTTATTGCAGGGGTAGTTTTCTTGTCACTTTTTTCTTTTGAATCTATTTCTGTTTGTTTTGTTTCTTTAAGCTCTGGGTTAAGCGGTTTCTTTATTTGTTTTACAATATTTGACTTGGTTGAATCTTTCAATTTAAAGGACTTTTGAGCAATCTCATTATCCTCATCATCTTCGTCGTCATCATCATCATCGTCATTCATATCTATTTTGAAACTAATAACACTATGGCTTTTTTGCTCATTTTGTGCTTTTATTTTCACTGCTTTATTTACTTGTTTTGTCTTTGAAGCTGGTCTTTTTTCCAGGTGCAATATTTTAAATAATTCGTCAATATTCTCTAAACCTTCATAGCTATCATTATCATCATCATCATCGTCACTGTTGTCATCGTCTTTGGAATTGTCATCGTCATCGTCGTCATCATCGTCCTCATCTTTTTTCATCTCTTTTACCATATTTTTTGTGGTTTGTGTGTCAGAAGTTTTAGCTTCATGCTTTAGGTTAGGAATTTGAATTTTAGGTTTTTTCGCTTCCGCTAATTGAGGTTTACTTACAACCTTAGGCAATTCTTTTATTTTATCATCTTTTGCTTTTACATTACTAGGCGTTTTCTTATCAGATACACTTTTATCTACTGTTTTGATCGGTGGGATATCCTTTGTAAATCCAGTTTGAATTTTCGATCGCAAATCATCTTCATCATCATCATCTTCGTCGCTTCTCACCTCGTATTTATGACTAGATTTGATATCAAGCTTTTGGCTAGCTAGCGGCTTATCGCCAAAAGTATTCTTTGGCTCATTCCTTTGTTTATCACTTTCAATTTTATCACTATGAACTTTTTGACCGACCTTCACATCACAATGCTCACACTGTTGCTTTTTCGTTTGTAGCTTTGAACCATCTTGAGCTTTGGGCAGATCGCGGACACGGAATGCGGTTATCACTGTGGCTAGGATCGGTAGGCAGATTATAATTAGAGCTAGAGTCCGTCGGCTGAGCGGCATGCTAGACTCGCGAGACGCTCAACGCGCCATTCTATTACCAACTGAAGCTGTTTCACGCACGGTCCTAGCCGGTTATTTGTAACACTCATTGAATTCGGGACTTCATTGATGATTCTCGGTCTAGGTTATGGTTTTTAGGAGTTTCGTTGGGATGAGTGCGTATATTGCGAGAAGTGTGCTAGTGAACTGAGGTGCGCGCGCGGCGGATGGCACGCGTCCAAGATCACGGTAAAAATAGTGCTGTTAAGACGATTGTCCGGCGAACGGACTGATTTCATGATAACATTGTCCGCTTTGACAGACAGCTTTTCAATTGAATTGATCGTACAGGTACCTTAATGCATTAATTAGCATTCTTAACTGATGACACCTTATCTCTTATCTATAAAAACCCAGCGATACGATTACTTGTTGTCAACGTTAGATTAGGTTGACTTTCAACTATTAGATTATTTCTTACTATTCCTTCTTCATAATAAGAAATTAAGTCAGTTACCTATCGCATTTTCCCTTACATACATAAATCCTTTGTCATAATGTTTACTGAGGTTTGTGATTGGCTACCGCACCCAAACTTCCATACCAAATGTTAATTCATATAAAATAGAGGAACTATTATATTAGCATGAAAATTAGCCAGGTAGATGTGAAAGTTAATATAATAAACGATTTATGATCCTCATAACTCAACCACAGCCAACTCAGCTTCATGGCAATGCTATTTATTCTGTGGCTGTGGCTAAAATTTCCGCCTTCTCACATTTAATTAAATTCGACGTTAGCACTACGCGTTGCTACAAACTTTTCAACAGGCGTCAGTGTATTAAGGGGCGGATATACATACGTGCAGTTTCGATACAATATTGCAACCTTTGCTTATGGGTGGGTATTGCTCGATACTCAAGGATACCACTGACAAAACTGACTTATACCGCTAATACGAAACAGTCTGCCAATAAACTTCATCCTACTAATATTATAAATGTGAAAGTTTGTATGGATGGATGTATGGATATTTGTTACTCTTTCACGCAAAAACTACTGAACCAATTAGGCAAAAATTTGGTATGGGTGTAGTTTGGTACCTGAAATAACATATAGGCTATTTTTTTATCCCGATAAAACGCGGGCGAAGGCGCGGGCAACAGCTAGTAAAGATATATTTTGTTGTCTTTCGTAACACACCTCTGAAATTAATAAGAGGTATCATAGGTTTTATTAATTATAAATGACTTATTGATAAACCCTTTTTCAGGCCTGAAAATTTTTATTTAACCGGTGATCTTGCCCTTAATAAATGGAAGAGGCAAAAGCATTCGTTCACGAATTTGCTAAAGTTCTTAAAGAAGTAGGAAGCTATGAGAATGTTTAACAATTAATTATTCAACTGCTTGCTATTTGACAAGGTACCAATACAAACTTTAGTTGGTTCTCCACTTATGAAGGAAGATATTGAAAACACCCGACTTGGATGTACCTAATAAATATACCGGAAGTAAATAGATAAATAGATAGAAAGATAACTCTTTATTGTACCACACAAACACTAAATACAATACAGAAGTAAATTTTGATAATCAATGAAGCACAAAGAGTGGCCTTATCTCTTTGAGCGGTCTCTTCCAGACAACCTTTGGATGGACAGGACATAAAATAACAATAAAGGCGGTGGCGTTTGAGTTCATGGTTCAAACCAGTCAAACGTAGGACAGAACAGAAACTAGAACATTTTGACCAGTGACGACTCCCAATTCAGGAAAAATGTCACCCCTATTTACATCAACAACGTCAGGACGTCAGCATCTCTTCGGCTTGCCTCGTCATCGTCGCCGAGCGTCCTCAGGCTCCCAGTGCATGTCCGTAGCATCTTTCCTCAAGCATCAAACCTAAAATTCTTTGTATCCATTGGTATATATAATAAATAAATAATACTGGACAATAAAGGTACACTTATTGTGCTGTCTACTATATTTAATGTAAATAAAACATTTTCATTTAATTTTACTTAAAAAAGTCGGATATACTTCCGAAAAGGGAAAACCGAATTTTTTCTTCAATTTTGGTACAGACATTCCTTTAGGGTTCCTAAGAGTCCCCTTAAAAGGATTTTTGGCGACTCGCAATATTTTTCAAAATATTTAATTTTTTGAGTCTGCTTGTTTAGCACGCTCTGGTATATATAATTTGGTGACGAAATTCGGTTTTCCCTTTTCGGAAGTGCACCCAAAAAGTCATATTCATAAAAATAAAGAAAATACTCAAAAAGTGCTACTATTTACATCGGTCACTTCGTTATTACATAACAGCTAAGAAGTGACAAAGAAACCTTTACCTTGTTAGTTGTAATTTTTCGAGTTGCAGCAAAATCCTGCATCTTGGGTCGGGACACCCAAGATTTTATATTCCTCCTTACATCATATCAGTCAAGCTTCTCCGTCTTCTTGCCTATATCCGCAATACCTGTATTTGAACGCAACACAATAACAGCTTGAGAGGTATCTATCTCAAGCTGTTATGTTACAAGCGAGTTATTTTCTCTGTTTGACAACCGATGTGGCGCGGCGGGCGAAGATCCGCCTTTGCAGTTGCGGGTTCGATTCCCACCTTAGGACAAATGTTTGTACGATCCGCAAATATTTGTCTCGAGTGTTCGGGCAATTTTCTATGTATGATAAAAATATATCTAACTATGTAATATATTATATTAAGTCATCTAGTACCCACAACACAAGCTTAGCTTAGCTTTGGGCTAGGTTATGCTGTGTGTATTCTCCAGCATTATTTGTCTAGGATTA
The DNA here is from genome assembly GCA_947859395.1 of Eupithecia insigniata. Lineage (NCBI taxonomy): Eukaryota > Metazoa > Arthropoda > Insecta > Lepidoptera > Geometridae > Eupithecia > Eupithecia insigniata. The sequence continues at coordinate 4,512,908 of OX401998.1, forward strand.
GTATTATTATTATCTGTGAAGCCTTTTATGCCTAGGTACCTATTTAATTCTTCACCATAACCACCATGCTTGGTAGACGGATTGGTGATCGCAACGATTTAAAAAATACGATCACGTAAGTGATCTACTGTCCTCCTCACCCTGCTGAAGTTCCCTTCGTCGTATCATACAACATCTAAGGGCTAAGTTGGAGGGGTCGATTCTTACGTCATCGCGTCGTTGCGAGTACTTACACTTGACATACTAGGATTTTTTTTATAAAATAGTATACTGCTGGTTTTTGAGAAGGGCAGTGATGGCCAAATCAGTTACTCAAAATGGTTTTCATTGACTCTTATGCTTATGTTTATACGTCTCTATAAAAACTTCTGCATTTGATACCATGAAAGGATTTATCGATACTAATATTATAAAGAGGAAAGATTAGTATGTTTGTAACGAATTGTCACAAAAAGTACGAGACCGATTTTAAAATTTCTTTCACCATTTGAATGCTACATTATCACTGATCAATATAGGCTATATCCTGCATTTAGGTACGGTATGTTTATGCCTAAATGTTTAAAAAAAAATGTCCAGCCGTGCGAAGTCGGGACGGGCCGCTAGTCCTCGATAAAATGTAAAGCAATGAAAAGCTTTCGACTTTTCTCTTACTCTCGTGGTTTCGGACTTGGCCATCACGGTCCTTCTCAAAAATTGTATCTGTTTTTGAGTTGATAAGGCATCGACAGTTATGATTCATGGCCGGGTGCGGCGTCATTGTGATCAAGCTGTTCCAAACAAGTTTTACTAATTTCTGACAAAGTGCGTTACCAAATTAGGTCAAAACTAGGTACCTAACTAAGGTTCAAGTCATCAATCAAAACAATGCTGCGTGTTTTACAATTTTAAGTATGCATGCCCTTGTAACGGCTGTCACAACTTTGGGTTTCTTTCTAAGTGCTCCCTGTCTTAAATTACTCATATGGTCCATGGACCATGGTGCTTAGTGTTGCTATCTGATGGCTGGTCTACCTTCAAGTATCTTGCTTACCATCTTAAAAACTATACCAATTCCTGTAGTTCTAAGGTCTTTATATTAAAAAAGAACATGTTAATGAAAAAAGTCAAAATCAAAACTGAAAATAGGTAGGTATTTTATTTGTGAACTAAAAATACTAAAATGGTTGTTCTTTGATAACTAAAAGAAATGATCATGCCGTACAAAAATCTAAATTATAAGTTTCTGTAGCAACCATTGATAAATCACAAATCCTAAAACTATTCAGAATCACGTCATCTATTCAACTGCTGCTATATATGTATATATGTATACTGTTCTGTTGATATGTAAGTAGGTAGGAACTGCGATTAGCATTTCAATCAATTGTATATTGTTGAATACCTTGTCACGTTGATGATTAATCTGCCTATATCTTTAGAATTGATTTGCACATTGAGTTGTGCTCGGCTAGCATGTGGAAGGACCAATAGAGATATTAAAACAAATAAGTGCTTACCTTCGATTATAATGTCGTTAAATATTTTCCACCAATATTTCTTGGGGTTTGAAAATCCCTTTGTATACAAAAATATTCGGGTTTTTGAGTATACGTAATTTCATTTAAAAAATCTGGTGTTCATTCTCACGCCTGTCCAAATAAAATAGACGACTTCAATGAAAAATACATAATATATAACAGAGAGAACAGATAAAAACTGATCATTGATAAAAAAAACACTGACGACTTTATTGAGAGTATAGATAATAAATACAATAAAATCATATATAAAAAACTATATAAGCTCTCAATGAGTCATTATGGATCAGACTCATTATCATCTCCAAAAATTTTGCCAAACTATGATAAACTAAACCAAAAACGACAAAATGGCACTATTATGACTATACATTTATGACTATAAAAAAAACTGTTGAGAGGATTGACCATTTTATTGTTTTTGTATAATAAAAACCACAATCAATAATTGTAAAAAATATTGTCGATTTTCGTTAAAACCTTTTAATAGCTTAGAAAATCTCAACACTGTAGGCGCAAAATCAAGGTTTCATGACCTCATAAACTGGGCCCGTACTCTTAAAAAAGGTTTTGCACGAACACGAAAAAGAAACTTCGATTTTCCTTTTCCGAGTAGGCCCCCTGGTATTTAAGCACGCACTTATCAATTACACCAATGAACTACGTTTTATCACTTTTACAATACAGGTAGTTTATATATATATATATATATATATATATACAGTAGTTCATTGAATAGGTCAGCCTCTTCTATTGTTTGCCGTAAGGTCTTGGTAAGCTCTTGGAAGAAACCATTCTGCATCGATCCTCTTAAGGTTAACTTGGTCGTTTTACATGATCTGCAGATGATTCTACCAGATAGGGTGTATACGATTTATTAAATTTCTAATTACGGCTCATTCAAACAACATCCGTTTAACAGGATCCGTTTATTTTCCTATGATGGCATATGTAAGTGTAGGAGCGAGTTCACCAGATAGAGTAAGTAGTACACGATTGTTACCGGACCGTTTTTTACGGATTTTTCTATATAATTTAAATCGCTATCGATAAATCGTTTACTGGATCCGGAATACTGTCAGGTGTGTGACTCACTCCTACAATTACATACGCCATCACGGGAAAGTAAAACGGATGCTGTGTGAATGAGCCCTTAACCATATTTATCTAAGTTCCGCGTTCCCGAATAAATAAAAGGTACAAAGTCTTAAAGACCAAGTCCAAAGTCCAAGGCTCAAATAAATTGGTGGACCAAGGTGTGGTCATTTAAATAAGGCAGGAAGGCACACGTAAATCTTAGAATAAGATTTAAGATAACATACAATGATCGAAAATGATGTCTTAATTAAAGAACCGGGTTAAACTTATAAAAACATACACAAGCTTTGTTTGAAAAACTACGCTATCGCCACGACGTGAAAATTTCCTACAAATAATATTATTTATTTATGATAATTATTAATGTATTAATAAAACCTATATAAAAAAGCTATGCTGTTCGTTGGCTAACAAATCACTTGACATTGACTAAACAAAGGGAAAGAAAAATAATTATAATGTAAACAACATTATAATTATTTTTTATTCATTAGAAAATTTGGGGAAAAGATGCTTCTTCCTAATATTTTCTAGCAGGGCCACGTCTTCCGTGGGATAAGTACGAAATACCATCACATAGATTAACTTTTTCAGATTTCAATAATTTTATTTCTTTAGGCTTACAAAATAAGCATACCTAACAAGTCAAATTTTATATAAAAAGCTATAAAATATAGTAATTGTTATCAAATAAGAAATAAGGTGTTATTGATGATTATGATTACACATTTAGAACACATAATTATTACACAAATTACACTATCCCACTGGTGCTATCCTACTTCCTATCCTATCCTACTTCCTACTAATATTATAAATGTCAAATTTTGTATGGATGGGTGTATGGATATTTGTTACTCTTTCACGTAAAAACTACTGAGCCGATTAGGCTGAAATTTGGTATGGTTATAGTTTCTATGGAAAAGAAATAACCTTTTACGAACGATGTGGCGCGGCGAGCGAAGATCCGCCTGCGACGCAGAAGGTTGCGGGTTCGATTCCCGTCTTGGGACAAATGTTTGTACGATCTGCAAATATTTGTCTAATATTAAAAAATTTAATTAAAAAATATCTATCTATTTAATACATTCTATTATGTATATCAGTCATCTAGTACCCATAATACAAGCTCTGCTTAGCTTGAGGCTACATGATTTTGTTTGTGTGCCCTGTCCACCATTATATTATTATTATATACATATATTTTCTCTCTAGAGACTCCATAGAAACAAAGCGTGCGAAACCACGAAAATAAAGCTCAAGTTTAATCGACTACCGATATGACGACGACGCAGCGAGCGAAGGTCCGCCTGCAACGCAGGTGTGTGGGTTTGATTCCCACCTAGGGCAAATGTTTATACGATCTGCATATATTTGTAACGGGTGTTCTAGATATTTCTATGTATAATAAAACAATTTCTATCTATTATGTATTGTAGTCGTCTAGTACCCATAACACAAGCTCTGCTTAGCTTGGACCTAGATGATATTGATAGAAGTGGATTGTCCAACATTATTTAATATTTATTTATTTAATCTACCAGCTCGTACGCCTAGAATCAAGTGCTGCAACAACTAAAACCTCTTCAATCTGAATCTCTTTAAGATGAGATTCATCTAGGCCTTCGTAATACTTTGCCACATCGTCGCTTACCGTCAGGTGAGATTGTGGTCAGACGAAGATATTGGTTAAAATGCAATGCACTTGTTCTTGGAGTCAGTAACCTTAAAGGACTTGCAAAACGAGTTCGTCGAACTTGATCTAAACTGGCTGCTTTATTTTCTTTATTCATGTAACTTATGTAACAATAGCATTGATTGAATAGTAAAGGTCAAGAAGTTCAAGAGATAATTTACTATTTGTCTATGTAACAATTGATTGAAGTTAAACGTTTTTTTTATAGTATATAGTCCTTCGTTGACCATAATCTCACGTGATGCAACATGACGATGTGGCCGACGTTGTATCACGAAGGTGTAGAAGACACCTATTCACTCTTGTCTTAAAGAGACCCAGATTATAATTGCAATACATTGAAAAACAGAAGCAGGCAGCGAGTTCCATTCCTTAGTGGTGCGAATGATGAAGGTGGGGATAAACAGCTTACTACGAGTGGATGGTATATCCACCAGATAAGGATGGTATTGTGCCGTTCGTCTGCTTGTCCTGGAGTGAAAGTGCATCATGAACTACCTAAGTAGTTCATGATGAACTTTCCTAAGCACAGGTGGATGATAATGATGAGGTACCATCATCATCAATAGCCTATATTAATCCACGGCTGGAGATAGGCCTCCCATAATGCGCCATAACACCCTAGTCTTCGGCTTGCAGCATCCAGCATCTGCTTGCAGTCTTTCGCAGGTCGCCATCCCAACCGGAAGCGTGGCGACACTACGTTCGCAGACTCCACTCAAGAACACGTTTACCCCAGAGGTTGTCGGTTGTTCGCAACTTCGCAAGATATGGCTCACTGCCACATAGCTCGCTAAATCTTTGAACTATGTATGTCGATAACTCTGATTCTTTGTTGGATTTATTCGATATGAATCCTATCCTTCAAAGAAACTCCAAGCATAGCTCTTTCCATAGCTCGCTGAGAGACTTTGAAAGTTTTAACTGGTGGAATAGTCCAGGCAGATTTACTTACGACACATATTTTTAACAAACTTAGGCAAAGATTGCAAAGTGCTACCACTCAATTCCAATCGCAAGATTCTGAAAAATATCGGGAAGGAGAATCGCCGTGACTTTTGACCTGCACCGAATTAAAACGTTTAAGTAATTAAGTAACCTTCGAAACTGTTCAGCGTCAGATGGTAGCCAAAAGCTTACCAAGTCAAAGATTTCAGAAAACTGACAACAGATTAGGGACCTAGGTAACCTCTCAATAAAAAAAAACATTCTTGCGTTTGTAACTCAATGTTGCGTGGTTACCAAGAAACCCATTCTACTTACTCATAATATTAATGACTGTACCTACTAGAACCTTTGCTATAATAATCGTTAATATTGATAACGTTATAAAAATATAATATCTGGGTTGGGTATTATACCCTATAGCGGGTTTTATGCCCGCTATCACAAAGGCAAAAAATATTAGGGTTCCTGGTCCTATAGAACTGAATGGATAGGGCTTCCTCACCTTGTGATCGCAGGAATTATAACCACGGCAGAGTTATAACCACTTAGAACCTGGTTATCCACTGCTAAATCCTGAAATAACTTCTACATTAGCAGATATTATCGTTGCATAACAATTTCAGACTTTGGCGAAAGAGCAAAATGCTATCTTGAACTATGACGAAAATAAAGTTCAACATTGAACACCACCAAATTACATTTGACTTTGGCAAATCGTAGGAAAGCCGAGTGCGTGTCTAATACATAAAGATTCTATTTATTGAATCGATTAGAGCCTATAAAATACACAATACGATATTAGGTCTTGGTCAGCCTCGGCATGGACGGTTTTTTCTGATGATTATAACCCTAAGCAAAAAATAAAACGGAGTTTATCAAAATTACTGGATAAGTGAAGCGTAGATTTTATTGATCGTGATTTCGTCGACCATAACTTTTAATTGGCATATTCATACTTCTTAATTATACTTTATTGTACTATACATCTACTAATATTCTGTGTCCACAAGAAAGATTTCATCGATTAAATTTTCTGACACATTCGAATAACCTACAATGGAAATATATTTATTTTCTGAAATAATAAGGGTAGTTTGTGTCTATTGTGAATTCATATATTCTTAGGGTCAGTCACCATCATCCGTTGCCAAATTAAACATAAACTATTTGATATCACTCAAACAAAACAAGTTAACTAATTAACTTTTTGCTAATTGTTTAGCTACGTGTTGCCACAAGTCTATTGTTAACGGCATAGCCTGCACTACGAACTGTCAAAATTAATTTAGTCGGGATTTAACCTTGCTCCGTGTGTCATCGGGAGTGTCGTAATTTTCAGTGTAATGTAAACAGGGATTGTTTTTATATCGGATTTCCTCACGCTATTGTGCTGCTGAGCAGGGACGACCTGCTCAACACTCGTTAATAAGATATAGGCACCCGTAGAATGCGTGCGAGCAATCATTGTCGCTGACAACATGGAGTGGCGCGCATGCTCCATACTCGCGTTTTATCTCGCGTTTTCCTCCGCGCGGGAGTGCATCGAAATCACCTTTCCCGATAGATTATTAAACGATAGCTTTTTCAACGGGACTATATTGAAGATCGCGGCGAGAAATGACAGTTTAGATGAGACGGCGAGGTTTAATGTGTTGGGGTTGTGGGACAGATTCCCGAAGGTGGTGGTGCCGAGGAATGCAACCAGTGAGCAGTGCAGGAAGGATGGCCAGCTGTACCTGGACAGTTTGGCGAGGCTCGAGCTGTGGGCCCTTAAAAGTAGGTTTCTTAATTTCTTCCAGTCATAAAACTTCTTAAACTATCATTGTATACACTAAAATTACTTTTATCAGATACTCACCATGAGCGTGTTATTCCAGTCATTTATGTACCAAAGAGGTACGTAGATAGCCTATGTGTTTAGCATGACAGATTATGCACTTATGTATGTGAAATGCAAACCAATGTTCCCATTTATCTCCAAAATACATTGCAATATAAATATATAGCAAGTAAAAAGACGCTGCTATTATCAATATATAAAGTATGTATAAATAGGTTTATGTATTTAGGTATTCTTGTTATTTATGTAGGTATTCGTATGTAAGATCTGTAAATGATTAGAGTAGAGATGTAATTTGTATAAGCTTCTTAAAATAATGCGCACAGATCCCCGTCTTCAATCCAACGATCCTATCCATCCAAGGTTGTCTGGTAGAGATCGCTCGTGAGCGATAAGACCGCCAATTGTCACATTTCTTTTTTGTTTCAAATTGTTTGTATACTGTTTTGTTAAGTGTGCAATAAAGCATTTTCTATCTATCTATCTAACTTACGTAAATTTATGCCGGTTTATGTTATACATACTGCCTCAATTTATTTAAATTATATATTTTTATTTGACGCCAGCATATTTGTTAGTTCACACCCCCGATACAGTTAACTAAACAATAAAGTAGGTAGGTCCCTAAATAAAAGCTTCATTCCAGATTCAATTTCTCGGCTTCATTCCGATTTCACCATCTACCCATACAATTTCACATCTACCCTTGCCATTCAAAAAGTTTTTATGGACCGGTCATTGTGGTGATATGCCCAGCTGTGGACGTCTATCAACCGAAATGTATGAATTTACAAGTAACTATGGCTTAGAAACTATAGTTTTATTATTCAAGATAATAATGTTTTTCAGTCAGGGCTGTTGTCAGGGCCCTACTATAGTTCACGCAACGAGAATATTTTTTTTAGCAAATGACAGAATAATGACAGAATATAAAGTGACGTTTGAATCGAATAGTTTAAAATACAGGTCATGAGGGTGGTGGTGGTCACGCGTGAAAAAAATCGGTTGTTTTAGCATTTTCTAGGTCCCAAAAGTTATTTAGATAGTAGATAAGAAGTCATATTGTGGGCCATTAGTAATATTTTCGATTGTTTTAGCAAAAAATCATAGCTACTTGGAATCAATTGTAATTTTAGAGTCGATATAATATTGATTTTAGTGATAAAAGACGTTAAGAACGAACGGGCTGGTTGTTTTACGTTTGAAACAATCATCAAATTACGAAAGTGTACATAATCGTAGGTCTCGAGATATATCCTAATTACATTATCTAATGTACGTATTCGGTGGAAATTTATTTTTCTGCGTTTATTAAAACTGCAAGTGATTTTAACTTACTCCCCCCTCATACCTTTTTACGACAGGCGACTTGCTTTCGAGAACTATAGTATTTTTTCCGTCTCAAGCCCATGGTAAGTTCTTCTTGTACCTGATATTTCGCAGCGTCGATATTAACATAACGATGTAGAATATTCCTGCAGCAGGTATTCTTCCTTTTCTTCTTGATAATAGCGAATAGTCCGGAGTATTTTAGTTGCGATGTTTTCAGGCGAAAAATATCGTACATTCTGGCTAGAAAAATTGTTTGGAGAAAAATTCAAAGCATGTTACCTGAAGCTATACCTAGATATAGCTTTCATAATGATATTAATTTTATTTATTGAAAAGTTGAGATTATCCTTGATGAATTTAACTCGTACTTATAGTTTACTAGCTGCTAGATAAAAAATAGTCTATATGTTATTCCAAGTCCAAAACTGTACCCATACCAATTTCAGCCTAATCGGTTCAGTAGTTTTTGCGTGAAAGAGTAACAAATATCCATCCATCCATCCTTACAAACTTTGACGTTGATAATATTAGTAGGATGTACTAATTCATTTGTTTCTATTAGTGTGAACTTTTCTAGTTACTTATACCTAATCGTTTTTTAATGTAACTATAAAAAAATATCAATCCCGCAGTACTTAACCTAAAATTAAGTTTCTTGTTGATTTTTATACACAATTTAATGTATTTGAGATTTTTTCTTCAATTAATATTGTTAACCAAGTTACCTGTCCTTATCTTGACTCCAGACATGAGACATTTTTTGGTTCTGATTTGTTGAAATAACATGCAGCTAATTCTAAACTCGATTTAACTTTGAGTTGCCAAGGTTCCGTCTCATAAAGGCTCTATCTCACCGGGACGCCACGGCGATGTCGTCGCTGGCAACGTATCCGAACTATTATTATGGCAGACAACTTTGCCAAACCCTCGCCAAGTGAGTTAGCTGCCATACAATACAGAATAAATACCTGTTTGCTTAGTTTCGATACATTGATAGCGACGTCGCTGTAAAGTCTCCGTGCGGGCCTTTATAATCGCGCGGACTTTCGATAGGAATCTTTTACATCTTGTCCAAATTGGAGTCAAGAGAGTGTTCAAATAGCCATTGTTTAGAACCCTAGGGTTGTATGGAATGTACCGCCTTCAAAATTCCCACATATGACAAAGCCGTTTAAGATTAGATCATTATGTCATTGACACAAAGGCTACCCTAATCAGTAGTCGGGTGCGGTAACCGGCCACGGTACGGTTTGCGTACAAAGGGTACACATACCCACGAAATCGGAATACTGTTAAATAATGCTCTAAAATTTCAGCGGAATTTATATGTGACTGGTTTTACAGTGAAAGATGTCGGTTAGATAAAATGAAACTGTATTATTATCATCACTAATATTATAAAAACGAACGTTTGTGTCGTTTTGAAGAATGAAAGAAAATAAATTTACATATTTGGCTACATAACATAACACGAAACCATACGAATACTGGGAATGTACAAAAAACTTAAAATTTAACATATACATACAAAAAGGGAACCTACCAGCGGAAGGGCAGCAGCTTCCTTCTGAGTATTTTTAAACACCAACACTGCGATCACCAATCCGCCTGCCAAGCCTGGTGATTATGGCAAATCCCCCCCCCCCCCCCCCCTACATGGGAGACCATCCACTCGATGGACCGACGACATCGTAGCGGTCGCAGGGAGTCTATGGATGGAGGCGGCTCAGGACCGCTATTTGTTGCGTCGTACGGGGGAGGCCTATGTCCAGCAGTGGACGTGTATGGGCTGATGATGATGATGATACAAAAAGGTCCTTGTCTCAGCATTATGCCGCTACAACCTGAAGCTATTTAGCGGCGCTGGTTTTCAAGTTTTGAAGATGTTTGGCCGAAGACAACGCTAAAACTAGGTACATACTGAATAGACTGGGCTGATATAAATATGATCGATGGAAGTCGCGATAACGCGAGAAACTTTCCAGTACATTATGCGGCCTCCCAATTTTGACTGCCGATTTCTCGAAAACAAAGCCGAGCTGGCATCTACAATCTTGGGCTTTGGTTGGTTCCTAGTCACACTATAAGCACGCAAAGTGGGAGCCCGTAGCTCGATACACCTCTTGGGCTGTCTCCTCTCGTCAGACGAAAGGATATAATCGTTCTTCTTCATGCAGTATGGTATTTGTTTGCATACATTGTGAGGGCTGGTTCGGCAGCAGATTTGGCCGAGGATCTCAAGAGGCGTAAATATGCAGGTCTCGGCAGAGCCTACGCATTTGTTCCCCTTGGAGTCGAGACCCTAGTTCCGTGGGGTACCGAGGCTCTCTGGGTTTTCAAAAAATTATTTGACCGCCTGGTCGAAGCGGCGCGACCCGAGAGCTGGTGAGTATTTGGCACAGCGCATTAGCATTGCCATACAGCAACGGGGCAATGCAGCCAGCGTCTTGGGGACGCTTCCGACTGGTATTGATATGGATCAGTTGAGCTACCTGTAGATTGTTTGCAACAGTCTTCAGTTAGCTCAATTGTTTAAATTATAAATACTAGTTTAATTTGTTTATAATATTTGATTGTTATTTTCTTTATCAATAAAAATTTGTTACCAGATTTTTCCCTAGACATAAAAACCTGATGATAATAATGACAGTTGAGGTAACTCTCACTAGGCCAACCTAACTCATTGGCTACTAATTACTTATTAGCAATGCACACGGTATTTGTCTTGGTACCGATTCCAGTCACGCCAATCCTCGCCAATGTCATCCTTGAAGAATTTTGTATTCAGCTACCACTGCTGTTTCACCACTCTGACATTTGACAGGGCAAGGTTTAACTTGCAAAGGTTCATTGGACAAAACTGGCATTGACACTTTTCGATCTACTTTGACGCAAAGTAAAAAGACATTTGCCGCCCGCCCGTGTTTATGATCAAAGGAGGTTTCAATCATTTTGGAAAAAATTGTCTCTAAAAAATAAATTTTATATTTAATGTGAAACCTTCGCCGGTCTTACTACTTACTATCACTACATATTACAAAACAAAGTCCTCCTCCGTGTCTGTCTGTCCGTCTGTTCGCGATAAATTCAAAAACTACCTACTAACAGATTTTCATGCGCTTTTCACCAATCGATAGTGATTCATGAGCAAGGTTTAAGTATATAATTTGTCAAGGGTTTGTGTAAATTGTTTGAAATATAATGATAATAATTGTTGGAAGTGTTGGAAAAGTCAAGCCGCCTCGGAGTTTTCGTCGAAAACGCTGCCTAATCTCTTTGAGATTATGCCGTAGGTACTTCCCGTGCGAAGACGGGGCGAGTTGCTAGTTTGAAATAACTAGATGATAAAACTAGATCAAAATTGGATTATCCATTTAGAAGAAACATACTTACTGGTAAATGGATCTTTGGCCTCCGACACGAGAGATCGCCAATTGTCGCGGTCCAGTTGACGGCCTGAAGTTCTTATAGATCTTCCTCGACTTCGTCGCTCCAGCGTCCTCGGACGACCGATAGGCCTTCGGCAACTTGGGCCGCCAGAAATAGGACCATGGTTTTGCACAAACACAATACACAAACAACCTCGTACGTACCTATCATATATCGATAAACCTTCTCCGTTCGAGGGCAAAAAAAAATAACTTCCTAAATACTAAGCGGACAACAGTGGGATCGTTATTTTAGTTAATAACCAAGTTTGAAAATAAATAATATCGTACCGTTCGTTCCTTCGATTGAATTATTCGATTTTCGAAATTCAAAATTACTGATTCAAAATTTTGTTTATGGAATGCTCAAGGGAATGCTTTCCTCGTACTTTAACTACAGAACACCGAGATAATAAAGGATTTCGTGAAGCGCAAAAAAAAAAAAAAAAAACTTTTATACAAAATATGTTTTTGATATTCACGTTAGTTAAACCAATATGGAAAATAAAACATGATCGAATATTTTTTTGGTACGTTAATTAGGCTTTGCTACCATAACGATTTTCTGTACTTATTATTCAGTCATAGACATTGATCAGTGCTGGCAAATAACGATTGGTAGATAATCGATTTTTTTTTTTATTGTTCTGAGTGTAAACTATTTTCTACCAATATAATTGACGATTTTACCTGCCTACAGGTCGCGTCACGGTTTAATAGCGCTGACCTTGATGCGCAGAAGTCGATTTTTAGATTTTTACACCGTTTTACACCTGCGCAGAACCCTCTTCCACTTTCGTCGAGCGTTATTAAACCGTGACTAAACGTGTACCTATAATTAAATTGACTTTTTATGGAAGTTTCCTTCCACGTTACGCCTAAGTTAACCGACGAAGCTCTGATCGTCATCATTTTGGGAACACCCTAAATGGACAAGATATAGGTACCTAATTTTAGTTTGTGTTTTTAAGGTAATATATTTGTTAAGGTAAATATTATGTATATTAGGGTAATAGACTTTTTTAAACACAAACTTTTCTTTCAGTGTTCGATGCAACCGCTAAGCCTCCCTCGGGCATCCTGAGCGGCAATGGCAACCAATATGGCGACTTTGACGAATGCCTCAGCGTCGAAGGCCCGGTCCGTGGCAAGTACTGCCTCGTCTCGCTGCAGGTCAGCTTGGAAGACAGCTACAAGGATATTGACTATCTGGTGCACAGCGGCCATTATATACGGAGTAATGTCACTGATGTGAGTTTACTTTTATCTATCTTACATAAAGCACTCCAACGTCCATGTCCCAATTGTTGATTTTCCTCAACAATTTGGGTTTAGCCATAATCAACGGCAACCAATATGGCAACTGACGAATGCCTCGGCGTCGATGGCGCGGTCCGTGGCACTTTCATCTATCTTACCTATCACAGCACTTATACTAACTCCACTGTTGAACGTGACTTCAATAAGGTGGATAATATATGAAAGGCATCCAATATGGCGACTTGGACGAATGCCTCAGCGTTGACTGCGAGTTCTGCAGCAAGTACTGCCTTACCTTGCTGCAGGTCAGCTTGGAAAACAGCTACAGGGATATTGACTATATGATGCACAGCGGCCATTACATACGGAGTAATGTCACTGATATGAGTCTACATTCATCTATTTGTTCCTCTTTCACGCAAAAACTACTGAACTGATTGGGCTGTTTGAGTATAGTTTGGTACCTGAAATTAATAGCATATAGGTTCCTTTATATCCGGATAAAACGCGGGCGAAGGCGCGGGCAGCAGCTAGTTCTGAATATTTTTTTGAAAACAAAGCGGCAATATTTAGGGAAAATATTTTACGACATTGGTATCATCGGAGCAAATCGCATAAGGTCCATAATATTTGTGTTTGAAAAGTTACATTCATCTTTTTATTCGTCTCTCGTTCATTTTCGAACCTTTTTGCTCCGCATAGGTATACAAATTATACGTTCTTGAAGTTTGCGTTACTATTTTTAGTGATTACCTTTATATTACCTTGTTATTTCTGTTAAGTTTTCATCCATAAATGTCTTTGTTGACATGAAATATCTTGGATTCTATCTAGAGCCGAGTACCTACCTACTATAATGCTTGTGTTGGTATCGGTGTAGTTCCAGAAATAACCTACCCATTGTTGTTTGGAAAGAACTACCGGTCTGATTCTGAAAATTCTTTCACTAAACAGTGTTCGAATCTTAGGGGGTCAAACGAAGTGGGGTGTTGGACCCCCCACCCCCCGGCATGTTCTGTGATTTTTTTAGTTTAGAAGTTGGAGCTGATTTGTTTTAGATTTTGCATTGTTTTCAAAGGAATGCTAGAAACAAAAACTTTGGAACATTAGGGTTTTATTTTATAAGCAAAGATTTAAATCATATCATTGTTTATAAGATAAATCATCACCATTTTTTTTTAAGGAAGCATCTTGACTTTTGGCTACAACCAAACCTGACCTTTGCAACAACTGTTATTAATAAAAACACAGCTAACTATTTAGTTACTATTACTCCATTGGTTATATTTATACAAAAAAATTGACAGTGAACAGGATAAATCGATAAAATAATATTTTATGAGGCGACATGTAATTTATATTATTCAGATGATAAAATTAACTGGTAACCTTCTACGACATAATAGTGTCCAAAAGCTACTAAGCTTATCTACATATATTCCAACCAAAGTTGATGTATAATGTTTGTAAATAAACCATAGTTAACCTAAAATTCACAGTGACGCCGCGTCTTTTTATAAGCAATTTACATTAGGTACTTGTCGATATGAGATCCTTTCTTCAATAAATATGTCATCATCATCATATCAGTCCATACACGTCCACTGGTAAAAAAACAGTGGCCTCCCCATACTCTCAGGACCGCTAATAAATATGTATTGAAGCGATGCAATAAATAAAGCACAATAAAGTGAGATTTAATTTTTTACGTCGTGGTTTGTTTACAAACATTGCACATAGAATTTGACTAGTTGATAGGTAAGTTAGTAGTTACCTTACCTTGGTATGTGCCAGCGGGTGTTGGTAAAACGGAGGAACTTGATTCTTACTTATTGCCTACTTCCGGATGCATGCGGCAGTAAAAAAAATTGATGCTGCACCTCTTTTATAATTATAATATTTTATATTTCTATATAATAACTAGCTTCCGCGCACGGCTTCTTTTCGATTCATATAGGATAAAAATTTGTCTAATATATATAATATATGTATGTATGCTTTGATTATTTATATGTTTAGCTAGAATAGCTAGATAGAGCGTCGCGCTGCAAAATAACTGAAAAAACAGGCCAAGTTCTTTTGTGCCTAGTTTTAAACTCGCTGTACGCATTATTCTGTGGCATATTAATAGAATTTGTATTTGTATTTTCTTTATTAATCAAACATAATCTAATCTTAAAATTATTCACACACTCAGACACTCTAAACCAGAGAAGGTTTGTTATAGACCAGTTATAAAGAAACTCCCATTAGAAATAGAGATTATTCACCATAGCCTCAGATTAGGTAAGGGCCATCATAACGCCAGGTGTCTACAAAAATATTCTCAAAAAAAAAAGTTTGTAAGCGCGGTTTGAAGATTTAGAGGCCAAAAGTTGGGGCCATTTTTTTCTACGCTTTTACGTCGAAGCGGCGGCGGCGTTGTCAGTTTATCTAGACTTTTAAATAAATCAAAGCCTATATGTTATTCCATGAACTATGCAATATTTCAGCGCGGTCCGTTCAGTAGTGTTGAAGAGGCAACAAACATCCAAACTTTCGCATTTGTAATATATGTACATAATGTGATGAAATAATAATAAATGGGAGTCATGAAACGTTTTTTCGACCTTCGAAGTATTTTATAAAACGTTTAATATAATTTATTTTGAAAAATACTTTACTACTATAATTTAATAAGACATGTAATTATCACCTGCGTGATAATCTCCGCTAATTATAAATTTTAATGGTTATTTTTATTTATTTTTCCTTATCATTAGACAAACTTTTTATTTCTATAGCTAAAAATCCATGGATCGAATTGAATCAAATAAACTTATATGGGAACGATTCCTAACGTTTTTATTTCTTCTGCATTTTATTGATATAAATACTAATTCAAAAAACATCCTCCGGTCCACACATCTATACTCCAGTCATACTCAATATTCAATGTTTGTAAACATTTCCCCATTCTTAACCGGTTTACAAAGGGCTCGGGTATAGGTAATAATTTTAAATCTTTAAAAAATAATAGAATAGAAAAATTATTATTTCCACAGGTACAAAAGAGTATCCTACAAATAATATAAATGACAAAGTTTGTAAGGATGGATGTATGGATGGATATTTACTATCTATTATCTTATTTGTTACTCTTTCAAGAAAAACTACTGAACCGAAATTTGGTGTCGGTATAGTTTGGGACCTGGAATAACATATAGGCTATTTTTTTCTCGATAAAACGCTACGGTAAAGACCTACAAATTGCCGCTAAATATACAGACGAGTGTTTTCCTCATTCATTAAAATTGTCCGTTTGGTTGCTTTGTAGTAATAAACTCCTAAACAACCATATACATACGTGCGAAAAACATTATACTTAAACTAGCGGTAAAAAAAATATAATTTGCCTCGAATAGTCTATTAAATCATTGAATTTGCATTTCTATAAGGCCGTGGCTACACGCTTACCAATTTTTATTTCACTCAACTTTATCTATCCCCAATGCAGGCCGAGATTGTATTTATGTGTAATAGATAAGTAACTGATTTACATACTTAATACAATACACTTTATAAATAATTGTAGATAATATTTTACTATACATAGAAAACATCTGAAACAAAAATCTACAAATCGAAAAAATATTTGGCCCATGTGGGACTCGAACTCACATCTCCGCGTCACTGGGGACGTCAAATCATTGAGTCATCATCATCACCAAATTTCTAAAAACCAGCTATTTTTGCTTAAACCCTTTTTGGCATCAATTCTGTACATTACTCGTGAACAAGACAATAAATCTCCAACTGCGGCGAGCGTGACATCACATATCTTTGATTCTCGAACCTTCACTAGGATTTTCCTTTCCACCTAGCAAGTGATAAATGCTTCTTCAGCATGCCAGTAAATCTGTACAATGGATTACGTTTAAAAAGGTTCGAATTATGTAGGTTTCATTCACACAATTTAATGCATCGATCTGCTTATTGGCACTCATTTGCCCACTGATTAACTTGCCTTCTCCAAACAAGGGGGTAGCTTTTCCATAATCACTGCGTTCGGCAAGCGGATTGGTGACTTCAGTCATCATCATCATCATCATCAGCCCATACACGTCCACTGCTGGACATAGGCCTCCCCCGTACGACGCCACAAATAGCGGTCCTGAGCCGCCTCCATCCATCGACTCCCTGCGACCGCTACGATGTCGTCGGTCCATCGAGTGGATGGTCTCCCATGTAGGGGGGGATTTGCCATAATCACCAAGCTTGGCAGGCGGATTGGTGATCGCAGTGTTGGTGTTTAAAAATACTCAGAAGGAAGCTGCTGCCCTTCCTCTGGTAGGTTCCCTTAGTCGGCTTTTACGACATCCACGGGTTGAGTTGGAGGGGTCGATATTCGTACGCCGCGGCCCCACGGTTTTCACGGACTTCAGTGGAGGTGTTAAAATACATAGATGGAAGCTGCTGCCTTTCCTCTGCTAGTTTCCGTTAGTCGACTCATATGTAGGACATCCACAGGTTGAATTGGAACCAAAGAAATAATACTCATACTCATATCGCCGGAGGAGCGCAAGGCACACTTGGTTACGTCTATTTACAATAATGACAGGTATCTATTGAGACAAAACAAATAAATCAAAACAAAAACAAACAAAATAATTCCTATACCTGCTGTAAATGCGCATCGTTAAAAATAAAATTAAACTGAATAATAATAAAAATAATTAGGGCAGGGCAGGGCAGCTGTATACCGAGTGCTCCCGGGGAAGTTCCTGATTCTCGTCTACGCTTGCGGAGTGGTATCCGAAGAGAACCAGATCCCCACCTCTTGCTTTCCTTCATTGGCCGATCTGAGTGAAGTCGCGAGAGATGCATCTTAGGATGTAGACTCGGGGTGGAAGTGTCTAATGGCGTAATAACGAGGAAGCCCGCTCACGTGTCTTTGTGATGGTGAAATCGGGGCCACACCTCTCGACACCCCTTAGTCGTTTGCACCGATGTTGTTCCTTTCCGGCATTTACGCCAACATTTTGAGGAACCCATCCAGTATTCGGCAAGCCACCGTCTGCCGCTTGAGAGTATGTTTATGGCAGATGTCCATAGTCTCCCCCATAGCCCAATTACCCAGTCCATCCATTCACCACAATAACATGGCTTTTTTGTTATTTTCATATGCAATAGTCTCTACACCTGGCGAATATCATCTTCGGGTGTATCATATTGTGCAACCGAGGATGATGCTCGCTATGTGCTCTCGCCTTTACATTAATTCTCATAAAGGGCCTCTGTGCTGTTGGTTTCGGCCCCACACATGCCTCCCAAAGGATCGGGTCACTCACTATATAGCCCGTGATCATGGAAATGAAAAGAGAAAAATAATTACTACAAAAGGGCACCGTCAAACTTAAGAATCTGATCAAAAATAAAAATAAAATATCACAGAAAGGGTAAATAATTATTATAATGTAAAATTTTATGAAATTGATTTTTTTGGGGATCCTGTAAGTACTGAGATTTAGCCTTATTTTGACAACAAAAGAGGCGAACCTAGCTTTTTCGCCTCTTATGGGTGTTACAGTTAGTATATCGTCGATCAACGGCATCGATCGATGGTGGAATGGATAAGTCGACGTCGATCGATAGTTTCTACCACACCTATGCATAGATCGACGGTCGGTCGATGATCGATGGACGATCGATCAATTGGTTAGTCGACTGTTCGGGTGTCCGTCGATCAACCAAAGCTACCACACCAATAGATGGACGTCGATAGACATCCATCTATTGGTGTGGTATGGCAACACCCTAAAGCTACGCGTTTTTCGCACAACCAAAAGAGAACTCACCACCTCTACTAAACTCCTACGCAAATTATATACCTATCGTTATAATGAAGATTCGGTATCTAATATAGGTAAACTATTTTATTACGTTGTCAATAATAACTAAAAAATTAACATTATTTACGTTAGGTACGGGTGCGTGGCGTAATAATAATGACGTGATTTGTGTGATTTCAAAGTTCAACTTAGAAGCTTTGTAGCCAAAAATACCAATTATCTGACAAAAATCTGGAAATTATTTGTTTGTTTTTTAAATATAATAAAATTAATTTACTAGGTAGTCCAGCCAGTTCCCCGCGAGTGCCATCCAACCTCATTCTGCATGAGTAGATCTGGAACGCCTCTGGAAGTCAAATTCTTACCATACGCCACCGAAAAAACCTTCCATAGAAATTAATTAAATTTATAAAACAACTTACTAAAATATATTGTAAATACTAGTTTAATTTGTTTCTAATAATTGATTGTTATTTTCTTTGTCAATAAAGACTTAACTTACTTAAATATGTGAGATATGTATTTAATACTGACGATGATTAAGATGATGATTAAGAAATTTAATAATGTTGCAAAAAAAGTCGACTTCGACGGGACTTGAACCCTCAACCCACCCTCAGTACGGGGTGCGTTACCATTTGCGCCAAGAGGTCAAGAGACGAAGGAGTCAAAAATCTTTAGGACTTCGTTAGGACTCCGCCGCCGTTGTATAATATATTAGTATGTATGTATATTTAAAATAGAAAATAAATAATAAACAATAAAACCTGATTAATAATATTAGAGAGATGAATACAAAAACAATTATGAAACTGAGCTAAGTATATCATACATAGATAATATAATAATAGGACAGGTTGGTTAGAGGAACGGTTCCGTAATTTTCAACCGACTTCAAGTAGGAGGTTCTCAGCTCGATTGTATGTTATTTTTGTGTTACGCGATAATTCCGCCAATTATGGACAGACTGAAAATTCTCATCACTTTGTATAGAAAATGTTCCCGAGGTCGTCCCATAAATTTCATCCTTAGGAGATTAGTATTTATCCCGCAAAACGTAAAAACAATGTAAAAGTAAGGGGATTTGAAATTGATTATTAGGTTTTTGAAAACAATCAAATTATCACAACGACTGGTAACAAATAGTTTCCATGGCAACGGGCGTAAACAAGAGATCTACTTTGAAAAACGAATTGAAAGTCGGTTTATCGTTTTATAAAATACGCCAAATTATGTAGTATAAGTTTTATTCATTTATGGGCTTGTTATAAGGCTTTTTAGGGTTGGTCACGTGTGAAACAAAAACAGGTACTTACTACTTTCCAGGTTCTACAAGTAATTTAGAGTCATTACGTGTTCGTCCCACTCGCTTCGGACCAATACGAAGTTTTGCGCACATTACAACTATGAATCTTTGCCTATACAAACTAGAACCAATTGAGTTTTAGTGTCGACATGATAATAATGTTGAGATGTTGAATAATACTGTGGATTTTAGTAATAAATCTCTTAATGTCAATAGACTCCAAAACGACAATTAATTCGTAGTTTGTTTTGACATAGAGTCATAGCAAAATGAAATGGCTTATAATGTACTAGCTGCTGCCCGCGCCTTCGCCCGCGTTTTATCGGGATAAAAAATAGCCTATATGTTATTCCAGGTCCCAAACTATACCCATACCCAGCCTAATCCTAATCCGTTCAGTAGTTTTTGCGCGAAAGAGTTACAAATATTCATACATACATCCATACAAACTTTGACATTTATAATATTAGTAGGATTGTGCTCAAAACTTCTTATCTACCTACTACCTAAATTCATACTTGAAGAACCTAAAAAATTGTTAAAACCCGATATTTTTCTTCACGCCTGACATTTGACCTTTATATATTATACACAACAAAATAAGAATTCATATTTCTGTATTCCTAAAAAACTCGAATTAAAAACTTCATTTGGCCCGGTCACCATTTAAAATGTCACGATGATGCAACTGAAACTGGAAGCTTCTACCCCTGACCTTGATTCGAAAGGCAGTGGCATTGGCAGCTGTTGCGCCAGAACCTGATGCCCTGGCTTGGAATCCCTCATAAGGGCTTGAAATGGTATATTATTTGCAAACAGCCAGAGCATGCATAATCCTACTAATGTTATAAATAATATTCTTTATTATATTAGTTGTCATATAAGTGAAACATTTAAATTAAAATTATTTCTTATTTATATTATTTTGCAATTTATTCTGTTGAATTATAATAATTATTGGAAACTAGCTGCTGACCGCGCCTTCACTCGCGTTTTATCGGGATAAAAAATTGCCTATTATGTTATTCCAGGTCCCAAACTATACCCATACCCAGCCAAATCGGTTGATTAGTTTTTGCATGAAAGAGTAACAAATATCCATACATCCATCCATACAAACTTTCACATTTAAGATCACAACTAAGATTTTTAATTTTAAGTATCATTTCTAACTGGCTTCGGGGGAGCCTATGGATTCATGATGCGATGTAATTTTTTTACGTAGTTTAATTTTTCTACCTTGTACTAGACAACAAACACCATGCTTGTACCAACTTGTACGATAAAGCACAATCTTTTATAAGTAATAGTACAAACTCATCCAGAAAAGGTACCCATTACCCGTGTAGCGGAGAGCTTTCACTAGACCGTATAAGCTGTTTTTTTTTTTGCAACCACAACACTTGAAAACTTTTTTGGCCGCACATTCATCTGTTATCTGTTGTTTAGTTACCTGTAGGCAAAGCCACCAAGTTGGTACAAGCACGGTTTGGTGTCTTGTACAAGGTAGAAAAACTAAACTACATAAAAAATTACATCGCATCATGAATGAATGTAATTAAGTTCAATTTCCGAAATCATATACATAACATCTAGCGTTTGTTTTTTCCTGTAGAATCTTGGAGTCTTCAAATCTCAAGTGAATAAGTTCCTTTTGGGAAATCGTGCTCCATCTTAGACCACATCTTCACTTTCTCAAGTGTGATGGTATTCAAACGCATTAACGTTTCTAACTAAAAAAAAAACATTAATATATATATTCTAGCTTAGACAACGAAACGCTATAGGCTGGTGAGGAGCAAGTGCTGTATATGGATTAGAATAATAGGAATCGTTCCGGCTCTGCATTTTATTTGAACTTTTACACTTGTATAGTAAAATAATATTCATAACATTTTGATTTTATAACATAAACGCAATAAACAATGAGATCAAAGATGACATAATATGAAATTATTTATACAGCCTTGAGTTGCCGCTAAACCGGCATGGTGTGACGATAAAATGCATGCTCTTCTACCTTGTTCAAAACATAAAACATAATAAAATAAGTATATGACACAAACATATTTAATTTTCATTTTTTTTGTCATCCCATTTCGTCTAACAGCTACTATGGGCCTTTTAAGAAACCATTCTACTCGGAAAGTGTTTTTGTTACTTAAAATTTAACTAAACAAAATAGACTTTTTAAATAATAATAAATAAATTATTTATTTCACACAGGTAGTCAAGTACAGGATGTAAAATAATTAAAACTATGGCCCATATAAAAATATATGTATACCTTAGCCTAACATACATAAATAAAAAAGAAGGAAAGAAAAAAGAAAATTATTCTATTACCGTTCAATTACTACACAATAACTTCAGACACTAATTAATCCTAGGCACATAGCTGCTTATTTTTGAGCCAGCAGAACGGAGGGAAAATATGGCACTCAGCTAATGCTGAGAGTCGGCCATATTTTGCTGAATGAATACTGGTGTGTTCACCCAGAGCGGGTTTTCAGTGAAGACCAGTACTGGTATTGATCTCTAGAGTAGAATAGACAAGAATGACATCGCATCGTCTTAGATGGCGTCGTTTGAGGGAGGCCTATGTTAAGCACTGGACGTATACGGGCTGATGATTAGTTAATTAATTGCATGCTATCCGAATAGTGAAACATGAGCTCATTACTCCCATGTATACCATGTTGCCACTTGCTTGGCAGGCGGATCACCAATCCGCCTGCCAAGCGTGGTGATTATGGGAAATCCCCCCTACGTGGGAGACCATCCACTCTATGGACCGACGACATCGTAGCGGTCGAAGGGAGTCGATGGATGGAGGCGGCTCAGGACCGCTATTTGTTGCGTCGTACGGGGGAGGCCTATGTCCAGCACGGACGTGTATGGGCTGATGATGATGATGATGATGATACCATGTTTTATGCAATAAATGTATGATTATGATTATGATGATGATCGTCGTAGATTGCGTATATTATTCAAGTTGAAGGAATGAATTTACAAATAATTTATGCATTCGATGACAAAGTGACCTATTTTTTCTCTATTCAACCCTATATCAATACAGCCAGCGTCTTGGGAACGCTTCCGATTGGTATTGATATGGATCGGTTGAGCTACCTGTAGATTGTTTGCAAGAATCTGCTGTTAGGTCAATTGTTTCAATTGTAAATACTAGTTTAATCAAATAATATAAACTATATATTATTTGATTGTTATTTACCCTAGACTGCAGACAACAATACCCGTGCTTGCCCTACAGAGGCAAGTGACATCACGACCATCGAATGGACTATAATGTTTATGTTATAATCACGACGATAAATCTTCATAGGTATTTATCAATTATTCGCTGGCCAAAAACGATAGGTACTGACTACCTACACTGACAACGCATGAACGCATTGGACATGGGACTGACGTAGTAGTTTTGCGTCATCAACCAAATAACATTCTAACAAAGTGTTCTGATACCCACCTATGGGCATACTAAATCGTACAGATCTTCGGCAAACTCCGATAACAATGGCATATTAACGGAAGCACGAAACGCAATTAATTGTGTAGAGATTATGGTAGAGATGTTTTTTCTTCGCCGTTTGAAAGAACCGCCCCCTGATAACTACACTTGGACGACGTAAACAATATTTTATCTAAGTTAGCGTGCACAGTGGTAATCCTCATTCATGTCTCCTTTAATATTATTTATATTGACGACTAAAGTGGCGCGGCGGGCAAAGGTCCGTCTGGTCTGGTCAGGTTCGATCCCGCTTTGGGACAAAATGTTTGTACGATCTGCAAATGTTTGATCCAGCTGGTCTGGGTATTTTCTATGTATGATAAAAAATATTTAACGATGTAATCTATTGTAATAAGTATATGAGTCAACTCGTACCCATAACACGAGCTCTGTTTAGCTTGGAGCTAGATGATAGTGTGTGGATTGTCCAGCATTTTTTATATTCAGTGATCTGATGGATGACTGCCGTTTATTACGGTCAATAAACCAATTTCCGGCAACATATTATTCTAGCAGACATTTGAACAATATCAATTAAGACAAGTACTTAAGGTTGGGTTATGCGAATTTAGGGATTTTTAACCGTCCGTACCTCAATAACTACCTATAGTTTTGAAATTCAAACATATAGTTGAGGATATTTTCTAATGCATCACTAGACAAAAACACGATTAGTGACATTTCACCCGATCAAAAAAATAACAAAGTTACCTCTAAATGAAACTTTAAATGATCACTGTGAATAGAAAAATGAATAAAATGACACAAATTCCAAACGTTATTACGCAGTACATCACTAGAAAATATTTTTATATGTCATACAAATATTTTTCAAAGCACCTAAATAACTACAAAATCGTGCTCGGCTGTCTGCGCACCGTCTTGCTTCTTGCTTGCGTTGCAGTGCTGGGCTCACCTCGCCTTAACCCTTCCAGAACATTTAAGGTTTCGTTACAATTATGTTACTAGTCGAAAAAAGTACTTTTTGCTTTTATGATTCCTAAGAAGGTAGTAGCAGAAAACCTTTCACACTCTGCCATTCACACATTAAAAGCTTTTACGCACTTTCTGATAGCAACTATCATTTGATGTACTTAGGTAATAATGTCTTAAAGATTCACTACACTACCGCACTTCTCCGCCGGGACCGCCGAACGTGCCGGTAAAATGTGACCTTCAATCAGCACCCGGGAAGCCGGGAATGGCGTGTTAAACCCCCCTTATCTACAGCAAAGCCACAGGAGACATGAATAATTTGGAAGGCAGAAAATAACGATTCGAAAAAGAGGCAAGAATTCAAGGTCTCCAAAGGATATATTTTAAATTCAGCGCACGACATCAAGATGTGTTTGGGCGCTCCTACGGAATAACAATAATATCATAAAGTATGATTGCTGTTTCCAAGACAAGTTAAATGCTATTAATTGTTTCAAATTGTTTTATTCTATTTGTAAAGAATTAAGAGGCAATTGTTTTTTTTGCAATACCTGCTAGGTACATAACATTGAAATACTTACCACCTGTAGCTAAATACTGAATGTTACTCACGGTCGGACATCTTCAAGGTGTATTGATTTTAGACAGAAGCTTATCGCCAGTTTTGTTTTAAACATGGTCGATTTTATTCAATATTTCTGCTTAGATTACAGAATTTTGTAATCTGAGGTTTTCTATAACTTAAAGGATTCCTCGCTTTTAGGGAAAATGCATGCTTATTAGGTTTTCAGAGCAATACCCACGATTTAGGTTTATAATGCTCTTAGTTTGTGCTCTAAATACCTACAATTAGAGGCACGTCCGGCGTCTGTATCACCTGGATCGCAAACACGAAACCACAAGGCTCTGTTAGTTAATATTCCACCCATCACCGACTACTATGTTAGCTTATTTGGTCGCCAAACTGATTTTGAATCACAATTGTTATTGTGTAATAGACAATGGCCCTTGAACACAGCCGAGGGTTGGTTCTCCAACCGATCCATAACCTAAAGCTAAGTTTAAGTTCTTACAATGTTCTACTAATTACATTATACCTATATGTACATCAAAAAGTCATACTCATTCCGTCTATACTCGAGCCATTCTCAATGTATAATGTTTAAACAACTTACTGCACAAAAAACCAAAATTATCTTTTGGCCATTGACTTTGAAAAGTAATAGTCAGTAATATGCATTGTAGGAAAGAGCTGAAATCATGAAGTAGTGCAACTTCTGTGAAAAAATAAACAGTACAAAACCTTCCGGAAACACAGGCAGTGCGTCATTTGGAGCTTGCGCTTCTTCTATTATATTGAAATATAAAGAAAACAAAGAAAAAAGATGTGTGAAAGGATACACGCCCACTGAAAATGATTTTCAACGAATTAGGCAAAAAAACACGGTTTTTTGGCTTGGCGGTCAACGTGTTGAGTATACTTAGGGGCATATACTTAAAAAAAACTAAGTACCTATATTTAGTTTGGCCAGAGTATAGAGGGGAATACATACCAAAATAGCTAGTGCTCAAAGCGGATAAGAGGAGATCTCCAGCACAATACTTCTCTGGCATTTTGGATAACATAACACAATAATTAATCTAATTATTATCCTATAAACTTGTAGGTATTTAATTTATACGTGTATAAATGTTATATTAATCAATATATTAAGATAAGCAAAGTTGATCAGAGTGGAAGATGGTAAATTTTTACAACCTAATATGCACCCTATTGATACGAACGTATTTATTACGTAGACCTGAACTTTATCAGGTATGCAAACAAAATAACTACCTAAAATATAAAATATTTAATACCGTAGCCAGAATTACTTTCAGTAAATAACTAACTGAACTGAAAGTTGAATTGGGGGTGTATGAACGAGGTAATTTTTTTTATTTATTACTTGCTCGCGCCTTCACCCGCGTTTATCGGGATAAAGAATAGCCTATATGTTATTCCAGGTCCAAAACTATACCCATACCAAATTTCAGCCTAATCGGTTCAGTAGTTTTTGCGTGAAAGAGTAAGAAGTATTCATACATCCATCCTTACAAACTTTGACGTTTATAATATTAGTAGGAAGTAGGATGCTAGTCATAAGTTCAAATCTTTTGAATTTGAATGAACGTTTAATTAATATTTTGCGGTAATAGAAGATTTAACGAGTTCGTTGTGCATTTCAACCATTTATTTTGTTTTGTTGTATAAAATTTGTAACAAATAGGACGATAGAAAATTTATATATCATGTTAGGTAGTTTTTCTACAATTTCTATCCCAGTTCATCATTTCCTAAGTAATAGTCAAAGTAACCAAGAAACACAGAACAAGTACAATCTACAAGTATATAATATGTACCCAGCGAGCGATTCCATCTTTATTTGTACGAGGCCATCAAATACCGCCCTAGGACCATCACACGTAGGTGTCCCCAAGATATTGGTACCGCACAGTACACTTTCATTGAATATGCGGACGTGTGATTTCTACATTGTGGGAAGAAAGCCCTCCATCATTTTGCTATTCACACTATACTCCGATTAAAAAAATTGTATATATTTTGCAAAGCACAGAAGCTCGAAACAATTTTTTGCTTTGAAAGCTTTCTTTCATAATTTAATTGATCTCTGGTTCGTTTTCGAATTCAAACTTTTTATGCTACACATTATGTGAGATTATGCGTTGTTGAAATTTATATTTTAGCTTTTAGTGATAACTTTGCTGTTTCCTTGTTGTTTTCTGTTATTTTTATTAGTTTTTGTTAAGTTTTCATTCATGAATGTCTTTATTGACATAAAATATATTGGATTTTAAATCGGAGTATAGGCTGGGTACATTGTGCAAGGCTGCGCAATGTACCTAACCTACATAAGGTTCACGCTGTAAAAAAATAACATATCCTTTAACGCAAAATTACTCGAATGAATGCTCACATGTGATGTAATAAGCATGGAGATACCTGATGATGATGTTATGTTCCGCCTGTATACGAGTAATTAATGAATTCTGGCGTTAAGAGCCGTCCGATCTTACGAGACTTCTCCGCTTCCTTCTCGTGCTCCTACTAAATACTCCTACTGATAAGAGCACCGGGACACTCATGCCCTGATGTTCCTACTGCAAAAGGAAATTTTAAAACGCTAAGTAGGAGCATCGAGACATATCGAAAATAGAATTCCTTATAGGCATATCCCAAAGAATTCTCGTGTTCGTCAATCCCATTCCATGGAGCGTGAGCACAACAACGTGTTCCAATTTTTGACAACGCTTTGTTTCGATGAGAGATTCGTAATTGCTTGCAAATTCTTTGCATTTATGTTGACAATGCTTCGAATTCAATGGGCATAGCATTCACAATTATTTTTTCCTTTTGTTTTGGCTAAATACGAAATCGGGTGGGAATTAATGACTCTTATGGCGCAAAAATTTGGTCCAGTAGTAGCCTATTGACTTATCGGTCGCTATTTTTGAACCAGGGTTGCTCCCTTAAAGTTCAGCCGCTGTAAAAGATGCCGAGCAACTTGAGATATACTGGTACATGACGCCCTAACAGGGCTACATAGGTATACTTAGCATAAGTGAAATTTTGTATTAGGATTGTTAAAATAAATACATACTTGAAATACTAGATATTGTTCATCTACATATAAAAAACTGAGTCATCGCAAAAGTCCTTTATGATGATAAATTTGCCAGCCTGCACAATTCAAATGGACGAACCTTATTGAGTAGGTGCGTACGATAAAGAAACAACATTATCCAGTAATATTATACAGTAATATTAATATACCTACATACTGTGCACAAAATCTCGCATTTAAAATTACTGCAATTTGATGTTTCTGCCAGATATTATTACCATTGGACAATGATATCTGAAACTAATTAATTATAGCTGTTTTTCTTCCAAAACTAATTGACTGTTTTATTTTTCAGATGGGGCACAGAGTACCCAGATACTCAAGCCTCTTGTGGGGCGTCTGCATACCTAGCTCATGCAGCAGCTACGACCTTGAAGAGGAACTCAATCTCAGACTTTTGGACATTGGGATATCTGTTAAAGTTCACAAAAACATGTGCTCTGTCAAAGATTTCAAAAGGCCTTATTCTTTTGGGAGAACACTAGCCACGTAAGGTTCAATTGCTTTAAATTTATTTCTTATTTTATTTAATCTACTCTGATTCAAAACCCTGGATATACAATATTTTATAAACAATACAATGGGGTTACAAAACGCAAGGAATATTGGTGGGAAATATTTAACGACATTGGTATCATCGAAGCAAATCACGACACTGGAAGCAAGTTTTGGTTTTGAAAGCTTTCATTCATCATTTAATTTATCTCTCGTTCTTTTTCGAATTCAAATTTAAACATTTATTGGTACACATATGAGATTATGCGTTGTAAAAGTTAGTGTTTTAGTTTTTAGTGATAACTTTGCTGGTACCCCGTTGTTTTCTGTTATTGTTATCAGTTAGTGTTAAGTTTTCATTCATAAATGTCATCTAGGATTCTAAATTGGAGTATAAGAACAGGGTGGCGCAAAAGTAATGACGTAATGTGAATGTGCTATAACTTTTGCAAATGACGTCGGGAGTCACTGTGCTTTGACATAATGTCTTGTGGACAGATGTGGAATTGGTTGTCAACAAGCCATGTATCAGCGAAACACCTGAAGAACCACCAATTTACGAAGAGAGTTTTCCAGGCCGAGTGATTTCCCGTTTTGGAGATTTGAACTTGAGACTTTTTGAAGTCTCGCGCTTGCTACAACAAACCATGAACTTTGCAAGTCTTACAAGCTAATATTGAAGCAGAAATCGCCATTTTGGAGTCAGATGACATGCAAAAACCGTGGTTTGCTGTGGAAAGCGCTGGATTTCAAAAAGCCCACGGTGGTTTTTCAGGTGTGTATCGCTCCATGGCTTGTTGTCAACCAATTCTGTGTCTATCTGTGTCATAGATGTAAAAGCACAATAGCATTCACATTTGCGCCACCCTGTACCTAGTTCACTTCTTCTGATAGAATCGAAACAAAGACGATATAAGCTCAGGTGCTTAGGTCACCTCCCACCATCATAAGTATGAGAACCACTGATACGATGATGCCTGTGATTGCATGATATCACATTAACTAAGCCTCGATTTGCATATGCAGATGAAATCAATCACGATCATCATAAAGCCGAGTATGCACTAAGCAACATGCCTGATTTTTCTTCGTAAATTACTAAAAACTAATGTACCTACCTTAGTATAACAAAAAAAAAACATCATATCCACCATAATACTTTTTAAACTTTCGCGATTGAATTGACGAATAGGGAGTTCAGTTGATTAAGATGGTAGCTTATTATAGAAGCGCGCGCAATTGCCCATAAATGATTAGATGGCTATCATTAGCTATAAACTGACCGAGATATATTGTTTGCTTCCAGAACATTTTTCCTGGCCATTATCCTCTTGCTAGGTCTCGGAACCGTGTTCGACGACAACAAAGAAGGAGTGACAAACTTCGAGAAACTTCTCAATGCTTTTTCCTTGAAACGCAATATGAAGAAAGTATTTGACCTGACTGACACGGGGAGTAAAGTAAAAGGGGTTGACGCTCACAGAGGAATGAATGCGCTCGCTTTGTTGATAGCTCACAAGTCAATGGCGATGGCACACAACCCCTATGTCAACAAAGTTAGCTACTCCGCGGTAAGTTCAAGAAACACGCTTCGTCTTACTAACTGTGTGCTGCTTGGAAGGTAAAGGACAGGCAGAGATTTTTGGTTCAGTTTATACAATACTAGCGACCCGCCCCGGCTTCGCATGGGTGCAATGTTGATACAAAATTTTACGGTTCTTATGTAAGTATTCCTCTTGAATCATTATATCTATTTAAAAATCCGCATCAAAATCTGTTGCGTAGTGTTAAAGATCAAAGCATACATATTTACATACAGCGCGAAGCTACTTTGTTTTATACTAAAGATGCGCGACTGTGAATGATTTCATTCGAATTATTCGAGTTGACAAATCATTCGAACGTTTCGAAAGACTAGAGCAAATTAATAACTAATTTAGTTAGTAATCGCGAGTTGGCCGTTCGTCGTCGGTTTCGATTCGTGAAAAAATTATTAGTTACTAATCCGTTCAATCCCCATAATTCATTCATTACAATCACTCAAAACCATCGGTCGACTAACAAAGTCGAATCGGGGCCATGAGTGATCAATTCGTAGAGGCATTAGTAATTATTACTAAGTAGTAGTTTTCATTCGAGGAAATTAGAAGTTGTAGATCATTCGACTAGTCAGATCATCCGCAGTCGCGCATCCTTATTTTATACTATGTAGTGACAAAAAGTACCTATTAGATGTATAGATTCATTTATTCAAGCAACTTTACAGGACAGACCACTTAATTCTACATATGTATCTTACTCAACTTAGAGACTAAAATAGAAATAGAGTAACAATTAAAATATTATTATTGAACTCTATAACATCAAAATAAAAGTTGATATTTTCAACTGTCCTAATGAAAATTAGAGTAAGATTTGAATTTAGAGTTTTTTTTTTTTAATAATTGGATCGACTGTGGTTGACTCGGGTTACCCTACCTGCCGAACTAGTTATGCACTGTATCTCGGCAGATAGTGCACTCCTCGCTCCTCATCGTTCATATAGTATATTAATCGTACAAGGTTTATTTAAAATTAAGGATGTGGGCATTCTATACGCATACGTGTTACAATATTTACTGAGCATTTTTATTTGCCCAAAGTGCGTGCCTAATTATTTAATATTTATGTATGGGTAAAGTTATAGTAGACTAGACCAGGGCAGTTTCTTGAAAGACCTAATAGATGGATATCCGATTACATGCCCAAATATGTACCTACCTACAGGTCAATAACTTGTGTTCTGTTCAAAGAACGTCCTTGACAGTAACTTTGTGCGTATACCTATCCGAAATTATGAGATAACTTGTTGCTGCCCGCGCCTTCGCCGGCGTTTTATCATGATAAATAATAGCCTATATGTTATTCCAGGTACCAAACTATACCCATACCAAATTTCAGCCTAATGGGTTCAGTAGTTTTTGCGTGAAAGAGTAACAAATATGCATACCTACATCCATACATCCATCCTTACAAACTTTGACGTTAATAATATTAGTAGGATGGGATCAAGATAGGATAGGTTATGAATTCTCCGAAATTGATCATTAAAATTAACGACCTAGCATCACCTACCACGAAAATAATTACTAACGAAGGTGGTTATTTTGCGATACTCTCGAAAATTAAAATTCAACGTTTTAATTACATCCAAACAAGTCCTGTAAACAGAAGCTGATTGATTCACTGGAACTCCAATCAAGTTTCGGCATCTCAAAGGAAAATAAATAATTTCGTGGGTTCAGTCTACATCCACGTCAAAGGTCGATCACAGTAATTGACTGGTTCGTAAACTTTGTAAATTCGCTGAAACATTCATCTAAACCCGATAACTTAAGGCACTTATTGACTAGGTTATCGAAGCCTTTGATTTAAGATGCCACGCCTGTCTGAAGTTCGTTGGTACCATTCATTGTCAAGCACTACACTTCTTGTAAGCCGAGAACTGTGTCTAAATTTCTTATTATATATGGCTCCTCTATGGCTATTCCTACGCCCTTGGGTTCACTTTTTTGGCATAGTATATAAATAAATAAATTATATAAATAAATAATGCATGACAATTCACACAGCATTATCTAGCCCCAAGCTAAGCAGAGTTTGTGTTATGGGTGCTCAGCGAGCACATGTACTCGCTGTGGGTACTAGATAATTGATATACTTAAGAGTTGATAGTATCTGAAATCAGTTATTTTCAACGATCATATCTTCCACAATTCTGAAGCATTTACTTTGAGATTATAATAGTTCAGGATTGATGCTAGACCACTAGTGTTTCGAAAACACGATTACATGAAATTTTCTCGATTGAAAAAAAATCCAAAGTTCACTCTAAACTGTACTTTAAACCGTCGCTATTCAATATATACGTTAAAATAAGCCTTGATGAAACAATCAGAGTATAAAGCAGACGGTGTTTTAGATTTTCAAAATTACTATTATTTATACCGTAAAAAAACAAAAACATTATTTTTGCGGTTATGACGTTCTACTCTGTCCCGCTCATATGTGTAGGATATATGTGTATTATTTATTAGTACCTGTACTTTTTCATTTATACTTAATATACACTATATACCTAGATATGTACATATTTTTGAATTTTACAAAGCAAACATCCAGACCACCCTGTACAAATATCTGCAGATCGTACAAACATTTGTCCCGGGGCGGGAATCGAACCCGCAACATCCTGCGTCGCAGGCGGACCCTTGCCCACCGCACCACAGAGATCATCTGATACCTATTATAGCGCTGCTATCTCATTTTAACATTAGAGTTCGGTTAAAGCAGTGGTGGATTTACCAGCAGGCTAAGTAGGCTGGAGCCTAGGGCGGCAGATTTTAGGGGGCGGCAAATTTGTGCCAAAAATTTATTGTCGTGGAGAAATAGAAAACAGATTAAATACCTAAATGTTATTAGTTCCCGTGTAATCTTAACTAAATCGTGAGTTTTAAAAATAATCTAGAAACTGACACATTGGTCCCCTAGAATAGTACACAACACAATCATCGCAATCAGTATGATGATATGATAATTATGTACTAAGGACAAATCATAAAATTGTGATTTCATGGACAATTTGTTTTAAAATAGATATGATTGTGAATTAGATTAGGGTATCGAATTATAGAGGTCATTAAGGGGTGGCAAAATTTGAATAGCCTACTGGCGGCAAATGTGTAAATCCGCCACTGGGTTAAAGTAACTAATAAAAGCATGCGTCTTTTTTATTTCCTAAATCTTTATAAACAAAAAAATTACAATCATAATTATAAAAACAAATTAGAACTAGTATTAAAACTTGAAATCTTTAGTTCCAATATAATGTTAACAGTTCGCGACACTTTCCTGATCTGACTTGCTGGCTCGAAATTACATTGTTTTTCACAATGTAATTTCGAGCCAGCAAGTTTCGAGCCCTGAGATGTTAAATCCAAAAAGTTAAACCTAGTCTAGCCTAACCTTAACGCTATCCGATTCGAGTAAGCACTTTAAACTCTTTAAAGGATTATCCACTTCAGCCGTCACTTCCGCCCTGAATATCTTGAGACTTCGGTCTGAATACAAATTCTTCAAAAGGTCGACCTCATTCATTGTTCAGGTGTACCGGAGCAGTGGACGCAGAGACTTGAAAGGTGGTTTCGATTCCCGAGATTATAATTTAGTGTGATCTGCTTAAAATGTGTTCTGGGTCTAGTTTATTTCCGTTACCACAAACAAAGAAATTACTAGAACTTAAACTCAAGTCATCTGGCCCGATATCAGCCAGATTTGCTCTACGCTGCGTTTATTTGTGTCCCAGTAGTTCTGTACAGCACTGTAGCACAGAACTACTGGGAATAAGAGGCATTTTCAGCTGGAGTAGGAGGTAGACGGAATTTGGAAAGGTTTTAAAGGAAATCTTGCGTGCGGAAAAGCTTCAATAGAAAACTGTAAAAAATGCTTAAGGCAACGGAAGCGACAGGCTTACGCTGTCTACCAAAACGCAGCCTAAGTTAATGCTTGTCTATGCTGTGAAATTATTTGAGAAATGTCTTTTGATATTTTTTGTGTGAACAAACTGCATTGCCTTTAAGTATATTCACAGGTATTTGGGATGCCATGGGCGGTGGTCGGACGTTCGGCGATACTGTACACAGACAGCTTTTTATACCTCAGTGGGTTTTTGAACGCGCACAATCTGCTACAAGACCTCGAGAAGAAAGGGACGATCGATATGAAGGACCGATTTATCGCTAGATGGTTCAGGTAAGATCTTTTCTAACCCAAAAGGTATCTTGCAAATTAAATTATATCACCTACATAAAACAAAATCTTCTGCCGCATCTGTCTGACTGTCTAAATGTGAAAACTAACGAATGAATTTTCTCTATTCTCCCTTTCAAAATTCTAAGGGACGGACTGACGAAATTACACGACCGAAGCGAGGTTAACCGATCTGCCGGACCAATAAGAAAGTGATAACTATTTATTAGTGTCTATGTTACTTTAGTAACTAGCTATAATAAGAACAGAATAAGATAAGAAAGTCTCTATTTGTAGCGATACAGACAGACTAGTATGCTACAGTTCTAATTATTCAACAGCATCACCATAACACTTCAATGATGTCTATTATAAGGAATGCACAATAAATGATCATTTAGTTTATATTGTTTACTTAGGTACTTTACTAGGAACATATGTACATATATACCTTCCTACAAACAAGAATCGTGCCCACTCATTTAACATCGTGTTCTAATAAATACAACACTAATTATAGTAACATAAAGGTATATAATCAATAACAAATTAAGCACATAATTTCAATCTTTTTATAATTATTGAAACACGATATTTAAGTAAATCAATTTTAAATTGCAGTATAACTTAAAAAGATATTATGCGTTGGTTCATTGAACCACACGTGCGCGTGATTAAATAATCCTCCGTTCGAATACGAATATGTTACCGGTGAAATAGAATTCTGGTACCTTGATCAATAGTTATTTGTTCAACAAGTGGGTAAAACTATTTTTGGTGAACGTGCCTATATTAAATCTCTAGCTAGTGAAGCAGTCTAGTCATAGTATAGTCACGAGCGGAGCGAGTGGCTCTAAAGTAGACTGCTGAGGTAGTGAGCGATTTAAAAGGCACGAAACGAAAAATATTTGAGGTATAGTCTTTTTATAAGACTATACCTCATATATTTTGAGGTCCTCATGAGGGACTAGTATTTGTCCCAAAAAACATTCGAAACCGGTTTTTATTGTTTTTCAAAACAATCAAATTATTTTCCAGACTATTCCCTCTGTTCATGTCGCTGATGCTGTTCTGCACCTACATTCTGCCAGACCTGAACAACGGTCCCCAGTGGAACCTGGTGGTTGAGGAGCACAGCAGGGTCTGCGAAAAGAACATGTGGAAGAGCTTCTTGTTCATACACAACTATTTCGGCTTCGAAGAAATGGTAAGTGACGTGATTATCTAGTTTTACAAGATTGCCATAGTTTTTTTCCAAAAGAAATTCCTGTGTCAGTTATGATGACGTAAGTATTTTAACGATACCCTCAATAACGATACCCCATACATTCAAATCAGACTAGGCATGAAAAAAAATTTATAGCTCCCACTTACGTTTGTGTTCTTCCAACACAAACAGGGTTCGTAGTCAACCCGTATTCATTCTGTGTTTACATTCATAATTAAAACTCTACAGAAATATATGAAAACCCTCATACATGAACCCTGAAAATATTATGCGCTTTTTGGGGCTGTCGTGTTAAAAATTTAAAAGAAATGACATTAGAGCCTGCATCTATTATCTTCACAATTGTTAACAACACTCTAACTCAATCAAGTCATCATTGAAGGGTGGCATGTTCAAATGATTGAACAAACCATCCATTATCAAATAATTTAAAAAAGTTATCAATAAAAAAACAATTAAATTGGTTCACTGTTTTAATGTCACGTTTGTACACATACACACATTCCAACAAGCTAAAGTTAAAACACCCCTGCTGTGCATGCACTAATTCTGTTCTGTTCGTTTCCTATTGACTGTTTGTATTGAGGACTAGAAAGAATACCTACTATAGAAATTGTCAAGTCGCAATTATACAAGAATATGGTATAAGTTAGGTCTCATCTAGGTTACCAGTCTACCGTCTACGCTTGCCCAACTAACCAACTGAAGGCAAACTTTTTCAATATGTAAGCTATGTGATAAGCGCAAGAATGCTCGTAAGTGTCCTACTTCTCAAGATTATTAGATAGCTCGATCATGATGTCACCTAGAATACAATGCGTGTGGTAGTTTTTGCCACTTTTATGTGGTTCGATTGCTATCGATTTGTGTGAGCTAACGTGAAGGTTTGGCTAATCAAAGGTAGGTCAAACCCCGAGGCTTAGGCGGCTTGCCTGACCTATACTCTAGATACGGGCATCTACGAGGATCGCTGTGGGCTGGATAAGCCTGATTTATATTACATACTAGTTGACCCGTGCCCACTTCGTTGGGCGGTAAAAATTTAACAGTTTATATGGGAAAATTAAATTGTTGTTTTTACTATCTTCCTCGCAATTTTTCCATATTTTCCCACCGTTTAAACCTTCCCTGGACTACGACAAACATTTCAAAACCAAAATCAGCTAAATCGGCCCAGCCTTTCTTGAGTTTTAGTGAGACTAACGAACAGCAATTCATTTTTATATATATAGATGTATAATAGGCCACATCGCAACCGCCCAGCAATCGCATTCCACCGCTATTGATCCTGCTGGCCGCACGCTGTCTATACGGCAACGATTAGCAGCAAGCCTACGAGTGTCGATAAATGTTTATTTGAATTAATGAATGAATGAACACTTTATTGTACAAAAAAAATACATTAATAAAAACACTCTTACATGTATCTAAAATATAAATAAAGTCAGTACAATAGGCGGCCTTTGATTTGCTCATTATTGTGCGTCATGTACTGTTATATATTCTTTATAGCTTGTCAGCTGATGTTTTTCAACTCGGTTATAATTTATTTAGCTCCGTACCAATAAGACTACGAATAAATTTACTTACCTACCTTTTAGTTAGCCTACAGAGAAATTTTCGCAGTAGGCTTGTCATTATCCTGTGCGATGGTCTAGATTTGAATCTGAGGATTTTATTTCTGACATTTCCATCAGGGCCTCGTTTTTGTATACGTTCTTTCTTAGCTCAAACTTGAATCCTTGTGCCTAAATCAGTGCTCCGTCACTCGCGCTCAGTTTTGAGTTACATACCTTATACGTACTTTCAGTTTTCTTACCCACCCGGGTCGGTGCTTTCTAGGACAGCAGAAAGCCGTAAGCCGAACATAATAGTATGAACGACGCGTTTCTTTTTGCTCGAATATAGCAGAGATTGTCTACGCGCGGATCTTTTTTTATTTTTTTGTAGACTTTCATATGACTGATAGAAGTTAAGAATTATACCTACCATAGAGAATCATGTGTGACCTTTTTTTGAGTCGTAATGTACCTAAATGTTGCAGTGCCTGACTCACACCCATCAGATCGGAATGGACATGCAACTATACATGGCCACCTTGCCACTAATGCTGGTGTTCTGGAAGTACCGAACCCTCGGGTGGGTGCTTCTCATCGGCATCGCAGTGGCGTCCACAGTCCTCCGCTATTTAGCCATTTTCTGGTTCGACATCAGCATGTTTGTGTATTATGGAATCTCGTAAGTACCTATCCGTTATTTTTATAGAAACTCGTTAATTAAGCTGTAATAACAATGAAAATTAGGTACATAAAATAGTTTTTTTTTTATTTAATGCGAAACGGAGTGTTGGGAGACCATCCACTCGATAGACCGACGACATCGGAGCGGTCGCAGGGAGTCGATGGCTCAGGACTGATATTTGTGGCGTCGTATAGGGGAGGCCTATGTCCAGCAGTGGACGTGTATGGGCTGATATGATGATGATGATGATATACTCCTCAAAAAATTAGCGTACCTACAGGACTTGGATAGGTCATAAATACGGTCAGAAAAAGTAATACTTATTGAAAGAAAACTATATGACCCCGAATTCGTATAGCCTACAATTTTATTTAAACCATTAGAGCAATTAAATAGTTAAATAAAAATTACTTTACACTAGATTTCCCCGTAAACTTTGTAGGTTGTATATTATTTTTTTTTTCTTTTAAACCACTCCTGTATTAGAGAAAACATTTTTTTTTAAATATTAAAATCCGCCGAGCCGTTAAGTTTTAGCGAAACTATTTTTGCAATTTATTAATTATATATTGATATATAAAGGATATATTAAAAATCTATTGATTTATTATATGTATTTATGAGAAGAAGATATGTTTATCGATACTAGTACATGTAATAGAATTACGAGTAAGCCAAGAAATCTAACCTAAGCCTTATGGATTTTTCGAGGTAATTAAGAGTTTCAGATAACAAAAAAAACACTCAGAAAACAAAACCCGCGTGTCCGAGTCCACAAATAGGTGAAACACGTCGCTATTCCTGGTGTTCCGAAGTTTGGCTCTGTAATTTACTCCAGCTCCACACTTGGTGAGTTTTGGCCAAACTCACCAAGTGTGGTAGTAGTGTACCTGGGTATTATGGCATGCAAATGTTTGAACTGAGAATTAGGTTTGGCGCTACCGTAATTTTTTACTTACACTGACAAGCACTTGGCTTATCACTTGAGGTTCAAACATCGTATTTCATATGGCAAACTAGCTCTATAAATACATATAAAGTAGGTACCAACTTAAAATATCAAATTATAACAAAGCTTGGGACGAGTTTTGCTCGAACTCGAAAACTAACAACCTAACAAGGTAAAGGTTTCTTGTCAAATACTACATGCGCTTCTTTACTTTACCTTAAATAAATAAAATATTTTATTAAAAATAACTTAGGACTAAAATGATAACAAAGAGTACTAAACCTATGTTTAAAAAGATCCTTAAAAAGATTGATGAAGAGAGATGAAGTGAACAAAAAATCAAAGTTTTCACTTTATTTCCTAAAAATTTGTTAAAAATTGTTCTGTATAAATTTATCATTATTAATTATTCTTATCTATTCTTACTTGATTCTATGAATCTAAAATGTTTGATTGTATGAAGCTTTATCTATACTAATAACGTATGTTATGGAAGAGCGTTGCCTCCTAATACAGGTATTTAATACTTGAAAGGATACACTTTATTGTAATACTTTAATAATGAAATAAACATTTTTGTTATTTTTTTATTTCTCCGTTTTACTTATGTTATTTTAATTTTGTGACGTGTTCAAGAGTAAGGTCAAGGGTAAGGTCTAAAGGAAATAAAGCACTGAGTTTTGAGTTTTGTAAGTATCGCGCACGGTAGAACACCTGGGGTACGGTAGAGCACCAATTCTGCGTATCACGTGATACTTTATCGAGTGATACTCATTATCATGAGATAAAAATATCATGTGATAAAAAATATCGAGTACCGTCAAAAACCGCATTCTCGTCCGACTTATCGAGCAACTCATCAAAGAAAAATCCTCGATAAATATCAAATTGCAGATTTTGAGAATACGCTTGTTTATCACACGATATTTTTGTACAGTTCTGGCCATATTTATCGAGTAGTTATGTATATTGCAAGAATTGCCCTTCTGCTCTACAATATCCGAGGCAATCTGAGGTCTTTGCCAATAACCAATAGCAAAGGAGTTAAGTCAACCAAATTGTCTTTACCAAACATTGGCACTTCGCCTCCTAGTGTGGAACCGAGGTTATTAATGCACGCTGTTAGTTACCCTTACGAGCTAGGTACACATTATCTAATAGGGACAATATTAGCTAAGGGTATAATCTAAGTGCATAAGCATGAATTTTAATTAAACAGTCAAGGAGGGACCTCTCAGCAAACATCGTAAGAGGTTCCATTACAGGACTCCGAAGTCTTCAAATATGTACCTGTACCTTTAGGGGGTTAACCTCTACAACATAAGTACTATAACTTAAAGACCGACTTGGCCCAGCGGGCGAAGGTCTGCCTTCGACGCGGGAGGTTGTGGGGTTCGATTTCCGCCTCTGGACTGGTTTGTACGATCTGCAGATATATTTTCCGGTGTTTTCTATGTTAAATACAAAACTATTTATTTTAAACATAAAAAATGGACGTATTGGAATAATTAAATACATAATAAATAATGCTGGACAATTCACACAACTTCATCTAGCCCTAAGCTAAGCAGGCAGAGCTTCTGTTATGGGTTCTAGATAACTGATAATACCCTTTAGGCACAGAAAGTTGAATTCTCATAATATTGAAATTCCAAAATGTACAATTTCCCAGAATGTTGATTTTGTTTTCGATTCGTAGAATGTTGAATAATTTAAAAGTTGTATTCCCGTAATGTTGATGTTTTTTGTCCCTTGTTGTTACTTAATATAATACATTACATGGATATATACTTTTTATTATACATACAATACACCCAGAACACCTGAAACAAATAAACTTAAACAAGGGCGTATAAATAATA
Source organism: Eupithecia insigniata (assembly GCA_947859395.1). NCBI lineage: Eukaryota > Metazoa > Arthropoda > Insecta > Lepidoptera > Geometridae > Eupithecia > Eupithecia insigniata. The sequence goes on from OX401998.1 coordinate 4,553,886, forward strand.
TTGATGTCACGTGATTCAATATGAATTTTTATTATATAAGTAAATAAATATTGCGAGATTATTCACACAACATCATCTAGTCCCAAGCTAAGTAGAGCTTATCTTAGGTACTACATGACTGATATACATAATAGAATAAATGAAATATATAGATATTTTTTATTACACATAGATAATACCCAGAACACCCTGAACAAATATTCGCATATCGTTCAAACATTTATCCCAAGCCGGGAATTAAACCCGCAACCTCCTGCGTCGTAGTAGGACGCATAATTGAAGATATTTTTCGACTATTACAGAGTGCAGAAACTCCTGGATGCTGCCAAGTATTCGTACATCCTGCCTACGCACAGAGCGACCATTTATCTTGTGGGCGTAGTGATGGCTTACCTCATGAAGACCAATAAATTGAACTACACTCTTAACGGAGTAAGTAAACTTTTATGCTTGGTAATACAACAAAAATTCAGAAGAGAATGTTTGCCGTTTTGCAAGCGCTATGTATGAATGTGTTTGTATAAAATCCATTTGATTATTTTTGAATTATTTATTTTGAATATTCTACTTCCTATTAATATTATAATAAATGATTGATGATGATAATAAAAAATTATAAAATATTATAACAAATGTCAACGTTTGTAAGGATGGATGTATGGATGGATATTTGGTTACGCTTTCACGCAAGAACTACTGAACCGATTAGGCTGGTATGGGTAAAGTTTGGGACCTGGAATAACATTTACATATACAGGCAATTTTTTATCCCCATAAAACGCGGGCGAAGACGTGCGCACCAGCTAGTTGTTTATAATTGTGCCTTAATCATGTAAATCTATGTCCTTTAATTAATGTTATTGGTGTATAACGTAATAACTTATGTCAATAAATAAATCCTACTCTCTACTACTTTGTAATATTATAAATGCGAAAGTTTGTTTGTTTGTCCTTCCTTCAGGAACAGATCGACTAGTTTTTGGCATAGAGTTAGATGAAAGAATGGAGAGTAACATAGGCTGCTTTTTGTGAAAGTAAAACATAAAATTCCCGTGGCAGATTTACGGGAAAAAAGACGTTATAATCCCTCAAGAAATGTGATATTTAACGCGAGTGAAACCGCGGGGAACAACTAGTAAATAATAAATGTAAATATTTAGTGTATGGGGAAGCACTCTACCAAAGCTCAAGTTATTTTTAAAACAACTTTCATTTGGGAGGTCATGGAACTCTGAATAGATAATTCGTATACGTGTCCGCCATGCCTCCTTTAAATATAATAATGAACATTATACACGAACAATAAAATTCACTCAATTTATGTTTAAAAATCTCTTTTCCAGCTCCAAGTAAAGCTGCTCTGGACTTCAGCATTCGGCCTGGCTCTCTTCACCCTGATCAGCCCTTACCAATGGGGTTTAGAAGGGTATACATTCAAGCACGGACCCGCCGCCATATTCGCCGCCTTCTCGCCTATAACGTGGGGAGTTTTCATGTCCGCTACACATTGGGCTATGACGAATAATTACTCAGGTAAACTTACCGTGCCTACCTACCCAGATTATTATGCGGGTTTATAGTCTTGTCTAATGGGATATGGTTATTTGAACGAACATAAGGCGATATACAGACAGATCTATTGCGGCAACAGGCAACTCGCAACTAGCTACATATTTACTTTACATTTTATAAACTATTAACTGGTCAATGGTAATGGTCCTTTACTATGGGCGTCGTCAGAAAGCTCAAGGTCGCACAGAGAGCAATGGAGAGGACTATGCTCGGAGTCTCTCTGCGAGATCGAATCAGAAATGAGGAGATCCGCAGAAGAACCAAGGTAACCTACCTCTCATAGTTGCGAAACTCAAGTGGCAGTGGGCAGGGCACATAGCTCGTAGGACCGACGGCCGCTAGGGCCGCAAGGCTCTAGAGTGGCGACCACGTACCGGAAAGCGCGGTGTGGGTAAGCCCCCCACGCGATGGACCGACGACCTCGTGAAGGTCGCGGGAAATCGCTGAATGCGGGCAGCGCAAAATCGGTCATTGTGGAGATCCTGATTGTGGAGGCCTATGTCCAGCAGTGGACATCGTCGTGATATGATGATGATGGTGATGAAACTATTAACTTATAATGCATTCTATTTTGATTTATACAAGTTTGACATCTTTAGCAGCTAGTATCATGTCCGTGTTTGACATTATAATTTCACTTTCTTAGAGGCAAGGCAAGAACCAATTTTGCAGTGCCCTTACAGGGTGTATGTAGAGGTACAATCTTACCTCCAAGCCATTCACCTACAATAAGAATGAATTGTATGTGACATGTAAGCAAAAATAAATGAATTATGAACTAGAAAGAAAAAGTTTACACGAAAACTATTAATTTTTTTTTTTTTTTCAACTAAAGTGGCTCTGTCTGCATATCGCCTAAGCAAAGTAATTTTCGAAATATGTATATTTAGTGAAATAATACTAGTTCCAATTTGTTTCTATTATTTGATTGGAATTTTCTTTGTTAATAAAGAGTTATTTACAGTTAAATAGTATCGTGAAGCTCCGCAAAATATAGGTAGGTACAAAAATTTACCTTTTCCAAAACCTTTTAGATTTTCGAAAAAACTAATTATTCTGAATTCAAAATGAGTTACCAACAATGCTTAATTCTGAAAAGGTTTATTTAACCAATCGAAAAGGTCTCATTACCACGACGACACCATGCTTCACATCGATGATGTGACCTTTATGCTGCTGTGGGAAGGGTCTTACCACGGTAAAGTTATCTGTGGTGGCCCTACGTAGTGTTCGATATCAATGTATATATATCTAGCTTGAAGCTTACGATAAGGGAGGCGTCAACGACGACGCTTTGTTTTGTTTATAACCAACTTTTAAAAAAGCTTCATTATGTTGGATTCTTTCTCGCTTGTATAGAAAATGATACGGTACAAGTCTCATAAAAGTTTTATCATCGATGGTTTATTATTTGTCATGTAAAACCAAAAAGAACAGAACAGAACATATAATTTTTTTTATTGAGTAAATATTTAGCCATTTGAAATATTAAAAAAAATAGTTTTATATTTTTACTTTTATATGAGTTTATGTGCTCGAATATTTTTTTGATATTTATTTTATTGTATGGTTTCAGAGCAGTCAATTTTCAGCATAATTCAATATTAATTATTATACCTTACCGTGTTATCCACAGCTTATGAGGTTTCTATTACGGTTTCAGGCTCAGCTACAGCATTCTTGGAATCCCGCGTGTTCAAGTTCTTCAACAAAATCGCGTACAGTGTGTATCTTACGCAGTTCCCGATATTCTTCTACAATGTCGGTATTACGAGATTCTCCTCCTACTACTCACCGTTTTTACTTGTAAGTATTTCTTATTCTAAGTAGGCACTGACTGATTATTATATGTCAGTACATATAATAAATAATGTTGGACAATTCACACAGGATCGTCTAGCCCCAAGCTAAGCAGAGCTTGTGTTATGGTTAGATGACTGGTATACTTATTACGATACGTTACATAGATAGATCTTTATAATTATACATAGAAAATACCCAGAAAACTCCAAACAAATGTACATTTTGTACGTTTTCTAACAAAAGACGTAAACGCCCGCCTTTCGTAGTTCCTAAGAGGTTTCGTAGCACTTTGCTACGACGAGACAACGCTAGACGCCAGACGGGGCGAATTCAGTACCTATTTTATATGTAGGTAATGCAAACTTACATTTGGAAGGCATAGTAATTGGATTATTTTAATGAGAATGAGCCAATAGAGAGTGCACCAGTGCGAATTCGCATATCGCGTAGGAGTGTATTGTGCATGGTCCTCCTGCCTAACCAGGCCCTAACTGCCCAACAACCTGGAGTATGATATGGCGTACCACACAAGCTCTGATTATTTTGGGGCCGGATGATTTTTTTCAAAATCAAAGTCAAGGGACTCTGTGTGTTTGTATTACTTTATATACAACCCATACCCCTCGTGATATTTCGTGATTTTTCCGACCAACACCCCCAACTTTTTTTCGAGCCTCACCTGATTAATGAATGACTCTTTACTAGATAAGCCAAGTGATTTTTCACAATTCCGTGAATGCATTTCATCTCGGTTTTAAAATTTTAAAATAAATAATGTTACCATTGAATATATCCTGCATTATTTATCAATTTATTTTATTTATCATTTTATTCTCCTTTTTTCAGTTACATGTCCCTGAGCTTGCAGCTGTTATGGCGATTTCATTACTGACGACTGTAACCATTGAGATGCCGTTCAACCAAGTGTATAGAATATATTTTGGTGAGTCACCTAGATCATGATAGGTAATCTTGTTGATGATAATGATGAGTTAAGATAAGAAAACGTTTATTTACAAAAATAAAGATTACATGATATTTCTATTTTCTAGTGAAATGACGTTACCTAGAATTACTTGAATTAGACTCTGTTTTCCATTTACCTCTCACCATTTACTTAGTATCCATTTTACGAATCGTTAGCTATTGCCAAAATATAAAAGATTTCCTACTGAATTCGCAATAACACCCTCTGATTTGTTTCTGAAAGGATCAGATTACCAAATAATTACACCAATATTTTTCCTTTATAAATGCGAAAGTTTGTATGTTTTGTTAACCTGGATGTTTGGATATTTTTCACCTCTTCACGCTAAAACTACTGAAAGGATCGGCCTGAAATTTTGCGCACAAGTAGTGTAGACGTAGTAGAGAGTAGACGTCATCGTTGGCTTCGAATAAAACAGACTTTTAATCCCATAAATCAGTTCCCATGGGAGAGATATGACCTTCAAACGTTTTCATAGAAACAACGCGTGCGAACCAACGGACCGAAATTAGTGTTAAATAAGCAAAGATTCAGACAGAAATTGTCCTTATTATATCCTTGGCCTATTTTTATAATAATTGATCATAATGTTTCAGGAAAATCACAGAAGAAACTGAAGGACAAATAAAAGAACTGAAACCAAATTATTTAAGGCTGTAAGCTATTTCTAGATCAATGAGATATGTTAAGATAAGTTAAACTAATTTTTATACAAGACCGACATTAAAATAAGTTATTATGAAAGTGATAAAAATTAAAATGACATAATTAAAATGGAAATATTGTTTTTATTTTACTCCTCTCCAATCGAGGCGAATTATGAAATTGCAATAGTTGTTTTAAATGCATAGAAAGTAAATAATTCTTTTCACAATTTTATACACCTATAATTCCTTAAAAATAATATTTACTAATAGGTAAATAATATAATAATAATATTTAGTAGAAAGTCTCTAGTCTGATCCTCCGGGAGTGTCTCTTGCTTACGTCACTGTACAGTTGCCCCTTCAGTCCCTGACGTTGCAGGTGTCCATAGGCTGCGGTAACCGCTTCCCACCAGGTGGACCGCACGCTTGACCTTTGTGGTATATAAAAAAATATTACCTATCCTACCTACAACTAAACCTTACGAGATCATTCTCAACACCCGTCTTCCCAACGTCAGCTCTTCGCATGGACCAATCTTGTGTCCTCCTCACACGCGGGAGGGATTCTTCCGGGCCTGCATTTGCACGTGACCATTCCATTGGATTCCTTGACCAGCCAGGACCCGTGTGGACAAGGACCCTGGGTGTGGAGAATATGGCAGGCTCCGCCGTAAGAGCCTGAGCCGGGGTGGGATGCACAGGCTTCGACCTGGAAATGTTTTATGGAATTTACTTTAGCAGTTAAGACGTGACGTTTGACTTTTGAATATATGAATGTTAATATAACTTTTTTAAATAGAATCATTTTAAATAACATAATTTATTGGTGCACTGCGCACAGAAATACAACGGAGAACTACTTAAAATAAGCGGTTTGCAGCAGTCTTCAGATAACTCAACTGTTTCAAGCCGAATATGTATTGTTTCATGATTGTGCATTTACATAACTTTTAGTTTATAGATTTAATGTTCATCAAAAATAAATTCATTAGGTCCGGTAAAGAAAATTACCTTATTAATAGAGCTTTATGTACCTAACTGGTACTGATCTTTTTGCTTGTTCCAGTGTCAAATAACGTTCTACCGTATACCGAGGATTACGCTTCCGTTCTACATATTATACATATAGGTACAAACGTAACCTCTTTCCAATTTAAGTATATGTAGATTATGTTGAGTCTATGAATGAATGTTGTATGAATGATCGCTTACCTCTCGCCTGCGACAAGAGCCACTCGTGCAAGAACACACTCCGTTGTGGCTGAGACCATCCAACGCTGGCCTGGCATCGAAGTCGAATGCTACCACCTCTCCCAACGGACAGGGGTCAGGCGTCCCTGGTCGATAGCAGCGACGCTTCTCAGGGACGTATAGGCGGCCTCTGGCACAGGGGATCTGAAATGGTAAATGGAATCTTTCAGGGCAGTACAGTACTGGCAATAGTAAGGAAGTTTCGTTAAACATTCTCTATGCTACGATTCAAAAAACTGGATATTTTTTCTATACAAAGGGATTACATCCGTTCAGCAGTTTTGGGGCGAAAAAGTAACAAACATACATCCATTATGAATGTAAGTGGGTAAACTACGAACCTAGTATGTGTTGGAAGAACAACAACGTTTCAAACTACGAAAGTTTTATAGTAAAACACACATCCATTCAAACTTTCACATCACACTGTTTATAATATTAGTTTAATTTCAGTAAAATCGCCTAGCTACCTTAGTGCACCGCCCAACTCTGGAGATCATCTCGTCGTGCTCGCAAGATCTCCTGGTATACAGGCAGCCCCATCTTCAGCGCGCGCGTGGACGGCCTTGCATCTTCACCCGGCTTTAAGGGGGCTTCGTGAAAAGCTGCCCAATTCTGTCTTCACCGTTTTAAAGATTTCTCTAAAACTAATCTAATCTATGTAATGAGACTAATCACAAAATATGGCTAATATCTGATCTACACTTTAAAATATTAAATTTTACAATATTTTGTGAACTAGTTTTTATAATAAATAACTGTACAAAATACAAAAAAATTGCGTGGGGTTTTAACTCTTACAGGAAACAGAAAACACCGAATGAATAAACAAACAATGACTATTGCTTCAATATCATATCCTTCCTTCAAAATATAAATATTTTTGTAATTACTACTAGATTCAATACAATAATAATAAAACCCGTAAAAAACACATTATTGTAAAGCGCCTTGCAAAATAATTGGAGCAAATTTACATTTTAAAGCAATTTCAACTTATTGGTTATATTATGATAAAATTTTCGTCATATTTTATTATTTGTTTCATTACTAATATTAGATTTGTTTTAGATAAAATATTTTAAACAGTTCGGACAGAATTGGGAATTTATTCACGGAGCCAAAATATTACAAATTCTAATAATATTGTCAAGGTACCTGAGTGCACTGCCCAGCTCTGGAGATCATCTCGTCATGATAGCAAGACCCCTGGCGTACAGCCGGTAGCACGTACAGTCATCAACTCGCGCGTGGAACGCATTGCATGTACACCCGGCTTTAAAAATATTGCAAATTCCAAAAATATGCTCTAGGTACCTTAGTGCACCGCCCAGCTCTGGAGATCATCTCGTCGTGCCCGCAAGGCCCCCTGGTGTACAGTCGGTAGCACGCTCCGTCATCTGCTCGCGCGTGGAACGCCTTGCATTTGCACGCGGCTTTGGACCCCTTCGGCTCTACCTCGTAGATTGAGAACTTGTGGCCTTTTTCGCAGGGGCCGATGGAATCTGAAAACGGTTGTTTGGAGTGTTCAGTTAATTATGTTAACATTCTTAATCGTATCAAAAAATATGTACAGCGCATTCACATGTTGACACACTGAAAATGGTTTTCACATATGTAGTGGCATGTAGTCTACCCAGCATCGGCCTGCCGACAAGTGTCGTAGCACACTTCTATACTTTATAAGGTTCTGTACCCGAAGGGTGAAAACGGGACCCTATTACTAATCATCCGCTGTTTGGTAATCCATCTTTCCGTCTGTCAGCGGGTTGTATCTCATGAACCGTAAAGTAAAAAATGCTCTACCCGTTGAAACTTTAGCAGGATTTGTAATACTATTATTGACGCTATAACGACAAATAATAGAGGTTTCATTTTCACTTCTTCTCTAGTGGACAAAAAATTTAAGTGAAGAGAATATCAATAACAGCTTATTTCTTATTTGATAATATTATCTATGTTTATAGTATAAAATTAGACTTGTATAAGTGCTTATTAGTAAGCCTAAATAAATAAAGTTATTGCTTCTGATTCTGAATAAAAACTTAAAAAATTTAATAATTAGGAGGGCCAAGGGCCAGTATTTTCGATCCATCTAAATATGGGATAATGAATGGGTAGGTATAAATAAAATTGTCCAAGTGCGAGTCGGCTCTTGGACAATTTTATTTATACCTACCCTCTCCCAAAAATGATTGGTAGGTAATTGCTCACCTGATCTTTATGGTAAAGCTTCACTTATGAAACCATAAATACCGATGTTTCACCCAGCTCTAGAAAATCGGCCATAAATCAATGACCGGTATGAGTTTCAGCCTGACCAATATTTTGTACCGCTATTGAATAGGTACCGCCAGTGTCAATCAGACTTGAAATTGGTCAGCCAAATTAATACTCAATTACTCAACCGTTTAACCACTTATTACTGTCGACATAATATTGTTTTCATTATACTTACGCCAAATAAATAAGGCTTTTAAACCGGAATTTCGTAACACGTTCTGTTAAATTGGTCGCTCTTTATTAGTATTGGTTGAGAGCAAATGACTCCGAACCACATTGGGAAGCTGATGATAGGACATGAAAGCAATTAGTGAAACTGGATTCATTGCATTTCAGGTGATTTATTGAGCACGATGATGCCCCGTTCACGCATTTATTTTCTTTGGCTGAATGAAAGAATACAGTATTCCATTGACACTGCTTCTTTTTAAGGTGAAGGCTGCGAATCTTTCGGCTCGAAAAATGTCGGAACTAACGAGAGATTCGATATTTATCGAGCTGACAGATTACGAGTGTACGAAAAATTGTATTCTTTCATTAGTCAAAGAAATAAATGCATGGACGGAGTTCGAGGGAGTAAAGTTCGCGGCTTGCTCACATGAGACAACTCATCATAGTAGGTACTAATCAGTCAGCATTGCCATACAGCGACGCCTTCGGCGAATGAAAAGACAAATCTGGCTTTCGATGGTAATGTATCATCATCATATCAGCCCATACACGTCCACAGCTGAACATAGGCCTCCCCCATACGACGCCACAAATAGCGGTCCTGATCCGCCTCCATCCATCGACTCCCTGCGACCGCTACGATGTCGTCGGTCCATCGAGTGGATGGTCTTCCATGTAGGGGGGATTTGCCATAATCACCACGCTTGGCAGGCGGATTAGTGATCGCAGTATTGGTGTTGAAAAATACTCAGAATGAAGCTGCTGCCCTTCCTCTGGTAGGTTCCCTTAGTCGGCTCTTACGACATCCACGGGTTGAGTTGGAGGGGTCGATATTCGTACGCCGCGGCCCCACGGCTTATGAATGGGTATCGAAATGGTGGTAATGGATATCGAATGTTTTTTAAACGATCGCGGCATCAGTCCCTAAATTTCATTTTTAATAATACTCTTATGGCTATTGCAATTTCCGTACACTTCCGGAGTCTGTTGAGCTGCCGTATAAAATAATGATGTACGACCTACTGGAGTGGATACATGCATAATATACATACATGTATGTATGTCTTTTAATGCGTTTGCTGAAGTCGATATTGCATGAATTCCTTTAGAAAAAATAATAAAAAAAAATATCCATTAAGGAAGCAACATATAATAAGTTGCTTCCAAGACAGTAATGGATCTAACTCGAAGCCTAACATCTTTACTTATTTCAAACTAAGCAGTTTCCGTCATATGAAGTTATTGGATAAGTATACTATTAATTTTTGTATAGTCGTTGAGAAAAATACTATCTCAGTTTTCTCTGAATATAAATTAGTACATAAACGATGATCCTAGGTGCCATAATAGAACAAATCAGAACTGGTGAATAATATAAATAAATTAGAACTAGTACCTATTTACAATTGAGCTAACTGCAGACTGTTGAAAACAATCTATATAAGTACTTAATAGAAACATTACATTGTTATTAAATTAGCAATCGTGACAGCAATCCTCACCGAATTGACCCACCGAACTCACCGAATTGACCCCCTCGCTCGGTGGCCGGTCGCACCTAATCCTATTAGGATGTTTCCAATATGCAAATCAGTCGAACGTCTTACCTAATTCATAGCAAGCTGCGGTTCCATTATGGAAATGAGGTAGATGGGGCTCACAGCCACATTTGGCCCCGGGGAGGAACAGTTGCCCCCTCTCGCATGGCCCCCGTGCGTAGTGAGCGTAGCACCCGCCATCCTGCTGCCAAAAGTTGGGGCCATCGGTGGCACACTGAAAAATAAATTAATTTGGATTGAGAGATGGGTGGATGTTTGTTAGGTACTTCTTCACACCAAGCGACTGAGTCAATCTGTGAGGAATCATAATACTTTTAGGTAACGTATTTGACATTATTTTATAAATACCTGTTATTGACATATTTTAATTGACATGTTTTATCCCACAAATGCCGGGGATAGAAATAGCATTTAAACTTATTCACAGAACCAACGCGTGCGAAGCCACGGGCATAAACTAGTATGTATTTTCTGGTAAAACTTTGATAAAAAAGTAACCTATGTTTTAATCTAGGTCGTCACCGTTAAAACATAGGCTACTTTTTATCAATGAAATCCCGTGGGATAGAAATTACATTTAAGGTTGTGTTGGAGAGATCGCTCTTGAGCGATAAGACCGCCCATTGCAGCTTATTCGTTAATTATTATTATGTAAATTATTTCTAAGTTATGTATGCAATAAAGTATTATCTATATATCTTTAAAAGTTTCTATAGAAACAACGCGTGCGAAGCCATAAACTAGTACTTATGTATTTTCTGGTAAAACTTACCGTGCAATTAGCAAGGCCATCATCGCCCAAGTCCAGCACAGTCCCCGAATAGCAAGGGCCCTGGCTCAGCCTGAAGTAGCACCGTCCGTCCGGGGGCCAGTAGAGCAAGGTCTCGTCTGCACACTGCTTTGGCCGCACGCACATGCCTTGCCGTTCTCTAGAATACCAAATGTTAGATTACTCATGGGGTTTATTGAGGCACCTTGGGTTTTTGTCTTTAAATTGCAAGATTGTGAAATGGCCTTCTAATTTAATTTTACAGTTGCAAAGCAAAGTTTGGAAGTTACTATGTATGAGAATACCAAATGTGAAATTACCTATGTATATGGATTTTACTGAGCTACCTTGAGTTTTTGTCTTTACATTGCAAGATTTTGAAATGATAAGAAATGACAAGTCCTTCTAATTTTACAGTTGCAACACAAAGTTTAGAAGTTACTATTATTTATTTTGCTAGTAGCTAAAAGAGTTTTTTCAAATCTTACCTAGTTATGTAGGGTTTATTTTTTAGTAAGGCTATACTCTAGTTACGCTGAAAACGACCCCGTTGTTCTTAATTGTCCTAGAATTTAAGTGCTTACTCGGCGCTATTATGTTTGTCCCATCCCACATACGCGCCCGTAATTAAAATAAAGATTGGCTCCAAATTGCCGAAATGTATTTTCGGTATTTTATTTTAATTTTCTTTAGTTTTCATAGAAAGATGCCAAAAACGTTCCCAAAATATGAGTACCTACTGGCCGTAGCAATCGCGGTATAAGAATTGTCATTTCCAACTCAACCCGTGGATGTCGTAAGAGTCGACTGAGGGACTCTAACAGAGGAAGGATAAGCAGCTCCTTTACTTCTGTATATTTTTAACTAGCGACCCGCCCCGGCTTCGCACGTGTGCAATGCTGATACTAAATTATACATATAAACCTTCCTCTTGAATCACTATCTATTAAATAAAACCGCATCAAAATCCGTTGCGTAATTTTAAAGATCTAAAACAAAGTCGCTTCCCGCTGTCTGTCTGTCCCTATACATAGGGACAGACAGACAGCGGGAAGCGACTTTGTTTTATGTAGTGCCTCAAAAGCGGTCACAAATTCTCCTGCCAAAGATTGGTCTGGTGGACTGGTGATAAGAACTAAACTCCTCTTGTTTGGGGGGCTCCTTCCCAACTCGCAACCTTCCGTAACCATTTTAAAACCACTGAATAAAAGTTTTATGTGGGGAATCATGTTCAACAGTGAACGTATTTGTGCTGATGTGGAAGTTCTTTCAACAGTACCAATGTGTGCAGCATAACTATGTACTTAATACTCTAATTCTAAGTAGGAAACAAAAAGCCTCTTGACGAATAGAACCTTTGATTAAACTTTCAGAATTGATGATGCAAGATATGTACATGCAAGGTAAGTATGATACATGCAAGGTAAGTATGTCTTATACTAAGTATTACCTCGAACTAAGTATAAGTATCTACCTATACTTAGATTCAGAGTGCATGCACGCTAATTAAAATTTATTAATTGACCAATAATTAATCGTTTATCCTCAGATAATTTAGTTGAGAAAGTGAATTGAAAGCGTGGAAAATGAGTAGGATTTATTTTCTAAGCATACATGATGTTTCCCTTTCAACTCCACTCTTCACTCAATGAGAGAGAGCATCAACAGGTCAATATTTTTCAAACGGAACGAATCGCTAAATACCATAAATAAAAAGTAAAATTGATCTCAATCCATGAAGATTCAAATTATCATACTGGTATTTGGTATTCGGAATGTTACATCTTTACGAGAACTTTTGCGTAACAGTTCCATCCAACGATGTGATTTGTATGAAACAATGCCGATGTGGAGCTATCCTACGCAAATTAATGCCTTTAATATCGTGGCTGAGCATCCGTCTGGCCCAGTGACCTAGTTGGACCGAATTATCATGGTTTTATAATTTAACTCACGAAGATTCTAATATTGCTACGATTCATAATTTGAATCGGATATACGAAATCTACAAGTAGAGGACTGGCTGGAAATTGCACAGGATAGAAAATATTGCGACTTCTCTTCGGAGGTCAAGACACACTTCGGGACATTGAGCCATAAAAGAAGAAAAAGCAAGTAGTACATAGATACGAGTACTGTGTGTCAATCACTATAGGTTATGTAGGTATGCAATTCAAGTTGTGCTGTGCATACAGTTCATGTAATGCCAGAGACTGTTGCTGGGTGTATATAGCTGAAATCAGTGGTTCGAGCTTTTAGCTTGCGTAAGTGGCGGAGCGCGTGACATTTCGTGCCAGGATAAGTGGTACCATGTCAGATGGCTATGTTACTAACAAGCGGTCAATAGTTTGCTAGATTCTAGCTTTAGAGCTTTGCGTGGCATGTGACGACAACAGCTGACAGTTTAGTATTATTATATATTCTCTGCTAGAGTTTAATGTGTGTGACTGTCTAGCTTGGGTAGAGTTTATCATTTAACACTTTTATGGCCAACGCACGACGTACATTTCCATCTGACGACAAAACAGCTGACAGTTTAGTATTATTATATATTCTCTGCTAGAGTTTAATGTGTGTGACTGTCTAGCTTGGGCAGAGTTTATCATTTAACACTTTTATGGCCAACGCACGACGTACATTTCCATCTGTGAGTCCTCCAGTCGGCAGCGCGCCACTGCGGGTCGCACCGCCGAGGCCGGGCAGTGAATGCGTTAACCTAACAGAATACACAAAATTCAGTTTCAATTTCCATCAAAGAGAAGAGGTGTGGAAACGATCAATATAATCTAATCAAGATTGAGGTTAGTGACAAACAACGATCAAAATTCGGCTTGATTTGTAAATATCAATAAAAAAAGAAATACTAATTTATGGATTTGACTTCGACCCAAAAGGCATTTTGACGGATCAATCTCAAGTCCCTTAGCATTGCCTAAACAGTGCGTAACACAGCGATAGTTAGATTTTTTTCGCGCACGTCTTTCGCATTTCTACCACAGAAGGAACTAGCTCGCTATCATGCGAGAACTATAGCTATGTAAACCCCGATGCTTACCTACCCTCGCTTGTTAAACGTCTCCTCGACGGGCGCGAAGTATTCCCCCGGCCTGCACGGTCCCCGCTGAAAAAGCTTGTGGCAAGTCGTCGTCTGAGGCAGCTGGGCCGTCCCCGGCGGGCACTTGCACTCCGCTATGGTCCTGCTTCCCCATTTGCCGGGGCTCAGCTCTTGTGTCTCTGAGCAGGGGTAGCCTTTCTGGAATAGAAAAAGGTCGTCTTAGGCTTCAAAGACCTTCTTATGCCTAAGTTCGTGCCCTTATACAGTTAGGCCGAAAATAATAATTTGTTTTAAACATAGATAGAGATCCCGATTTTACTCAATAATATAATTATGGCAATATGACGGCAGGCCTCCTGAAAATTGTGCCGAAAAGGTTGATTTGAATAAAAAAAATCGGTCGCCATGTTAATTATCGAAAAGATTTTTTTTAGTAGGTACGTGTATTCGATTCTCGTGAAAACCATGCACATGAGTTTTACATTCTAGGTTTTTAACGTACATAAATTATTTTTGTACCTATGTACATAGTACCATAGATGAAGGATCATTAATTCGTCCATGATAGTACTTAATGAGCGTATCAGAGAAGATATCATAGTAAAAACCCTTTTACCATGAAATATCCATTACGAGCCATTGTTTTACGCGGAAACAATGAAACTTAACATGTTAATTATGAAATCCGAGATTTTATAGAAGATACCGACTTTTTCGTTGATGTTTTTTTGGTAATAGCTGTAAAAAACAATAGAGTATGAAACTACATCTGATGTTTACCTAACGTATTATATACCGGTATTTGCAGCAGCCCATAAATTACTTAGGTTGAAAATGGTGTCAATTCCGATGTCGCCAAAACTTAACTAAACTAAGGTTTTTATTATAATAGTGAACTTTGAATTAAAACATTTATATCAATCCCGAAAATCTGGTCTAAAGAAAATAAAGCACTTTGACCTTCATTTCGCATTCCTCCGTGTAAATAGGAAGTTGTAGCTTAAAAACAGAAAAGGTATTGTCTACCGAAGATAGTTCTAGCGACTTTAATTGACCGGAAATCACATGGACACCTCTACTTAGTTAATCAAGTAGGTAGGTACCTAGTCAATTATGAACCGTGGGATCTCATACCATACCTATAAGTATCACTAAGTACCTACATATAGTAACAATCTGATCACAAAAGATCTCTTGATTCTTGTATAAAAGATCTGTTGCCATACCCTATCCGATAGGCTGCATTAATATTTACAAAACAGTGTAATATTCTTGTTTCTAAGCAATAACATATTGAATACTGGATACAGAATTACTACCATACAAAAATGTATTAGTACTTCATAAAATTACGTTAACAATTTTCTGTAGTTTGGTCTACTTTTTCTATTTTGGCAACCTCATTGACGCCTCAAGACAAATATTTTTAAGTATAAAATACATAAAAAAACACCCTAAAATGTAGGGTTTTCTGTGTGTTTTTTATAGATAAAAAATAAAATATATAAATGATGCTAGAAAAATTCAGACAGCATCATCTAGCTCCAATCTAATCAAAAAATAAATATATTATATTTATTTTTTTAATAAGGAAGAGTCACCTAGTACATGAAAATGTTTGAAGTGTCCCGCGGCTTGGCTCGCGATTCTTTTTTATTTGGAATAAAAAGTAACCCTAAATTATTATTGTGTAGTATGTTATTCCAGGTCCTAATCTTTATAATATGAAAAATTTCAGCCTGATCCATTTAGTTGTTTTGGCATTATCTTCGGGCAAAAATCTTCACAACGGCACAAATAAAAAGTAATTGCTATAAAATAAAATACTCACTAGAGGTTACTAGTAAAATAAAATAACAGTAACCACCTCACTACTTTATCATGTGATAATGGTGTCCGACTCACTGGAGAAGATATTACGTCAATTAACATAGACATACACACTCTTGACCCTGTCGAGGCTGTCGAACTTAGCACAAACTTAGGATAAGTAAACTTGGTAACTGGGTGAACGTTTCGTGTCGGAGCGAATTTAATTTTTTTCTGCTTTCTTTAAGGAATAAAAATGACGGAAAAGTAATTTGCTACATTTTCTATTAACTTATGAAAAACTAACTTCGATTCATTGTTTTTTTTTTTTTTTTCGCAAATGCTCCAACAATTGGGAAAATAAGAAATTCTGGGCTAAAAATCTACATCTTCCCAAATGCTCCTAAAATACAATTGAAACGAAGTTGGGGTTCGTAGAAGATGGTTTAGGATTTGCGGCAAATTACTTTATCGTTAGTTTTAATCGTTGTTGAAAGCAGAAAAAAATATTTAAAAAGAAATGAATATAGCGCCCGCACGAAACGATCGACCTTAATGTGTTTGTATATCTTGATCGTGTACAAGCAAACTCAACAACCCATACTACCGCTTAGCGTTTCCAAGTTAGAGTTTGCATTGACTTTATGGGAGGTCGTACCCAGCTTAATTTACCTACATTTACCTAAGGGTACATCCCTCTATAATAATATGATTGTTTAAAAAAACATAAATACCGCCTTACACTGTTTTTAAGTTTTGCGAGACAAATATGGAACCCTCGGGATTACAATTTTGTAGAGACCACCTCGGGATCATTTTCAAAATCGATCCATAATTGACGTAGAAATCAATAAAAATAGAGCCGAAAAAGAATCTCCATCTTTTTTAGAAACCGGTAAAAACCGCAGCATACGACTTCTAACTTTGCATAGATTCCTTACATCTGCAGTGTTACACAATGCCGTGGTATTTCCTAGATTTCTGAATAGCTCCGGTCACGACTGTGATGTAAGTGACCCATGAACCTGACTAGAAGCACTTTGTTGATTTTATTGTTAAGATTCGACGGAAGTTCCCATTTTGTTAGTTTTTACAAAGGTTTTGTTTGTTTTGTTGTAACTGTTGTGTTAGGAGTATAAAATTACCAAAAATAGGTGTGTTAGTACAAGGGCTATACTCATCTTCTATGCGTAAAAGACTTCCATCTCCCTCTCGTTGCTTGCTGAGTAAAAAGTAAAACTAAATACTGGCCGTTTTTGCAGCCTCATGAAATATTAACCTTCCGGTCGACTATGTCAATGTTGTTTTCCGTAACCGATTTCTTACAGTAGGAGGTGCACATAGTGGTTCTCCGAAACGTTGATATCTTCTTTTTAACCGACTTCAAGAAAGGAGAAGGTTCTACATTCACCAGTATGTATGTTTTCATCCCATCTATTCGAAAAAGACGATTTGTTCGCCTTTATGTGCACCCAAAGGTGGTGTTTTCTTTAAGGAAATTTAGCGGGCAGAAAAAAACTTTTATTCCTCTTTATAAATTCCTAATTCAAAAAGTGCGCGGAAAAGTGTATTGCCGCGCAGTTATTGAATTCGGAACGTCTTAGTTTTCAGCGCCAGCAAAATCGAACGCAAATATTGTTTGAATAAATACTGGCTGGTAAGACGCGACGGACCATATTGCGCCGCCGCCGCCGCGCCGGCTGAATGAAAAAAAAAGAAATCATATTAAAAACGCGCGAACTACAGCCCGCGTTTTCGTAAATTTTCACAGATTCGGTTTTGTTTTGAAAAATGAGTTCAAGTGACAGTGAAATAATAATATTAGAATAAAATATGAGGCACCTTTTATTTTCTCATAGAGGATGATGAAAAGTAGAGTGCACTCGGGCGCAAAATATATTTTTGGCTCGGGCGACATACTTTGAATCCCTCGCTACGTTCAGGATTCTACTAAAGAATCCCTCGCTCGCTCGGGATTCTACTGTAGAATCCCTCACTTCGCTCTGGATTCAAAAAAGCGCCCTCGCTGTAAAAATATTATTTTGCTCCCTTATGATACAATCTACTATTTTTTATGTATGTAATATCGTTCATCCGGTACAATAATATCACAATTACACTAAACACGATTTTACGAACATCTGTATTATGTTCGTCGATTTTTCTGTCAATTATGAACCGATTTGGTAAATTATTTCAGTATTGAACGGACAATGGTCCCTAGGGGGACCCATATAAAGATTTATTCCGAGGGATTAGTATTTATCTGGAAAACATTGTAAATACTAAGAAATTTGAAGTCGGTTTGAAGTTTTTTCAAAACTATCTAATTATGATATAGGCAAACCTTCATAGCAGTTAGAAAGTATGATTGCATTAACACTGGCAACATTATTGCTACATATTTGCTTATGAAAACAAGGGAAAAACTCAGAGAAACCATAGTTTTTCTATAGTTTTACGCGTTCATAACACATAGTTCACATTGGTCACGCAATAAGCGCAATAACTGTTATTAGGATAATAATTCCAAGTGGGTTTTGTGTCGTAACTTTAATACAACAGTATTTATTCAGAGTAAAGTGTAGCAAGAAGAATTTTTACGCGATTTTTACTAATCGTATTGATGTCCCGTTCGTCCCACCGCATATATTGGTGGGACGAACGGTACATAATTTTAATTCAGGATATTATTGTTCCATTCGTCCCACTGGCGGGACGAAGCTGTTGGAACGAACGGGATATCACGATTCCACACGAACAATGTAAAGGCCACAAGAAAGATGGCGAGATGAGTTAATATAAATAGTAGGTGGAAAAGCATGTACAAAACAAGCAGTAGAAAAAATCGCTACAACTGGAGGAGGCCTATACCCACAGTCCTTAGGAATGAAGTAATTTTATAAAATGTTTTTTTGTAGAAATAAATATAACTTGTCAATGGATAATAAGGACTTTTATATTTTAATTTTTCACTAGCTGTGCCTGCGACTTCGTCCGCGTGGAATAGTGACAGTGTGTAGCATTTTCAACTTTATCTCCTCCCTATGATATTTTACCCCATTGAGGGTTAAATTTGTAGAAACTTTAAATAACTTTCTTATTTATATCTAATTAACAGCCTAAAAAATTTATTCGAAGCTTTTCGCTTTAAAAATGACGATACTTCTACAAAACCTTTCAACCCCTCTTTTAACCCCTTACAACCCTTTTTTTGCAATAAAATGTAGCTTATGTCCTTTCTCAGGCTCTAGAGTATCTGTGCACCAAATTTCATTTAAATCGGTTTAGTAGTTTTGGCGTGAAAAGGGGACAGACAGACAGAGATACTTTCGCATTTATAATATTAGTAAGGATTAATTTATTCAAAAAATAATTATATTTAATTGCATGCTAACCAAATTAAGGCTAACCGGCTCAGGACCGCTATTTGTGGCGTCGTACGGGGGAGGCCTATGTCCAGCAGTGGACGTGTATGGGCCGATAATGATGATGATGATGAACCAAATTAAACATGTTATTCATTGGATACCTACCTACTAGTGTAAGTAACCAGTTTTGTAGTGCACGATTTAACCGTGACCATGTTTCACTGACCTACTGAATTTGTGCCAACAAAGATATTTTGCAACGTTCTTCTGCTCTAACAAAAGCTTGTCTGTTACCGAAGAGATCTTAAATCTTTGCGGAATTATCTTACTTCCCCAAAACAATTAGTTGCGTTTACTGACGCAATAATGTAATAATGTCGTCAGTGATTTGATTACCGACCTAATTAAGATTGACATAAAGTTATTTTTTGTTAACAAGTCAAGTTAACAAATGGCTAGTGTTCTATACAGGTATTATCTTCTTTACCTGCGATATAAAATTTCAACATCGTTTTTGAGCCCGTGTACGGCACAGGCACACCGATAAAACAATTCTGCGTCCCCAAAACCATTGTTGTATATGTACCTTTAATAGTTATATTTAATATTGCAATAATTTCATTATAAATAGGCTGTTTTCTTTCATTTACATGTTAATTACCTGCATTACGTAAAGAAAGAAAGAAGATTAATTTATTGGCTCACATCAAAAACAAAGTTTAAAGCTAATGTATAACCTTAAATGTAGGTATAACCTTAAACAGTATAAATAAATAAATAAGTAAATAAAGTCTCTTTATTTCGGATAACTACCGATCCATAATGGGTTTAGTAAGCGCACAAAAATATAAAAGAAGAAAGAGCGTTACTACAACCTTAAAAATTTACTATACCACTATGTAATTGTCACAATTCGTGGACAACGGGGCTGATTATACTTAGAGTAACACTACTTATGTTTAATATTGTTAACTTTAAGATCTGAGTATAATTGTTTGTTGTCGTGAATAAATAAAAAAAAAAAATGAAATACCAATTTAAATAATTTTATGTATAAACGCATGCCCCGTTCCCAGAGCGAAAATCATGTAAAGAGACGTTTACCGGGATCACCCTGCGAACCAGGCCTGCCCACAGCGGCGATGAAAACCTGTCAGCTATGGTTTTCAGGATGCTGTTTTTGCTGTCCCGGACTCTGCGGATCAGGGATGCAGTTTTTTTGGGGATGATAGCTTCGAAGTCATCCGTTTGATACTCTGCAAACATCCCCGATGCACTGCAGAAGCGAGGCAGCCCCAACATAATCCTGAACATATTATTGTATTGGATACGTAGGGTCGCTAGTGAGCCTTTGGTATGTCTAACCCACAAGCTTCCCGTGTACATGTTTTGGCAGTAGGCTTTAAAAAGAGTTATCTTTACTTGCTCTGTACACCGGGAAAACCTGCGGGCCAGCATATTACCTCTAAGTGCCGAATATAGTATAACCTTACATGTAAAAATATAATTAAGTCTAACAAAGTGCCTCCAGCATGTGAACCATAAAAAGTTTGGTATCACAGTGCTGTAAAGCCTACGTAGGTAGGTACTTTATTTCTAGTAATATCCACTTGTCAGAATGTTTGTGTACCCAGGTTATTGACCGTTAATGGCATGACAATGTTCAAAACTAGCGTTTCTCGGGTCATAGTCCCCCGTGGACCGAGTCCGGGCTGAAATTACGCAATCTCTACACAACTCCAACCATAAGCGTAGAGGAGGTAAACGCGAGGTAAACACTAACCTTTTAATTAACTGTGAAAATCTGCAAATGTATACAAGTTCTACTTATATAAAGATTTGTTACTATACAATTTTTAATAACCACATATATTCCGATAAAAAACTTGGATATTTTTTGCATACAATAATGGGGTTACGAAACCCAAGAAATTTTGGTGGAAAATTATGGTATCATCGAAGCAAAGCACAGAAGCTCGACACAATTTTAGGTTTCGAAAGCTTTCATTCATCCTTTAATTGGATATCTCGTTCGATTTAGAATTCAAATGTCAACATTTTTTGAGAAACATCTGAGATTATGCGTTGTTGAAGTTTATGTTTTAGCTTTTAGTGATAACTTAGCTGTTACCTTGTTGTTTTCTGTTATTGTTTACAGTTTTTGTTAATTCATAATTCAATTCTTTTATTCCGTTTTGATACATGCTGTTGTAGCTACACTAGGAAAAGTCATTGAGGTACAGTTACGTTATTATTCATAAATATCTTTGTTGACATAAAATATGTTGGATTCTAAATCTGAGTATAGGAAACAGCTAACTTAACTCATGTAAATAGGGAACATTACTTAAGTATCGATAAAATGTCAAACTTTACCAAGTTTTACCTTAGAAACATGATGACCTACGTACAATATGATTACATGACCTATGTACAACATGAACGCAATAAATTATCTTGAGTACCTAACCAATTAAATTAACCCAGTGAATCGGGTTTATGGAAATTGGGGCATATACAGCCTTGGCCAAAAGTATAAAGCACCCCTCTAAAACATACATATCTCAAAACACATGTATGTATATCATAGGAACAGTGCCTTACTAAATAATTTGATTGTTTTGAAAAAAACTAAAAACTGACTTCGAAACCCTTTGTTAAACTGTTTTTTTTTTAGTTTTGCGAGGCAATTACTAATCCCACGGGTATAAAATTTTATGGGACCACCTCGTGATCTTTCTCTACTATACAGTAAAACAACAAATTTTCAAAATGGGATCGACATACTATACACATAAAAAACTAAAAAGCATACATACAGCCGAACATAGAATCTCCTCGTTTTTTCGAAGTAGTTCAAAAATGAATGACTTCTCGGTAAGTGCTAAAAATGACGTGTGGTATAAGTAATATAAATTCTTCCTTTTTAAAAAGTTCCCAGACGTTACCTATTAATTTTATTCATTTATAAATAAATAAATAAATAATCGATGTTTCCATGAAACCAATATTTTATTACATTAAACTGTGCACTCCGTAAATAAGTTTATAAAAAAAAATATCAATGTAGAGTTCATTTCTTAAAACTCACTGTATATCATCATCATCATATCAGCCCATACACGTCCACTGCTGGACATAGGCCTCCCCCATATGACGCCACATTGTAAAACACGGATACACGATATTATACTTTTATGAGAGAAAATAAATTAACCTACTGTGGATTCGCTCACCTGGAATATACGTAGCCACTCAGAGATGATGTAGCCGACCTATCTATTATTGAAACACTTTTCAAAACCGGTCTAGTAATTCCGGACGTTTGATAAAATATCGAGCCCTAAATTCGGTATGACGTGACTACTCTAAATTGTCTCTACACAAAGAGATTGTTTGAACAGTCTTTAGATAGCTCAACTGTTTTTCAATTGTAAACACTGGTTGTTTTGCTTCTATTCATAGTAATTTTCTTATTTGTTTAAAACTTTATTGCACTAAAGTTCAATCCTTATCAGCGAGGCATTGTCTACTTTTAAGCCATTTTCTATGATAAATATTTGGTTCTTACCTTATATATTGTGTAGCACTTCCCATCCGAAGGCCAGTACAGCATCAGCCAGCCCTTAGGATGCGAGGCGCAGGGGTTCCGCCGGATGTCAGCCCAGGGTGGTGGCAACACTGCGGCCTGCGACCCACAGAGTAAAGCGGCTATCCACACCCATGCCGCCATTTTAGCACTTTTTATGTCCGCATGTCTTTACACACTCTTTTATGTCCTCACTTCTTTATTTTCCTAAAGTCAGGTCTTATCACACTCTTTCAGGCCTCATTCCTGTATTTCCCCAATATATGTAAGTTTTGATTTACCAAAAAAAGCGTCTCTCTCTTTGGAACTATAGTTCTGTCTCTTTGGAACTATAGTTCTGTCTCTCCCTTTGTAACTCAAATTCTGATCAATAGTAATCTCATATCTCTAATCAAGTCATTGAACGAAACTCCCTGCTCTACGAAAGAATAAGTCAAAAGGGTTTCTTTGATATTTCGCTAAAATAAAAAATCTTCTAATACGAGATATTCCCCTACATTGCTAAACAACTTAAAATTCATGCTAGCATACTAAATTATGAATGCGATAGTAACTGTCTATTAATTTTATGCATTTGCCTTTCTCAACTAAACGGCTGAACGAATTTCAATAAGTTAAGCAAGGAAATCAATTTATTGAAGGTAGAGCTATTTTTCATTCAGGATAGTCTTGGGTTATACTAGGCAAAATCCGATACCTGTGACTTACGTTACTGTGTGTTCAAAATATCTGTGACATATACCAGTGACAAAATACTAGCTAGTATTTCCACCAATCACGTACAAATTCATTGTTTTACTGATTGAACAATATATTTACTGCAGCAATAGAACCGCTAGGTAACGAAAATTCTTCTTGAATTGTATGTGTATAACGCAATGTAACAACTTTGTTAAATTGCGGTATACAACATTTCAAATTTCCAAGAATAAAATACTAGGTCTGTCTCATTCTGACTTAGTGATACTATCAAAGAGAGAATATAGAAGCGATATTATCTAACTGAAGCGATTTATTGCGTAGGTACCTAATAAAATAACAACGATATAATATCGTGCACTCGTCACACTGGCACTGCCTGTGTGACTGTCACAAATATATTTAGTTTCTGTCACTGTGAAATACCGGCAATTTTCTATACCTGTGACTTTTATCAGTGACGATAAATACGCCTCAAGCCTAATTCAGGATCAACGCAGGCGAACTCACTTGCCGAAGCTAGTTAAACTTCTTAGTAATATTATAAATGCAAAGGTTTGTTTGGATTGATGGATAGCATCTTCACGCCAAAACTACTTAACGGATCTGGCTGTAATTTTGCATATACATATATGTATATATGTATGTATGTACATACGTTATCATAAGATAAAAGTAGTCTATGTTTTATTCAGGTTAGACCTTTACAGATTTAGATATCACGAATTGACATTTTCGATTCCAATATTGATAAAAATGGATAGCGTAATCAGGTTGCTATTGGTAATTGGTATTCAACTACAATATTAAATAATGTTTATCCTATTTGTTTAATTTTTATTAGTTCTTTTTTTCTTTGGTTAAGTTTTTTTTTTTGATAAATTTATAATTTTTGCTTGCAACATCATCGCTTGTTATGTATGCATATTTGGGTAAAAGCTAGTTCATAATAACAATGTAGGTATCTACTGTAATTTTATAAGGATCGTACTCTGTTTTGTGAACAAATAAATAAATAAATATTTATCACTCCCCATGGGAAAGAAATAACCTTCGAAAGATTCATTAACTATACTACTAAAAATAACGCGTTGCTAGCCGCGGACCGAAACTAGTCAGTTATAAAATAAAACCACTGTCTATGGTAACTTCGTAAGCCAACGTAACGGTCTAAGATACCGTTTGATCTGGACAAGGCACAGAATAGATCAGAGTACGCCAAGCGTGCGCTGGCGCAGCGCGCGGAGCCGAAATGACGAAACTAATATAATTTATAACCCACTTCTGCGGATTACGTCGGTCTTGGTTTGAACTGAGGCTGTATCTTAGATGCTTGACTCTTCCTGGTAGCTGTTTCTGTAATTTTTGAAGATATTAATCTTAAAAAGTTTACAAACCCAATTCGTTCTAATTTGTTTCTATTCTTTGATTGTATTTTTTTTGTTAATAAAACGAAGTGAAGTTGCTTATAGTAGATAAGCAACTTCCATGCTTGTAGAAACGTCCAACGTGTAAAGATATACAGCTATTGCATGGCTTCGTTTTTTTTCGTTTCGTTTCAAACTTGGCTGATGCTCTATCGTGCGATGATGTACATTATATAGAACTTTCATTCCATTGAAGTACCAAAAGAGAACTTAAACTGAATTATTAAATAACATCGACTGCTAATAAAATTAATAAATACGATGCATTTTAAAGAATAAGTCACATATTGTGACATTGCGCATTATGTTACTAAACTAACACGGTACAGTCAGCAACGAAAGTTTATTAACACTCGCAGTTCTTCAAAGCTTTCTTAATCCAAATCGAATACGAAAATTACTATTTTGGGTCGCCTATGTTGCGTAATGGCACTTTAAAAAACGTGATTTGAAAAAACCTATCACTTTCGCAGTTATTTGAGTTTTAAAAATATGAAATTTTAAGCAATTTTTGTTGCTGACTGCACCAATGGTTGCACATTAATAAAAACTAAGAACCGATACGTTACACTTAAGTCTGCAATGATGGATGCAAAAAGCCCACTTATCTACTAAGATACAAAACGGTGTTACGTCAGTCGGTAAGTTTACCGTTCGTAGTGGGAAACGCAAAAAAGCCTTATGATCGTTGCAAACGAGCGACCGAGTTACCGTAGGTTTGTACAAACTACATCTTATTTTAAAAACTTCGGACTACTGAGTGGAATAATGACGACAGACATTCTTCTCTACGGGCCGCAGCAACCCAAAGCGGATATTAAACACTGAGTGCGTTGCCATTGCCAGAAGACTACTAAAGAAAAATGACAGCTACCTATCCTTCCATCACGATCATCATCCAAAGTCGGACATCGGCACCTGGAGGCTTAAATAGGCCTCCTGAAGTTCGTACAAATATATGTCCTGAGGCGGGAATCGGAAACGCAATCTCCTGCGTCGCAGGCGATGTTCGCCCGCAGCGCCACAGGCAGGGTTCGTTTGATTGACACAGATCAACCGGAGTATTTGGTCCTGAGGTTGCTAGTTTGCGCCAATAAGTTGCTTATTCTGCATGTAAATTTTATTATTCGTTTCTCATAATCAATTTAATCAATCTGCTGGTTGCTACATGAATAGAAATGAACTTCTCAGTTTTTATGCAAGCCATTTATCAAGAAAACTCGACGTGTGTGAGAAAAACTTGCAACACGCGCTTTGAATTTCCGAATGTTAATAAGGCCCGAGTATGTGCCTTTTAGATTGTGGGGAATGTGGGGTTCATTAACTTGTTAGGGAAATATGGCGAGATGAATTTTGTAATTAATTTAATCGTTTATAAATAGGACGTATCACCCGCAGGGCTATACAGAAACTCTGTTCTATTGTGTCTTCGACCCGTAATTCGACACAGATTCGCGCAAAATTCAAATATTTTAGCAGTTTTTAATATTTTCTGCGTTCTGCACGGAATAAAACTACCAGAAAAGTAGATTTCAAAAGTAGATTTTTTTACGATTTACGGGAAACTACTTTTTCTCTATTCCGTGTAGAACGCAGAAATTATTAAAAACAACTAAAATGTTTGAATTTCGCGCGAAACTGTGTCAGATTCCGTGTCGCAGACTCCGTAACGGAGTTTTTGAATAGCCCTGGTTAGTCTCGTGATCCAGTCGCTATATTATGTTACTTTAGTAACATAATGCGCAATGTCGTAATATGTTACTTTAATAACATAATGCGATAAAAATAAGGAATAAGGAAATGAGGATTTATCATTCCTTGTTGTGTTTTCCGTTACACCTCTTGATTAACACGCCCTCGAAACAAGTCACTGCCAAGCGAATCTGACACGTAACATTTTAATAAATTGAGATTTGCGTAAAATATGGAACATTGTTTTAAATTAACATAAAACGCCAAATATTTTGCGAGTTAAAAGCCGATAGAGCATAATTTTACATCAATATTCATTATTTCAGATTGGGCTTTTTAGTAATAACAGGTATTTTAATGGCAGTAGGTGAAATGCGATTTTATTTCGGAAAATAACGAAGCTATCACCTTCTTGACATGTATGATGACGGTATCTAACATATGTATTTTTATGCGTCTTATTGTGACGGCGATCTTTTTTCTAATTTACCTACCAAAGTGCAACCAATATTTAATTATCATGGAGACTACCTCGTTGGTGCAGCGGCCGCGTGTTCAACCACTGATAATTGTGTCCCGGGTTCAAATCCTGGCTTGGGCCCAGCTAGGTTTCATAGGATTTTTCTTGCAATAAATTTCACAGTTACAGCCCGAAGTCAGGAAGTTGACGGTGTTACACCCCCGTGCCTCGGAAAGTACTTTAAGCCGTTAGTCCTGCGCCTGACCTCTCCCCAGTCGTGTTGATCTGCCGTGCCTAACCTAAGACCCCGCCTAAGATGCTGCTCAATGTTCATGACTTACCTAGTAGGAAGGTATGTTTATTGATTGTGGATGTGGAATAGGTGTATTAAGTACATTAATGTCACTGATCACTAAAACACGAAACATTTAATGCTTATTTGGTTTTCTAGGTCTTTTAAACTGCATAGCTTTCGAAATACGATACGTAACGTAGAAATTGTCGAGATAGCGCGTAAACATTTTTGATTAGAATATTTCAAAAACTAGCTTTTGCCCGCTACTTCGAGGGATACCTACACTAGTTATGTAGGTAGGCATCTCCTTGCCAATATTATAAAGATTCTTTCAACCGTTTCGTCTTAAAATGTACCTATGTACGCGTTTGATAATCGTAAAGTAGGCATCGTCTAATGGTATTCTAAAAAACACAAAAAAAAACTTTATGTATTTACCTAGTTGCCAATACCATGTAACCTACAAACAAAATATAGAGGCCCTTTTTGCGCATAATGGTCGAATAAAATTATAAAACAAATTAAAAGTAAAAATGTCAAACTTCACTGACACGTTCTTTATTTGAACAAAACCCGCGAACGTACCGCGCGGCCGCGGCGACGACTTCTCGCGGCTCGGTGGATAACACTGAGGCGAAGAGCTTTACTGTCTCCGTAACTTTATTTACGTAGGCCTTTAGTTAGGGAGCTGGAGCTTATTATCTCACAGCATTAAATTCGTCCAACTTTTCGCCGTACATCACATACAATTCAACTGTATAGTCAACTGTGTAGTTGACCGATATCAGCTTTATTGCTCAGTAACGTAAAAAAATAAGCCAAATTTAATCTGAGAGTAGGTAGTTTGAAATGCGTCGTGGCATTAGTTCCAATTTTGTAAAAAAATATTTTTAGTTCTGTTTAATAAACTTTTAAATACGTACAAGCTTTTATATTATCTAGGGCCAAAGTGCTTGGAAAGACGAATCCAACGAACCCTAACTCGACGTATTTAGGTACCTAAGTCGTTTCATTTAGGAGTTCCTATGGCCATCTTCGGTTTCCATCATCAGACCAGCTCGATGCTACCATGCCATTGCATTGTTACCGAATTTACATATAAGTATGCTATCAGCTCAATCGGTTGAGGATAACTGGTCAAAAATCGAGTACCTAGCAGTAGTGCAAGATTCCACCCGAACAAACATACATATGTATGTATGTACATTGCTGGTTTAAAAAACCATAATGGGTCAGTTAAAGAATCAATTACGGAACAGAACAGATATACATTGGTAAGGTACCCTATAAAAAAAGTATGAACGAAGGTGCGAAATTGTTAGGCGCCAGCTCTCGGTCTAAAGTCGGTGTTTTATGTATGGAAATGACAATGCGTTACTTTATCTTGGTAGCTTTATCCTTATCTGTTTTAACCCTCTTTTTTCTAGGATTATTTTTACAAGTTATCTGGGTTTCTGGGTTTTTCAAGGAATTTTAGTTGAGTCAAGCTTTTTGAATAAGTATGAAATTAAACCTCTTTGTGTATGCCGTTGGCGAAGGTTGTAAAATATTGGATTAGCCTCTGCCTAAACAAACACACGTGAAAAAGTTAGTGCAGGTGTAAAATTTTTACAAGGTTAATACAAGCCTATTCGACCACATTATTTTGCAAAACTTGGCAGCCTTGAATCACTTTAATAAATTCAATAATGTGTAGTGTGGTTGTCCGAAATATAAGACAAAAACTTTAATTAATACCACCCTATAATTAACTGCATCATAGGAGCTATTCAACTGTCAAAAGTTTGTGTGGGATGATTTTCCGGAGAACCTACTTGTAAAACTAACCACCGAACAACCTAAAAAAAGAAAACACAAAGGAAGCACACATAATTCCAGAAGGTAAAATTCTTCTCTAAGCAGGTACCTACCTATTCTGTGCCATCATTGTTATTGTTACATTTTACATTACGTCTTGCACCATGCTCCATTGAGCATGGTGGCCATAACTCGATTGTACCGTTAAAATGAGGTTGATGGACCCCATAGGCTTGTTAAAATTAAATATTTTACGAAAAACCTTTAATTATAGTTTTTTTATCACAATTTGATTCCATATTTCTATTTCAATCTACGAAAAGAACGGAGAGTTGCCGTAAAGGCAGCGTAGAAGACGCGTATGCCAGTCGTAGTAAGCTGCGATTGAGTTCGCATAGGAATGAGTTTAGGAATTTGCGTGCGCCTGCGTGCGACCAAGAAGACTGCTTGTCCTTGCACGCGTAGATTTTCGTACTTAGACCATCTAACATGCGCGTAGCGTGTAATCTGTCGTAAAACCGGCGTAGGGAGCGTAGGCTCCCTACGCCGGCGGTTTTACGACGGTTGTACGCTCAAGCGTTGAGCGTAGCATACGAAGGTTGAATGTATGTATACGTTATAGATAGTCTTGTAGTAGTTGAGGACGCGTAGGACAATCGTAGCACAAATGTAACGCGTAGACGTCATGAAGCGCGCGTAGAAGGCGCGTAGGCTAATCGTAGCATACTCGTAGCACGCGGAGACTGTTGTAGAGCCGCGTAGAAGGCGGGTAGGCCAATCGTAGTATGAGCGTACACATTGTTCGTTGAAATCTTTTGTACGATGCAAATGTTCATACTAGGCCCGTACTCTTAAAAACGAAATCGAAGTTTCTGATTCTTTTTCGTGCAAACGCTCATCTTATGCAATGGACATTAGACATGGCCATGGAGAGTTGGTTTTGTACGAACACGAAAAAGAAACTTCGATTTTCCTTTTCCGAGTAGTTTCTATGTAGACCGTCGTAGAGCCCGCGTAGGGAGCGCGTAGGTAGACCAACGTGGCTACCAAAGGGTAGAAGTAGAAAAACTTGCGTTGAAATCTCAAATTATGAACATTACACGTGGTTTATGACCGTAAACCAAAAATGACATAAAAAGGGTACCTATGTATAAAGAAGGATGTACCCGTATAGAAGCCCGCGGAGAATGAGTTAGGTATGACTCTACTAACACGCGTCTCAAATGACCCACAGCGGAATCGAACCCAAACTTCAAACCATATCAGATACGTAACATACTTAGGTACCTACCTACTTGGAAATCTAGGACATCTGTGTCACGATTCCTGAATCCTGACACACATTCGTGTTAGTTGGCATTGTCTGTTAGTTCCTCGATATTGTATGGAATTATAATAGAAGCACATATCAGATTTGAATTGTCCGTTATGTAAGGGAGTAAAGCCAAGGCTTAATGCGACCAGTGGTGAATTTGATATTACGATATAACGCCAGCATAAAGATTGTTGAAAGATTGGGCCGTGGGGCCGCGGCGTGCGAATATCGACCCCTCCAACTCAACCCGTGGATGTCGTAAGAGCCGACTAAGGGAACCTACCAGAGGAAGGGCAGCAGCTTCCGTCTGAGTATTTTTAAACACCAACACTGCGATCACCAATCCGCCTGCCAAGCGTGGTGATTATGGCAAATCCCCCCCTACATGGGAGACCATCCACTCGATGGACCGACGACATCGTAGCGGTCGCAGGGAGTCGATGGACGGAGGCGGCTCAGGACCACTATTTGTGGCGTCGTACGGGGGAGGCCTATGTCCAGCTGTGGACGTGTATGGACTGATGATGATGAAAGATTGTTGGCAGTAAAACAGCGCTGAGCGGCAATCGCTTATAAACCGAACCGACTAAACCTCCATTGTATGTACATAATGTGTGAGTCGAAATAAATGATTTTCTATTCTACATATTCTATGTATGTAGGTATGTATACTATTTTATCCCACCAACAACATTATAATATGACCAGTACCGACCTCATGACGCAGACGGCGACTGTCAGATTGCGACGCAGGAGGTTGTGGGTTCCATTCCCGCCTTGGGAAACCTACATTTTGCAGATATTAGTACCGGGTTGTTCTCGGTGTTTTTTATTCGTAGTAAATTTAATGTGATAATATGGCGTGTTTAAAAAACGATAAACCGACTTTAAATTCCCTTACTTTTACACTTATTTTAAGATTTGCGGGATAAATACTAACCCCCTGCAGATCATTTTGTAAGCAGTAGTGAAAAAAAATTCAATATCCATAATCGGTCCATAATTGGCGTATGTTACGCGATATCTCGCGTAACATACAGACGAATTGAGAACCTCCTCTTTTTGAAGTCGGTTAAAAAGCAACAGAAAAGCTAAAACTCACGTGCCGATCGAGTCACACCGAGTTTCAGTAATAATTTTTAACATAGTATTTTACTGAAGGAGTTATCTGAAATCGACAATGAATGTAGTAAGCTGTGCAAAAAATACACAGGAACAAATTAAATTTTAAGCTAGGTATGGGCGGTTTGTTTACAAACATCTCACATTGGCGGGAGTATAGTTAACTAAGTAGGTACGCACTTCGTTAGTATTATATTTTATATTCTCTGCTCCCTGCTAGGTACTAACCTAGCAGGGAGCAGAGAATATAAAATATAATACTGAGAATATAAAATAGGTAAGGTATTACACAACTCTCCCCTACTAGTGTAGGGGAGAGTTGTGTAATACCGAGCCCCTAAGTGAGAATGCCTATAACTTAGCTTAGGATTAGTTAAAATAAAATAGATTTTACATAACTATAAACTTGTAGTGAAAAGAAATTTATTAACCTATATACATATATAGCGTCGCCAAACAAACAAAATCAAATGCAGTGAAAAGATCCATCCTGTCCACCAACCTAAATAAAACTCACAGACTTTGTGTTACCTACCTTCTGTGGCCCAGTCAGTCGTATAATATAGGCAGGTAGATACACATAGCTCTAAACTTTATGTATGTACCCAGATTCAATGTGCTCGGTTGTCATAAGTACACATGGAACTATACCACAGAATAGGTAATTTTACTTAGACTATATTATCTAATTTAGGCCCTATATTTAATTTATATTTTCTACGATAAGTTATGATAACTCCAAGGATAACTCTCAAGGAATTTTTTTACTAACATATAACTCTAGCTGACCACAGACATGATATTAACTAGAGCTGCGCCTAAATGCTGACATACCTCTCTCCGAATTATAGCGGCAAAAGTGTTGGTGCTGGCTTATCTGTTTCTGTGACTTATGCAATGGTTACGTCGTTGTCAAAGTCAGCTGATGTCATCGATACAAAAAAAAAACAATCAAAACAAGCAAAAACCACGAAAGTCACGTATACCACATTTTTTTCAGCTGCCTTATTGTTTCTCTCTCCTTATATGATTCGCTCCCCCTGATGTCTGTCCCTCTTCCAACTTCTATGAAATGTATTTTATCTCTCTGCTTCTCCCCGAAAATTAACTATGCCTTATGTAAATTTGTATATAATAATGATATAAAGTTGTAATTAGTTGTAAGTACGTTCTCTTTATGTGTTAATTTTTTTTTTAAATAGGTAATTGCTTGAGTTATTTTAGCATTGTTTTTCTTTTCTGTAGCTTTGTAATTTAACGTATTTTGTTGTTCACAATCAATGTTTTTTCTTTGTAAATACTGCTCTAAAAGCTATCATGAGACAGACACTGGCAGAATTGTGTCAATCCTGACGCAGAGCCATTGACCAAAAAGTTGAAGTTCAACCACAAAAAACAGGGAAATTCTAAGAAAATCGTTGTTCGTGAACAAAAGTAAGAAACTTTTAAATGAAGACACACTAAGGATCCAGAATAAAGTGCGAAATTATAGACATGGACAGAAATAAACCTAAAAATGCTTCAGAAGGAATTGCGGTAAGTTCAATCCGCCTGTTGTCCAAAAAGTTTTTGTGGTGTAATTTTACGAAATTATTAATTGCTGATGAGCTACTGAGTCACAAAATAAACATGTACTGCGTGTCCTACAGCCTTTAACATGTACCTACCATATACAGCAAGATGAAAATCTATCCAATTGCCCAAGTTTAGCACAAGAGAATCCGGATTATGATAATACATTTCAATAACTTCTTTCCAGCCCATGGGTATCTCAGCCCTGAATGAGGTGGTGCTAAGTGACCAGCCTGAGTCAAGATATGAGTGTCCAGTTTGCCTCAACTGGCTCAGAGACCCTGTGATCACAACTTGTGGTCACAAATTCTGTAAGAATTGCATTACATCTTGGCTACAGTAAGTACAATTCAATACAGAATACAAACCACAAATAAAATATTCATAGGTATTCATAAAAAAAAATTTAGTGTACGTACTTAATATTTGACCGTCTGTCTGTTTTCTTTCTGTATACAATCCCTTATAGTACTTCCTTTTTCTTTTTTGATTATAAATTGTATAATAATGCTTGTTTCTTTGTAAGTAGAAGGTGTAGGTATAGTTATATATATATGTATATATATATAAGTATATATATAAATGTTTGTATTTGTATGTATGTATGTATTACTATGTATTTTTGTAATTATAGGATGTACTTGTTTATTTTATTTTTCTAAGTATGACCTTATTAGATGCACACATATTTTACCCCATGTATATCCAATGATCCTATCCATACCAGGTTGTCTGGCAGAGATCTCTCTTGAGCGATAAAACCGCCCATTGTCACTTATATTGTTTTGTCTCATTTGTAAACTGTTTTCTAGTTTTAAGTGTGCAATAAAGTATTTTCTATCTATCTATAATGTAATAGGATAGGAGGCATATTTTAGAAATTAACAATATCAAGTGTATATTATGAAATACCTACGGTGGAAATAAATGAAATAAATTAAACACAAATAAACAAAGCTTTCTTCCAGTTGTGCTATTAGTTAAAAACCACGGATCATATAATTGACATTTGAAGCCATTTCATGGCCTTCATGCATCCCATCCATCCAATTGCTAATTAAGAAGGCCATGAAATTGCCTTCAAATGTCATTTAAATGATGGGTGGGTTTTGCATAATAGCACAGCAGCCCAGTAATTAGAACAAATTAAACTACTGAGATGAGAGTTTATTTCTCTAAGCGCCATATATCACTTGATGTTAAATTTTTTTTAATCTTTGATTGCAGAAATAGTGGCCACTGTCCTATCGACAACATAAACTTAAGTATGAAAGTTGATATTTTCCCTGATAATTACACTAAAAGGGAGATTCAAGAGCAAAGGATGAATTGCCCGTTTTCCACTAAAGGTACCTACTTACCAATATTGTTTATTGTTCCAAATATTGTACACTATCCTTAGAGGCACACCTAATTTGATAGTGTACTATCCATAGTCATAATCTTACTAATCTAGGTAGATAGGTATACAAATAAAAAATCATCAACATTGGTCATATTTTAACATAATTAAATTCCTAACTAATAATATCTTGTTATAGTCTATGCTATGATCTTTTTTCTACCAAACTAATCTCTTTTAGCGTTACTACCATCTGTCTCCAAGTTCCTACATTTACCTACTACATACCTATTATATATGATAAAAGACAAACTATTTTATGCAATACAGTCCAATTTATTCCATACTAGCGACCAGCCCCGGCTTCGCTTGGGTGCAATGCTGATACTAAATAATACATATAAACCTTCCTCTTGAATCACACTATCTACGTAAAAAAAAACCACATCAAAATCCGTTGCTTAGTTTTAAAGATGTAAGCATACATACTTCTCACTGTCTGTCTAATAACAATAAATAAATAATGCCCGACAATTCCACAGCATCATCTAGCCCCAGGCTAAACAAAGCTTGTGTTATGGTTACCAGATACATATTTAATACATAACATAGATATTTTTTATTCAACTTAGAAAACACCCAGAACAAATATCTGCAGTTCGTACAGATATTTGTCCCAAGGCGGGAATATCAAATATCAAAGAGCTTTATTTCCTTTAGACCTTACAGGACTCTTGGACACGTAACAAAATTAAATATACATAAGTAAAACAGGGAAATAAAGTGATCACTTTTATTTTTTGTTCACTTCAATCATTTTAAGATAAAGTAAAGAAGCGAACAAGAAACCTTTACCTTGTTAGGTTGTTAGTTTTTGAGTTGGAGCAAAAGTCGTCCCATGCTTTTTTATCCTCAAGATAATCTGATATTTTGTTATAAGCCTTTTTACAAAGGATATGTTTGATAGTTTGTTTGAATTTAGTTATTGATAATTTTTGCAGCGTTCCCCCCAAGACATAATACTATGGAAGTAGCTGAAATAGACAAGTCTAGAAGTATCACCGTCTGTAAAATGACGGATTTTTTGACTACATATGCTGCAGAACTAAGTCTCTTCGGAATTGAACCCGCTACCTCCTGTGTCGCAGACAGAGCTGCGATCTCTGCCCTACGGAGGTCATTGTCTTATATATTTTGTGTAAGTTTAATTTTTCTTTTAAAGCCTTACAAATGAATTTTATTCAGGTTGCACAGTAAAAGTGACTCCTCTAGACCTGGACGCACACATAGCAGTTTGTGAGTACAACCAGCCAGAGACATCCTCTCAGGCCATGATAAAGGTGCCATGTTCATTCCAAGCTGTTGGCTGCAAGGAGACCTTTGAAAGCCAGGATGAGATGAACCAACACTTGCATACTGATACACAGAATCATATGAGTGTGAGTTGATTTTAAATATTACATGAGGCACATATACCTCATCGGGACGCTACGGCGACGTCGCTGACAACATATCTAAACTATTCATTCTATATTCTATGCCAGCTAACACACGACTTGGCAACTTTGTCTACCATACAATAGTTTGAATACGTTGCCATGGACGTCGCCGTGGCGTCCCGGTGAGATAGGGCCCTAAGAGTGGCAAGTATAGAAATGTCCTTGAACGATTTATTTATTTTTATATTCAGAAACCTATTACTGTTCCTTGACTAGGCATAAAACACTCCGTTCTGTCCTTTCATATCTGGTACATATCACTAATTATTAAGTTTTACATTTACTCAATACTAGCTGACCCGCCCGTGCTACGCCCGCATGGACTATGTTTAATATAAAGATGAATTAGGCAGCATTTTCGATGAAAGCTCCCAGGCGGCTTGACTTTTTCCAACAACTAGCGTTATATTTCAACCAATTTACACAAAACCTTGACAAATTATATACATACCTAAACCATCCTCATGAATCACTATCTATTTGGTTAAAACTGCATGAAAATCCGTTCGTTACAGTAGTTTTTGAGTTTATCGCGAACAGACAGACAGACAGAAGCGGCGGAGGACTTTGTTTTATAATAATGTAGTGATAAAGAACCCAGCCTGCAGTGAACAAGCATGATCCAAGAAAACAAGGTCTGCTCTTCCGGGAGTGACTCAAGGCGACGTCATTGTCCAGTTGCCACTTTATTTCAACAAAATGTAGAAGTAGGGAAAAAATGTGATAAGGGTCAATTGAAAAATCAATAAAAAATGGTAATACAAGGAGTTCTGGTATACAAGTGCAAATACAAGGGTTACGATTTTACGCTACTGGTAACACCAGAAAACCAGATTCGTCTTCTCATTCGCCGATAGCGTCGATGACGTAGCCTTGAGTCACCCACGTGACCATCGTGTCTCGGAAGAGCATACCTACCTTGTTTTCTTATACCATGTGCACAATAATCTATGTACATTGTTGTCTTACTAAGTAGGTATATTGAAACAAGATACAAAAATATAATTCAAATGTTACTATTTAATTCCAGTACTTAATGAATGCATACTCAGAGATGAAGATTAATAATGACATGTCGAACGCGAGTATCGACGCCAAAGAACAAGAGGCCATGACACTGTGGGATGCTCCAGACAAAGAAGGCAACCAGACTACTGCTGCTAAGATGCCTTTGAATAATACTACAGCTCTTATAAAGTATGTAGATGTAAACTCACTCTTCATCATCACAACCCCTTAATAGTGCATTGGTGGACAAGGCCTTCCATAATGAGCATCGCCATAGTGAGCTACCTCCAGCTTGCCGCATGCAGCATTTGCAGTGTTTCGCAGGTCGTCAACCCATCTGGGGCCGGAGGGCGTCCTACACTATATTTGCCTCACACTCTCTCCCCTCTCGCCCTTTAACTCTCTCCTTCCAAACCAGCATACATGTATGTCCACTGCTGAATGTGGCTCCCCAAATGAGTTCATTTTTGCCAAAGCACCAGCACGCTTGGTAGGCGGATTGGTCATCAAAATGGGAGTGTTAAAAATACACAGAAGGAGCTGCTGCCCTTCCTCACTCTCTCTTATGTAGTCTGGTAAATATTATTAATTTTAATATCAGTTAATACAGGAAAAAAGTAGTAAAGTGCAAACAAAAGTCACCAAATTATTGCAAACCTTAAGATTAAAAAAGTAGGTACCTACCTCCGATAGGTCTGCTCTTCCGGGAACGTCTCCAGGTGACGTCACTATCCAATTGCCACTTTATTTCAACAAAATGTAGAAGTTGGGAAACAATCGATTGAAAAGTCAATTAAAAAATGTGAATCGTCAATTATGTTTGTTAGATCAGTCAAAACAGCGTTAGTTAAACACGAGTCAATTTGATAAATAATTGGTAAATACAAAACCACATAGTTTTATCAGATTCATACAGGAGCTCGGAGAGTTACGATTTTACGCTGCTGGTAACACCAAGAAACAAATTCGTCTTCTCATTCGCCGATGGCGATGATGACGTAAACTGGAGACACGCACGTGACCATCGTGTCTCAGAAGGCCATACCTGTTCTTTATACCATGGTGTTATGTTAGAAAGAAATAGGTAGGTATCTAGGTAGTTATAGTGTTTACTTATGTACCTGTCTACTTATTGCTTTTCCATTTACTACTATGGCGCCTGCACCTTTCATAGAGTTTTAGACCTTTTCATACTTCTCACAAAGTTTCTGAACTTGTGCGATGTTTGCGAGAAGACATCGCCCAAAGTACTGAACGGATTTAGCTGCAATTTTGCAGAGTTTGGAGATATAGTTCTAGATTGGGAATAACATAATTACAGGCAATTTTTAAAGCAAATATATTACTGGAAAAACGCCAATAAGGCCGCGATCAAAAGCCTGTCTGATGATGAACGATAATAGGGAAAACGGGTTTTAATGAACTAATGATAAATTATTTGACTTACAGAGCTCTATACGAACGAGTGGTGGTTCTCGAACAACGAAACAGAGAACAGGACATAGTGATAGCAAACATTTCGAAACAACTGTCCGCATTCTCAATAGCGAAGATGAAGCAAAACAACGAGATGATGCTGCGATACTGCATGGGCAACTATGTGTGG
This sequence comes from Eupithecia insigniata, assembly GCA_947859395.1. Lineage (NCBI taxonomy): Eukaryota > Metazoa > Arthropoda > Insecta > Lepidoptera > Geometridae > Eupithecia > Eupithecia insigniata. The sequence goes on from OX401998.1 coordinate 4,592,587, forward strand.
AAGATAGACAACTTCCAGGCGAGGCTAGACGCGATGTTGAAGGATCACTTCAAAATGTTGTACAGCCCTGGATTTTATACCTCGCCGAATGGATACAGGTATAATCTTAGTTTATTTTACGCATATGGTGTCAATTAAGTTGTCGCCAAAACAAAACTCATAGATGGAAGACTTTATTGCACCATCATCCTAACTAATATTATAAATGTGAAAGTATGTTTGTTTGTCCTTCCTTCATGCCATAACTAAGCAAACACTTGACTTGATTTTTTAACCGACCTCTAAAAGAGGAGGTTATCAATTCGTCTGTATGATTTTTTTTATGTATGTTACGCGATATCTCCGCCATTTATGGACCGATTTTAAAAATTCTTTCACTATTGTATAGAAAATGATTCCGATGGGGGGAACTGCAGGGGTAGTATTTTTCCCGCAAAACTTAAAATAAGTGCAAAAGTAAGGGAATTTGAAGTCGGTTTATCGTTTTTAAAACACGCCATATTAATATGGTATAGAGTTAGTTGAAAGGATGGAGAGTAAAATAGGCTACTTTTTGTCCTAGTGAAGCGGTGAAAAGCTAGTAAGTACAAAAAATTCAACAAGAACATAATTCTAACTATATCCTTAGACAAACTAATCAAGACTATATCTAATGTGGCACAATCGGCGGCCTTATCGCTAACAGCGATCTAATTTGACAACACTAAAAATGTTGCCGTCCCTTTCATAACCATGGAATTAAAAAAGATGGCATAATTTTTAGTGCTATAAAATTATATTTGGTGCTAGCTATCTGAATCGACACCATTGTAATTAACTGGTCCATATCAATACCAGTCGGAAGCGTCCCCAAGACGCTGGCTGCATTGCCCCGCTGTAAGGCAATGCTATTGCGCTACGCCAGATACTCACCAGCTCTCGGGTCACGCGTCGCTTCGACCAGGCGCTAATTTTTTGAAAACCCAGAGAGCCTCGGTACCCCACGGACCTAGGGTCTCGACTCCGGAGCAAATGCGTAGGCTCTGTCGAGACCTGCATATTTGCGCTATTGCATTTGCATAGTTGAGCTATCTGTAGATTGTTTGCAGCAGTCTGCAGTTAGCTCAATTGTTTCAATTGTAAATACTAGTTTAATTTGTTTATATTATTTGATTCTTGTAATTAATATTATTACGGCTAAAATAAAGTTTTGGCAGGTCGCATATCTGACGCAGTTTTCTTTATACGTGTGCAGGCAGACTATGCGAACAAGTGCAAACTATGCAAACAACTATTGGTAGCTAAACTAGACTAACGGCCGAATACTCAAACGCAACTCAGATGTAAGCACGTCTTATGTCGCAATATTTTGACAGTTTACAATGAAAATCTGTCAAACAATCGTCACTTGAGTCGTGCTTAAATCTGAGATTCGTTTGAGTATTCGGGGGAGTAGGCTTAGCTTTCAGTTTGTAAACAGGCTCTGATGTAATGTTTGTGAGTCTGTATGTAAGAATCTCCAGAACTAATGGTATGATTATGAAAAAAGTACGTCACTAACAGCCAAAACAAATATCGTACAAAGATATAGATCGTTAGAATATTTGCATAAGGCGGGAATCGAACCCGCAACTGGCGGATCTTCGCCCGCTGCGACGCCCGCTGCTGCAGAGGTCTGATGATGATACTTGTGTTGTGCAGAAATTAAATGATCTTTCCCATTCCAGATTTTGCGTCCGGCTCAACATTTCCCCTCAAAATCCCCACTGCTTCGCCCTTCACGTGCATCTAATGAAGACTGAAAACGACGATTACCTCGAATGGCCTTTCAACGGGCGAATCTCTTTCTCTATGATAAACCAATACGACCCTGACCTAACCCAACGAGACACCATGATGTCCAACTCCAACCTCATAGCATTTAGGAAACCCTCAGCTGAAATATGTGTCAGGGGATTCGGTTATACGGAGTACGCTGTGGTTACTGATGTGGTCAGGAATGGTTTTGTTAAAGATGATTTGTTTATTGTAAGGGTCAATATTAAGTGTGTATGACATGAGGAGTGATATTTTATGTTGTTTTTTTTTTGTTCCGTTTTGTTTATGGGATCATTAGGGCCACCATACACGGACTGCTCGAGCAGTTAGCCATTGATCAACAATACAATACAAAACTCTTTATTGTACACCACAAAGACAAATAAAACACATAGATATTAACATAAACATGTACAATGGGTGGCCTTATCGCTTAGAAGCGATTTCTTCCAGGCAACCTTTCAACATACACGGACCGCTCTTGCATTAATAGTCAACAGCTTGAGGATGCCATTGATGCCACTGCTCGAAGGCGGGAAACGCACGCGACCAACGAAGAGCGCGGGCAGAGGTAACTGCGCAAGACCAGTCGACAGCTCGAACAGTCGCAGTGTATGCCTAGTGAGTCGCTAGCGACTGCTTGACCGCACGAAGTAGTTGAACTGCTCGAGCGGTTCCGTGTATGTGTGTACGCACAGACCAGTAGTTTGCTATGCAGTCGCAGCTTGAAGCAGTCGATAACGGCTGCTCCAAGCAGTCCGTGTTTGGCGGCCCTTAGGGTGCTTTTCCACTGACGCAGAGTAAGGGAAGGAGTAAATAGGAAGGAGGGAGACAAGTATGTATTTCGAATCTAAATGTGTAAGGTCGATTTGTTTTACAAGCTTTTATTCTACTTGCCCTATTAGTTTGTGTGGCACAAATCTTGCAACTGATTTTTAGACCAATTATCTTCAACTGATTGAGCTGAAATTGGCTGACTTATGTAAGTTCGGTGAAACTGCAATGTCATGGTACCATCGAGCTGATCTGATGATGGAGACCGAAGTTGGCCATAGGAACTCCTAAACGAAACGACTTAACCATGTCGAGTATGGGTCCATTGGATATTTTGTCTTCCCAAGCACTGCGGTACTATATGATATTCGTGCGTCAGTAGGAAAGGTTTTAGAGATTTATTATATGGTTTTTAGAGATTTATTATTTCAACAATGATCTATAATCGTAGTTTGATAAATTCATTATGAATGTAAGCGGGTTAACTACGAACCTAGCCTAACTACTCACCCTGAAGAAGTCCCTCGTTAAGGGATGAAACGTTGGTGTTCTTCCAACACAAACTAGGTTCGTAGTTAACCCGTTTACATTCATGATGGATCTATAATCGTCATAAGCCCAGCTAGTGTAATTTTTTATTTTATGAAGAATCCCAAAAAAACTGCTAGTTATGTGAATAGGATAATAGTGTTGTAATGAAAATAAGATCTTATTAGACTTCACACAAAGCTCTTTTGCTCATGAATACCTGTTCAATGTGAACTGTAAATCTCAGAACAATCCCCAATAGTTTTAATTCGTTGTTATTTATAGTTTTAACAAGCGAGCTGTTTATAAAACTGTAAGTACTTAATTGAATAGTCTAGTATTTATTACATGTACAAAAGTGTCAAGAAAATTACATTCCGTCCTTAATTGTACTCGAAATGTTTTTATTTTATATTATCTTTTAAAATATGATTAAGAATAATCTTGTATGTGTCTACCTTTTAATGGTACTATACTTAGTATATTTTAGTCTGTTATTTATTATGTATGTATTTCCAATGTGGTGATTGCTATTATAAATCATATGAAATGTGAGCCATACCTATGTAAATTGGTGGCTTATAATATGTTTATTTTACTATTATATATTTTAATAAATTCTTTATTTTTCAATATCTGATTTTATTTATTCGTGTTATTTTATTATTATATCGCTATTGGATTTGATTGGAGGTACACAAACACACAAAATGAAAATCTTAATTTAATTTCAATATGATTTTATTTAAATCTTACAAAATTACTAAATGGATTATGAAATCTACCCGCACGTTCACTCGGTTCAGTTTTTTGCAGGATACGGTTTAGTCAATACAATTTATATGAGTTCACACGTGCATTAGAATTTAAGATCCGGTTCATAACCGTATCGGGCAAAACTCAATCAGATGCCGTATCCTGCAAAAAACCGAACCGTGTTAACGTGCGATACCTTACTAAAATAGGAATTTCGGTGTATAATCTGTACAGCATTGTCCTTCCCTAAAATTCACTCAGCTCACACCGAGCGGTGTATCACAGCGCCGCGGGGCATTTTCGTATTATGGCAATAAAATGTGTATCTTTTTTGCTATTTGACCTCTCAGAACCCGTGAATTCGCGTTTTTTAGGTCGTGACAGCCGGCGCCTTAAGGGGCCAGTGGGTTTGGGTGATTCTTAGACAAAGGTGGTTCATTTTTAGATTTTGGTAGTGGTCCTGCCAGTTCGATCTTTTTTATAGAATTAGGTAGGTAGATAGATAAATAAAGTAATATTTTGGATCACTATCTACCTACCTAATTCTATAAAACAGATCGAACTGGCAGGACCACTACCAAAATCTAAAAATGAACCACCATTATCTAAGAATCACCCAAACCCACTGGAAATTGCGCACTACGTCACGTGGCGTCTCGCGTCGGTGTGAACTGACTTGTTATTTTCATTTCTATAGACAAATCTTAGCAATGCTGTACATTAATATACACCGTTAAAATACTTACAACTAACGGCTAGTACAGTACACTTATCACATCCAACCATCACATTTTTTATCGTCCAATTATTTTGAAAACTTTAGGGTCGGTATCTACTATATATAGCCTAGCATCGATTTATTATTATCATAGAATAGACGAAAGCGGGGGGGATTTAATGGTGTTAAAATGTCAGCAGCATGTATTAATTCTGTTGTTTAAAAAATAAAAAACAATAATATCTCGCTCCGCTATGGTAAAAAACGGACATTATAATTTTAAAAGTTTAATTCTAAATAAATAGGCACCATCTCTTAATAGACATGGCTTTTAACGTCACATTACTTATTGGCCACTAGCTCATAATTAAAGATACTTTTTCATACACAAAATTGTCGCGTTATGTCTACAATGTTTATTATAAAAGTGAAAGAAATTAGATTATTGAAACATTAACGCCCGTATACTCAAACGCAACTCAGATTTAAGCACGCCTCAAGTGACGAATTTTTGACACATTCTCATCGAAAACTGTCATAAAATCACGACTTGAGACGACCTTAAATCTGAGTTGCGTTTGAGTATTCGGCCGTTAGAGGTATATGGAAAATATGTTCAAAAATTTTACATCTATTTTACAATATAAGAGAAATAATATTTTGATAAACAAAACTTCAGGTGGTAATTACAATAAAATGTTGTCGATTCAGCAATTTCCAGTCAAATTTATCTAACGGTTTGTAAAATAATGAAGTAAAATGGTAACTAAAATATTATAAAGCACATACCTATGTGAAGTTAATTATATATTATGTATATATAGTACACACTTTAGTACCCTGTCATATTAAACGCTAATTATTAATTGGCAGAATGCGGTCGGGTATGGAAGTCAATTTAAAATCGACATGGTACTAAAATGTGTTCCAAGAGACTTTCTTCTATGTAACTTAAGAGAATTTCTATTTCCACTAATATTTTATATTTCTGCAATAGTAAGGCCTCTACACACTAAACCCGCCGACGGGTTGGTGCCAGCGGGTTAGGCCGGCGGCATTAGGACATTGTAAGCCGGAACGATCTTCGCCGGCCGCGGCATCTGCGGCCTGTCTACCTGTGTGTGAAAGTCGAGCGAGCGAACATGAAGTGCCGCCGGCATGCCCCGCTGGGGAGAGCGCGCGAGCGCAACCCGCCGGCATTATTATCGCAAAACAAGTCCGGCGGGTCGATTGGTTTGGTGTGCAGAGGCCTTTAAGGTCAATTACATACATAACACTTTTCATACTTATTAAAAGCGTGCTATACTACGATTAAAAAACCTGGATTTTTTTTCAATTCAAAGGTTTTGGTCACAAAACCCAAGAAATATTGTTGGAAAATATTCAACGACATTGGTATCATCGAAGCAAAGTACAGAAGCTGGAAACAATTTTTGGTTTTGAAAGCTTTCATCTTTCATTTATTTGATCTCCGTTTAATAATTCAAATAAAAATTTTTTTTGCATATGAGTAGCGAGTGAGATTATGCGTTGTTGAAGATTTTCTTTTTTTAGTGATAACTTTGCTTACCTTGTTGTATTCTGTTATTGTTCTCAGTTTTTGTTAAGTTTTCGTTCATAGATGTCTTTGTTGACATAAAATATTTTGGATTCTGAATCGGAGTATATGTACAAGTTATATCTCAATTTCTTTATTATGTTAAAAACCTGAATCCGTACTTCTAAATAACTTTAAACAATAAAATTGTCAAACATTATTAATATGACATATTATGCCGACTACTTTTTCCCTTTATTTTATTATTTTACAAAATCAAGAACTTAAATGTTTCTGTTAGTTAGCAACAATTATTCGCCAAAATTACAATAATATTTTTATTAATGCTATGCCAATTTAATTTAAACTACCAAACGGTGGAATTTCGTTCAGTCCAATTTTATTAGTAAAAGTCAAACATGCATTCAATGCCTCCAAATTTTTTTTATACTTTTCAAAAATATACTCTTTCTAACCCTAGTTTTAAGCACGTCTAACTTAAAGCCAACTAGTCTACAAATTTTATAAAATACCTATCTCATTTTGATTACAACATGGATGATTTTTCAAAAAATTACTATTCCACATTTTCTTTTGTGTACAGATTACTAAAGAACCTATTAATAAGTACAAATTTATAATACGCTTATAAATTTTACATTAAGTATAGTCGGAAATAAAAATAATAAAAAATCAAGTACCTACTCAAAATTAAAAATGGAAAGTATCAGAAGTGATAAATAATCATGGAAGACAAAATTTTGGAATCATTCCTATCTAGAGTCAATCTTATCCAGATTTTATATGGTTTAGATAACGATTCGCACTTTCTTAGAGCCTCTATTTGCTTGAATGATTATGACAATGTAAACAAGGCCTTATTTTTAAACCCTGACCCCTCAACGCGAACATAATAAATAACTTACATATTTTGAGTACCTAACAGAATTTTATTTTGGTGTATGTAAGAAAGCTGGTGGTGTGCTTAGCTATGTTAGATGAAAATCGGTGCAGCCATTGATATGATGCTCAACAGCTATAAGAATCAGAATCAGAATCAATCAATCAACTTTATTTCTTTAGGCTTACAAAATAAGCACTTAGACAAGTCAAGTTATATACTATAAACATAGTTATTATTATCAAATAAGAAATAAGGTGTTATTGATATTCTCTTCACTTCAATTTTTTGTCCACTAGTGGAAGAAGTGAAAAGGAAACCAAGAGCTGTTAAGCATCATTGGGGTTTTCAATTTTTTATAAATGTAAAAATAGGCTTTATAAAAGGCGTTCAGTGAAACGACAACTAACTAAGCCATATTTAGACCCAATACTAAGCACAAATATTGAGTAAATTATAAAGAATGGAACTGTATTTTTAACCGACTTAAAGAAAAAGGAGGAGGTTCTCAATTCGACTGTGTTTTTTATGCGCTATATTTCGCCAATTATGGACCCATTTTGAAAATTATTCACTATTGTATAGAAAATGATCTTAAGGTGGTCCCATAAAAATGTATCCCCAGGGGATTAGTATTCATCGCACAAGACCTCAAAAAAAAGTGTAAAAGTAAGGGATTCGAAGTCGACGTCGTGGCAACGGGCCTAAACAAGAGGTAGTTCAGGAATTTGAAGTCGGTTTATCGTTTTTTAAAACACGCCAAATTATTATTATATATTATTTGGAATGTTAATATGAATGAACGGCAATGACAACTAAGGAGGTTCGGAATAACATTTACCCTAAACAAGCTCGAATAATCATTATTTCATTTAATATATCACAGTATGTAACGGTAAACAAATGCATTCCTTCTAAACTCTTGGTATCATGGCATGACTTACCACTTGTGTTATGTATGCGAGGGATTTATTACCTACTAGCTGATGATACCTACATACTCTAGAATTAGAGCAATAGGCATGTACATATATTAAACATTAAGCGTTTTGAAGCGCAAGCTGAGAACGCACGTTTTAAGAACCATCTGGTCTCTTATACTGCCCTCCGTATGAAAAGTGCAGTAACTAGCATTTTTCCAAAGTTGTGTTACATAGATACATATTCGGATTTTATTAGGTGATTATATGCATGGTATAAGAAAACAAGGTATGCTCTTCCGAGACACGATGGTCACGTGGGTGTCACCAGGCTACGTCATCGACGCGATCGGCGAATGAGAAGACGAATCTGTTTCCTGGTGATACCAGTAGCGTAAAATCGTAACTCCCCGAGCTCCTGTACGAATATGATAAAACTATGTGGTTTTGTATTTACCAATTATTTATCACATTTACTTGTATTTAACCAACGCTGTTTTGACTGATCTAACAAGCATAATTGACGGTTCATATTTTTTTATGGATTTTTCAACTGACACTTGTCATCTGTTTCCCAATTACTACATTTTGTTGAAATGAAGTAGCAACTGGACAGTGACGTCACCTGGCGACACTCCCGGAAGAGCAGACCTGTTTCATCGGATCATGATTATCTAACTCAATTTTAGCAAAAATGCTAGTTACTGCACTTTTCATATCGAGGGCAGTATATCCGTAAATACGTACACACCTAAACGCGCTCTTCTAGGTGTTCAAACGCACGTTTGGTTGTGTTGTGTATCAAAGCTTCTTCAAATCGCCTAACTAATGTGTACATTGTCTTATGTGATATTGTTTGGCCACTCGATTTTCAATGGCAATTCATGAGTAAACACAATAAAATTGACAAAAAAAAATGTGATGCAAATCAATTTGTTGTTCTCACATAATATGATGATAAAGTAATATAATTGATTATAGTTGAAAAACATCTAAGGAATAAGTTGCTAGTATGATTAATCAATACAGCTTATCATAAAGGCTTACCTTACAAGATCAAATTCTGATTAAGTATCTTAAACCTAGAAATAAGATCATAAATCTAGGTAATTACATCAGCCCCACTTTTTAATATTCAATTCGGATTTATTGGTTTTAGAGTACTGATGCCAAGTCTCTCTTTAAAATGTCTACCCTAAAACTCACTATTTCCTCCATCCCTGAAGCGGGGTAGGTACTTCGGGTATCATTGTATGAAGAAACAAGTAATTTCTTATCGCCTACGTAGTGCGAGCTCGGCAGCCATTTTGTATAATGCGTCAGTCTGCCCGTGGCGGCACCCAAAAACTGCAGTAAGCACTCAAGGTGGTTCCCTGACCAAATTAGCACCGCCACAAATTTCATCGTATTATTACGTTAAACAAAAAAGGCTTATAATATAAACCACAAACGGTCCAAGAGATTTTTGAAAATTCCTTTGTTTAACCTTATAATACGATAAAATAGGTGGTGGCGCTGATTAGGGTCAGGCAAACCCTTAAAGAACATTTATGGAGTGTTGCCACTGACGCGAAGTGGAGCCAAATCTACCAATTTGATGCCTGTGTTCGGTAAGTCGATAGTGTCGTCTAGATTACACTATCGACTTCCATTTTTGGTACAGTATCTCTACGGTACAGAGAACGTCTCGTCGTCGAGACGATACTATCGACTCACCGAACCCAGGGATCAGAAACCATCAGACAACCATGTCAAGGAGACAAGTCAGTGTTTTGACTAGTCGATTCTATCCGCGACTGTGGGACCCTAAGGAATACCCTCGACAGACAGTCTAATAAAAATGGCGTAAATTGTGTTTGTGACCTTAAAAAGAACTGCTTGAATCGCCGGGGAAGTGGAGCAGGTTGTCTCCACTACAGCTGGGCGTGGGCGACGACGGGGGGTCGAGAGACGCGCGAGACGCGGAGCTGAAGCTACTCGAACTCAACTCTTCTTGCTCTGCTTCGAAGGGGCCGCTTGTAGTCACTGGAAAAAAATATACGTAAAATCAATCTGAATTGCCTAACAGAGCTCTAAGTTTAGTTACTCGATAGATAAAAGTTCCATTTTTGTATAGGATTGGATAGTTCCAAGTCTGCACGCTAGAAGCGCTATATAAAATCCCATTCAAAAATGGAACGTACCGATACTTTCGAGAAACCAAACTCGGGGCTCAGAGTAAAATGTAAAGTTATACATACTTTTTCCACGTGTTCTGAACGCACGTACTTGAAGGTGGGAAAGGTAAAAAGGCAAGTGTTGGTTTTTTGAATTTGCATTTTTATTAAGATACTTGATTTTCAAACACTCCTTATAATAATCAACAACAGTTCCAGTTTACAGGTAGGTACTAATTAAGCAGCCAAAAGGTACCAAACATTTACAAGTATGGATAATTTTGTCAAATTTTAATAATAATCTAATTATCAATTATTTCCATACTACCTCAGTCGTTTAGATAAAAAATTCTTGGTAGTTCATTAAAATAGTAATTTTAAAATCTAACACCAAATATTTTGTGAAAATCAAATCATTATTTACTTTATGTATAGAAACTACATTAACTACACTAGGTAAGTACCCTAAATCTTTTGACAGCAAACCTTGAGTTGATAATGATAATATAGAGTTACGAAGGTTATATTAGAATTTTTTATGGATTTTTTAAGAATAGTGTGCTATAGTCTATATATATTAACACGGTGATTGTCATTCCGTACATAGACCTAAACATCATAGAATATATTTTAAATCTTACATAGTATTGTTATGGTAGTATCAATTAGTATAATATTAATGTGTCTTATTTCATAGATAGATCATTATTTTAAATAATTTTGAATTATTCTTCAAATTAAGTATTAAAAATCATTATTGCTGCCACCTTGTCTAACATAATAACGTAAAAAAACAAAATTGTACTACTTAAAATACCTTATAGCATGAATAGTCATAATAATAATAATTAGTCATTATAATATAATTCTAATACGCACCAATTACGTATTTTCCATTTCATTTCAGCAAATAAAAATGATACTAAAATAAATATTTGTCATGATTAACGTAACGACTAAATAAATTAATAAATATTTTTATGTCACAAATAATACTAGAATATAAATAATGATTTGATAGATAATAATTTGTACAAAGACAGCCATAAAATAAGGTGAACAAGGTATTAAATACCGATGACTATGTCAACTTTCTGTGTCCGGAGACATCTTAACAACTCATTTTTAAAAGCAGTACTTTTGGTGTTTCATCAGAACACCTGATAGCTAAAACATATTTTAAATATAACTTAGTATAAACGACAACTAAGAATTCATATCGTGGCTCTATCCACAAGCTGCGAGGGCATAACAAGCACTGAATTTATAATTGTAAAATATCCATTTTTATATGTTTTGGCATTTCATAGCGCGTCAGTGATAAACAGCATAATTAATACTGATGTAATACAATAATAAAGTTAATTCATACGCTACACACGAAAACTAGATCTTGGGAAAAATAAGCAGTCACAGATGAAAGTATAACATAAACTTTCTAACATTGACATGGTTTTTCGTCTGTTCCTGTTAGTGCAATTTCCCAGTATAACATAATAACGCAGTTGGAAGCCAAAGCCTTAAATTAGTATTGAAAACTAAAACTAACTAATATTTATTGAGGAGTTTAGTACCTTGACCAGATAGAGTGAGAATAAAATATATAGTATAAAATAATACAGGACTGTTAATGGCAGTTTGCCAATGGTCTTACCAATAGACGAAGTATTTGAAATAAAAGTCAGAATTATTGTGGCTTATTCAAGAAGTATGCTTTGAATGTTGCCAAAACTAAAATAGATTTATATTGTAACCATTAATTGGTCTATTTTTAAGTGACAATTTTATCTATTGGTCTATGTATAACACCATGTAGTTCACACAGATAACATTCGCTAGATGATACTGGCCTCTATTTCTTCGAATGTACCATGTGGTTTCTGTTATACAAATACATTAGAATATCTATAACTTAACTAAATCCGAGAGCAATAAGTACTAGGAGCAAACATTACATTACAGTTTCATGTTCTTTAGGAAGGTCAAGTAGCAACGCGTATTGCTATCCACGATATAAGCAGAACTTAATTTAAGTGGAATAGACTCAAAGCGTAAGGCTACATGTTCATAAAAAACATGAAACATTTTTACATGATTTTTTGAGATTTTGCATCTTTTTGTATTTTTTTATTTTGGATTTTTTGATAAGACAACTACCTTCAGAACAGGATTTTTAAGTTGTCTATTTAAGATTTAATAAATGGCAACAGCAAATAACTTGACATTACATTTCTTATTTTTAAGTTTTTTTGTCTTTTTCCTGAACTTATCTACTATTGCTTTACTTACCTATTACTATTTTTATAGCAATTTGATTAGCTACTAGCAAGAAACGTTTATTTTGAAAATTGAACACAATGTGATGTTACTTCTTCTTCCTGCGTGGTTTTTTAGATTTATTTGATTGCTTTGACGAAGGCGTGGTTATATTCGAAGCACCAGTGGATTTCTTATCCTCTTTGTCGCTATCAGTGGAGAGCACGGGCGACCCGTTATCGTCATCTGAAGACTTCTCCATGACTTCTGCGTCCTTATCATCCCCCTTTACATCATCTTCCACTTTCACTTCCTGACTTGTAATTTTATCGCTTTCAATAACACTGAATCCTCTCTCTTTCTTCGCAGGGACTTCTTTTAGATCAATCAAATTAAAAGTACTTGAAGAAGATTTAATAGATGATAGTATATTATCGATTTGAATTTTGCAAATAGGGCTGGTGACTTTTGTATCGGTTACTTCTAAAAGACTGTCCCTCATACCTTCAAGTTTGAAATCGTCCAGATTGAAATCTAGTTCAAGGGGTGGAAAGTCTTGTAAGAGTAAATGGTGCTCGTCAAAGTAACTTAGTTCAGAGGGAGCATCGCACTCTGCCACCACGATATCACTCCTCTTACAAATCTTCATCAGTTCTTCCTGTAAGGAAACGCCTGGACTTGTATTCGGGACTTCATCATCATCATCGAATGACTGAATAACGTTCCCTTCGGTTATATCCCTCCTTTTTGATGAACTTTCACTTCTAATTTCTTTGAGTTTATCGTCCTTTTTGACGTTTTTAGATGCAGCTATTGAGCTCCACGACTTAACAGGTTTATCTATTTCGATATATTCGCCGTCTGTTTGTAGTGATTTCTTTCGTAATTTGTTTCCTCTAGTTATTTGAATTTCAGGGAAATCGTCATTTGTACTGTCGATGACGTAAACATCTTTGATTTCGGATTCTTTATCAATCGATTTACGACATTCATAACTAGATGGCGATTTATATTTCTTTTCACGAACCGTTTCCTTTACAACACTTTCAACTAATAATACATCACTTTTGCTTTCTGCTTCATAGGTTTTCTCCCATCTTCTTTCTTTAGGTTTCACAGGTATTTCTAATTCGGGTAGTGTTTCAATACCAGATGCGTCACTCTTTTTCTTAGAGATTTTTACGTTACAAGGTGTTCCATGATCATCTAAGGACCAATCGTCTAGTTTAGTTTCTGTTTCTTTTTTATCAAAGTTTTTAGGGGAACGAGATTTCTTTGTTTTCGAGGACTGTGAGAAAGATTCTCCGTCAAGGGGCATAGTTATGGATACAAGTTCACCACAAGATGGTTGGATATTTTCGTCAATAGCATGTATCTCAACAAAACTATCGTCCTCTGATTTGCTTTGAGAATCTTCTTGTAATTTCTTTAGTTTCCGGTTCTTTTTAGACTTTAGTTTACTTTCGTCGCTCTTATCACTAGCTACTGATAGAGGGCTGACACTCAACTCCTGTTTTTCTGGCTGCGTCAAAAGCATATCCCACGCTTGGTCTTCTGTTTTAACTACTTCATCAAATTCTATAGTGGAAACCTTGATTTCAGTGGTGTCTTTCTTAGTAGATGTTTTCATTTCTGATGATTTTTTCGAAGACCAATCAAATTTTTCTTTTTTCCACAGAGTACTTGACTCATTCATATCGATGGATGATGATTCTTCTTTTGAAGTCAGCTTTTCAGAGACTGAAAGCTTTGAATCCTTTTCAGACTCTTTTCTTGAAGGTGCCGGCGATGAATCTTTTTTCAAAGAAGAAAGCGATGCTTTTCTTGAACGAGAAGGTGAGGACCCCTTTTTAGAAGTAGTCGAATCTTTTCTTGACCGTGATGGTGACGATTCTTTTTTCAGTGAAGAAAGAGAATTTTTTCTAGAACGTGAGGGTGACGAGTCTTTTTTCAGCGAAGACAGAACAGAGTCTTTTCTTGAACGAGTAGGCGAAGACTCTTTTTTCGGAGGCGACAATTCTTTACTAGGTACAATGGTGCAAGATGATAATTCTTTTTTCAAGGAAGGCCATCCTTCGGTATTCTTAGGCGCTGGTGACGATTCCTTTGTAGAAGACGCAACTGGTAACTCTATTTTCGTTGGGGACGAATCTCTTTTCAAACTTGTCTCCAATTTAGGAAGCTGTGTTTCTTTTTTTGAACTTTCTTTCTTCGAAATAGACGAATCTTTTTTCGGAGGCTCTTTTTTTGCAATAACTACAGTTTCTATTTTTGAAGGAGTCGTTTCTCGTTTAGCCGGAGCAGGCGCCTCGTTTTTTGGAGATGGGTCCCTTTTCAAAGGTGATGTTTCCTTTTTAGACGTAACAGGGGAAGAATCCCTTTTTGACGCAATGGGCGTTTCTTTTTTCGATGCCTTTTTTGAATCTCTTTTGGATACCGAAAGTGATTTTTTATTGCTTTTCATATCATCAAGCTCCATACGAGACGCTTTCAACGGAGTATCTTTCACGGACTTCGAATCATCTACGTTAATTATCGCCTCGGCAGGCTTCGTTTCAGGAGCTTCTATCGGTGGGATATCGTCGTTTACCTTAACTAGCGCGACGTCTTTCTCGGGCGTCCGAGATCGTTCGCGCACCTTAACGCTAGGACTATCCACAATTCGGTTGGGTGTGGCTCTACTAGCGACCGAAATATCCGGTCGCTGGGGCAGTGGGTGGTCGCGGCTGGCGTCCGTCATTTGACGCTCGAGCTCCGCGTCGAATTCTTCCAAGGCGACCGGGATGACGACGTCCGTGGTGAGCGGGCGGGGGTCGGATTCCGTCTGCGATGGGTGCATGGAGAGGGATTGAACGGGAATGGTTGTGGTTTTGGGAAGGTTGGTTGCGGGGAGGTCTGACGGCGGGGGGAGCGTGTGGGTCTTGAGGACGGGTCGGAAGGAGGCCTCGTCGTCGTTGGCGCACGTGTAGTCGTCGGGCGCGGGCGGCGGTGGCAGCTCGGCCAGCGGGGCGCGGACCACGGTCCCACCAGGCGCCACGGCGCGCGCCACGCCACGCCGCCCCATCCCTGCCTCCGAGCGCTCCAGGGACATCCCTATACGAAACCGAAGGCAACCATTAATACTGAGTTTGCACGGGCGGCGGCAGTGGTAGAACTTCGATACCTTTTTGTACTTGTTTTGAGATTTATTGCGTTTTTCTCCCCAGATTTACTGTCAACCTTTTCACATGCGCAAGGTTACGGCACCCATTTTTGGCCGTGAGAAGTAGGTGCTATAAGGGCTTTCATGTGGCACGGCAAGGACACTGTTACCGTACTACTTAGTACGGCTAAACAGGCGTACGGTGACGACGCTGAGCATGTAAAAAGACGCTATCGGCTTAGGTAAGTCAGTTAGAAAACGTGTCATAGACGTAAGTCTATCTGACCTTTAGCCGATCCTACGTTAAAAAGCGTGGTGGGCTCCCCCTATCAGCTCAACGGAACAGCCCTAAAAGCAAGATTGCGCCGCTAAAGATTTAACAAAATTGTGACACGCTTTATCAGAAAAACCAGTCTGCTGACTAATACAGTAGACATAGGGAAAAGTTTAGTGTAATGTGTCACTATGTTTTGAGCTTCTTTTGTTAGATATAAAGCGCGTAAGGCCGCTTGGTTTCCCAAAAGCTGTTATTGTTTAGCTCCGAAAACGCAAACATTTGTATGTACAAAAAGGTCATGAAGTGTCACCCGTTTTCACACTATCCGACTCGATATGGCTTTCAAACAACAGTTCCATGCATTTATCGGGAACTGCATGAAAATATTTATAGAAAGATGTCGGATCGGATACTGTGGACGCAGGCGATTCACAGACACCGCTCGGACTCGGAAAAAAACGCCAGTTTAGGCAAAGTTTCCCGGACGCTGTTACAAAAATGTGAATTAATTCTGCCGTCAAAACAATTCAACGTTCTCTTATATCTCTTTTCTTTCCTGCACCGGTAGCATGAACACCTTAGACAAGCTATTGACTAGGCGAGAATAGCGATAAATATCATTAAATGCGTAAATAATTATAATTTAAGTAAATGTCCTATGTAACATTTATCTGATATACCTATATACATAACTTTTTTTATAATATAAATCATCATCATTATATCAGCCCATACACGTCCACTGCTGGACAATTCACACAGCATCATCCTGACCTCTAACTAAGCAGAACTTGTGTTGTGGGTACTAGAAAACTGAAGTTGAACGACTGAATTTGACATACTATACGCATTCAATGTAATTTTTGTCTATTCTAGCCCTTAGCAAATTGCTGTCTACGGTGATCTTGCTAAGCTTGCTGTAGAAACATTCATTAGTGCATCCCGCTCTAATAAACGGTGCTTCTACGCGACAGAAAGAGACAAAGGTATAAGAGAACGCTGAACTGCATTGGTTAGGCATAAACCTTAGCGTCGGTTGGTTAGGTTAGGAATCGAGAGTCAAGAGGGAATGTTCAGTGCTATATGGATGCCTTTGGCTTCGGTCGAGGGCCGGCGGCGGAACGTGCACAAATGAGAGCGCTCCTCTTGATATTTCTCGAGATACGTCTTTAGCTCTTGTTAATCGGCATCCACTCCCGAACGGTTTGAAGAAACGAAATGATATAATGTTATATGTAGTCGCGTTATGCTAGATAAAACTAAAATTTAATATCGATTAGGCATAATTAGTGTGACAATGATAAAATGAAATATGATGAAATGTTCTTGAACTATTTCTTTGCGATTCGTTTAAAACTTAGCCACAATGACCAAGTCAGCATTTATAGTGAATGCAAGATGGCGTGTCTTTTGCACTCTTAGAACAAAGGCTTTACAAGTTGGGGCAAAATTTAACGTTTTTACCGGCAGCTACATTTTTTAGTTTTGTTTTTTTTTTCATAGACAACAAAAAAATTTCTCTGAAATAATGTATGGTCAGCCCTTTACATTTCTCAAAAAACAAGTTGCTCTATTGACTCACTATTTCAGGAACACTTTTCTCAAAGTAACTTACAAATCTAATCTTAAACTCGTTTTTCAATACAAATAAAACAATCTGCCTTCAATAAGGTACAATTTTGCTCCACCGCTCACCAATGAAACCGTTTATTTCTGTGCATAATAAATTCAAAGAGAAACATACCGTGATCTTCCTTCATGGCTTCCGCTAGATCCTCTTTTAGTTGCACGTCGCATACTGAGGCAGCGCGCCCGGCTTCGGCTAACAGCGATTTGCGACGGAAACTGTCCGATGGCGAGTGTTCTAGGGAGCCTGTGGGAAAGGTCACGGTAAATACATTAATTTCATTATTGAATATCCAAGATGAAAATTGAATCATGTGTACTAATTGGTTTTTTCATCAGATTTCAAAAAAGCTGGAAGTTCTTAACAGGCGAAGCTTACAGATTGGTCGTCAAACTAGGCCTAGAACTCGATAATCACGGGATCCCCGTTGTAAAAACCTCGAATTACATAAAATTCTACATTATGTGTTTCGGCACCCGAGGCATGGCGCAGGGCATGTTGACTGGATTGGAGCGCGCCACGCCGCGAGCTGCGCTAGCTTCCGCTTCGAATGTTTTCGCTTCAGATAATGATGATATGGACTAGCATAGGATGACGTTAGGTCTATTCGTGATATACTTTACTTACTGGCCGATCCGGAGTCTATAAGCACCGGCACCCGAGGCCTGGCGCCGGGCATGTTGACTGGATTTGAGCGCGCCACGCCACGGCCTGCGCTAGCTTCTACTTCGACAGTTTCAGCTTCAGATAACGATGATGTGGACCTAGAAACAAGTAATTAATTAAAAACCCGACTTAACACCTTTTTACCCAGCAAGGCGGGTTATGTTTTTCGAGTGTTTTTATGTCGTTTTCAGACACTTGTTATAAGTTTGAAATGTTTTCCAAAAGAGAGTACCCACAAACAACAAAATATTTAATAATATCCCAAAAAAAATGTCGTATTCGACGGTAATTAAATCTGCAACCCTACCTCACTATGCGGTTTATTATAAAATTTCTTAGAAATCACCCCGAGGAGTGTGAGGGCTGACGCACTATAGTAACAAGTTCCCTATTTACCTTGGAATCAAATGATGTCGTGGATCTGATGCGGGGAGAAGCTAGGATCTCGTGTCCGAATAAGCACGGTCACTTAAGAAGGCTAAGAACCTCTCCCAAACGGAAACTGATCGGCCCACGCGGATTTGTTGTTGTTTCGCGTCGAATGAAATGGGGCGCGCTATTAGTGAGAAAGCGCGTGTAACCATCAAATACGAAGCTGTCATGTGGCTGTGTGCGTGTGCTCAGTGTCGGCACCATTTTTTGATATGTTTTCGTACTTTCCGATTAATTTTGAACAAACGATTGATTTCAGAAATATTTTTGATTATTTAGAATTTTGAATATATTTAGGATGTTTGCAGCGCGACAGATTTTCGAATAAAGGTGTCTATCATGCATAAAAAATCGCTTGAAAATGACTCGATTTGGTGGTCAAAATTAGTTTCTCTGTCATTTAAAGATCGAAAACACATTATTTAAGAACACTTACCCAGTGCAATTGAAAGTTTTGAAGACGAACTGGGGTCCCATCCAGAGGCGACGGTGCGGGCCCGCGTGCGTCACAATCTCCACTTGAGACAGCCATCTCTCTTCCTCGCTCATGCATATATCAGCGTACCTCTGAAAGAGAACACGCGTCTTCAAGAGAACGTAGGAAATTAGGCAATTTTAACAAAAAATCGAAAATCCTCGAGGAAAGTTACATTTTGAGCCATTTTAACATTTTGTATGCACCGAATTTATTGTCGTCGTGCCGTTACATGTTTACCTATATGTAACGGCACGACAGTTCGTGCCGTTACATATAGGTAAACATGTAGAATCGTCGGGAAAAATAAGTAAATAAACGCGATAAATACTCGTTAAAAATTATAATAATAATGCACCGAATTTCTTCAGACATAGCTAAGAACACTCTATATCAAGTCATCATTGATCATCCAAATCGGTTCATCCGTTTGAAACAAAAGAGTATGTACATATAACCCAGGAGTATGTAAAATCTGACTGAGTATCTTGTTCAAAATGAAGACCAATGCGCGCCACATTGGTCTTCATTTTGGACAAAGCGGGTGAAGTTTCGCCTGCGACGTAGGTAGTTGCGGGTTCGGTAAGTCTGTGGCCGGCAGGCTGTAGGGGACACTGCGCTATTGGCTCTACCTCCAATTCTATAGGCAAGTCGTCACATACCTTCTCTTTGGGAAATTAATTATGATGTTGAATAAATAAACTTACAGCACACGACATCGGTTGCAGCAGTGGATTGGAAGGCGGCAGAGGGGCCAGTAAGTCTGTGGCCGGCAGGGGACGCTGTAGGGGCCACTGCGCTATAGGCTCCACCTCCAACTCTATGGGCGAGTCGTCGCAGATCTTCTCTTTGGGGACATCTGTATGAACGAAAATATTCATGAACAGTGAGCTGCATCGATATCTTATCTTATTCCTTAAGAACGGAACGGAAAGCCTTATTCCCCATATAAACGTATATACCTCATACATACAAACTATGTCCCCGATCTTATTGAAATTTTCCATACGTAATCGGATGAAAAATAGCTATGCTTGCAGCCGTTTAGTTTTGAAAAAACATAATGGTATTTAAATGAGAGCGAAACTAATTTTGATCACTAAATCGAGTAATCTTCAAGCGATTTTTTATGCATGATGGACACCTTTATTCGAAAATTTGTCGAGCTGCAAACATCCTAAATATATTCAACATTATAAATAATCAAAAACATTTTTGAAATCAATCGTTTACTAAAAATTAATCGAAAAGTACGAAAAAATATCAAAAAATGGTGCCAACAACAAGCACGCGCACACAGCCACATGACAGCTTCGTATTAGATGGTAAGACGCGCTTTCTCACTCATAGCGCCCGATCCATTTCATTCTACGTGAAACAACAACAAATCTGCATGGGAAAATCCGTTTCCGTTTGGGAGAGGTTCGTAGCCTTCTTAATAGGTTCATATAGGACACAATTAATAAAGATATTCAAAAACCCCGTAAATACAAACATTAATGGACTGCTAAAACATAACCCTTCTCCTTTTGGTTGGCTATAGTGGGATCGGAATTTAATTAGAGTGTTAAATGGCTCTGTATCAAAACTTGTAAATGTTTGTAAGGCTACAATGCGCCCCTGAGATCGAAAAAATAATTAGATTTTAATCTTGACATTAGTTAATGTTAACAGTCGTAATGTTGCTTCATCTGGAACACTGCTGTTTTCTATGACAGTTTATTCAGATAATGCTGTGTGAATTCTCCAGTAATATTTATTTATTATTTATTCCGTGGCCGAAAGAAATCCCCCTCAAATCCACATACAATACAAGAGTGACTAGTGAGTGTCTTTTAGACCTTCTTGATACACAGTTGGCCACTTTCCATCATGTGAGATTATGATCCAACGACCGTCTATCGACTATAAAAAAGTCTACTACTGCTGAACATGCCTCCCCAAATATGGAGGTTTTGCCTTAATTACCACGCTTGGCAGATGGATCGGTAATCGCTTCTTTTTGTATATTTGAACATCTCCACAGTACAAATAGACAAAAGGAAGGCTGCTACCCTTCTTCTAAGAAGTCCCTTAACACTTTCATGGCCCACGACGCAGATATCTTCCTCCAGAGCCGTGAGGCTGGGCTATGAAGGCATTAATAACCTCATTCGCATAAGGCCCGCGCAGGCACGTTTTTATATGCCATCGATGAGTCATCTGCTCTTACAACATCTACGGGTTGAGTTGGACGGGTCAATTCTAACATCACAACAATCAATTTCTTGAAAATGGTTTAATTATAGCTACAGTACTTACTGGCAGCAGGTCTAGGATGCAGCACTAGATGTGCAAGCGCACCTCCCGCGGTCAGCAAGTACAGCGCGGCCTGCGGGGCGCCCCGCGCGGACCCCGAGCCACCTGAGGCCCCCGCAGCCCCCGACGCGGTTCCCCACTGGGCCCGCGCTAATAATGGCATACCGCTGCTGTCTTCTGAGAGAGAGGAAAGACGCTGACGACCTGGGGAATAGACGAGATAGTATAGAAAAAATATAAGGATGAAAATATTTAGTCTCTCCACAAAGCCCCGTTAGTTCTTTCAATTTCAACTTCTTGCGAGATGGCTCTGCGTCTGAATTGACGCAATTCTGCCAGTGTCTATCTCAAAATAGTATATATATAATAGTGTAATAGAGGCAACATCATAGTAGGACTATGTCATTGTTGTCAGTGTCAAACTCGAGTATTGTGGTGTTCTGATGATGCGGGCGTCGTGGAGCGGCGAAATTAGTTCACAACATACCTTGATAGATTTTTCAATGTGTAATTGGTGTGGTTTTTCTCCTACAAACAATTTTGTTGGATCTGATCACAAAAGGTTTTGCGCGGAATCGTTACTAAATATTTTCATCCTTATGTTTTGCAATGGATTTCCACAAAAACGCCTGAAATTATTATTATTTAAGTTAGTATGGTTTTTATAGGGTTTGTAGTGTGCCTGCCTATACAAACCTTAGAATTAGAATTTACTAAATTATAATTGTAACTGCCGCGGAAACGTATGTATAAGTTGTTTGTAGGGTTTTTAAGATAAAGAGTTGTTAAAGCTTCACATTTTTGGTCTTTGTTTGGAACATCATCATCATCATCGCAACCCTTAGATCATCACTGCCGTGTCTTTTAACTTTTGCTATTTCCTTTGTCCTGTATTTTTCATGTTGTAATTTTCTATGTATTACCTGAACTAGTCCTAGTGACTGTGTGCGTAGCCAGATTAGGAGTGGGTCTGAGTTGAGCCAGTGGAGAGTTGACTACGGGCAGCGGGTATGGAGGCAACCGAGGGTTGGGGAACCAGGCGCCTGCGCTTGCTCCGTCTCCCACCTGGGAAATTATCAAATGAAAATGGAGAAGGACTTTGTTCCTTAGTGGGCTTGCCAGAGTCACACTTAACTTGAATTATAGTGAAATTGTTAATGACTAGTTGTTCTCCGCGGTTTGACCCGCGTTTAATTCGAATTTCACATTTGTAGAGAGTCTTCTTTCCCGTAAATCACCCATAGGGATTTGATGTTTTACCAGGACAAAAAGTAACCTATAACCTCCGTCCTTTCAACTAACCCTATGCCAAAAATCAAGTTGATTGTTTGCTTAGTTAGGGAGTGAAGGAAGGACAAACAAACAAACACACATTCGCATTTATAATTATTAGTTAGGATTCACCTAAATTATTATGTATGTATTGTTTCCTGTATTTGTGTTGTATGAGAAAGTGTATTTTATTTTCGTGCATGCATTATCTAACCTCAGAAATGGCGAGCCGACTTTCCCGATTTGCAACACTATTCTTGTCATATTCAACCATGCCCAGCAGCGTGGGAATAATGGCATTAACACCTTATGATAAGAACCAGTCCACTATTGGACATAGGTCCAATAGTGGACTGGTAAACTCCGGTGGTTTGTTTGTGTGGCCTAGTATAATACTTACCGGACTAGCGGGGTGTCGCTTGTCCGCTGCGTGTATGGGCAGGCCGGCGGAGCGGTGGAAGCGAGATAGGCGGTTCACAACGCGCGGATGGGTATGGGTTCGAACCCCGCACGCGCCGCCGTACCCGGACATCGCGAATATGTGGGTGGTACCACGGAGGGTCGATATTGCTGCCCAGCGGGAGTCGCTGGAGATTGCAATGTCCTGTAAGAAATTAATAAATATTATTTGACGGTTTCACTCGACATCCGGCCCCAAGGTTGAGTAATGGGTACTAGACCAGATGAATGATACTTTCAAACCTAGACCCAAAAGAAATACTTGAATATCATACAAACATAATTTTTTCAGAAGCGGGAATCGAACCCGCAACCTCCTACACATCAAAACACGCTACACTCAAACCATCTGTATTTTTTATTTGTATCTCGCTTTGCTCGCCGCAAGCACTGACTGGCTAGTGAAGCGAGCCGCACTGCGTGTACCTATTCAGAAATCAGAAATCGATACCTAATGTTTATTTCTATAGGCTAACAAAATAAGTTCATAGACAACTCAAATTTAAAACAAAAATAATATTAAATAAGAAATAAAATGTCATTTAATTCTGTTTACTTTTTGATTTTTTTGTCAACAAGTGGAAGAAAAAATGTTTTGCCAGTGCGGCAAGTAAAGCAAGCCGCATACCCTCAACAAAGTGGCAAGCGAAGTGAGCCGCACTGTGTCGTGCTTTTTACGCACGCACAAGACGTTTCATGTACTTCGCAGGTGCGTCCCTGACACAGTCTAACCGATTTTAGACTGAACACGTGGTAGTCAGCTGTCAATAGCAGCATACCGCTAACTTCAGAGCGATCAAATATCAAAGTGCTTTATTTCCTTTAGACCTTACAGGACTCTTGCACACGTCACAAAATTAAAATTACATAAGTAAAAAAGGGAAATAAAGTGATCACTTTGATTTTTTGTTCACTTCAATCATTTTAAGGTAAAGTAAAGAAGCGAACAAGAAACCTTTACCTTGTTAGGTTGATAGTTTTCGAGTTGGAGCAAAAGTCGTCCCATGTTTTTTTATTCTCTAGATAATCTGATATTTTGTAATAAGCCTTTTTACAAAGGATATGTTTGATAGTTTGTTTGAATTTATTTATTGATAATTTTTGCAACTCACTCGGAGTTTTGTTGTAGAAGCGTATACATTGCCCTTTAAAAGATACACTAATCTTGTGCAGCCTAGTTTTGGGCAAAGCGAGTTTGTTCTTATTTCTAGTATTTACATTATGTATGTCGCAATTTTTAGGGAATCGATCGATATTTCTATGAGTGTACAACAAGTTTTCATAAATATATTGACATGGTACTGTCATTAGATTTTTTTTTTAGATCACAGGTTCAGAATTGTACCTGCACTTTAGCCGTAGTGTCCCCGCGATGCAATACGTATAGATGATGCACGGAAGCCAGACTGGGCGACGACGGATGCGGATTGATTCTAAACACGTGGAAGTCGTGCCCGCGTCTGTCAGCTGTCACCAGCAGCATGCCACTCGCGTCGAACTTCAGAGCTGTTACCGGCTCCGAGTGCGCTATGAAGTGAGCGACGATCGGTTCCATTGGCTCGGACGCGTCTTGACCGTCCTCTTCTTCCAAGCCCTGCAAAAATGATTTTGATATCAGCAATGAAATTAACAAATGAGGGGCAGACGCGCAAATGCCCGCCAGGTTGTGGGACACGCTCTCGTCTCAGGATCTAGTAGGTACAACTGTGAGTGTATCACACAGAGCACGGTACATTACCTCGACATCTATGACAGTGACGACGCCGGGCTGCGCGCAATCGGAGCGCAGTGCTGGCGGCGAGGGACATGGCGCTGGCGCGCGCGTGCCCGCCAGGCTGTGAGCTACGGTCTCACCGAGGCCTCGGAGGCCTTTGCCCAGGGATTTAGCGGCGTGTAGGACGGTTGCGGTGTAGCTGCTTACGCCTTCGCCTGAAACAAAAGTATCACTCATGATTTGTTTCAGGGAATATTAATAAAAACCGTTTTCAGTGACTTCCTCGGTGACAGTAACGACCTATTGCGTGTACCTACCGAGTAGAATCTTCTCTTACACTTATTCCAATTCAACGTAGTTTCTGTCCGAGTTTTGCTTCTTTATGGTCGATTTAATAACGAGAAATAAACCTATTAACAATCAATGTTAGTTTATTAATTTCTTAAAATCACCTACTGGTTATAAACACATATAAATCACAATATGGAATTTAAAATAGGTTTAGAGCGCTAGTGCTCAGCTTATTTCAGGTTATATGGAATAATTGGAACAAACAACAACAAAATCCAGGAGTTAACAAGGCAGTTATCATCATTAGCAAAATAAGGGCTGACTGAATAAATACTGAAAGGGCACGACCTTTCAGTAATGAAGAATACGATGAAGAAGAGAGTAGATCTATTTGTGGACTGAAAAGCCTTTGTTGAGGATTGGACCAGCTGCCTCCATGCCCCCTATCTTCGGCTTGTCTGAGAGCAGTGGTCACTGATACACATAGTTCTACACACTACTAGAATTTCATTCCGGCCCTTGTTCGGGGGCACGTTGGGGGGCCTCGAGACTTGGCCTCTTTGCCCCGACTTTAACTCGGAGGGTGACGACCCCTCGGTCCTTGGGTTGGAAGCAATGCTCTTTTGCAATGCTCGTTCATAATTATTATTATTAATCTACATACGTCAACGTATAACATCCATCTTTTTGTGGGGATCTACATAAAAGTCAAGAAGACTTTTATTTGTAACGTTTTAACAAATCCCAGCTTACTTTGTTCTATTGTTAATAATAAAGTACCGTTTGTAGATAAGCAACAACGTCTTTGTGACTTTGATGACTAATGTTGGAATGACGTCATACTTAACTGCTTTGTGTAATTGATTGCAACAATTATTTACTTTTAAATCCTACTAATATTAAAAATGATAAAGTTTGTTTAGATGGATGTATGAGGATGTATGGATATTTGTTACTCTTTCACGCAAAAACAACTGAACCGCTTCGGCTGAAATTGGTATGGGTATAGTTTGGGACCTGGAATAACATATAGGCTATTTTTTATCCCGATAAAACGCGAGCGAAGGCGCGGGCCGCAGCTAGTAATAAATAAACTAGTAGTTAGCCCCTAACTTACCATCGTTACCGTTCTAGTTTAATTCTTCGGATTTCAGGGACCACATGAGCAAAGCCGCGGTTGAAACTTGTCTGTAATGACCCGGCTACACGCTCAAACATTTATGCATGCATGATTGCACAAACCAGTTTGCGCAAGCAAGATGAGCCCGGCCATCCATTCTTCTACTACTCTACTCCTCCATCTTGCTTGTGCAATCATGCATGTACAAATGTTTGAGCGTGTAGTCGGGCTATACGGTACCAGTTCTCTGAATATTCGGTCTACTAGAAGGTAGGTAAGGTACTCTACCTACTCTAAAACTGCCCTGTTTTTCATACTGACCTACTTTAATATTCTGACAAAACAAAAGCGGATCCTTTTGTTTGATTAAGCCAACAGTTATAGACACGCGCGTACACTAGAAGCAAAGTCACGCACGAATTGTTGTGTAACAAAACATTACCTAAGGTCAACGTGTACATGTACTGGCTTAACTGGCTATCGAGTTCAGTAGCCTATACAGATAGTCATAATGAGTAGAGCAATAACTGGTTCATTAAGAGATAACTATACGGAAAAATAAATACATCTGTTTGTTATCAGATTTGGCATTCAGTGTTTTAATTTTAATAGATGAAATTTCCTTTATTTCTTTGAGAGCTCCGTTTGGACAACTGTTTAAGATTTTGCCGTTATATACATCTAACAAACAAATTATCCTAAGCAACTGTGTCTAGGTCACAAGACATTTAGCTAAACCTAGAACAGAACCTTGTAACCGATGTTGCAAATGTAAGCGTAATTCGGTAACTAGACGTAGAAGGCAACAAAAGGTCAGATTTTGAGACTATTACTTGAATACTTATGTATGAGACAACTTTGTAATAAAGCCATGTTCACATCTACAGAATATTCACAATCCTGAGGGGCAACGAAACCGGAGTGGTTATGCGGTAGATACATAAAAAATTCCCAGCGGGATGACGCGCGAAACCAATGGAAACATTTCGTTGTCGCTTTAAAATTAAATGAAAAATTGTTTATTGCATAAAAAGTGCATGACACTTAATTAGGGTTCTCATGACTAATATAAGTTATTCTGAAAATAACTTATGGTTTGGTAGCGTACCTACCGCATGAGTCTAGATAACCTATAAATTAAATTAGGCATTATATTATTACATACACCGAAATACCGTCAAACTATAAAGGATATTACTATATGCCTCATTATGTTTTCATTTCATTTAAATTTATTTCAACTCTAGGAACACAAAGGAGCACTTAGTCACGTCAAAAAACCCGGGCCGATAGGTGGGAAATTGGTTACCGATGAAGATGCGAATATATCGATGATAGATAGAGAGAAGTTTTCAGCACAGAACCAAACGACCCCCTGGAAAACTTCCATCCGTAGCCAACACCGAGTAGGCACTTGGAACGTGAGAGGGGTCTTAGAACCTGGCAAACTGACAATTACTGAAAAAGAGATGAACCAACACCAACTGTCACTACTAGGCATATGCGAAACGCATTTGCGTGGCCAAGGCCATTTCAGGACGACTTCCGGTAATACCATGTACTTTTCTGGGCCAGAAAGCGAGAGCAAGAACGGGGTCGCGTTCATAATACCACCGCACGTGAACAAACATGTCCTTGGTTATCACCCAGTGTCCGACAGAATCATTACGCTGAAACTTAACACCAAACCGTGCATCCTGAATCTGATACAAATCTATGCTCCAACCCAGCAAGCTGATGAAAACACGATAGATGACTTTTATGGAACCCTATTGGACACACTGACATCTATACCTAATAGAGAGCTCACTATGATATTAGGGGACTGGAACGCCAAAGTTGGGCAAGCACGCGCAGAAGATCACTTAAGGAACGTAGTGGGAAAATTTGGGATGGGCATCCGTAATGACCGAGGTGAAAAACTCATAGAGATGTGCATTGATAAGAGACTCAGTATAATGAACACATTTTTTGAACATCATATTCGCCGAACATACACCTGGAAATCACCTGGGGATCGCTATAGAAACCAAATAGATTATATACTCATCAATCAACGCTGGCGATCCTCCATTTCTAACGTCAAGACTTTCCCAGGCGCAGACTGTGGCTCCGATCACAACCTGCTGGTAGCGTGGTTTGCTCTTTGTTTCAAACACATTCATAAGACCTCCCAAGAGAAAGTGAACAGCTTGATCCACTTACACGTCCAATCTTCAGAGAAGCCGTGGAGTTAAAACTTGAAATAGTCGCACAAGGAAACGACAGCTCAAATGCTCAATGGAAGAACTTCAAATCAGCCGTGACCGACTCGCTTGATAGATGTCTACCAAAGCGCAAGGAGAACAAATCTAAGATCTGGCTCTCTGAAAGGACTTGGGACCTGGTGCAGGAAAGGAAGCAGTTGAAGAGCAAAGGACCAATGAATGGAAGGATGACGGCTGAATATTCTACACTCTGTAAAAGAATTAAGCAGAACAGTCGCCGAGATAAAAACGACTTCATACTCAACATCTGCCGCAAAGTGGAAGCACACGCGATTAAGATGCAGGCCTCCGACCTTTTCAAGAAAGTCCGGGTTCTTACCAGAGAGTTCAAACCCAGGTCCTGGGTCATCGAAGACAAAGATGGTAACTTGATTCATGAAACCAGCAAAGTGGCAGACCGATGGCGTGAATACTGTGAAATACTATACGGAGACTCTGTGATCTCAGCTGAGAGGGTAGTACAGATGGACCAACTAGAATGCGAACCACCTATTCTTCGGTCTGAAATCATTTCAGCGATATCTGTCCTAAAGACCAGAAAAGCCCCAGGTCCAGACGAGATAACAGCGGAAGTTTTGAAATATCTTCGTGAGACTGGAATCGACAGGCTGCATGACATCTGTAATTGCATTTGGAGGACGGGAGAATGGCCCGACGACTGGACCAAATCCATTATCCTTCCGCTTCATAAAAAAGGATCCACCAAAAAATGCGATAACTACCGCACGCTCTCCCTTATAACGCATGCCAGCAAAATTCTTCTGCATATCATCAATAACAGAATCAGAAATTACTTAGACTGGCAGATCCCGCAGGAGCAGGCGGGTTTCGTCAAAGGGAAAGGGACACGTGAGCAAATACTGAATGTCAGGCAACTCATAGAAAAAGCATATGAATTTAACATACCTTTCATGATGTGTTTCGTCGACTACAGTAAGGCTTTTGACTGTGTTAACTGGAAGCAGCTCTGAAGGATCCTCGAGGAGATGGGAGTCCCTAAACACCTCATAAGGTTACTACAGGGCCTGTACTTGAGCAGCCAGGGAACAGTTAGGATTGAAAAAACGACTTCGAAACACTTTGCGTTTGGCAAAGGAGTCCGCCAAGGCTGTATACTGTGCCCTGTGCTATTCAACATCTGTGGAGAATATATCATAAGGAAAACCTGCGAAGAATGGAATGGTGGAATTACCATTAACGGCACCAAATTAAACAACCTCCGCTACGCCGACGACACCATTCTCTTCGCAGCTGATGAGGCCGAGATGTATACCCTAATGAACAGAATGGAACAATACAGCAATGAAGTAGGACTGGCTGATTGATGTGTATGGTCCATGTAAACTAGAGCTCAGAGGAACACTCAATTTGGAAACAGTAGATCACTTCATTTACCTGGGGTCTAGTATCAGCAACAATGGCTCTTGTTAAACCGAAATACGCAGACGTATTGGGATGGCTAAAAATGCCATGTCGATAAAATATGGAGAGACAGAAACATAAGTAATAAGACAAAAACCACCTTAGTCGACACCTTGGTCTTCTCCATATTCCTATACGGAGCGGACACGTGGACTTTGAAAGCCAAAGATCGCCAACGCGTAGACGCCTTCGAGATATGGTGCTGGCGGAAAATGCTGCGCATTCCCTGGACCGCGTATAGAACCAATATCTCGGTACTCAAAGAGCTCAAGCTAGAACGGAAGCAACGCTTATCAACGGTGTGCCTCCGCAGGATTCTCGAGTTCTTTGGTCACATAGATCGCAAGCCCGGAGACAACCTCCAAAAACTCATTGTCACGGGAAAAGTAGAGGCAAAGAGACCGAGAGGAAGGAGCCCAATGCGATGGTCTGACCAGATCCGCACCACACTCGATATCAACATGTCAGTAGCGGTGCATGTTGCTGAAAGCCGGAGCAGATGGCGCGACATAGTACAGAAAAAGCTGTTACCATGATGGGTCACGACCCTCAGTATTGGGGAAACGACGCAAGGAGGAGGACGTAATATTAAACTTACACAATTGATAAAATATTGAGCTGTAAAGAGGCTACATTAAACAAAAAAATAGTGGAAGTGTGTAGTGTGTATATACTACATAAATTTGACTTACAGTATTATGCATTATTTAGACATTTCTAGCATATACCAGTGTCTAAAAAATGCATGTTTATTTTGTACTTGTGCGTTATCAAAAGCTTGTGGCCAGAGCATGGCCAGAGGCAGACTACCTGCCCGATGGTAAACAACACATCGACAAAATAGTCGGAAAAAATGGATGATGCCGGGGAAGTGTACGCGCAAACACAAGTACACTCTATTCCTTCGATCTCATAATCCAATGGGACGGCAGGCCAACACGACCGGGGAGAGGTAAGGCGCAGACCCAACAGCTTAACGTGCTTTCCGAGGCACAGGGATGTGAAAAGTGGATGACGGTGACATATTGGTGTACCTACCTAATCATCATCATCATCATCATCATCAGCCCATACACGTCCACTGCTGGACATAGGCCTCCCCCGTACGACGCCACAAATAGCGGTCCTGAGCCGCCTCCATGCATCGACTCCCTGCGACCGCTACGATGTCGTCGGTCCATCGAGTGGATGGTCTCCCATGTAGGGGGGGATTTGCCATAATCACCACGCTTGGCAGGCGGATTGGTGATCGCAGTGTTGGTGTTTAAAAATACTCAGAAGGAAGCTGCTGCCCTTCCTCTGGTAGGTTCCCTTAGTCGGCTTTTACGACATCCACGGGTTGAGTTGGAGGGGTCGATATTCGTACGCCGCGACCCCACGGCTTACTACCTAATATAAGAGGCCAATACCCAGTGGAGTCAGTGCCCGAAGGCTGAGTAGATAAAAGAGATCGAAGTATAGAGAATACAATACATCAGCCCGTATACGTCCACTGCTGAACATAAGCCTCCCCCAAACGACGCCACAAATAGCGGTCCTGAGCAGGCGGCTCAGGACCGCTATTCTTGGTGTGGTCGCCGCCATCCAACGACTCCCTGCGACCGCTAGAATGTCGCAATAAAATACATACGTAGAGATATTTTTTATTAGACATAGGAAACACCCAGAACACATCTGTAGATAATACGAACATTTGTCCCGATGCAGGCATCGAACCCATCGGCTCCTGCGGCGCAAACGGATTTTTGCCCGCTGCGCACAGAGAACATCAAAGCTAAAAGACCTGAACGATGAGAAACTAAAAGACTCACCTTCACATCCACCACTGCTCCTTTTAGACTGATTCAGTTTCTTATCAGCATATGCCAGCCATCTGTCTCCCAATGCCAGGGGGTTTATAGGCAAGCTACCCCCAAGAGGACACGGGCAGGGGTAGCAAGTTGTTACGGACATCCGGTCTTCTAGAGTCCCCGCGTCGAACACCGCAAAACGCTCAGAGAATGATACGACCACTGATCGCTTATTGGCTAGCACGTCTAGGATCTGATTCTTGAATTTTATGCTTTTTACCTGTTGGGATAAGAGTGGTATTTGAATTTGATCTAGGTTTAAGTTATCACCTTTCATAATTATAATATAAGAAAAATCTAGACAATTTAAACAGAAAATAGATACTTGCCTGCTCACCACCCCTGATAGATATAAAACTCAGCGAACAAAACGCCGGCCCAGGACTAGCTGAGTCACACAGCGCTATCAAAGGACGTTTTGACACGAAACAGTCTCCTCTAACCGGCGTGGGGAGGATCCTCAAGACTCTAACGGTGCCTTGCCTCCAGGACAGAACCTCTTGCGCCTCCCCATTCGGTGGAATCAGCCAGACTTGTACACCGGCTCCGTATCCTAAGATGAGCAGTAGCGGCGATATTTCTGCTTCGCCATCGCCTTCCGGAGTTGGTTCGTTTATGTCCGCAGTCTCGAATCTAGGGGAAAGTTCAGTGTTTAGGAATGCTGTGGTGATAATTATCTGTAGAGTTTTGGATTGAGTCGTGAATAAATGACGGGCGCAAAGTACTTCGACTCTGGAGGAAAACTTCACGAAACCCGCGACCAAGTTAGTTTCAGGTTTATTGATCTGTTTTTCTCAATGGATGAAGTCTACTAAGGGTGACCTTTGTCGACCACAACCAATGAGAAAAACGGATATGACGGTAAGATTTTGGCTGCCCAATACTGTCTCACTCTTATCTGAATAAAAGTGAGACAGTATTGGGCAGGCAAATCTTACGATATCCCACTCAATGGGACCAATTTCATCGTCACAGTACAGACACAGAGGTAGTGTTACCTATTGTACGCCTATTGTAGGTATAAAGTCTTTCGGGTCTAGCATAGAAGATGTAATGCCGGCATTACACACTCTTTAAGACGTCTCGTCGACCGAACGAGAGCCTACGCGCATCAACGCGCGACCCCGAGGCGAGACAAGCGCACCATGTACACACTTGTACTCGGCCTGTTCCGTGGCATGAATGCCTAGAATGTAATGCCGGCATTCGTTTCACATCGTTGATGAAGCCCCAGGCAGCATCAATAATGGAGCTAAGACTGCATAAATGAAGGAGCAGAGACTGCGTCAATAGTGGAGCGGAGACTGCGTCAATGATGGAACTGAGATAGGGAAGGCGCAGTCTATGCTAATCAGAGGATAGCTTATCAACCTCTAGACTGCATCATGATGAAGTGGAGACTGCGTCAATGATGAAGCGGAGACTACGTCAATAAAGCAGTCTATGCTAGTCAGATAATGACTTACCTTGCCCATTGTATAACGTCTTTCGGGTCTAGCGTGGAAGACGTAAGCTTCACATCGTTGATAAAGCCTGAGACTGCGTCAATGATGGAGCGGTCAGTCGGCGGCTGCGAGGGCACGGTCAGAGGGCCTCCTGACCGCGCGTGCCGGGGCGACTCGGCCGACATGCTGCCTTAGTGCCGCCTGCAATGTTCGTACAACATGTAGACAAGAATTTATAAACGCTGTCTCGTAATAATGTGTAATAAACCGACAGATTGTTTTTCAGATTCTGGACATCGAGGGTGCTCGAGGGGTCATCTTTAGTTCTACGATTTTGATATGTTAGTTTTTTGTTTGTTTTTAAAAACAAGTCAGGCGTAAAGGTGACACTACTGAGTGGGTTCTATTCTTCAGTCATTCATCATCATCAAATCTGACCATGGCACTCAGTCCTCCTTTACAGGCTTACTCATTTACCGGCCGCTTTCTTATTTCATCATTCTCGTTCATTTCTCAGTTCTTTAAATGCAAGCTGCCTCACCACCACCTTCTTTTCATTATGTATGAGAAAAAAAATATTCTAATAACCAAGATATTTTATGTCACAGAGAGAACCATGATATTTTATGTTACAAAGAGACATTTTAATATGAATGAAGCAAGGTAAAAAAAAACTATAACAACACTTAATTGCTCATGCGCAGTGAAAATCATCAAATTCCATTTCGAAAATGCACAAGAGAATGAAAGCTTTGAAACCAAAAGTTGTTTAAAAATTCTGCGACTTGCTCTGATTATACCAGTGTCGTAAAATATTTAATAGGTTTTGTAATAACTTTGTTAACAAAAAAATCTAGGAGTCTGAAACCAAGAATATGTAGGTTGGTAGGTATATAATATATTTTAAGGCCAGTGTGCAGCAGAGATGTACAATCTCATAAGGTGTTTCCTATGTGAAAAGTTTGTGTGAATATTATAAGATAGAGCTAGAATTAACGACATCAAGTGTAACATGTGTACCTACGGTGGAAAAAATAAATATGAAAAAGATAGATTGAAGTTAAAAAAAATATTACCAACCAATTTCTTGTTGATGTTTATATAAATGCATAATGCAAAAACATTCTAGAACATTGAACAATTCTAGAACGTTAGAACGTTTAACATTTTAAGATTATATCCGACTATTCTCGAATATTCTAGAACGTTTAAGATTATATACTCTAGACTACACCATTTTGGAAAAATCTGAAAGTCTGTAATATCCTAGAACATTCTGGAATAGTCTGAAATATTGTAGAAAAGTTCTCGATATTATCACGCACTAATGTACCTAATACACGTCATTCAGCAATGTCCCGAACTTATATGATTCATACAATGTGTTAGAAGAGGATAGAAGTATGTATATAATTACACATTTTTACCACCCAAATCCACACTCGTCCACTTACAACAACCAAACTCCCTTACTTGCAAGTGCACACGTAGGGCCTTCTACCACTGCAACCACAAGTGGCTGACAGTGGACGGTCATGGAGAAAAGGATGGACATACAAACAAACACTGTTCTTTTTTAATATATATTGGATATTGGATTTATTACTAGCTGTACTCGTGGCTTCGCCCAAAATAGGTTCAGCTGTTCTCAATTTATAAGTGGTTTAACTAACACAACTTTGTTTTATAAAGATAGATTGTTAAGCACAAGTCATTCTGTGGCACTATAACCACAAACAAAAAAGCTATGACAATTTAAATGCAAGATGTTGGCTGATTTTCAAAAACTTACAAAGATTATATCTCTGAAGCCATGACACTTAGGATATTGAATCTACCGGAGGAAAGCAACCCTTGACTCCCAACTCCTCAAAAATTATGTAGGTTGCAATACCAAACACCCTGTGTAAATAAATATTGCTGGGCATTTACACAGGCTGCATGTGGCACCATCTAGCCCCAAAGAAGTTTGTGTAATGGGTTCCTAATATATTTTATACATTGCATATGTAGAGCTATGAGCTGTTAGAGTGATAGTCCGCCTTCCGTGGGACACGCCCGCCCGACCTATTTTTAAAGAACTAAGGATCCTAACAGTCCCCTGCCTGGTCATCCTGCAAGTAGCCACATACACTCGTAATCACCTTAGTGAGTACGCTAAGTTCGGTGATGGTCACACTTACACGACAACGAATAGGCATAAACTGAGGGCCGATGTTTTCTATGTATAATAAAAATATCTATCTATGTAGTGTATTAAATTTATCTAGTATGCATAACTCTGCTTAAGTTGGGACTACATAATGCTGTGTGATATAATAAATAAATAATGCTGGACAAAGCATTATTTATTTATTATATCAGGTACCTTGTTATGTGTTTATACATAAAATCTTGAGTACCATACCTAATGTAAATATTAGACTATAATTAGTTGTTTTAATTAAAAACAAGCATCCACACATGCAAAACAAAAATAAATATGTATTACTTAACATAGAGTACCTACCTATGCATGAGTACAAAATTTAATAATAGCTGAATTCAATATGTAGTAGCTTAATAGATTTTGTAGATATTTCTTTGTTTAATTTAGCATCATACATACCTACTTAATTATCAGCTCAATTGTTTTTCACAGGACCAGACCTAAGACATTTGTTTGTTTTGGTTTATTTCTATACCTATGAATGAAGGTCGTGTAGAGGATTTTATTGAATTTAGGAGCCAAATAAAATGGGATCTGTTCTCTGTGGCTACTTAGGTACCAATAAATTAGATTTAAAAAAAAAACAGGAATTTATTTCCTTGTGTTACATAATATTGTTACACTTTAAAATAGGCTAATCTTTCTTAGATAACAAAGTAAAACACTATTGTGATTACGAAACAGCTGGTTGCAACCTTTACAAAAATGCTATAACTATGTATCACGCAAAGGGTCTCACTGAGGACAAAGGAAGGAAATCGATTTCAGCTAAACTTCAACATAGCAATCCAACTGACTGCTAAAAATACTTCACTGAATAAAAATACTGCGTGTTAGATAAAAACTTACCTTGTTTACGAAAATAATCCTCATTTTAAATACATTTTCGAGTAAAATGCAATTGCGTCGTTTACTGGCAGTCGAAAACAATGACGTCACACGAATAAAAACAAAACAAAACCACATACATTATCTCACTTGCGCTTCAGAATATTTAATTTATCTATGAGAACACATTAAGAATAAATAATTAAATTAATATGTACAAAATATACAAAGATTCACGAAAACAGATGATTTTGTTTGAATGACTGAAATGACAATACCCCCATCCCCACCCACTTCTTTTTCTACTTCGCTGTGTGTGTTTGTTGTATTGTATTACTGATGTGTGCTGTGCGAATAAGTCCCCTTTTTATTATTGAATGAGTGCGTAGGAAACTTAGGAATGTACACATTAATATTTTGTTGAGTATGGGCTAATTTAATATTTTCATATTAGGCAATAAAAAGAAATTACTAAACATTTTTTTCTTTCCTTCCAAGAAAATGTAGTATCGTCGTCAATCTTCTTTCTGCCAGTAACCATAGAACTAACACGTAACGTAACGCACGTTATCTCCGTTATG
This sequence comes from Eupithecia insigniata, assembly GCA_947859395.1. NCBI lineage: Eukaryota > Metazoa > Arthropoda > Insecta > Lepidoptera > Geometridae > Eupithecia > Eupithecia insigniata. Next base: position 4,629,305 of record OX401998.1, read on the forward strand.
TGCGCCCGCCCTTAGAGTATTTCTAGATACTCTAACTGTGCGCCAATTTTTGCGCGAATAACGCGTTCCACAAAATATAGCGAGAATAACGCGTGCCACAAAATATAGCGCGAATAACGCGTTATGGGCGTTAATTATGGACGCTAAAATGGCTAACACACGCTCGAAATTGGTTCGCGGACCGAATCCACGTACCAAATTCGATCACGCTACAGACGACCGGGCCGGACGGTTGCCTTACCTACGCCTTCAAGTACTCAACGCATGTACACCGTTGTTGTCGTCATGTCGTTGGACACAAATATTACCTACTTACTGAGAGAGAAAAGAGTTATTTTTTATTGTGGAACCCTAACATACATGATTTTAGAATTTCTACATTGACTTCTACCTAATTAGAACATAAAATTTCGATTCTATAGATATACCTAGGTACTAGAACTAAAAAGGAGGATAAACTTTATGGTTCTTTTTTCGACGACGGAACCCTAAAAATTATGATTTAGAATTTTCCCTTTATTTTGCCCTGAATAGAATTCAGGCCTACAACTCTTTGACTAATTTCGGTTAACTACGTTAGGAGTAGGTACCTAAAATAATTTTCAGACCCTAGGTTTCATTTGTAAAAATATTTACACCTAGTGAAAAGGGTTGTGCTTGGGGGTTCTGGTAGATGGTACTGGTTGGTCCCCAAACAGCCCTTTGAGATTGGTTATTTGGTGTAGGTGCCAAGGAAAGTCACTGGTATGGTATGGTATGGACTATATTCACAAGTCACTACTGTAACTACTGGTTAACTGTGGTAAGAACTTATGGTAAGAATGGTAAAATGGTAGGTAATGGTTGAAATGGTGGTTTGAACTCGCGACGAAGGCGGTCGATCGCGAACTGAATAAGTTTAGGTAAACAAACAAATATGCATTCAAATGCAAGCGCAGCTAAATGCATATCTGCTGCGTTGGTCGGTTTATCTAAACATACTCCCGACGACAAGATGAGGATGGTGTGGTTTAGTGAATGATGGTCATACATAACACCTGCGGTTTTACTTGCGTAGATAGAATATAGCCTTGTGTTACAGTGTAGCTTTCTATTCGTAGAATAATTTTGAAAATCTGTTCAGTAGTTAAAGAGATTACGTACGCCCTACAAATCTATAAAAAAGGAAAAGTAAATGATTTTGAACAACGCTGATTTCATTCATTTTATCGGTCTTTTTACACCCCATCACTACTTTTTTGTGTTAGTGTGTAACTAAACAATAGAGTAACAACAGTAATTCTTTAATTGTGTGCTTGTTTTGTGTTTGTGTACAGCTTTTACTTGCGTTTGCGTTTATAGGGACGCTTAATTTTTCTGCATTAGTGTTCGTGATTATGTAAATGTGTGCTGTACCGTGCTACCTCGCCTCCCGCGAAAACTGGCAGAATCATTTTAGTACTAAAAGTAACGCTTGGCAACTCCCTTTCTAGATACTCTAAGAGTGCTTGCCTAAAGTCTTAGAGTATCTAGAATACTCTAAGCCTAAAGTGCTTGAGTACCTAAGAGTACCACACGCAACAAATACAAGTACATTCAATTACGTTCCAGTTTACGCATTATTTTTAGTAGTTTTTTTTTTCGTCCGTTTAACGCATAGCATGGTGGGGACCATGCAAAGAAATTGAAGGCGAATGAAGTGAAGGCGAATGAAATGAAGCTTGCATGCATTAGTAGTTATTTACAGGTTCTGTGGCGAACGTGGTGTAGTCCAAGTTTTCGTCCTTAATCTCATTGTCAGTCAGAGAGATTTGACTGAGAATGTTATCAAACTCTGATTACGTGTTTCTTATTCTAACATACCAAGCAGTCTCAGCTTTGATAAAAACAAACGACGATATCAAGAACGTGTTATTCGTAATAGTGGATGACTTACGCCATCTAGCCGTTGAAGATGTAAACTTGACTAATATTGCTAAACTAACTGCAAGAGGCGTGAGTTTCAAACATGCGTATGCTCAGGTACATATGTTATTACTTACCTACTTGAACAATATTCTTTTGAATGATTGGTGAGTTTTTAATTTAAATTCTTTGTCTTGTACTCTTGTCCCACAGCAATCACTTTGCGCGCCAAGTAGGAATTCTCTTTTGACCGGCCGTCGACCGGACACTCTGCGTCTTTACGACTTCTACAGCTACTGGCGCAACACAGTGGGAAATTTCACCACAATTCCTGAATTCTTCAAGGATAATGGCTACGAAACATTTTCAGTAGGCAAAGTCTTCCATCCAGGTCAAAGTTCAAACTTTACTGACGACTACCCGCATAGTTGGTCCAACTACCCGTACCACCCACCAACTCAAAGATATAAAGATGCTGCCGTATGCAAAAGTCACATCGCAAAGAAGCTAGAAAGCGACATCGTATGCCCTGTAAACGTAAAATATCAACCGGGGCAAACATTGCCTGATTTGGAGATCCTTGATTACGCTATCAATATCCTGAAGAACCAGACAAACAGCAGTAAACCTTATTTTCTAGCAGTTGGGTTTCAAAAACCTCATATTCCCCTGAAGTTTCCACGAATTTTTTTGCGTAAGTGCCTATACTTACTGACATAATTTCGGCAGAGGGCATCATCTATCTATATAAAACAAAGTCGTGTTAGTTACACCACTTATAACTAATTTGTTAGATTTGTCTCCTTCCAGAATAAGATAATAACTAAAGAAAATTGTAAAAAAAAAAATTAGTTAAAAAATTACAACGGGGGCGAAGCCGCAGGTACACGTACCTAGTTATATAAATAAATAATGTTGGACAATCTACACAGCATCATCTAGCCCCAAGCTAAGCAGAGCTTGTGTTATATACCCACAGAAATCGGAACAATAGTACCTTATTATGCCGATTTCTGTGTATATACCTTATACAATACATACATAGATAGATATTTTTTATTATAAATATAGAAAATTCCCAGAACATATTTACAGATCGTACAAACATTTGTCCCAAGGCGGGAATCGAACCCACAACCTCTTGCGTCGCAGGCGGACCTTCGCCCGCCACGCCACATTTAATTTTGTTTGTCATTATTATTGTACTTAAATTATAACTATTTCAACTCTTTACTCTTCGTTGAATTTCAGGTAACATTCCTATTACAAAAGTTAAACTTCCCAAATATGCTAGCAGACCCAGACAGATGCCACAAGTTGCATGGCACCCATGGACTGATGTGCGGAAAAGGGATGACATTCAACGACTTAACATATCATTTCCCTTTGGAACAATGCCAGAAAAATGGACACTAAAGATAAAACAAAGCTACCTTGCCGCTGCTACTTACATAGACCATTTGATTGGCGTACTGATGAGCAATGTGGACATGAGAAAAACCGTTGTAGTCCTTACTAGCGACCATGGTAAGTTAATGTAATTTTATGAATTAAAAATATGCACCACCATAACGAAACGCCAAATGTCGTGTCGTCGTCCACAAAGAGGTAAAACACGCTGCTGTATTAGGCTAGGAGCTTAGGTACTTATTTAGATATCCTTTCTTTTCAAATCTATACTGTTATTCCTTGCAGGATGGTCCTTAGGCGAAAACGGGCTATGGGCCAAATACAGTAACTTCGACGTAGCATTAAGGGTGCCGTTACTGTTCGTAGCCCCTGAATTAACTCCAAGAACGATACACACTCCTGTAGAACTCATAGACATATTCCCTACATTAGTAGACCTCGCTAACGTGAAGAACAATATCCCTCAGTGTAAACACACAGACGATAAGAAGTTATGCTTTGAAGGGAATAATCTAAAATCAATAATGGAGGGATATGAAAAAGAGTCTCATGCTATTAGCCAGTATCCAAGACCTAGTAAACACCCACAGTGGAACTCTGATAAGCCGCGATTAAAACATATAACAATCATGGGATACAGCATTAGAACAAAAACATACCGATACACTGAATGGGTCTCGTTTAATAACACATCGTTTAAAATAAATTGGAATAAAATATATGGCTTTGAACTATATGATCACATCATAGATCCTCAGGAACATAATAATTTAAATTTGGTTTCAAACTATACCAATATCCGCAATAATTTGTCCAAATTGCTAAGATCAAATATACAATATCAAATATAGAAAAACATAACTTAATAATATACCTATGTATGTACAGAAAATTTCAACTTATACTGGATGTAAATGACTCGAAATAATTTTAACAGAACATTCAGATATTTGTGAATGTGTACAAAACCTGAATAAATCATGATTACGGTCGATTACACCCTGTATAGAGAGGAATGCCCCTTTTACTTACCTATTATTATTACACTACTTAAAACTAATATTTATCACCAACTAAATGCACCAACAAGCAGTCAAATTATAAACATTCAGTAATATTGTACAATAAAAATTATACTAAGCTCCTTTTATCTTCAGGCACTGGTCTTCTAGAAAACTCCTCCATTTCCTTCTGTTTAAATCTGGCATAGAAAGCACTGCTTGCCAAAACTATAAAGTTTGATGTCCACCAAACTGTGTTCTTTGATTCATTGTACCACTGGGTAGCAATGACGGTTTGTGCGCAGGCTTTAGCAGTGCCTGAGATATTATGTGTTAGCGGCGATGTCACCTACAACAATAAACATAAAGAGTTAATTGGTTTATTAGGAGTGGAAACAATAAACCAAAATAATGTAAAGATGAGATCCAGGACATCGAAGTCAAATTATTAGAAGAATTGGGTTTGGCGGCGGAGTATGACAAGGAACGGCATGGTTTCTTCTTATTTTCATAATAGTATAGTTCATATATTAATCGCAGGGAAATGGTAAAATCAGTGATTTGTCAATAAAAAAAGGTTTTAGAGAATTGGTAAAGGATTCACTAGTTTTACCATTTTTCTGAGACTTACAGGGTTGATTTTTTGGATGGGGCAGTGTGGATAGGCACCTTAACTATGTAGCTACCGGAATATGGTCTTAGGAGACTATATTTTATAAGGACCTTACTGCTGCTATTCTCCTTATTGCCCTTTCCAAAAAATCCACCGTTTATTTCTACAATTGCACACCATTGTTGTCTCCGATCGGACACAAATTGCTCATTATAAAACGGCTACTATTTTATTATCCCGTCTAAAGTTTCGCTTCACACTCACATGGTACTAAACACTTAAACTCTGATGGATGTTGAACAAAAATGTTTATGCTGTGTTTATGTTTTGATTTATATCTATATCTTTGATTGTATCTTTCAGTTAAGTCATTCTAAAGAAAATTCTGCTTACCTTAATTTGTAAGGATGTAACATATCCAATAGCAAATCCACAGAGGCCACCAGCCAGCATTTGTATCCAGAAAAATGTACTGTCAAAGTTAGTATAATTTAACAAAGTAGATGCTTCCCCATTCATTAAAATCAGTGGTAGAAACAGGATTATTGAATAGGCATTATTGTAGTATGATAGCAGCCAGATTTCTTGGTTTACGCTTGGCAGCACTTTCTTTGTGTAAATTGAGTATAGAGACAGCATGAGAGAACCAATTACTCCATATATTGTACCCGTCAATGAGAATGATTCTGAAAATTGGATATTTTTAATTAGTATTTGGATTTTTGTTACTATAGTACGTAAGCCCTCGCACTCGGGGTAATCTCTAGGGGGGAGTCCGCGAGGGAGTCCCAAAGATTTTCGACTCGTCTCGGGTACTTGATTTCGTGGCAGTTGGTTAGCGCAGTCCCGTATTGATGGGAAGGTCGCGGGTTCAAGTCCTGCCGAAATCGTATTTTTTGGGATATCATTTAATTTCTTTAGTTTTTATTAGTAGTGATGTTGCCATAATTTGTTTAATTATAACAGTCAGTACAGTATCATTAAAAAATCATTTTCTTGATTTGACTGATTGAATATTATACCTACATACATTCTTCACTTGTTCCACTAGTGAACAAAAAATTTAAGTATACCTAAAATTTATAGTATACAATTTGACTTATGCTTATTTTGTAATCCTAAAGAAATAAAGTTATCAATTCTGATTCATAATTATGGATTTTTTGATGGGACAGTAAGGAGATAACTTGAGAGAGCAATTTATTTCGTGAACCTTAACCAGTATAGCTACAGGAAAATGGTCTAAGGAGACTATCTATATTTTTTTGAGAAATTTTCATACACTGTTTTTAAAAAAAAAAGACAGTTAGCAAAAAAAATGCTTTTGATTTTCTGCCATATCTTTGTTGGCAGAAAAAACAATATAAGTTAGCTGATAAAACGATTTTCTACAATAAGTAATTTTATTTATTATTATTAGTAATTTTATTTTTAGACAACTAAACTTTTTTTAAATAAACAATTAAGAAGTTAAATGATATCCACCCTAGAAAATTATCAGCTGCATAGTTATATCATACATAGTTCAGTACAAAAACTATGTATTCATGAAAACTGCGGTTATTTTGAGCAATTTATTTCGTAAATCACCTAAATGTTACCTATTTACGAGTATGTCTGTGTTTAAAAATACCTGTTAAAATGATTTTATTTTATTAATTCATTATTAAAATAAAATCATTGATTTATTTACTATTTTGATTTACCGTAGTTTCTGTTCTCAAACTTCAGTTGCCCTTAAAGGGTCTTAATGTCGTAAGAAGTAGGATCGTTTGACAATAATGAGTAATGAGTTTATCCGTACTACCCATTAATGTATCTATTCGTGTTAGGTATGGTTGGGTACTGCAGGCTTTCGGTGCGGAGAGACGTGGCGCTGGTGAAATACATGATCCGCGTGCTCCGTGGGGAGCTTCACCACCCGGCAGTGCTGGCGGCGCTACGGCTGCGCGCGCCCAACGACTACGTGGGCGCACGTCGCCGCCCCGCCATGCTTGGGATGTCCAAATGTAGGACCAACTTAGTTAAGTTTGCCCCCATGTCATTCGCTATATACATATTTGCTTAATATCCTGTCCGTAAACAGCGTGGACATATTTTACCAAAACCTGCCGAAAGTCTTAGAAATGGCACAGGTGGTTATTGAAACTAAATGTATATAATGTTTAAATGTATTCAGATAATTCCTATAGTATCTGAACCTTACAATTAGATTAGGTAATTGTTATACAATGTAACCTAGACATAGCATCGCATTAGGGCTCAAAAAAAAACCTGTAGTGATGTTGTTTCTAAATAAAATAAATAAATAAAAATATTTTGAGTTGGTAAATCGTTTTTCGATACAAAAATTAAGGTAAAGTATTTCGCGATTTCTGACATTTCTAGTACTCAAGTCTCATACCTCAGTCAGTCCAGTAGAATAAGAAACAGGATATTATTTAGGTTAGCTTTAGATATCATTTAGTTTTACAAGTAATTTGTTAAAATACGGGGCTGACTTAGTCATTCCAATGACTCAAAGTTCCTTAAAAATTAAGTATAAAAAAAAAGAAACAGGATTGATTGGCATCAAAAAAGTTTTTGTGTAAAAGTACCATTTCCTTGCCGACTGTAATTTTTTTCCAAAATCTGTGAATGCAGTTCAGAATATCTCAAAAAGTTAAGGCTTACTGTCCCATCTCAAAACCCCACCCTGTATAATTCAAGCTTAATCAAAATAAGTCATACTTCAATAAATTATTCATTATAAGCTTAGTAAATAAAATATGTTCAATATTTTTTATATGGCCAAGGTAATGTGCCCCTATCGGTTCTTACACAATTCTACAGTATAAGACAAGCAGGTTATGGTTACACATTAACATGTAAAATCTTTCTCCAAATACTTACCCATCAAACTTTCCTGATCCACTCCAATGTAGAATCCTAATATTATAAATGCACAACATGAAATGCACTTGAATGAAGTGGTTTGACCCAATAGTACCCAGCTGAATACCACATTGAAAACAGTGGTGAGAGACCTGCCGATGTAGTAGAATGGTACTCCTACATATTTCAGACATAGATTATTGGTTGCTATCATTAGTGTGAACATACATGATAGTGGAATAACCTGAAATGGAAACATACTTGGTTAAATTGACTAAACAACTTTTGTTTTATGTACAGAATAAACAAATAAATAAAAATTCTACTTCAAATTCTGACCAGAAATAATAATAATGCTGGCATCTATTTCTGTCAACCTATAGCATTGCCTTTCAACATGGCAATGATGCAGACATTCTGGGATCTGCCTTCTGGTGATGTAATTGAAAAATGTAAAAACTAGTTGTATTTTGTCTCTTTAGGTAACATTATAATTTGATTGTATTGAAGAACAAGAACCGGCTTTGAATCTCTTAGTTTTAGAGTTTTTAAAGTTTTTAGGGATATATACTAATCCCTCGAGAATGCAATTTTTATGGGACTACCTCAGGATCAACCTTTACACAACTGTATAATAATCATCAAAATCAGTCCATAAATGAGGCAGAAATTGACATCAAAAATAAAAAGAAAGCTTTCATACAGCAGAACCTCCTCCTTTTTCGATGTGGATAAAAATACTCTGCTATGTGAAATAATGAGAAAAGTATAAAAAATTCAATATGCTATCTTTTTACTGAAAATAAACTAGTTTTAGAGAAAATAATTTTCTTATCAGAACAAACCACACTCACCATAGTAAGCTTATCATCTAGCAGTCCTTCAACACTATCAGGCTTTGCATTCTAAATTGTGCGTTTAATGAGAATTTATTAGGTTCTAGTAGTTCTAGATAGGTAGGTTTATAACTTGTGGCAGTTGTAAAAAATATGCAAAAGTCCATAGTACCTTGCATTATCTATCAGTAATTGGCAATCCTAATAAAACACCTAAAGAGTGGAAATTATGGCTATCTCACCTTCCTCACAGTGTCAGCTTGCCAGGGGGTGCCTTTGGGAAAGATGAACACCCCAGGAATACCTCCCGACCTGCTCAGCACTGAGCATATTGTGAATGAGACAATGCATTGAAACCATGTGATGAAGAGAGGAGCTTCTAAGGCCACTGTCTGACTACTCAGCAGTGATTTATTCACAAATACTGTTGCTATTGATACCAGCCTGGAAAAAAATATTATAACATCACACTATATAAGCGATTTTTTTTATGTTTGTTATACAAAAACTACTGAATGGATCAGGCCAAAAATTTGTACAGATGACCTCGATATCATTCTTTTCCTCATCTTATTCCGATATACGTTCACTGCTGAACATAGGCCATTTTTTTATTATTATCCCGGAAAAACGTGTGCGACCCTCCGGTCACGAGTTAAATACATAGTGACCTTAACACAGAGTTTTATCACTTTTGTAAGTTATAGAATATGCAGAGATGCATCAAAATACGTTAGATATTACCAGTAACAGGCTACAACGATGAATATGTGTATGTATCGTGAGCACAAGTCGGAATGGAGTTCTTTCATGGTAGGGTCCTTATTAGGTCTTGCAAAGCAGAGCCGCCGCTGCCGCCCCGCCGCGCTTGAAATTTGTTGAGTCTATTAAATTATAATATAATCTCGCCCTAGGTTTTTCGCAAAGAGAATGCAATACTTTGGTTTTTCGGAAAAGTATATTGTTTGTTATTAATAACTTCAACTTCTTGGTTACTGGCTCTTTCTTGGCTTGGCTACAGACACGGGCCGGTCACTGGTATAATGTTCCTTGGTTCATGCACTGACATAAGCGTGTGGGGTGGGGCCAAGCGGGGGTTCCCGTGCAGTCTCGCAGCGCGCTGAAAGTAAAAACGAAACGACTTCATGCGCGCCTGAGCGCTTTAAGCGAATAACGGAACGCAGCCCAAGTTTGCAAGTCTGTAAACATGAATAGGTCACAGACATGGTAGAGCTGCGCCTAAAGCAGACCAAACATATTTTCACAATAACTTATAAAAGAGTCAAATAATGTTTTGGTCACTTTCTCTGTAACTAAAAATTAATAAGCCTATGTATCTCACCTCTTTTTACTGTAACAACGCTAACTCACCATAGACAAAATTGAAGATGAAGCAAATTTCCATGATTCGTTGCTAAGCAACAAATGACAAATGTCAGCCAATTGTCATGTTATGAAAGTATTGTGCATGTTGTTACTTTTTTATTTTATATAAATCTCGTGAAATATGTTCGAAAAAGACGAAGAAGAGAGAAATAAATGGCGAAGTGTAGTGCACCTTTGTGCGGCAAGGCATCGTATTGGAAAACACCCGAAATTCCTTTTCATGGGTAAGTTTGTTGTGCCTTACAATATCTCAAATTGTTTTTGATTACTGTGTGGATATTTGGCGATAATTCGGCATTATTTATACAGTGACTAACTGTTCTATGTCCAGGATCTCGTAAAACATGTACTAAGGTCGCTTATAAATAGTCCTGCAATAACATTTATCAGTTTTTTAAACATTGTTGCTTTGTTTTGACTTTTCATATACTTGTATGATTTTCAAGGGCCGCATCTAGGTCCAGCCTGGGTCCAGAAGTGTGTGTGACGAAGTTTTATTTGCAGTTTTATGGTTTAGTATCCATTCTTGAGAAACCCTTTGATATGTAGGTATCAAATAGACTGAATAATATATTTATTTAACAATATTAACATTTTTCAGGTTTCCACAGCATGAAAACCAAACGAATACTTGGTTGGTAAACATGAACTGAATAAATTGGAAAAAGAAGAACAGATTAAAGGAAATACAGTTTATTAGTATGATTATGTATCTTAATAATCGAATTATTTCTTTTTGAGATTTTTAAGACCAGTGACGAACACGATTTTGTTCATTTGCATTTATTGATTTAGGCTATTGTTAAATTTTATGTAGATTTCAGAATAAAACTTAATGCTAAGCAAAGCAATTCAACGGAAAGAAATCATTAAAACAAGTATTTTGTTTAAAATTAAAGAACATACAACCTGTGTTTATTTATTTGTAAATGTGGCAGTATATTTTATCGGAATAGATTATAATGCCACAGTTGTAATGCCCTCGCCCCCTTGTCCCTGAGTTCGGCCCATAGATTGTCCATATACAAATATCACGTACATATTTGTATGTAGGTGTAATTGGTAAGCATAGTTTTAGAAATGTTGATTCTGCTTCCCTATTAGATTTCTGTGGAATAGGTGCTCCGGGTGATTGTTTTTCGCCGCTTGCTTTTCGCTAAGACTCTGCCAGTGTCAGTATAGAGTAAAACGTAAGATCTGGAATGTCAAATATGACAAGTCTTTGTCAAACAAAATTCAAGTCAAGTCTCATTTCGTCATCAAATCAATCATCCCATCATCATCGGATTCATCATCGATCGATCGGCCGATGAAGGAACGCGGCTATACTGTGATTTAGATTTGATTATGTTCTTCAAAAATTGCTGGGCTTATCTGTGAATTGCGTAAAAATTGAAGCAAAAACTTATACCACCGCGTAACAGAGAAGAGAACGTCATCTCATTCCTCAACCTACGACAACATGGATCCTTCAAAAGCAGAGTTTGATGTGCCTGAAGAAAAGGAAACATTATCAGGATTCTTGCTAGACCGACTCACTGCTCTGAACATTACATTATTTGCGATTGTTTGTATATTTTTGTACAAAATAATCAAGAGATTTACAACCATCCCCGTTGAAGCAGGATTCGAAGATCTTCCGAAGATTCGGAAGGATATGACCGTTGCAGAGCTTCGGCAATTCGACGGCAATCAACCGGACGGCAGGGTGCTTGTTGCCGTCAACGGCTGGATATTCGATGTAACCAGAGGACGCCGCTTTTACGGACCCGGTAAGCGCATTAATTAACATAATGCACGTCACTGTTTATTTTTAGACTTGAATCTAATAAAAAAGGCTGATGTTCATTGTTTACATTGCATTCATTAAACATTATAGGCAAAATTCTTCACCTATAAGTAAGTATACCTAGTCTAGTCACCAGACAGCAATTAATAACTTTTTAATTTATTTCAGGTGGTCCTTATGCAGCTTTTGGTGGTAAGGATGCATCAAGAGGACTGGCTACTTTTTCGGTGACATCATCAGATAAAGAATATGATGACCTGAGTGACCTCAAATCAATGGAGATGGAGTCTGTTAGGGAGTGGGAGGCTCAGTTCAGAGGTACATTACACATACCTTCCTATTACAATAGTTCAATAACAATATACAGGTCAATTAGTACATCACTAAAATGCTTCATTAGCACCCAGACATCTTTTATTGTTCTGCTTATGTTATTGGATATTGTGCTATTTATAAGCTGCAATATTGTGGTGTAAATAAGTATTGTTTCAAACAGCCATAGGTACATAATATACTTAGCTAAGTAGATGTTAACCTTTGCTATTTATAAGCTGCAATATTGTGGTGTTAATAAGTATTTTTTCAAACAGCCATTGGTACATAATATACTTAGCTAAGTAGGTGTTAACCTTTAACACCTATGTACTTAGCAAAGTTTATATCAAAGATAACCTTTAATTATGCACCAGTACAAAAATACTTTTATCTTTGATAATGAATCAGTGCAAAAATACTTTTATCTAATGACATAACAAGTGTATGGATAGTAGGTATAAAATAATAACAGTTCCAAATAAAAATGATTTAAAGATGTAAAATGGGTATGAAATGAACTATGAAGCCAAAATCCTAGTAGGTTTTGGGTTCCTCATCCAAAGGGTGCCTATGGAATCTTATTACTAAGCCTTTGCTGTATGTCCATCTGTCAGCCCACTGAACCTATCATGTGATAAACTAAAAGGTTACTTACTTTAATCTTAATAACAACAATAGTGATATTGGTAAAAATTTATAAAAAAAATATATTAGGGCGTCTTCTGAAAACTGAGAACAAATTACTCCCCAGGTGATCAGGTCTGCAAGGTATATGACACTCCCAGTTCAGCTCAGATACTAATTCTGAGAGTTATGTCTGTTAAAGAGGTATGACTTTGTTTCTTCATCGGGTCTCCGCATTTCAGATTTTATAAAGTAGAAAAAACAAGGGCATCTCTCACCCTCTTATGATAACTTATTATGAGCTTATGTACGAGGCCTATAATCAGCGACCATTAGTTCCATAGGTCATCACTGGCAACACACATTGATTGAAGTCTTTCATAGTGTAGCTTGGGGTATATGACAAACTAGCTGTTACCTGTGACTTCGTTAATGTGGGATTTAATTTCAAATTTTCATTGTTTTGATAATTTTCAATTATAGACAAACATTTTATTCTGAAGCGCATGCTTTCTGCCTCAAATCTATCAAGCATTAGGTCACCTTTCTTACTGACCATGTTGTTTGTGTGTTTGTGTGATATAAATCAAAGGTCTTTCAATACAATTAAAAGTCACAGCCGTTTATGCGCATTTTTTTTAAATTTCTCTGGGAATCACCTGCATAAAAACCCTATAGATAGGGTGTTCTCGTTAACCTAGAATCATGAAATTTGGCAAGAAGCAAGATCTTATAGCACCGGAAAAAATGAATTTGTAAACTTTGTAAACCGAAATCTGTGAATTTGTAGTTTATTCTCATTTTTTTTTATGGACAGTAGACCTTCCTTTGTCCACAATCTCACCTGATGGAAAGTGACGATGTGGCCGACGGTATATCACTAAGGTCTAGAAAATACCTATTCACTCTTGTCTTGAAGAGACCCAGATTGTATTTGGCAGGAAAATCACAAGCAGGCAACGAGTTCCAATCCCGTCCGTCTGCTTGACCTGGAGTGGAAGGGAGATGGTGGGTTGGTGATGTGATAACTCTCGAAAACAGTATATAGACGTTGCTCAGCAATGAGATGGGTACTAATGGGTAGATATAGTTCTATAGAAAGGCTTTGTCACCCGTCTTACGGTGCAGTACTGTACTGCCACACTCGTGTTCTACGCCTCGTTCCTCGAAAAAGACCGCTTTTTGAAGGACTTTAAGTATCGGTGATCCACCCGATTTCCGAAAATGACTTGTCTTATACTTTTAAATGCTCTATAATTAATTCTAATCTTAAAATAAATAAATTGTATTAGATGGAACCGGTTCTAACTGCGTACCGGAACCGGGTTTCTTATATCTGTAGTGCTATTCTCCATACTTTATTGTAAAATGGATTCATAGAAAATCGTGTACGATTTGTAAAAAAAATCTGGTACCTAGTTTAATTCCTTGCAGAACGCAGAAAATATTAAAAAACTCCGAAATATTTTAATTTCTCGCGAACCTGTGCCCGATTCCGTGGCGAATACTCGGAAACGGAGTTTCTGAATAGCCCTGTTGGAACCGGGTACGGTCCTGCATGGTCTAATTTTGGCATTTTTTGCTCAATTTGGTAAAAGTACATAGCGTTAAGCCTAGAGTGATCGCGTGGATTATATTATGTGAACTTATAACCACGGACTTTGCAGACTCCCTGTGACTAATCAGCAAGAGACCCATGCCTAAACAAGATCTGATAGCGTTTTGTAGATATCTAATTGAAAGTACACGGAGCCGCAAAAAAATTGTGTAGTTATTGAGAAATTTTGTGGATTACATTATGTAATCCGCACGACCACTCTAGGGTTCATGTGCAGTACGGTGGCACAGAACCCTTCATATGCAAGTCTGACTCGCACTTGACCGGTTTTATTTATTTAATGTTTAATAAAATATTTACAGAGAAGTACGAGCTTGTAGGACGGCTTCTTAAGCCCGGTGAGGAACCAACGAACTACTCCGACGAGGAAGCCGAAGAAACTGACACCTCGACTAACACACCAACTGAAGAGAAAAAGGACAAATGAACCGTGTAATTGTTGTAATATACTGCCTTGTTATTCAAATTGTTTGTTAAAATAGGCTTATTTTCTGGTATACATACGCCACTTCATGAGTCGCCTTGACATCACCCAAACAAGAAATTTACAGTACATTTTGTTAAAAATGTACTACCTACTCGTACCATTGCAGTTCAGTAGGTTCTCTTTGTCATGGCAAAGCGCGGAAGTGAGTGAGTAATTGGAAGTGGAGTTATCGTGTATGTACCTATAGGCTTGTGTTTCAACGAAATACCTGACCTTTCGATAGATCTTTAACGTGAATGTCAATTTTAGTAACACAATTTGTGTTTGCAAGATATGCAGTAGGATTTTATAGTTTAAACTGCTGTTACACGACTGGGAAAAAGCCCTATAACATACAAAAGAGATTTTCGTCTCAAGCATCTAACATTAATGCTTATTGTTATTTCTGAAGATTGCTTATACTTAGGAAAGCTAACAATTAACTTCTTTGTGCACCTTTCCAGGGGCCGTATTCCACTAAATTAATTGCTTCAACCCGTTACAATGGTATCATCTTAGAAAGACACATTTTAGCATTTTACCTTTGATGAAAGAAACTTCAAATGGGACACAAGAAGGGTCACGTGTCAAAAATGGCAAGGTTGCAACCAAGTATCAATTTTTCCGTGCATATAACACCGCACGCACTCTCTAGAGTTTCTTTTATCTATGGACGATTCTGCGTCGATACCATTATTATCAAAGTAAAGCGATTGGTTAGCAGAATTCGATCCCAGGACGATGCAAGTGGGTTCATACCGAATTAACATCCATATTTTCGTTCCTGTAAAGATTGTTACATTAAAAAAATATGATTTTTTGCCATTCGGGCCTACTCATGTATGAAAAGTGACACAATTGTACATAATAGGTATAATTGTAACAATGGCAAGTGAAAACTAGTAGAAATCCGTCCAGTACAACATTTTTTAAATTCCTGTGATTAAAATTTCCTTATCACATAATTGTATGTAACTTCCAGTTTATTAATTCCCCAGTAATTAAAAAGTATGAAAATTAATTCATTTCGTACTATTTAATGATTTGAAACCAACAGGTTCATCATTATACAAATAAACTTATATTAAAAATAGTAGCACAATAAAATATGCCTGTCTTTCATAAATGTCAAACTATTATTTAAGTATGTGAATCAAATAATTTGAATCGTCTTTTCAAATATATTCCAAACTGTTCTATTATCTATTGGAAATACAATGTTGTGGAGTAACTTCCAACCCGATTCAACTTCAACTTTTTGGTTAATCTATGCGTCTGGATTGACGCAATTCTGCCAGGGTCTGTCTCATGATAGCATCGCAAGCTTTTTATTGGATTGCATTGTTCTAATTTCAAACTAATTTAATATTGGTGTCACATAACGTTCCCGCAAGTACCGTTGACAGTGACATAAAAAAAAAATATGTCAGCCGCCTACACTGAAACGTCGTAGGTACACAAAAAATCATTTGCTTGTTGAACATTTCCTTTTGGCTTTACTATTAACGTTATTGTTTTTAACTATAATTGGCCTAAACTTAGCTTGTTATATTAAACTATTGGCTTTTAACTTGTACTGTCGTTTTGTAATTATACATACTCCGTCCAATCATTTATTTTCTTTGATTGAATGAAAGAACGCAATATTTCATAAACTTTTCTTTTTAAAAAAAGTGATACGAATCAGTATATGAAATAATGCCTTCATTCATTCAAAGAAAATAAATACGTGTATGGAGTATAGGAAGCCTGCCTGTAAATGATTTATATAAACTAAAACTTAGTTGCTTGTCGCTACGATTCGATTATTTATAACGTTCTTAAAATGAAAGACTGAATGGTGGCATGTTAGTTAGAAGATTTAAAGGATTGAGTATATAATCAAAGCTTTCACATTCCTTTTTAGTTTTTTGTCAACCTACAAGCCATGTACTTAGATTTCGATAGTAACTACTAGTATGTTAAGGAGGATATGGCCCGAACTATTTGAAACCGAGTCTTTAGATTAAGTACAGTAAGAACGAATTTGAGAGCATTAAACTGAGAGCTATAATGCCTTTGACATAGTTTCAGTTAAAACAAAAATTAAGCCCTTCCTTACTTTCATTTTTTTAGTCTTTATTAAATTATAGAGGGTTTAATCTTAATGATTATGTCACCCTCTAGGGTTCACTTAATTAACTTGGTATCTACGCTTAATTCCTAATTTCACAAATTTTAACAACTTAAGTGCTTCCTCCGAGAGCGGAGTATTATTGACTATACCGATAGAAAATAGATCAATATTGTGTTTTAAACAAAAACAAAATCTTCTGCTTCGGTCCGGACACACTCCACAACAATATGGTATACGTCTTCAACTACGTCACATTCTGTACAGTTTCGTGAGCTAGTCTTACGCATCAGGAAACCTTGAGTGGAATGTGTCCCGATCGGAGCCTCAACATGGTAACGATGTCGGACCCGGCCATTTTCGAACCATCGAACCAAGGGGCTTTAGGTAGTGTTGGTTGTATGGTCTTGTACCAAATACTTTTAGTTAGCGATCTCTCGTCAAAGTACTCAGCCCAATCTTTGTTTGTTTTCTACTTTCATTGTTTTTTTATATGGTAGGTTTTCGTTTGCAGTCACTATTTTTAAAATTAACTATGTTAGAATTATAACTTATTATTAAAAGATTTCTGAAATGAAATTAAAACTACAGTGAATAAAATAAAATGTGTTAAATTAGAAAAGTAAAACAAAATGAGGCAGTCATTTCGAGATCAAAAAAGTCGTAACAGAAAAATGTTTTATACATATTCTCAAAACTGAAATAGTTGTTTTAAGTAGGTAGGTTCCAACTTATTACAGTGTAATAAAAATTACCAATGTGTAAATTTACGTGTAAATAAACAAACATAAACATTATCGGTATTTAATTGAACTTCATGGTTTTATTCATTTACCTACACTTTTGATTTATGTAAATCAACAAGTATTTGTTGTTTTTAGTTTTAATCTTCACGCCCTTTGTACACAACTACTTAATCTATTATGTTAAAGGTAATAAGGTTTTTAAAGGTATTGGGATACTTCGCTTAAATCGAGTTGAACCACATGTATTCGTTTAAGGATTATAAAATTGTAAAAATGCTAAATGCACTCCCTTTCTCCTTCCCAGCTTATTGGCCTCCCTAAATTAATCACGCTGTATAAACTTAATATGCGTGCTGAAATGTCAACTAGTTTTATAAAGTTATGTAAGAGTTTTTAGGTAATACTTATAAAACATAGTCTCTTGGGTTGGTCAACATTTAAATATTCACTCAAAATAATGTCAACATATAAGCATTCATTAAAAACTTTTATGTGTGTACCTTACCTACGTGTACAGTCAGCGTCAAATTGATATGAACGTCTAGAGTAGTAGTGATATACGCAGTTCGAATCATCATATTGTTGTAAGCCCCCAAGGTGGTCAAAATATCTTACTTCTCATTGTTTCATATTTATATGAGCAGTCAGGGTGTTCAAAATTATCTTAGCTAACAAAGCTCTCAAAGTTATCTGTGCATAAAATGTACCTTCAAAAATATTCACTCAAAAGAGTTTCTACCTTTGAGAGCTTTGTTTGCTAAGATAATTTTGAACACCCGGACTGCTCATATAAATATGAAACAATTAGTAGTAAGATATTTTGAACACCTTGGGTGCTTATAACAATATTATGACGCTGCGAACTGCGTATATCAAATTGCTTTTATGTTTTTCAGATCATTTTGACTACTCCAGACGCTCATATCAATTTGACGCTGACTGTACCGACTATAGATGAGTACCATAAATCTACGCTTGTACTTATTGTTATGTTATTTACTATTTTATTACCTACTTGGTAAAATAAAGAATTAGAATACATGTTAAATTTTGTTGTGCTGTTAAAAAAATACGTTTGCTTTTAAAATATTATTTCCTTTTCCTAAGTATATTGAAATTAATTCTAACTACACCTAACTACGGCCATCAATATTCATTTTGTTGTTACGTGGTGCACGAGTGTTACTATTAACTTTTAACGTGAATATTTGAACAAGTTTTTTACATACTGTATGTGTACTGTGTGCATAATTTGAGATCTCCCTATATAAATATTTAAAAACTGAGTGTTGCATTTTGTATATTTATGCATCTAAATAAAGTAAAATACTTATTATATGTGAGATTCAAGTTTTTTTATTTGTTTACCTGTATCCTATCCTACTAATATTATAAATGTCAAAGTTTGTATGGATGTATGGATATACCTATGGTACTCTTTCACGCAAAAACTACTGAACCGATAACGCTGAAATTTGGTATGGGTATAGTTTGGGACCTGGAATAACAGGCTATTTTCTATCCCGATAAAACGCGGGCGTAGGCGCAGGCAGCAGCTAGTTATTATATACGTTTGTGAGTGTGGATGATGTAGGTACCTAAAGATCTCAAAAACTCCAATAAATCCTTAGATAGGTAAGTACCTATCTTGCTTAAAAAAGGCTTAGGTACTTTTATTCATAAGGCGGAAAGGCATATTTATTTTTACCGTCTTCAAAAGAGGAGGAGGTTCTCAATTCGACTATGTTTTGTTTTTCTTATGTACATAAATGTATGTTACGCGATATTTCCGCCAATTATGGGCCGATTTTGAAAATTCTTTCACTATTGTATAGAAAATGATACCGAGGTGGTGCCATAAATTTTATCCCCAGGAGATTAGTATTTATCCCGCAAAACTTAAGAACTGTGTAACAGTAAGGGATTCAGCGATTAGTGGGTTTTTTAAAACTATCAAATAACGGGCGTAAACAAGAGGTAGGTTCAGGAATGTGAAGTCGCTTTATTGTTTTTTAAAACACGTCAATTTATTTATTTTGATCTTATTGGTGGCGGTGGACTGAGCTCACTTTTGAAATTGCAAAAGTAATTATAAATTTGACTATGTATATTATATAGGTAGACTTTCAATAATACTCCTCTTTAAAGTCGGTTGCAAATAGGGGGGGGGTAACGAATTTTCAGTAGGCCCCGGGCGGACAGCAGCGGCGCGGCGAAAACCCACGCTACGCAGGCCAGGCGAATTCGTAGACGATCGATATGGCACACGGCGGCGGGCGAAGGTCCACGATTGGGTTGATTTTTTGACTAATTGGCGATTGAGATTGCGGGTTCGATTCCCGCCCTGGGACAAATCTTTGTATGATCCGCAAATTAATATTCGTTTCGAGTGTTTTGGGTATTTTCCATGTACCTACCGATAATAAAAAATATCTCATTGTATGTTATCATATTGTAAAAGCCACCTTGCAAACTATATAGTTAGGTACCTACCGTAGACCGAGGATTTAACGGTACCTAGCTTCAATATATTCTTATATGGCGCCGCTTGCTTTTCGCACTCACTACATACCTATTTTAAGTAAGATCAAGGGTAGCCTACGTTCCGTCTTAGCACCTACTTCCCCGCCAGCCATCTTTGTAGAACGCGGGAACCGATATAGGTACTGTAATTATTGTATACTCATTGCAACTCATTGTGATACCTTTAACTGCGCGGAAAATATTACTAGCCGCAAATAGTTGAACGGTGTGGTTCGTCTGGCCAGTCAGAAATGTGAATATTTCCGATTTTTGTTTCTGAGATACCAGAGAATATAATAATGATACGAGCTCCTGCCCGCGGCTTCGCACGCGTATTTACGGTATAATTAGCCTATTATCATCTAGTTTCGTAGGCTATTTCGACACTCCCTACGTATCTTCGTCTAACTGCCAGATACACACTTATACGTTTGATGCATTTTTGGCATCTACACATGTCAGTCTATCATTATAAATTACAAAAAAACAAAAATGTCTACTCTAAGTACATTTTTCTTGATCGTATAACTGTCTAACTTCATTATTTTCCCGCCATATAATGCTGTATCTTCCACATACACACTTTGACGCGGGGGGAATGAGGTGCAGATGGCGGTAAATGCCCGTTACACAGTTCTTGCACGGACAGCGAGTAAAATGCGTGTGCGACTCGTAAATATTTGATTGCCGCAAAATGACAAGTGAACGTTTCCGATTCCTGAACAATTTAAAAGCAGATGCTACTAAGAAAGGAAAAGTAGATATCCTAGATCCAACTACATCTACTACAAGACCAGGTAAGTAAATCATAATTCATGATTTACCAACTTTTTGTACTTTGTGATGCCCAATCATAGTTAATAGGTTTCTTGAATCAGTTGTGTGTTATGGCCTTCATTGCTGATTAAATAGACAATTATTAGTAAGTACATTTTGAAATTTTCCAAAATGTTTTGATAACCTACGTATAAATGTGTAACTACGCACTTACATATTTATACATCGGGATTCACTATGATCATAAGGTGTATCTAGGCACTTACATATTTATACTTCTAAATGTTGTTCAATCAAAATATGGTAACTGACTTTTACATAGTTTTACATCGGAAAGTTATTGAATTAAAGTTATAGTAACCCATGCACTTACATAGTTCTGTGTTTGTGTTTTCATGTTATTTTAATAAAAAACAATTATTTTTAACCAATTGCACAAAAGGATATATATATATATATATATATATCTGTGTGTGTATATTTTTTTTGTTCGCGGATAATTTCGTTGTTTGAGAACCGATTTTGTTGATTTTTTTTGTCGGAAAGAAGATAATTCCAAGTGTGGCCGGCCCCATTAAAATGTTGAGGATCTGATAAGGATCTTCAGTAGTAATGAACAGAAATGCACTTTAAAAGTGCAAGGTGCTCTCTTCACATGAAATTTAAGTAGATTTTCATAATTTTTAAAATTTTGCTCCTTGTTGTTGTTTTTCAGGTGTATCTCCAGTGCCATTCTCAGAAAATTTTACTGAGGATGACCTAAGCCGAATAGGTGAGATAATATCTGACAGCGATGAAGAACCTTTTCTTGCACCGCGCATTTCCCTCTTACATTCAACGGTGATAGTCCTGCATCTTCTGAATTGCATGTCCCAGCTTCACATATCTCACAATATTCCTTGCAAGCTTGTGGTGGGTGCTCCAGCAATGACACAGGGAATAATGACAATGTCTTTAGCTCGTCACCACGCTTTTGTGAAAAATCTGTAAACCTGACCCAGAAAACTCAAGAAAAATATCCTGAACCCATGGAAAGTAAAAAAGTACCACTATTTACAAATATAAGTGGTACAGTTCAAGGTAATTTGCCGGAATATAGCTTCTATGACCCCACTTTGGCAGAAAACATGCCTGAATCTCCCCTACTGCTACAGTCTACCTCAAGCATTAATAAGCCATTATCACTGTGTGACTCTCCCAATTACGGCCACCTTATAGCTTAACAGATTGACCAATTAGGCTGCACAGAGTCGCCAGAACCCACTCCAGTGACATTGCCAGTTATCTCATCGGATGACCACCAACCTAGGTGGTCAACAGCATCCACTCCAGTGACATTACCAGTTGGATTACCAGATGAACAGTTATTAGGCTGCCCTGCGTCACCAGCCTCCACTCCAACGCTATTGCCAATTGGCTCTCCAGGTATGTCAGGGAATAATTCTGAGCAGCTTGAAATCAATGACAGCGAACCATATAAGAAGAAAAGGCGATGTACAAATAAAAAAGATAAGGATTGTTTGCGTTTGGTCCATAAAAACCAATGACTAGTTATTAAGCGTAAGGACAATAGAAATTCAGGAAAACCATACACTGGAAGAGACAGTAAATTAAGGAAAAAGAGAGATGCGGCCTGCTTGTTGCTTGCACAAATTAAGTAAAGTTTGAAACCATATAAATTTGGCTTAAATAATTTAAATAATGATTATTTATTAATGAATTGTGTTTGTGTTTATTTTTGATCAAGTACGTAAAAATGATACTAACCATATTTTGGATCTCAATTTACTAATTTTGTATTTGTGTAAATTTTTATCATCTTATAAATTAAATAGTGAAGATTGGATATTTATTATTATATATTTTATAACTTTATGACTCTGTGTATATTTTAGATATAGGAATTTTGCAAATTTACCTACCCTATAACGTATAGTAATGATAGGTCTACTATTATTTCGATCTCAATTTAATAAATGTTGTATTTCGTATTATTATATAAATTGTTTACATAGTTAAATGTTGACATAGTCAAGTTTGCTATTTCATAATATTAATTCTGTGTTCACATTTTGATAATAATTAGGTTAAAGTACCTACTAGTAAAGACTGATTAGTCGTGTTTGATAGTCGTTAAGAGTTTAAAGCTGAGATAGGTAGTTGGTTTTGTTTTTATTATTTTTGAAATAACAATCGTAGTATTTGTGTTTAGGTGAGCACCTACTTCCCTAATAAATGGTATTTTTTTTCTTGTTTTATTTACGATAATAGTAAAAGAACGACCAATATAAGCGAAAAAAATAATAAAATAAGTGGGAAAACCCCAATTCACGAATACAGTTTTACATTTTACTACAAAAAAATACCTACCTATCTTAAAATAGGCTTAGTTTCGTAAGCAAGTGAATATTCGGCAATTAAGGTCTGGCGACCTGTATTAGTTACTCGTCATCAGGCCTAATATGCCGAAATAGAATATGTAGAAGCATATTATTAAATTGTATATTTCCAACGTTTAAACATCTAGCACCAGTTAAACAGAATTAGTCAAATAGATCTACTAAGTATAACCGTGTAACAGGCAGTTACGATATTGTCATTCTTCTAAGCTCCCACAAAAAGTGTGTATGTGCCACATACGGCATTTTATTAGGTTATAAGCACCACGTAAAAATATGTAAGTGTAATAAAATCTAAACCAGTATACATTTAAATAATAAATAGTATCCGTCTTAAACTAGATCTATAGTGAGAGCATCTCACCAATTTTCACAGAAATATCTCTAAAAGGGCTCCAGTTATAGGTATTTGAACATTTTCAAATCTTTAAAACGCTCTCCTGTAAAATTTGTGTTTTGCAGATACACAACTATACGTAGGGAGTGTCGAAAATTTGATCTTAGTCTAGAACCCAAGCTCTGCTTAGCTTGGGGCTAGATGATGGTATGTGGATTCTCCAGTATCATTTTTTATTATCTACTATAGCCGACCCGTCCGCGGCTACGCCCGCGTGGACTAAGAAGGATATCCCACCATGCATTGTTTTGTTATATCTCAAAGGGATTAAGGCAGCGTCTTCGTTAAAAGCTCCCGTACGGGCGGTAACGGAGTAGGTAGTTTAACCTCATTGCGGGCGGCTTGATTTTTTCCGACACTTCCAACAATCATCGTTTAGGTATCATAAATCAGTTATAAGGATTAATAAAACCCACAGACATGATACTAGCTGCGTGTGATAAAACCTCTCTTCTATCTACGTAAAGACAACAAACCCAAAACAAAAATGTCAAATGTGTGGACTTTTTTGTTGTTGAACTTATAAAAAAATCTTAAATCTATGGAGCGAAATCGCTGTCTATGGATACTTCGTAAAAAGCGGCTCGACTTGAAAAAAAAAGAAAATGGCTGGCTGACCAGTAGAGACGTGTATTTTACACAAAACTGAACAAAATAAAACTAACGTAAGACAAGGCAATATGGCTAATAACGCTATCGCCTGTCCATTTATAAAATGTACAATGTAACAAAAAAAAGCGGCTTGACTTTTTCCGACTCTTCCAATAATCGTTATATTTCAACCAATTTATACAAAACCTTAACAAATTATATACCTAAAACTTCTCCATGTATTCATTGGTGAAAACCGCATGTATTCACAGTACACGCTGTAGGTTTTGAGTTTATCGCGAATAGAGACGGACGCGGCGGAGGACTTGGTTTTATTTAATATGTAGTGAAGTTAGGCCATGTTTAAATGTTAACGCCTACGCTTAATTTCATCTTGATCTGTTCAGTAGTATTATAGATATTAGGTTATTTTCACTAACTTCTTTTAACGATTTATAATTCTAGTAGGACTAACGCGATGCTAGGATTAAACAGTTGTAGGCCATGAAAACGCTGCGGTATGGTAGGCCAATGTTAAGTTCACACCTACGAGGCTACGACGACTGTTGCTTGGTGCTTCCCGGGTATACCTCAAGCACCCTTCAGTATAGTTGATTTATGAACAAACGGTCGTCTTCTGCAAAGACCGCGTCAATGGGCCCTGCGAAGACTTTGGTTGGGGTTTGACGAAATAATGTGACTAGCGTAGGAAATAACCTAGATAGAGCAGTCTCAAATATTATGAGTTTAAAGAGAAGTGAAACAACGGTTTATAATGATCACATAATTATATTATAAAATGATTTAATTACAATAAAACAGAATAAGTATCATAATGTACCTACACTACAAACAACTTACATTTACGCAGAAGCGGACAAGGACATATTTCCTCACATATTTACAATTTGTACATTGAGCGCTCGATCGTCGTAATACTTAATTAAAATCCCTCGCGCGTAACGAGAATAAATAGGGAGGAGGAGTGGATCGCGAGGGTTTCGGGAGAGGGGAGGGGTCGCGCCGCCGCCGCCGCTAGCCTATATGTAACATGGGGCGGGGCGCGCCGGCTATGTACACTACAACTGCTCGACAAACTTGGTGAGCTGGTCCTGCGGAGTCATGGGGGGGAGTTGGTCGTCGGGGGGCGGGTGTGGTTGGGGGGGCGCCGGCGACTGGCGGAGGAGCAGGAGCTCCGAGGGTGTGGGCGGGCGCGGGGACGGCGTGGCGGGCGGCGAGCGCGCGACGCCCGCCACGCCGTAGGGGTAGCGCGGCGCGCCACCGAGCCGCGCACCGGGCCCGCCGCCGCCGCCGTAAGCGCCGCGCATGCCCATCATGCCGGCTGGCGTCTGCTTGAACCAGCCACCGCCCTGCATGCCTGCCACGGTGCCCGTGCCGCCCATGCCTACGACGCCGCCCACCTGCTGATAGATAAAACTAACATTAAACATCATCATCGACGGCATTGTATCTACATCTATAAAGGATAAAGTCTAATCAACCTTAGTATCAAAAAATAACAAAAACCAAACGTGATCGACATCGTCGCTTTTTGTTTTTAACAGACTTCAAAAAAGGAGGAGGTTCTCATTTATACAGTTTTTTTTTGTTGTTGTTTAGTCCAGTAACCTTGTCGCCTGAAAGTATGGGGTAGGTAGTATGCGTAAAATCCAGTAGTTCTGATTTTTTGCAGACATGTTGGCCTAATGAATAATCCAAGTTTGTTATCTCGAGTGCCGATAGCAACTTTGTCAAAAATCTAAAAAACCACGAAAATTTGGGATTTTTTCAGATTTTAGCGATTATAACCCTGAAGGAAAACCTTCTCATGGCGTTTTTAAAGTAGAATACGACGAACGACGACGAATGAGCATTTCAACCCTGCCTTCATGCAGCTGCACGCGTTCGCAACCCCTGTTGCAGCCGTAAGAAATCATCCACAAGTCGTGTCGTGGGCCTGCGTCTCCGGCCATCATTTTGTGTTTGAGGTATTGAGGCGTGGATACCCACCCCCAGAAGAGAGGGTTCAGTGTAACTCCCAACCATGCCTGTACCATTAAGAAGATTGCACACGAGTAGTTGAATAGAAAATGAATGATAAATAAGATGTAGTATGTATTAGTGAATGCAAGCACAAATTTGTACCTGATCATATGTCCACACTCCACAAGGAGTGAAATCGAGCAGAGTCTCTTGTAGGAGATAACCTAGCCAGACTGAAGCTGTTTTTTTTTAGTTGGTACGACAGCTCATCAAGGTAGTGGGAAAAAATTATGGATTTTAAAAAGATTCATCTCTGAAACTATTGGTCGGTCTATAGAGAAAATTCTCAGTCTAATATTGTAGCAAATTTAGTCTACTTAAAAACGTCCTGAGAAGGTACAGTAAAAAAATAATCTTTTAGGGTTAAAATCGGTAAAAAAAATCCACATTTTCGTGGTTTTTTGACAAAGTTGCGTTCGGCAGTCGGTCACAAACTTGGATTATTCATTTGGCTAACATCATAAACAAGTGTGCAAAAAACCAGAACTAACGGATTTGACGCATACGCTAATGTATAAAGTTACTGGACTAGTATGTTACGCGATATTTCCGCCAATTATGGATCGATTTTGAAAATTCTTTCACTATTGAATAGAAAATGATCCCAAGGTGGTCCCATAAAATTTATATTTATCCCCGGGGGATTAGTATTTATCCCGCAAAACTTAAAAACAGTGTATAAGTAAGGCATTCGAAGTTGATTATTTAATTATCATTATTCAGGAAATTTAAGTCGGTTTATCGTTTAGTAAAACCCGCCAAATTATTCTTTGAATTGAACCTCATTTGGCCTCGATCGGGGGGTGTGGGGAAGTTCTGACTGACGACTCGGAGAGGTCATTCATCTCTGAAAAGTGGCCATCCTATTATCATTGTTCAGTCCATTGATGCTAACTGCATAGGCCTACTTATAGACCATTCACTCACGATTATTATAGGCAGGCACCTGCCTTATAACCACCATCCGAAGTTTGTACATACTGCATAAATTGATGCATGATGTGGGAACGATCCACTTCACAAATTTATGACTTTTTTAAAATTACGTGAATTGTTAATTAATTTATCGAGTAATACTGGTGTACTTCGTTTTTATTTCCATGCATATATATGCATGGAAATAAAACCGAAGAATAAAACCGAAAGATATATATATATATCACGTTGCCGCGATCGTGGTTGCGGGACACTGACCAGGGCACGGAGACACGGAAAACGAAATCGAAGTTTCTGATTATTTTTCGTGCAAACGCTAACCTTATGCAAGCGACATAAGAGTTGGTTTTGCGCGAAAACGAAAAAGAAACTTCGATTTTCCTTTTCCGAGTAGGCCCCCAGGTGTGCGATAAATACCAAATAAAAGCCTGTCATAAGTGCGGTTTTCGCTACCCAGAGGTTTCGCGCGTCATCCAGCTGGGCATATTGTGTGTACCGCATACCCACTGGGCTAATATAAGCCTTAGTTCTTTATAATATGATACTCTGTGGTTTACCTGTTGGACCTGTTGTTGTTGCGGCAACATCTGATGCATCTGCAGCCTCTGTTGCTGCTGCGGCTGCATCATGTGTTGCATCTGCTGCTGCGGCTGTTGCTGCGGCACGCCGGCGCCAAGTCCGACGTTGCCGACGCCGCAGACGTTGCCCACGCCGGGACCCACCCCGCCGACTGAGCCCACGCCTACGCCGCCGGCCGCTGCTTGTTGGTTCTGGGCGTTCTGTTTGGAAAAATACCAATCACTTTTTGTATTCTACTTAATGTCGGCTGTTGCAGAGTGAATAATGTTGAGACTTGCGACTAGCCTGAAGTTCATAATATGACAGCAAAAGCACATAGCCTTCTCTAAATCACACAAGGAATCAATATTTTTTCGGAATCTAATGCCAATGTACGCTGTAGCGGTCAGGAGATCAATTCTGGCAATATATCTACTCAATAAATATGGCAAGAACTGTCAAAATATCAAGTGATAAACAAGCGTATTCTCAAAATCTGCAATTCAATAATTATAGAGGGTTTTTCTTTGATGAGTTGCTCGTTATGTAAGATACGCAGAATTGGCCCCCTGAGCTGCCTTTACATTTTCGAAAGTATAGAAATACTAGCTTCAGCTCGCGGTTTAACACGCGCTTTTCCGTAGTAAAAAAGTTGCATATGTCTTATCCTCGGGATACCGTTTACATTCCTACCTAATTTCATTAAGATCCATTCAGCCATTTAGGCATGAAAAGATAACATACAGACAGAATTTACTTTCTTCTTAGCGCCTATGCAAACAGAGCAACATTAGTTGATGAAACTGTCAACTTTTTAATATTTTTTTGTAGAAACAGACATTAGTAAACCTGACAGTATTCCGGATCCGGTAAACGATTTTTTCCCGTAGATCCGTAAAAAACGGCCCGGTAATCGTTTACTGGATCCCTGGATGTTTTCCCATGATGGCGTATGTAAAACACCATCACGGGAAAATAAACGGTACCTGTATAATGGATGCTGTGTGAATGAGCCCTGAGTTGCGAGTTGCCGCAATACCTAGTAGCTCTGTTTGCATAGCGCCTTAGCGAGACAAAACGATATGCGACACGGCACAAGTCGCGCGTCCCGATTTGCTACTTGTGGCTAGACGCCAGAGGTATCAATCATGATTAGTTACGAGCTCGACATCCATGATGCGGATCCATAGAATATACTATATCTATTCCAATGCAAACTAAATTATAATATTATGTTCTGCAATTGCATTGAAATGTGTCGAGAATGCTGTCGATTCTTTCGATGAAGGAATTTGACCATGATCATCATTTAAAAACACTGGGCACTGTTTGATTACGACACTTTTTGTTGGATTATCAAGCAGGAGGTCTGCATCTTTGATCTTTTCGCAGATCTTGACCGCCGACGTGCCGATTCTAACTTACATACTCTGGTCGTAAATACGTCGCTATTACGTAATAACGACCCAAAAAGGGCCCACTTTATAGGAATCAATGTTGTAATAGAGTCATGTAGCAGTCGTATTAATCACTAATATGGTCACTAATATGTAGTTGTAGTATAAAGGTCGAGTGATTCACTTTTAGTCGCGTTATGATGTTTATCTACCCAAATATCATAAACCCTCTCTAATGCATTCAAAAACCATAGGCAATGACGAGCATTACCAACCAACAGAAATAAACGGAACTGTAATGAACTCATAACCTACTGAAAACCGTAGGTTATAGAGTTTAAATTTGGAACAGGTGTCAAATTCAAGTGTGCTATACTAGTATGTACATTCTAACTATAAATCGCACGACATTTTGATCTCGAGTGACACAAGAATAGTGACTTTGTTCGTTTGTCTATGATTTAAAAAAAAATACAGATATTCGAAACGCCGCCATTTCGAGCTGTCCATAAACCAATTAGTATACTTCGTAAGTAGCTGGAGCTGTCATTTGTTCGTTAGCTTTTTATTTCCAGTTACGAGTAGACAAATTTTCTGATAAGTTGAATAAGTTCTTTATTTCTGTCGAAAATGAGTGATAGTGACTCAGAATAAATAATTTGCTTCTGTACATATGTGTTCAATTTATTTTTTATTGCATTACACTGGTAACAATGCTGGTCATTTCCCTATGGTTCCTGAACCCATCATAGAGCCCTTATGATATTTGGGTAGATAAAGTAGTGTATGCAACTGTACATAATTAGGCATTACAGCACTCGTGTGATGCTATTAAGAAACTCTCCTTCGGCTCGTTTCTTAAACCCACACTTGTGTTGTAATGCCCTCGATTATGCACAGTTGCATAAACTACTATTATTATCGCTGTTTTACGGTATTTTATCGAAAATATATTGTTAATTAACCCCGGGTACTCCTAGAGCCCCCCGAAACTATCTCCTAAGACCAGAACAGCCAAGAGGCTAATGAACAGCTCTTGAGAAGCCTGCAAGGCTCTCTGAGCGACAGCACATGAATTGAGAAAAGCCTTTCTCAACGTTGAAACCGGAATAAAGAACCCTAGTTCGTTTCCTGCCTGCATTTGACAACAACAGTCGAATGTTGAAGACCACTTGATGATGAGTATTAATTACGACTTTTTGTTGTGAAGTGATCAATGTGATCATACAGAGAGAGTGAATGAAACTAAACCATTTTATTTTATCATTACGTATTCCATACATCATCGAAATTCATGTTCAGATAAATATTTGAATTGGGAAATTAATTTTATCGGGATACAATTTTTTAACGACTTTTCACTAGTGAGCTTCTTTTGTTTTCAGCCATTTTAACGAAAAAGTTCAGTTAAAATAAATCTCATGCTAAAACCATTTTAAATACATACCTTTTACATTTTAAATACATACATAAGTAATTGAACATGTGTTAATGATTTTTTCTGTGTTAAATTAGTTAGTGGTCTCGGTTACCATAAAAAATGTAATGTAATTTAATGAACATCAATGAGTTGTCTTATATTACACAGACAACCCACTTTGAATAATAATGTATAAAGGCTTCCTATTTATTAAAAGTTTATGATTGTTATAATTGTGATTAATTAATTATAAATAAAACCAAACATAGTGATTTGTCATGAGTCAGAGTATGAATAAAATAAATATTTTAACAATTTCTGTGCTTTGAGCACATCATTTGCACCGATTCCTGAGTTCAAAATTAAACTTTGTCCGGAACCAACTCCAGTTTTTTTACAGTTCACTTGTCGTGTAGAAATATTCGAGGTAATATGGTCGTTAAATAGTAGGACAAATCTATTCAAATTTACTTAAAATATATAAGAGTGCAAATTACTACTCTTACACAATCGTCACGTAAAAGTAGTTCTCGCAACTCTAACACGACTGATGTCGATGTAAAAGTCGTATAGACGTTACTAAGATTTCAGCAGTGGTTTAACAACTACTGAAAGTTGTAGAATTGTCAATGTAGAATTGTAAATAAGTATTTACTTTACTCACCTGTCTTTGTTTGATAAATGCGGCCATAAGCGGTGGATTGGACTTGAGTATGTTCAGTATTTCTTGTTGCTGGTTGTGACTGGTCGGCGATCGTAGCGTCTGCATTAGTTGCTGTAGCGCCTTCTGATGCACTTGCGGCTGAGTTTGTTGCTGTGGCGGGACTGGAGCTCTTTGTTGCTGAAAGATTATATGGGTTTAGGAAGAGTTTTGGCACAAACCTGGCAAAATCTAAATTCATTAAAAAGCTGACATATTGATATTTCAAGAAATCTCTACAATTATATGAGCTACGGCAGAAAATATGCATGTAGGTTTTTTCAGGACGTAAGCACCCAATACGAACGGTTTTTTGAAAATTCAATTTCCAAGGTGGTCAAAATTAGGGTCAAAGGATTATTGATAACTCATCAATCTCCTGCGTCACAGGCGGACCTTCGCCTGATGCGCTCAAGGACGTCAAAAAACCGAACACGGATATTTCGCGACGACGACATAACAAAACGCCAGCGCGCGTTGTCAGCAATGGTAGACAACCCGGACAAGGTCACTTAGTGCGCTTACTGTGTGGATATGAATTCAGTGCTCTGCATCCTTTGTTTGTAAAAAAGCTTACTACAAAATATCAGATTATCTAGAGCAGGGCTGTCCAGTCCAGGTACGACCGCGCGCCAATACAAATCACTGTATTTAGTGGAGGGCCGCATCAACAAGTAATCATCATCGCCAGACCCACTGCTGAGACTTTCGCCATGACGCCTACACCAGCCTTCGCTAACCTTCGTTCGCCCGTGTCTTTATCCACCTATAAGGTGAATGAATGATCATTGGTTGCCCGCGAAATTAAAAATAATTCGGTTTTTTGTAATTTGTGCTTTCAACAAGTTAGGAGAAAGGTAGTTTTGCGCAAATTGTAAGTGTTAATGATGACTTGTAGAATACAAAAAACCCGTTTATTTTTTAATTACGCGCGCGACCGTTGACCTTTGCCCGAGGTCTATCGACTCCTCTCGCTCGCCCGCGCACGCGAGCTTTGGCTCGAGTGCGGGTGCAAGCGAGATGAAGCGAGGCGTACGTGGCCTGATTTTGTCTAACGTGATTCTAGGAGTTGAGTTGTAGAAAACTGTAAGAAACGAAGAACGTTTTGTTTTCAATGATTAACGTAAATAAATGTGTAGTGTAATAAACGATTTTAATTTGAATACCATAGGAATAAAAAAAAAATCTTAAAAATATAAAAGTAAAAATTAAAATTTTGATAAGTCAAATGTAAAATTTCGTAATAGTAGTGGATTAGAAACATGTCGCGCGCCGCATGCGGCCCACGGGCCGCGCTTTGGACAGCCCTGATCTAGAGGATAAAAAGCTTGAACGAGTTTTTCTCCAACTCCAAAACTTTCTTGTTCGCTTCTTTACTTTACCTTAAAGAGATTGAAGTGAACAAAAATTCAAAGTAATCACTTTATTTCCCAGTTTTACTTATGTAATTTTAATTTTGTGACGTGTCCAAGAGTCGTTTAAGGTCTAAAGGAATTTATTTCCTTTAGATCTTATCACACTGAGTTTTTGAATACCTACACCTGGCACAGAATGCACATTCCTCTGAGCATCATCATCATTATTATTTTTGTCTATGATTGATAACGTTTTTTGACAACTTGTATCGCTGCACCTGCCCTACGTCGTTGACCACATTGACCATCTGACCTCTTGTATACCGTAGTGTACTACGTCTTTCATAGTTACCTGTAATTGCGGATGAGGGTGCTGCGGATGCGGCGGCTGCTGATGGTGTAACGGTAGCCTCTGGTGATGTGGATGGTGCAGCGGCGGCACGGGGGTCCGGTACCGCGCTGTCCACTCGGGCCGCACCGCGCCCGCTTGCCCCACGACGTTGACCGCATTGACGCCGCCGACGCCCACGCCGACCCCGCCCGGAGGACCCATTGCTCCTTGCTTGCCGTATGAAGGTGCTTGTTGCCGCGCTGCTTCTTCTTGCACCTGAACACGAGTAGATGTTAGTTCGCTTTTCATATGGAAGTCGCAAGCCTCAACTAGGCAAGTACTAAGAACTTTAATACTACTCAAATCTTACTTGAATAAGTAAATTCTATCCGAAAATACCAGTGAGTGATAGATCCTCTACCTACATTAAAATTAATCAAAGCAGAGAAATTGTATGGATTGCATTTGTGTGTTAAGAATCCTATCTCACAAAACCCGAAAGACAATATTTTTACTTCTTTATTCTAGTTTAAAAATACTGGAGAGAAGACATTTCAGCCGAAAGAAATCTACAGCTAGATATATACCTCCCCCAAACATCTTTACAATGAAAATTATATAATGTATATCAATAAAGAATTGACTATGTTATTATACTAACCTGCTGCAATGCTTTCTGGACGTTGTGCGGTAATTGCGACTGCGGCTTCGAAGGAGGCGGCGAGGAGAGTGCGGGCGGCGGCGGCGGCG
Organism: Eupithecia insigniata; assembly: GCA_947859395.1. Lineage (NCBI taxonomy): Eukaryota > Metazoa > Arthropoda > Insecta > Lepidoptera > Geometridae > Eupithecia > Eupithecia insigniata. The sequence continues at coordinate 4,663,157 of OX401998.1, forward strand.
ACGACGAGCTGGGCATAGCGCGAGTGTTCATAGCGGCCATCCGCCGCCGCACCAGCTTCGCCTGCTGCACCCTCTGTTGCACCTGCTGCTGCTTCAGCTTCTGCTTTATACTGCTGCAGAAAGGCACAGAACACTTCGTCTCCTGACAGTGCTTCGCGTGGTAACAACACAGTGCGATGAGTTGCTTGCATATCGGACAGTCGCCTTTCGTCTTTCGCTTGCAGATTTTCGTGTGTGTGACCACGCGTTTCATCTTCTGGCACGACGGTAGGCGGCAGTTCGCGTCTCGGCATTGGCACGCATGGACCAAGGATTGTATGCAACGTTGGATGGATAGTTTCCGGGCTTCTTGTGGATTCGCTTGCTTCATGTCGCCCGGGGAGGTACCCACGTCGATGTCTAGCCCCAGCTTGTCCATCTTGTGTGGATGGCCTTCCTTGTCGTAGCAAGGTACGCAGAGATCGAAGTCGTCGCAAACTGTGCAATGATACCTCGTCTCGACGTGCGATTTGCAGGTGTTACACGTGTATACGAATTTGTCTGTACCCTGGTTGTGTAGTTCGTATAACATACAAAGTGTTGAGAATCGTGCCCTTCTCATGGATGAGAACTCGTAGTGCCGGTCGCGCGCCATCGTTAGGAACGCGTCACGGCCGTCCATTAAGTCGCAGTTTAATAGTGGATCTGGGTCTTGAATTGGCTGTAGGAAGAAACGAAAACTTTTTAGATCTTGCCCGGTGTTTGAAATTAGTTAAATGACTTATCAGCATGCATTGTTACCCTACCGAGAAATTAGGTATACTTACTGCTAAACTGGCGGCGGACTGTGCGGAATGTAGCCTTATAACGAAGAACACTTCTTTATGTTTTTCCATGGTTGCAAATATCTTTGCACTGAGATCACTCCCCTGCTGCTGGTCGCTTTGTTTCTTGCTGTTTTTTCTTTGCGCAGCCTTGGATTTGTTCGATTTTTTCGCCTTCTTTTGGCCTTTCTTTTTGCCGTCTGGCCCCAGTTCATTTTCTTCGGAAGACTGGAATATCTAAAACCAATGATAATAAAATCAGTGTCATGTCACCACAAATAAAAAAACGTAACGTCATTTTGAGAGCAAACTTTAAGACTGATAAAACTGTTTTGGTAGGTACTTATTTATTTTCGTAAGTATAAATACTGACCACTGCCTCTGCGGCTTCAGCTTGCTTTCTCTTCTCCTCTTCCTCTTGGTCCAACTCCTTGATAGATTCTTCTAGAACGTTGGGCCAGAAGTCTCCCTCAAAGTAGGGTAACTCCGCCGCAGACGAGATACTGTCCTCCATCGCTTGTTTGAGTATATCTTTATAATCTAATATAATTCTTTCTATAATTCCTTTGTCTAACATTTTCTTATACCACTCTTGCAACCTTTTTGGTTTGGGGATCTTCTGTTCTGGAGGATGGCAGTGGAAGATATAATCATCTCCCTCGGACGGAGGACACGCCCAAATGTGGGCCATTGTATAACCCAACTGTTTCGCGTAGTCCAAGTAGCCTAAAATAATCTCGTGGTATGCAGCCGTTCTGTACTGTCGCGGTTGGAAGAAATGCACTGAATCTAGATATGCTATGTACACTCGCCTCGTGTTTGGTGACGGACTTTCACTACCATATTCCTGTAAACACAATACATTATTAGTCTTTTGAAAAACAAGTTTTGAATGGTATTTTGATAAAAGAATAATAATTTACCTGAACGTGCATGCCAAAGAAACAGACGTCAACACCGTCGACTTCTTCAAATGCAAATAATGCTTTCGCCCGATACGGGAATTCAGCACACAATTCACCGGATTCTACAAATCTGGATCTCATTCCCGGTTTCACCTCTACGATCTGAAATAAAAAACAAACGTGTGAGTGTACATTTAGATCATTGCAGTGCTTAAGCGTTTGATTTATACGGTTTTTACCTTATCAGAAGACGCAACAACCCTAACATGCACCTCTCCGGCGCCAGCTTCTTTCTTCTTCAGGAAATTATTAACTCGAGTCTCAATATAAACTCCAAGTTTTGAAGTAGGTAACCTTTTTGCGCTGTACTTGTTATCTTTTCGTTTGACCGCTTTCTTCTTCAAACAATTATCACAGCAGAAGCCTTGAGGCCATATTGAGTCAAGGTGAAGTACACAAATTTGATGTTGCTTTCTACCACAGTCCATGCAAAGCACAAAGGGTTCTTGTTCTAAATGGTCGTTTTTCATCTCTTTGAATTGATCCTTTTTGATAGCACTGAAAAAAAATATTAATTTACTACACAATTCAGTAAAACACAACTAAAATGAAGGAAAGGTTAAGCTTTTTTTTTAGATAGTGGAAGGTTCTGTAATACTTTATCGTACACATAACATAGCATGAATTTATAAATTGTAGTATGTACATAGTCAAGCTCAAAAAAGAGAAAGCTTTAGACAGAATCCTGTTCTAAGAAAATAAGTAGTAAATTGACATGTAATGTAACTCACGTTTGCGGCTGCTGAGGATCGTCGCCGAGCGTGACAGTGTCTCCTTGGATGTCGTTGAAGCATTTCTGGCAGAAGGTGTATCTATCGGACACAACCCCATACGCTTTTAGACTTTAATCACAATTTTCATCCGTAGAGTAGTGATGAAGCGTGAACAGGATCGTTTGGTGTGCAGGCAAGGACGTGCGTGGAGAGGGCGAAAACAAATTAGTAAGCAATGAGAACATAAAAAGGTTATTGTTATATGGGGACACAAGATAGATATCGCAGTCAAGATGGAATATCGTGGCTTGCGATCAATAGACCAATACATTTTCAATTAATTTAGAAACGGTAACCGATCAAATTTCGAAGATATAATTTCGTTTACTGAAGTTGTGACCTTCAGTATACAGGCTACCATGTACACCTAAAACATTTGAAGAATGCAAAGAACCGCCGTCATATTTAGCTTTGCTTTAGAAATAAACAAAATGCTATGTTTTCGCTTAAAATGTTTTACGTATACTAGTAGCGCAAAATCCAATAATTCCGTATACAATATCTGAAAACTCAAATGCATTCACTCAAATTAATGCCAATTATAAGACAATTTAGAATTTTTCACATATCTTTTTGTGACCTTTCCATATAAATATTGGTGAATGTAGATTTGGCAATAATGAAAATGGTATTAGTGGTACTATCAAAAAGATGATACAAATTGGTATCATCTTCATATCTCGCAACTCAGATTTAACCCTGTCTCAATTAGCAATTTTTCACAGATTTTCATTGACTGTGAAGACTTGAGACATTAGGCATGTCTTAATCTGAGCGGGGCGCCGGCGTTTAAAAATTTTGGGTTTAGATTTTGACCTAGGTGTGACAGTAACTTTTAAAGCTCAAAAATAGATCTCCAACAAATGATGTATCTTTATTAAGATTGGGAGGAAGTTCATACATTTCATGGCATCATCCACTTGAGATATTGAAAAATTGCACTCAAAAAGAACACCAGTTAATTACTATCATCCAGTTATGAAAGTTTATTTTAGGGGCTAGTTTAACACAAGCCTTGAGGAATTTGTTTTATAGATTCAACTTGAATGAGTAAAGCAGACAGGGTCAAGTAACTGAACAAGACAGTTGAAATTTAGTAAACAATGACAACATGGTTCTATAGAAATATTCCAATAAATACAGAGTAGGTAAAAAGTGGAACTGTGTAACAGTTTCAAAATTAGAATTTTCCAACTATCTTGTCAGGATTTAACTGTTAGCTCTGTGAAATGGTGACGAAAGAGAGTGATAGATATTATAGGCATTTTCTAAATCCTTACAAATTAGTATGCAAGGCCATGATACTGAGCTTTACAATTTTTTACATAACAATGCATTTTTGGTCAAAATTCATTTCTATTGCTTTACAAAATAGATTTTTTTGACTTTCATAGCACAAAGTGTCTTGGCCTGAATTGAATTATTCTATTCGACAATTTTAACTAGAACTCACCTGTTCTGATAGCTGAAATATTTAGCATCCCGTGGAATAGTGCACAGCTGCTTGCCATAACAGCACAGAACTTGAGGGTTGAAGGTGTATTTCCTGCCACAGCAGTAGCCTAGACCCTGCATTACGGGGTCAATCTCTTGTTCAAATACTTCAGAGAGCTAAAACAAAAAAAATGTACTTATGACTGGCCTTTTATGTACCTAACATAAGATGTAACACAGGTATGTTATATTTAGCTTGGTGGATCCCACAGCTCTTTAGAGGCTTATATTTTTATCAATATATTCCGGTACAGAGTTTGTAATTATCTAAAAACTAACTATGCGTACTTACTTTAGTACAATATCTGTACACTCGAGAGTTCTTTCTGTTGTAAAGCCATGCGTTATCAAACATCAGCCAAACATCATCGACATACTCCCATGGGTCTTTATAACTTCCTCTATCCAGTTTCATTTTAATTGTTGCTAAGTCTATTGGTTTTGTGACTATATCAAAGTAGTCAGGGATGCCAAGGACGGTTGCGTCGACAGGTTGTCTGAAAGGCACCGACTCGGGATCCTGTCTTACTAATTTTTCTAGAGTAGGCATGAGCGCCTGCCGCAAATCTTCAGGTTTGAAGACGAAGATGCGTTTTGTCTTGTCTGTTTCTGGGACGCTGGTTTCACCAGGTTCCTCTTTAATTTCTTTTTTAATTTCTTGTTGAATTTCTGTTTTGACCTCCCGTTTGAAATCCGTGGTATCCCTCTCCATGGGCGTGTGAGTTTCGTCTCGCATACCCTTGCCGCCCATATCTTCATCTTCTGGCTCCTGTTTGACTTGAACCTCATCAGGATCCGGTTTTATTCGGGATTCATCCATTGGTGAGCTGAGTAAAGAAACAAAGTAACATATAGATAAACATTACACATTATTATGTAGGTATAGAAGTTCGATGTCGTAGTTTCGACTTTTTCGATTGCTAAAAAAATGGCGCCACGAGTAAAAACTGCCACGGCTATCTTGAAGGTTTGAATGGTTGCTTCGATGATAGATAGGCACGTCTTTTACTTGGAATGGCCACATTGAGACTACCACCAACGTAAAATTTGGCGCCACGAGTAAAAACTACCACGGCCACACTGCAGACTTGAATGGTTGCTTCGATGGTAGATAAGCACGTGTCTTCGTTACTTTGAATGGCCACATCGAGACAACCAGTAATCTAAAATTCCACATCAAAAAGATATCGCCTCGTTGTTTCCAGGCGACTAGCATAGCAAGACATTTTCCCAAACATTTTCATACATTTGTTTTCTCATCTACTATTTAAGCTACCATAGTCCGTAGGGTCACGGGTGGCCTGAGAAAAATAAAAAATTGTGCTTACTTTTCGTGTTCCGTCGAGGCGCTCGGCATGGGCGGTATGGGAAGCGCAGGCGCAGGGGGCGGCGGTGGAGGCGCGGGGGCCGCGGGGGGAAGGACACGAGGCTGCGCGGGCGCCGGGGACGCGTGCGGCAGCGGCGTGGCCGGCGTCGACGGCGCTTGCTGTGCGGGAGACGGGACCGTGTCTCTGTACTGGTTCACGTATGGACTCGCGACTGGGCCCATGCGCTGTTTGGTTGAGAAACATAATTATTGTTATAGGTTTTTTTTTTAAAGCTGGCGATATTGTCTTTTGTTTCTTCATGCGATCATTCACCTGACGTCACAAATCTGTCGATACTGGAGGCCTACTCTAGTTCTTTTCTTCCGCAGTTGCAAAGTACGGCCGCAAACCTCAATAGTGTAGCGTTAGTGTAAGTACTCTCGCTTAGTTACGAAAGGGCCGTTTACGGACATATTTTTTGACTCTGACATTCTACTACAATTTTACATAAAACCATGGTAGGAACCAAAATTTCAGTGTCAAGTAGAACAATAATATACCATCATCATTCCAAAGTGATATAGCAGCTCAACTTCGTACTACATTTCCATTTCGTTCCGTATCTATCGATACTCTAATCGAACGAAACAAAAGAAACACTATGCAATTTGTTTCTATTAGTTGTGATTTTCTTTACAAGATATAATGGCAATAATTGTAATGATCATCCATGATTAAACCTCATCCTCATAGACATCATAAAGAGTTGTACAGGCTTAGCATGGTCACGTTTAGAAAGCGATTTATCTACATAACACGTTTTCACTTCTTTAGAACCATTCTGGTGACATTCGGTTTTTCAAAGCGAAATGTTTGATATTATAGTGAGGCAAGATCCGAGCGTCAAGCGCGTGTGTGACTCGCGCGCCCAGGATTTCAAACTGTGGTCAATTAAATAAAAACTATAGGTACCAGATAGAAACTTCAATGTCTCATGAAAAATTTATGAAATTTGACGCACCTTTTCAGAATGAGACGGTGAAGGTTGCGGTCCATTACTGTGTGGGTAGTTAGCCGGAGACATCATAGTCTGCCCGAATGGCGACATTCCCGGCTGTCCAACCGAACCGACGCCGACGGAACCGTTCGGAGTCTGCTGCGACATCTGTGCATCCACGAGTCCGCTTAAGTACTGCGGCGCGACGCACATAAAAGGAAAGAAATAATAAAAATAAAATCACATACACATAACTAAAAGTGATGAGAATAAAGTTAAAGTAAACAGTTGGTCAAAAATAATTCATAAATAAATAAAGTTAAACACCAAAATGAAAAATAAAGAATACATTTTATGCATGGTTTTCTGCAAAACATGTATGATTGTACAAAATCGTATTCCAGCTGTAAGACACGAAACACAAAAGTTTATCCCCCCATATCACAACATCGATAAACAATTAAGTTTGCGAAATTGTGTTTTTAAGATGGTAATCATCATCATCTGAGCCTGGATTCGCTTCTGCCAGTCTCTTTTGTCATGTGCTTCTGCAAGTGGCCCTGCTACTATGACAATATCGTCAATCAGTCTTGCAAGCGGCCGACCCCTATTTCTTCTACCCAATGTTTTCCAACACTATTTTACTCCAGGTTAATAGATTACGAATAACAGAAAACAGCACTTGTTTCACATACCTGGTTTGGGCTAGGCCCGGGCGGGCCGACTAGATTCCCCTGGAAAGGTAATCGCTGTGTGGGCCCTTGAGGCATGTTCCCCATAGCACCGGGCGAGGGTATCCGCATAGCGGGGAGTTGTGGGCGTGGCGGTAAGGGCGCGCGGACTGCACCCGGCATGCCCGCCGCCGCAGCCGCCTGTTGCGCTTGTAGTTGTTGCTCCTGTTTAAATTAAATATGCTTTTTGTTAAGATAACTCGGTCTATTTTGTTAGTGGGCTTATATATGAATTAAATAAATATCTAGTTGAGTTGGTTCGTACTGACTATTGAGTGGTGCTTACCTATTTACTATTTCATAATTAATTAAGTACTATGTTAGTAATAATGTATAATATTGATATAATATTATCACATTATTCAATGAAACAATATGTAGTTATAATTAAATTTTAGGTCCAGAGGTTAGTTTAAATGTTGTATAACCTAGATAAAATTTTTCTCATGTATGTCATTATAAGTGAACCATGTGTTTTTATGAGAATAAAGTTCTTTAAACCTATACCTCACGGGGCAATCTATTTCATTTAAGATGACGTGGTGCTTTCGCCTTTTCTGATGAGCAGTGGAAAAATATGTGTATTCTTAAAAGTAAATGATGGGTGGTTTCTCATATAAAATCAATGGATTTAATAGTACTTACCTTGCGTTTCTGCCGCTTCTCCTCTAACTCCTTCTGTATCTTGTAAATCTTCTCAGCAAGCAGATGGTAGTATTCGGACCGCGTACTCGCCATCTCATACATATCGCCTTCGACTTTCCGCGCGTACGCAACCAAGTTATGCATTCGCTTGTCAAGCATTGCGGTAGGATCGGGCGTAGGGAATATGGCTTGTACCAGCTTGTGGACCAGGTGGTTCCTGAGATCAGCCGTGATGGAATGGTGCCACTCCTTGGTGCCGGACGACGGATTGGCGGTCACAGGCCCGCCGGGAAGTTGGAGCGTGCCCGCACTCATCTGCAACGAACGGATCTTGAATGGAAAGTCGTACAGTGCTTTAGGAGGATGAATATTATAGAATGGGCCCATTTCACAGAAGACTTCGTGTGAGACAATCTTTCGTGCAAAGGGCCCATACAGTATCATCGGTGCTCACCAGTGCATTCTGCGATTGTTGCTGCGCTGTCTGTTCCGAGGACTGCATTCGCAGCATATCAGACTGCTGCGGGAAAAGCTGCTGCATCTGCTGCTGCTGCTGTGGCACGACGTCCGTGAGCCCCGGCGGGCGCGGCACCGGCGGCCGGACGCGAGGGAAGGCACCCATGTTGGGCACGGCGATGCCGAGCGCTTCGTATGCGCGTTTCATATCAGCTCCCTGCGTGGAGGGGGTGGGCGCCACGTTCTGCGTGATGTTGAGCGTCGGGACACCACCCATGCTTCCCCCGGGTATGCCGCCACCGGGCCCGACGCCGCCGACGCTGGTGACACTGGTTACGCTGCCGGTCGCATTGGACACGTTGCCTACGGGTCCACCCGGACCCCCTTGTACGCCCGTAGGGACCCCGCCGGGCCCGCCCGTCACTCCCGGCGTCGCTGTATGCGTCCCGCTGGAAGCTACCGCCGCGGCCGCCGCTGTTGATACCATACACTTGATTTTAGCAAGCAAACACAAATACGTACTTCTGATTTTAGAGTTAGATGATAACTTACCGTTCATTGTTCTGGTCCTGTCTGCCTGCTTCAGCGGCAAACAGACTGGACAGTCGTTTTTATTGCAATGTTTCCAGTGATTGATAATTTGTCTCGAGGATGAGCAGTGCGGGACGGCACAGTTCTTGCCAGCCTAAAAACGGTTTTATTATCAGTTTAGCACAAATTTGTTATGGGAATGTGATTATTTTGTCATTAGGTATATATTAAGATTATTATATATTTATTTCGAACTTACCTGACACGACATCATATGGTTCAAAACTCCTTTCATAGTCTTGCAGTGCGGCAGCGAGCACTGCCACACCTCTCCGTTGGCCTGCGACTCGCGGCGCTGGCACTTGTGCGCATGCAGTAATAAGACAAGCTGTTGTTGGATCAGTTTCCGTTTCTCCGGATCAGCGATGGAGCCGGTGGCGGGCGGTTGTTGAGGCTGCGTCGGGCCCGCTTGCGTGGCGGCCTGGGGCTGGGACTGCCCGCCGGCGGGCGCGCCCGGGGTCTGCGGGGAGGGGGCTGGCGGCACGGCCTGCGCGGCGCCCCCACCCGACTCCCCGCCGGGTGGACCGAATCGCACGGTGGCGGGCCGCTGTGCCGGCGGAACGCCCGCCGGCGACTGCCCGTACGCAGGGTGGTACGGCGCGAGCGGATGCCCGCCGCTGCCCGGGGTCTGCATCCGAGGGTGATGCTGCAGCGCGCTACGCATGTTCGGTGCCTGCATGCCCACTGCCCCCACACCGACCCTACCTCCGAGAGGCCCGTTTTGCATAGCCTGAAAATTGCGTTTTTGAGTGTGTCTATTCGTTCTGGTGCATATAGAGACCAAAAATGTAGGTGTAGGTAGGTACTAACCTGTGCATGCGGATGATGCTGAGGATGATGATTGTTGCCCATTAGCGTGGGCAACTGCTTGTTAACATTGTTGATTATCTGGCCTCCCAGCATACCAGCTCCTCCCATGTTGCTGTTCGTCACTATCATGTTTCCGCCGACGTTAGCTACATTCATACCGCCTTGTATGGAGCTCATCGGCATCGTCGAATGTAATTGATTTGGATGACTTGTATTTGGCATTAGTTGAGGGTGCATACCACCCATGTGGTCCTTGGATACAGACACATTAGGAGGTGACTGCAAATTGGGACTCTTACTCCCTAGACTACTCAATCCCATAGGATTGTTGTGGCCTACTAAGCCACCCTTGCCCTGTGAAAAGACCAGCACACGAAAAAACCAATTAGAGCATCCAAGATGGATTTCAATTACCATTATATTACAAGATTATAAATCATTAGAAAAGCTAAGCTTGAAACAACAAATGAGGCATTAATATCATCAATCTATATTAGTCCACTACTGGACATAGGTCTTTCCTTATGAGTGCCATAGTACTCTGTCTTTAGCTTGCTGCATCCAGCATCTGCTTGCAAGCATAAGTTATCTATATTCCTCATCTCACATAGAATTGAAGACTAAGGGTGCGTACACATAGAACGTTTGTTTTTACAGGATACGTTTTAGCGGATCCGTCGCTACTAGAGGTAATATTCACACAGCATTTAGATAACCGATTTTAACTGATCCGACGCTACTGGAGGTAATATCCACACATCATTTTTTGCACACAGTTTGGATCCTCTCGAACTACTCCAAAACGGATCAGTATTTCCTTAGTGCGTTTTTACTGGATACTGTCATGTGTGTGGAACTAACTCATACAACTACATACGCCAATAACGTATACGTTTAAACAGACTGCTCATATTTTGTCGAATCGGTATTTTTTACTGGATCTGGAATACTGTATTGTGTGAGAACTTGTCCATACAACTATATACGCCATCAAATAACGGACCTGTAAAATGGATTGCTATGTGTACGTACCCTAAACTATTCAAAGAAAAAAGTAAGACAATTGTCAAAATGAGATTCCTAGATAAACTGGGAAATTCGTTGCGTTTTCCAGTTAACAGAGTCATTTTATCATAGGCATAAATAAAATAAAATGTATTGCATATAAAACAGTCCTCTGGTGTGTCACCAAAGTAGTACAGTACAAAAAATACAAAGTAATTTATTTTTCATTAGGATAACAAACAGTCACTTTAGATTATATAATTTAAGAAAATAACTAATGTAATTATCATTGTTTTTGAGACCTGTTTATTTTTATAAATATTGTTGTGAATTCGTAAAAAGTAAATTTTATTAATATAATAATAATGCTGTAGGAAAATACACACATGGTCTAGCCCCAAGCTAAGCAGAGCTTGTGGTATTGATGAGATAACAGATATACATTATTACAACTACATAGATAGTATTTTCTTTTCTTTTATACATAGAAAACGTCCAGAACACACTGAGCAAATAAAAAAAATGTTAAAAATATTTATTACAACAAAATACTTAGATATTTTAACATTGGGTGCACATTCAAAACTATTCTTAAAACAAGTTATGTAATTCACAAAAATAAGAGAAAAGCAACTCAGAATCAGAATCAATAACTTTATTTCTTTAGGCTTACAAAATAAGCACGTATACAAGTCAAATTTTATACTATAAACATAGTTATTTTTATCAAATAAGAAATAAGGTGTTTTAGATATTCTCAAGTATGTAATTTGCAGACAGCTATTATTCACTAGTACTTTTCTGTCGATTTCTTCACTAGGCTAAGCCTGTATCGAAGAAATTATGAGATAATTAAAAACATTTGATTAGTAAAAATAACGGAAAATTTACTGTGAAGGTGACAAAATTAACAAATGAGATCAGGTAAACTATATAAAAATTTAAAAGAGTTTCCTACACAATGTATAGAACTATATGAAATGTAAGGTAAATAGTCTAATTATTTAGCGATATGTAGAATCTCTTCAGTTAAATGATAGATTAATGTGGTAAGCCAATCTTTTATTATATGTTTAGCCTCAGTTACACTTTTGTTTTTAATTTGACAGTTTTTAGCTATGATATTGTAGAGATGAATTTTTATAAAGTTTCCTACAAATGCAAATTTCGCGTTTGTCCTTATTCGCGCAGAGAGAGATCCAATGTGAGCTTGAAATGTTAGTTTTTGGTCAATAAGAACACCAAGATATTTTATAGCTTCTGAACGGATAAGAGTCTCACAATTACAGGGCCCTGACGGACCTAAGGATGTACTAGAGTGAATTTGAATACACGCTTTAGTGTCTGGAGCTGAGGCCGCTGTTTTGTGGAAGCTCAAATACGTAGTTTTTTTAGTGTTGAGAGTTAGAAGGTTTTGCTGAAGCCATTCACTGATTAGCGTCATAATATCCATTTCAGCATGCAGATACGCCTCAGACCATGACGTACCGTGAAAGATTATTGCAGTATCATCAGCGTAGCAAAAGATATCTGCATTTGAGATCGGAACTTAGGGGAGAAAAAAGGTGAGTGCTAGGATGTTGCCTTGAGGAACTCCAAATTGAATAGGTTGTGGATCACTAGTAACCTGGCCGATACTAACACACTGTCTCCAGTTTGTAAGATAGCTTGTAAATCAATTTAGTACAGTTCCCCGAATTGCAAAACCTTCAAGCTTTCGGAGAAGTATATGAACGGAGACAGTATCGAAGGCCTTAGCAAGGTCCAGGAAGACACCCACGCAACACCTATTATTGTCCAATTGCGACGAGACCGCTGAGATCAGGGAGGTGATAGCGTTATCAGTGCTTTTACTCTTTCGAAAACCGTATTGTTTGGGGGAGATCAGATTTTTTGACTCCAAGAAATTTACAAGATGCTTATTTACCAACTTTTACAGCAGATTAGAAAAGGTGCCCAAAAGTGATATTGGTCTATAATTGTCTAAGGAACATTTTGTTCCACCTTTATGGATTGGAATGACCAGTGCAGTTTTCCTGTCATATGGGAATACACAACTAGACATACTTAGGTTAAATTATGCGTGAGCGGTATCAAGATTACATCCTTTATATGTTTAATAAGTGCATTGCCAAGGCCATAGATTCCTGGTGCTTTATCATTCTCTAGCTTAGTGATCATGCTTTTATTTAACTCCCTCAAAGTCTGTAGGGGTTATGAAAATTGAGTCAGCTGTAGAGTTCTAATTCTAATTCTTAGAGGGGGAACTGGGATCTGCACTGACATCTCGCATAGGAGTGTATTGTGCATTGTCCCCCTGCCTAACTAGGCCCTAACCAGCCCAGCTCCTTGAAGTATCGGAGCAGGAATTTTGGTGATTGACAGCTTCTTTTCAGCTTTTCTATATCAGTTAACGGATTTGATGTCTCTATGAGACTCTTCAATCCCGTTTTCTGTCTGGCCTCCTCCGTGGCGGTACAGTGTACTACAACGTGTTCCACAGTTTCTTCTTACTGGAAACCGCCGCGACACAGGATGCTGTCTGTGGCTCCAGTCTTGAAAAGATGATGGTTCAGTTCACAGTGACCTGTGATGATGCCCACCATTGTTCTTAGGTCCTCGCGGCTCATCTTGAGCATCGTGTTTGTTGTTTTCCTATCTTTAGAAGGGAATATCGATTTAGTGTGTTTGCAGTCTGTGCGACGCTCCCTTACTTTTTGATGTTCTTTTTCTGAGTTTAGTTTTAGTCTATTTTTTACTTCTGCTGTGGGCGGGTTTGAGAGATTGATCCATCGCGTGGGGGGCTTACACACACCGTGGTTTCCGGTACGTGGTCACCACTCTAGAGCCTTGCGGCCGTGGGTCCTACGAGCTATGTGCCCTGTCCACTGCCACTTGAGTTTCACAACTCTGAGAGCTATGTCGGTTACCTTGGTTCTTCTGCGGATCTCCTCATTTCTGATTCGATCTCGCAGAGAGACTCCGAGCATAGCCTTCTCCATTGCTCTCTGTGCGACCTTGAGCTTTCTGACGAGGCCCATAGTAAAGAACCACGTTTCAGTGCCATAAGTCATCACTGGCTATACACACTGGTCGAAGACTTTAGTCTTGAGACACTGCGGTAAGTGGGATGAAAAGACACCACGTAGCTTCCCGAACGCTGCCCATCCGAGCTGGATTCGGCGGTTGACCTCCTTCTCGAAGTTGGACTTTCCTAGTTGGATCGTTTGTCCTAGGTAGACATAATGGTCGACAACTTCGAGGGCGTTGCCTCCGAATAATACGGGACTTGATACTACATGGACATTTGACATGATTTTCGTCTTGTCCATGTTCATTCTAAGACCAACTCTTTCGGAGACTCTACCGAGGTCACCGAGCATTGTACTAAGGCCCTCCATGGTCGCAGCCATGACTACGATGTCGTCTGCAAACCAAGGTGAGTGATGTACCCGCCGTTTATGTTGATGCCTAGCACTTTCCAATCCAGAACCTTGAACACATCCTCCAGCGTAACGGTGAACAGTTTCGGAGAGATGACGTCTCCCTGTCTCACTCCTCGCTGTAGTGGAATAGGTTTTGAGTTCTGGTCCTGTAATCGGACTGACATAGTGGCGTTTTCGTACAAGCACTTCAGCACCTCGATGTGTCGATAGTCAACTTGGCACCTCTGGAGGGACTGTAATACAGCCCAAGTCTCGACCGAATCGAAGGCTTTCTTCATCATCTTTTAGTCCACAAACGCTATTCAGAGGGGCATGTTATACTCTTCGGTCTTCTCTATAACCTGCCTTAGCGAATGTATGTGGTCTATGGTACTAAAGCCTTTCCGAAAACCGGCTTGTTCGGGGAGCTGGAAGTCATCAAACCTGCGCGCAAGACGGTTAGTGATGACCCTGGAGAACAGCTTATAAACATGGCTCAGGAGCAAAATGGGCCTATAGTTCTTCAGTAGGGTGTTATCACCCTTCTTGAAGTACCACTACGCTTCTTTCCATAACATTTTCATAATAGTAGATTAGAAACATGTCGCGGGCCGCACAAATATTGCTCGCCGGCCGCACTTTGGACAGCCCTGCATTAGACGAGAAATCGAAAATTGTTTTTATTCTCAATATTTATGAAATTTGGCTCCGGCGGCGCTGCAGGAAGTGCAGCCTTCGCTGAACTCGCTTCGCGCCTCTGGCTTATAAAAAAAACACTATAGGGGCGCAACGCACAAGACCACGTGGAGCCGGGGTGCTCTGTGTCGGATCACTTAAATTGAACCTAAACCTATCCATGCAAAGATTTGGTATTTAATTTCATACTATTAGTAGGATATGCCATTTATTCCGATATATCTCCACAGCTGAAAAATTCTTGCCCAAACAAGCAGGGTAAGGTACCCTTATTGCTTAGATTAGGGTTAGACAATACAATGTGAATATTTATTATTTCTGGCTGTTTTCTATGTGTAGTAAAAAAAAATATTTCTATTTAATGTATATGACGACCTCTGTAGCGCAGTGGGCGAAGGTCCGCCTGCGACGCAGGAGGGGGTGCGGGTTCGATTCCCGCCTCGTAACAAATGTTTCTACGATCTGCAAATATTTGTTCAGTGTGTTTCTGGATGTTTTCAATGTATAATAAAAAATATCTATCTATGTAGTATATTATATTATATTAAGTATATCAGTTATCTAGTACCCATAACACAAGGTCTGCTTAGCTTGGGGCTAGATAATGCTGTCGTGAATTGTCCAGCATTATTTATTTATTTTATTTATATATCATCAGTGGAAAGGAAGAAATGCTAAAGTGCCAAACAAAATTACTTGGCGCTTTAGCATTTCTTCCTTTCCACTGACAATATAATTATATCAGTTATCTAGTATCCATAGAACAAGCTTTGCTTAGGACTGGATGATGGTGGCTGTGTGAATTGTCCAGTAGATATATTTTATATTTAATTTGGTTTCAAAGCAAAGGTACTCACTTGTTGGATAATATGATTGTTGAGTTGTCTGTGCATAACAGCGGTGGGGTCATCCCCATTCAGCTGCTGCTGTGGACCCCCCATGTGCCCTCCTGGCCCTGGTCCCTGGGCAGGAGGCTTGGGGACTCCAGGCTGTTCCCCCCAGGACCCACCCATTAGTTCATCGGGGAGGTCTTTTTCAAGGTCAAACATGTCCAGGTTCGAAAACCCATCTAAATGTAAGAGTAAAATTGTGTTAGTACCTACTACTAAGATTACATTCTGCAATGAGAATATAACATAGACTATTCAAATTTTCTGAAAGATTATTAGGAGCCTCTATTATCCCACTGCACAACAAATGCCTTTTTTACCTTCCATTCCTGTCTACAAATCCTGTAAATTATTTAAAATTGGCTTATGTAATAATTATTCATCTAAGTCTTTATTGACAAAGAAAATATTCATCTAAGTAATTCAATTTGTTTTATAATTTGAAAAATGCTTATATGAGTACTTAAATAACTCGTAAATAATAACTGAACTAATCAACACAATACAGCTAAATTTAAAATTAAGGGATCTTCATTTATTTTATAACTTCAAATAACATTGAACAGCTACTAACTGAATAAAATAATGTACATATTTTACCTGTAGCTATTGAGCATAAAATAAAATTATTAGTATGTTTTATCTTTATCAGGGCAAAAGCTTTACATATAGTTCTATAAAACAATTTCTGTCAATATGCATTAAAATAAATGAATAATTGTACTGAAAATTTGAACTGAACTTAGCTGTAAAGAAAAACTAACATCATGAACACAAGAGTGTTGATTACATATGTTTTTGACACTTGCACAGCATGAGATTTATGAGGTTATGTACTATCAATAAGAACTGTCAAACTACATAAACAAAATCACGAGGAGTCAAAAAACATTATTTAATATGTATGAAACACATTACTACATAAATTCCAAATTACAATTATATTGCAATATCTAGGTCAAGCTAGCAAAGGAACCAAGACAATCTTATGCAAAGCAATAAGATTTACTGAGAGTTTTAGTATGACTTTTGCTAGTTTTAGGAGATAATATTAGCAACAAAACCTAATTGATAAATACCTACATAAAATTTACCTGAATTTTTGACAATGGAATGGTGATTTGATGATATTATTGTATAGTAAACATCAACTCATGAGGTGTTAGATCAGATAAAAAACAAAACAAAGATATTTTGAGTAAATTTACTCATGATAAGATTCATGAATTGCTCTAAAAACTGAGCATAAGACTATTGCCTCCTCAGTGGAATAAATAGGACCTATAACTATTTTTGTTTCAAATGTAGGGAGTAATAAAATTAGTTAAATTTTAGACATAAACTCAGCTGTTCATGAAATTGGAATACTTTTGTAGCCTTTCTTGAGCTCAGAAACCATATGAACGACGCAAAACATCCAAGGTGCTAACAAGAACCGAGGCAAAATGTCAAAAATACAAGACAGATAAATATGACATACTACTATTCTAACACTTGGAAAAATAGTAAAATATCAAAAAATACTCACCCGCAGAGTCCGATGGACCCTGAAAAGGGTCCCGGAGCATTTTGGGCCGCTTGTTAGGCGGCTCTTCAGCCATGGTTCTGTTTACTAATCGAAAGCCGTCGTGAATATTTGCGGCCCGCCGATTCAAATAGCACTTTTATGTCTTTTATCCTTATGAAATAACATTTTAGAGCGATTTGTCATTCATCAAAATGTAATTCACCCACATTGCGATCGTTCGATGTCCTTTGCACCATCGAAGGCACATAGTAAAAATTCTCACTCAAGTATTCGCCATTACAAAGCTCCGAATCGAAGAACTACACAGACCCTCTCACCATCTTCCGTCGGAACTAGCACAATAAATGAAAACAATATCACCAGATTTTCGTTATTTTATGGAAATATTTATGCAATCGAACAACACGATTTCACTTAAAACATTAAAATACACGGAATGATAGAGTTTTTGATAAATTGATGTATGAAAAAACAGAAAATTTACAAGACAATTTCCGAAATCCTTCTCAGTCTCTCCAGCGCAAAATGGCGGCTGTTGATGTGAAGTTTTTGTACGCTTGTCAGAAAATGTCGGCCGAAAGAGAATACGCGTTCTGATTGGTTAGTATGTACCACGTGAATACCGGAAATGGCGTTTTGACGCAGTCGTGGTCCAAATAAATCTGACGTCAACACGAACATGTTCGAAGATACTCGAAGACTTTAACTCTTTATTCTTCATTATTCTCAATTTTACTTATTGATCCGCATTGAGAAAATAACTTGCAGTTTATATCTATATATTCTAGTCTTAAAAATATTCATAAAGCTTCACATTGTCGTTTAATTGGTAGTAATAGTGAAACTTAAAAACAATTTGAATTTACCTCTAAAATGGGAGTGGCCAATTTCAATGGACGACCGCGAAACGAAGACGTGTATATTGTCTATTCCCAAAAAACAAAGACAATTTCTTTTTCTTTAATTTTTGGCTCCACATTTTGTATTTGATTGTATTCTACTTTTCAATAAAAATAAATAATGTTGAACAAATGTGTATTTAATTACTACCGTGTTGAACAATCCACACAACATCATCTAGCCCCAAGCTAAGCAGTTTGTATTATGGGTACTAGATTCCTTAATACATTTAAGGGTATCCTTTAATTAAACAGCTAAAATATCTAATAGGCCGCTTAATGTCACATTACTTGCTGACCAATTTAATCATTTTGTTTGGCCGATTACTAGATGCAGCTCGATTCACTTTTTCTGCTGGCGAAATCCATTTTTCGGCTGACGAAAAGAAAAAAGACGTCTAGTCTGCTGACCGTTTAATTGATACCCCTATATCCAAGAGCGCGCGCGCTAAATAAATTTAATAGCGTTTCTTAACCAATGACGGGGACAAGCTTGATGAGATCAACCTCGCACTGCGCCGCCGCACCCCCCGCTGTTTCTATAAAAGCCGAGCATAAAAGACTTCAAGAAGTAGATCTTTTGTATTACATTTAAATTTAATCCACATATTAGAGCTGATGCGATCCTACGATACGACCGACAAAACATGCAGGCATTATATGCTCTAATGCGGCGAAGCCAGGGCGGGTTGCTAGTAATTAATAAAATATTACCAAAGTAATAAATAACAACAATTATACATATTTATTAATAATTCTTATGTGACAAGAAAATAGTACTCTTACATTTCATATAAGGGTTTCACACCCAAGATTTCTAAGCCTGTCTTTACAACAAGACGGGCTGTGTGAAATACTAGTAGTCTCTGAGATGCCAACTCCACATCAACATTTTTAACCTTTAACTCATTGAACATATGGTTAACATGTTTTGCTAGACGAAATAAATAGCCTACTAGAATACATGCTTCATATTCATCACAAGATTTTAGTAAGATTTGATTGAACTTCGCTAATTCTTTTATTACTGTCCAAACCACTTCTTCAGTTAGATATTTAGGATTGCAATGCTCTGGTAGGGATGCTCCACTACTTTGCTCTAAACTATATAATCTGCAATGTAAATACTGAAGTTTTATGCCACTATCTCCTTCACTCTGCAATGCTCTGTCCCAGTTAAAGACATAATCCTTCTGTCTTCTCTGTTTTAAATCATTAAGAATCACAGCAGTAGTGCCTAATATTTCACAGGTTTCATCATTCATAGCTGAGCCTCTGGTATCTGTGAAAAGACAAAAATCCTTTAGAGTACATTTCCCTGAATGAGACAGGCCTTTGTGTAGCAGTAGAATAAATAGAAAAGAAAAATAAATAAGTTTTCATACTTTTTGATAAAGACTGCTTCTCATGCATTTTTAGTTTGGCTTCATCTAATATGTCATTGAGGAATACTACATTGCCAGACCTTGTGCTCATTCCTTTAATTCTTCCAAATTTTACATGTTCACAACCATCAGTACATTTGCTGTTGATTTGGTTGACCACATTAAAAAGAGCCTTGAAGTGGTCAGTTTGGGCATTATCAACGACATATAACATTTTGTCAAATTCAAATTTCTGATACCTGTCTAGCAACGCAGCAATATCTCTAGATAGGTATAATGTTGAGTTATCACTCTTCAGTACAGCAACATCCCTGTTATTTACAGTGGTTATTTTCTTTCCTGATTCATCATTTCTGATTATGCCATCATTTTGGAGCTTATCCATCAAATCTTTTATTGCTCCACCATTATAGTCAGATTCCCAATGGTACTCATCAAAGTGAATACCTAATCTATTATACACTTTTTCTAATTCTTGAATAGTGGTTTTTCGTATTGCTTTCCAGTTTTCCAGACCACTTTGTCCATTTTCTATGTCAGAGAAGTACTTCCGAGCCTCTTTCTGAATATTTACATCTTCTTTACACATTTTATTAGCATATACATAAACATCATACAAAGTTTTTATTGCATTTGTCTGTAATTTTGTAACATCAATGTTTTTGACTTTTAGTCCATACTGTAGCAATCCAAATTGTGTTCCCCAGTCTCCTAAGTAATTTAATTTTGTGACATTGTGGTTAAAATGTTCATTTATATTAGCAATGAAGTTACCGATGATGGTAGATCTCAAGTGACCAACATGAAAAGGTTTAGCTATGTTTGGTGAACTGAAATCAATTACGATTTTCTTTGGTCTAGTTTGAGTTTGCTCCATGGTACTTTTAGATAGTACTTGGTGCATGAGCGTTTGTTTATCACTAGTCATATCTAACTGATAATTAGAATCAATAGCTTTGGGGCGTTCTGTAGACTGTTTTCCTGAACCACTAACAATAGATCTGCTTCCAATTTGCTTATAGTGGACATTTTTAGAGTATCTTGCTATAGCTTCCATACCCATAATTCCATAATGCACCTAAAACAAAAAAAATGTTGTAAATAGCTATTTAATTTTGTAAAATCGTACTAGGTGTTAAGATACTAGACCAGGCATACCTTATCAAAGCCAAAATTCATCTCTAATTTTTAAATTAGGGAAAATAAATCCAATTCATTTTACTTTTTATTTCAAAATCTTTCACGTATGTGGTATGTAGCGTAGCAGTCAAAGAGAATACAATACTGACGTAGCAGTGTTGCCGGCCGTTAAAGATGCGCGACTGTGAATTATTTCATTCGAATTATTCGACTTGAAAAGTCATTCGAACAATTCGAATGACTAGAGCAAACTAGTAACTAATTTGGTTAGTAATCGCGAGTGTCGGTTTCGATTCAATCCCCGCAGGAGCGACGAATAATTCATTCATCACTCAAAACCATCGGTCGACTAACAAAGTCGAATCGGAGCCATGATAGATCCATTCGTAGAGACATTAGTAATTACTAATTAGTAGTTTCATTCGACTTTGAAGATTAGTATATTACTAATATTCAAGTCGAATAAGGAAATTAGTAGTTGTTCATCATTCGACTAGACAGATAATTCGCAGTCGCGCATCTTTAGCAAAAAGGTCCGCGAACGCAAATATGCTCCGAAATATGACAAAAACAGTGCTGCCGGCAGTCAAACGCAAAAAGGTCCGAAAATATTCACCTAGCACGGCGTAGCGGGGATATTAAGTCTTCCTTATGCCTTTTACCGTATGCTTCTTTATGAACTTCAATAAATTTCGCTTATTTTTGAATACATTTTACTTCAAAGATATGGATAGGTTAACCTATTTATATAAAGGACTGAGATAAAAAAAAACACTAATATTGTGACTTAGGTATTAGAAATATCATTGAATTGTACCTCCCCGCGGAATTGCCATTTTTTTCATATTCCCACACTCAAATACACACTATGCACTATGCGCACATGGAGACTAAGCATTCATTCTGTCCTAATGCGAGTGAAAGAAAACATCCTTAAAATCCAAAAGTTGAAGTCTGTTGACTTTTTCTATATTCACAATCAAATCAAAATGATTAGTGCTGACCTGAAATAACAGTTAAAATAAGTAAACGCAAAAAAGTTTTATATAACTTATATAGTCGTAGTATTGAACTTCACTTACACATAAAAAACAAAATTAATTCAATTTGTTATTTTATAAATTTTTGCTTGTTAAATCAATCATCATAATCATAATTAAATTCATCCATCATTGACACTATGAAATAAAGGGCAAATATTTTCTATTTTTACGTTGTACGTAAGTACTGGACGGTGTGCTGTAAGTTGTACCTACTAGGTAAGGTAGGTCCTTCTTAGATAAATAGAAAGGTAAACTCGGACACTTATGCTAAGTAGCTACCTAGATATTTATTGTAACAAACTTGCGAGAGACATTAAGGTCAATTTCAACAATTCAGGTATTTGGATAGGCGTTTTGGTCCGAAAAGGTCCGCAAATACTCATGGTCCGCAAAATATCCGCAGAGGCAGAAAAAATTCCAAACGGACCAAAATGGTCCGCACCGGCAACACTGTAGCCAACTTCAAAGTGACAGGAATCTGTGGCACTTAAGGCTGCGTTCCGTTTTTCACTCAAAGCGCTCAAGCGCGCATGATGTCGTTCCGTTTCTATTTTCAGCGCGCTGCAAGATCGCACGGAAACGCCCACTTTGCCCCATCCCTCGCGCTTACAGGAGCGGATGAACTACCTCACCTTTCGAGTAGGCATGCGCTAAACGTGTCCGCGACTTTATCGGATCTGATACGACTCCAGATGGGTTCGGATACGTATCCAGGATACGATTCCGCGGATCTGTTTGGATCCGCCTGCAGTTTCGATTCCTACATTTCAATTAGATCTGTTTGTTTCAGTGAATCTAGCGGATCTGTAAGAATCCGCTTGCAGTAACGGTTCCTACATGTCCATTGGATCTGTTTGTATAGCACACGTTTGTTTCGGTGGATCTAACGAATCTATGACAAAAACTTTCCTGTTTTTTTACAATCATTGATCTAGATTAGTGAGTAGGTACAAAAGTTTCGTACTTCTAGGTTCATAAGATGATATAGTATAGATAGATAATAAGACTTTACTGTAGTATTGTAGTACCGTTTTATTTAAATACGTGGGTATATTATAGATTTATTTATCAAATTATAATATGGTATAATTTGTCTGTGGTAGTTACTTATTTATTCGTAATTGGATCCGGATCCGTCGATAGAACACGTCCGAACCCGAACCGAAGCCCCACACAGCTCCAATCGCTCGCTACATTCATTCGACTCCATGGACCGAGACCGAAGCGGCGGCGTAGCCAACGTGTCCGCGGACACGCCTAGAACGCCAATCTGGAGCGGATCCACACGGATCCAGGAGCGGATACGACTCCAGGATCCGTTTGACTCCGGATCTACACACCTCTTTCACTTTCGAGACAAGGCAGTTCTTCAATACGTTCGTGAAATTTCGAAAGTGGACGTCTTGATTCTTTGAATTTCTTAACTGGGACTTCATTGTTTTCCCGCGAAAATTCACGGAAAACGATTTAAAGCCTCTTATTCTTATTAACAAAGATGGAATTGTTCCGTTCTTGTCGGGGAGGAAGTTACGAAGTTTCCTGTCACCCTCGAGGAGTATACGGCAATGTTCGTGTCATGTCATGATAGCATCGCAAGCTTTCTTTACGCAATAGGTAGAATAATGATCTCCGATTATTCATATAAATCATAACATAACCTAAAAGAGCGCTGATAAACAACGAGCAGAGCGTTCCGTTTCAACAATCGCATCGTGCGCTACAGTGCAGTGCAATCAGACGAAACGAAACGCACCCTCTCGTGCGCGCATAGATCGTGCACCGTACTATGCGAGAAACGGAACGTAGCCACTGTGGGTCGAAGAACGATGTGTTGCTTAGCAACACTTAGCAAGCAACTGAAATTAACAACAAAAAACTTGCAAAAAACGTCGATTTAATAATATATGTATGTAATAGAAAGAATTTGAGCAATAAACAAAATGGAAATTAGTTGGCTAGGCTGCCGTTGTTGGTGCTCTAGTCTGTAAACACGAAATTAAGGCGCCTCCGCCTTCTAAACTGGAAAGTGAAAGCGAAACCTGGAAATGACGACTCCTAAAGTGCGAGAAACTTAATTTAGACCTTATTTCTCTCGATTCCCAAAGCGAATCAGTCGCGATTTACTTAATTTTATTTTATTTCAGTCGTTATACACGATTGAACAGCCCCACGGGCTGGGCGAGCTGTACTTTCTGTGGCAGAAGGGCGAATCCCACTCATTGCTTGCTACGACTGGGACAGACGCCACGGTTGCTATTCATGATCGAACAGGTGTACTGATCGAGCGACTCAAACTACAAGGGTAAGAATTTCGAAATCTGCGACACAGCCTGGCAGGTTGGTGCGACAATTCAGTGTTAGTCCAGTAGGTATTTAAAATGACTAAATACCCAAAAAATTGGATCAACCTAATTCTATTCGAGCTAACCAGCTGGAAACACCCGGTATAATATTTTAAACTTTTAGCAATTATTACATATTATGTAATAATTGTGGTGATCCATCGACTCCCTGCTACTGCTACGATGTCGTCGGTCCATCTACTCGAGTGTATGGTCTCCCATGTAGGGTGGGATTTGCCATAATCACCACGCTTGGCAGGTGGATTGGTGATCACAGTGTTGGTGTTTAAAAATACTCAGCAGGAAGCTGCTGCCCTTCCTCTGGTAGGTTCCCTTAGTCGGCTCTTACGACATCCACGGGTTGAGGTTTATATAGTCGAGTTTCCCAAAAAGGCAAGTTTATGTATATAAGATATCAACTATTGGAGCTATAGAAACCTCAATAATTGCGAAAAATAGATTTTTGTGACATTTGAATAACATCAGAAGCAGATACAATATTTTATGAGACTTTTGAGACAACATTTATAACCCCAAATTGAGGGTGTTTCTAGCCAGAAAAAAACTGGTCTATGTATAAATATTGTAGGTTGCAGACAGTATTATGTCAACTTGTTGGTGACCCGCCGCCGCCGAGTTGGTTTTTAGGCTCCATGACTCCATAGACTGAAATGTCTATTACTTTTCTGTATTATTATTTACCTGATAACTATATATATAAAAGAAAGTCGTGTTAGTTACACCATTTATAATTCGAGAACGGCTGAACCGATTTGGCTGAAATTTGGTGTGCAGGTAGCTTGGAACCAGGAAAAGGACATAAGATACAAAAAAATTAGGGTTCCGCGCAAAAAAAATAATTCGACGGGGGCGAAGCCGCGGGCAGCAGCTAGTATTTATATAAATTTAAGTTAAAACAAAATTACCCATTAGTCAAATCTATGGCTAGATTGTAATATAATTCTAGTGTGTTTATACATATGTATGCAAGAAAATAATAAATAAAAAAACTTGCTGCCTTCTCACTTCTTCTGAGTCTTAAACTAACTAAAAATATTTGGTATTATATATTTCCAACTAAAGATACACAGTAGACATGTTTCACACTTTTAATTTCAGCCTATTTTCTGCAGGCTCTGTGCTGGAATGGAATGGGACCAAGACGGGGACTACCTTGCCATGATAACCCCAAACAGCAATTCTGTCCTTCTATGGGAGTGTCATGGTAACAAGCGATTGACCATTGAGACTGGGTTAAAAGAGCCCCCCTCTTGCTTGGCATGGGCTTATGGCGAGCCTTTACTGGCTGTTGGCACCCAAAAAGGCAATTTGGCATTGTATAATCATCACACAACAAAGTATGTATTAACAAAGTATGTGTCAGTAATTATGTTAACAAATCTCGAAGATTTAAAAGTACTTAAGTAATATTTTTTACTCTGAATAGGAGGTAAAGTAGCCTGTATAAGACTGGCTTTCCTCAATTTGTTCTTTACCATCAAAATGCATGTGAACATCTACTTGCCTGTACTATACTTATATTATGATGTTTAATACTTCTTCATGCAAAAATATTGAATGGATAAGGTAAAACATAAAACTTCATCATTTTGAGTCAAAAACTGGGCCAAGCATTAAAGATGTGTATTTTACACTAATCTATAAACAGAAAATAAATGTAAGACAAGACAATATGGATGTAATGGCTTTGGCCTGTTCATTTATAAAATGAAAAAAGTAACATAAAAAATGGCTTATTCCACTAATCCCCTTACATGATCCCCTGTGAAGGGGATTTGTGAAATTTTTGTCCACAAATGCCCTGCCGGCTCATTACAATATAAAAATAAAATACAATATTTGTCATCTATACATATATTACAGAAATATAGTCTATATAAACTACACTACTCTAATGCAAACAACCTTTTCAGGAGAATTCCTATAATAGGGAAACACTCAAAGAAAATAACTTGTGCAGCCTGGAATAAGGATAGCATACTTGTGCTAGCTTCTGAAGACAAGAGCCTGTCTATCAACAACTCTGATGGAGACACTTTGAGGGTGATAATGCTCAGGGACCAACCTTTTGATTTGCAGTTCTCGGAAATGAAGACAGATGAGAGAGTTTCCGGAGAAAATACAGTAAGGTTCCATAACTACACAAATATTTCAAAGAACAAAAGTTAGTAAGTTTGGATGAAGGAGTTAATCAACTGGAAACCACTGGTCTAATTCTAAACACCCTATAGCTAATAGGTAGCTGTATAAGCTATTGCTGGGCTAAACAAACATGTTCTTAAGTGGAGACCGCGACTCGGCTGACAAAGTGTAGCATGCCTTTCAGCCAGATGGGATGACGATCTGAGAAAGATTGCAGGGAGATGCTGGATGTGGCATGCTGAACACGGCGCTATGGCGCTTATTTGGGGAGACCTTCATATGTCCAGCTGCTATGTTGTATCAGCTAGTCTTCAAAAGACCAGCTGTATTGATTTAAAAACTTATTGAAAAAAAATACTACCTCTGTATTCAACTATTAGAGCTCGGGCCCACGACGACTTTTTGTAGCGATGCAAATGCGTGACTGAAAATTTCGCGCGTTTGCATCGCTACAAAAAGTCGCCGTGGGCGTGCGCTCTTAGTTCCTTAAACTTTTCAGATTAGCATTGTGGTTGGCAAAAGGACTTTGTATCTCTACAACCTATTGAACCCAGAGAATCCAATAGAACTGGCGTTCCAACAGCGCTATGGCTCCATAATAACATACAAATGGTACGGCGATGGATACATACTCATAGGATTCAGTGCTGGGTTCATTATAGCTATATCCACGCACATAAAAGAGGTTGGAGAGGAATTGTTTCAAATCAAGAATCATAAGGAGAGTCTCACTGATGTTGCTGTTTCAAATGGGCTGGCGGCGTCGTGTGGTGATGGGCAGTAAGTTCCTTTTTGGAAAATTATTAAAAAAGAAATAGTCTGAAAGATGCCCCATAGTTTTTCGATTTCTACGTCACTTGACCTCGTGGCGGAATTGGTTAGCGCATCCCGTGCTGAGGGAAGGTTGCGGATTCAAGACCCACCGAAATCATAAAATTGTTGGGATATCATTACATTTCTTAGAAACCCCCAGCACGTAGAGACTTGCGCACTATAATACCAAAAATCCTAGATTTTTACCTGATTTTTATAAACTTTTCTTTTGGGGTTTGCAGATTATTAGGACCCATACTATGTATATGATTATTCTATCAAAGTTTGCCTAGTTCGAACGCCTAGAAGGCCTTTGCATTACATATTGTGATCATGTCGTCACAATATGTAATGCAAAGGCGCCACAGTTGTGTAATTGGTGTTCAACGTGTCATGGCGGATTGATGAATATTGTAGTTTAACTTTATCAACAAAATAATTAATCTCGAAAAAATTAAAAATATGATGCGTGTTTTGTAATTTTTCGTTACTGTCATCATCCCTATTCAGATGTCGCCAAAATAATTTGAAAGCACTAATAATTGGGCTAGTTTTAAAAAACGATAAACCGACTTCTGTTTTTCTAAGTACCTAACCCTATTGTTTACACCCGTTGCCATGGAAACTATTTGTTACCAGTCATTGTGATAACGACTACGAATCCCTTACTTTTACACTGTTTTTAAGTTTTGCGGGATAGATACTAATCCCCTGGGGATACAAATTATGGGACCATCTCGGGATCATTTTTTATACAATACGAGTAGTGAAACTATTTTCAAAATCGGTCCTTAATTGGCGGAAATATCGCATAATATACAACCAACAAAAAAATACATTTTCGAATTGAGAACCTCCTCCTTTTTTGTAATCGGTTAAAAATGATGCCATCCTTTTTATTTCGATCGTTATGAAAGAGATGGCAACATTCCAAGTGCTGTCAAATTATTTTAGGCGACGCGACACCCTAATTTTTACCCATGTATCCGGTGTATCAAAGTAAAATCTTCAGAACAAGTGTGGTGTCAGTGTATATCTTTACATATGTACATACTCAGTGTTACAACATAAGTTATTCTTGCAGGCTGAAACTAATATCAGTATGGAACAACGGAGAAGTCTCTGGTTCAGTGATGCCAACTGGTGGCTCCGAACGTTGCGCGTGGAGTTCCGACGGCCGTTTGCTGGCCACATCTGGGCGGGCTTACTTAAACGTCTACATCACCGCCTTACCGCCTTTACATGCTATGTATGGGACCAGGGTTTTAACGCTCACAAGTTTGACTGAAGCTACTGTTTATCAGTGTATTGCTGCGGGGGACGAACCAGAACCTGTCAGTAAATGTAATAATTTCAACTTTTTTAAAATATCTAGATTTGTCTATATTTCAAGTGCCCATTTCCACTTATACACCAGCCAAACTCGATGTGGAATGTTGTAAACAAACTACGATACAGAAACTAAAATTTAACTTGCTTGGCGTCGAGGTTCAGATAATATAGTAAGCAATATTTATTGAACGAATATCTTAAATTGACAAGTAATGTATTTTGTGTTTGTATTTATTCATAAAATTTTAATATAAACTGCGATAATAGTTCTAAGACCGCGGCAACGGATTGAATTTTAAGATTTAGTTGACTAGCCTGTCTAATCAGTGATTACAATTTTTACCCTATCGCTAAATATGCATATTTCGAACGCTCAATATGCATCTATGGCCGTGCTTTTGTCAAATCATTGTTCAACTAAGCAGCGCCAGCGTTCTGAAAACCGGCAGATTTTTATTTATTTAAGCTTTTTATTGCTAAAAATTTACAACAGCAGATTTACAATTTGCATATTAAATTTCTTTATATTTTTAGCGTGTCTTGTGACACATAAGCCTCTTCCAGCCCCTTCCATTGTTCTTTGCTGCGTGCCGTTCGAGACCACGTAGAACCTCTTACTTTCTTTGTCTCGTCCATCCATCTTTTGAACTGTCTACCTCTTATCCGTTTGCCGTCGCGTGGGTACCACTCTGTTATGAAACCGGCTGATAATGCTATTTAATTATTACAGTGGAACCTCGAGCCCTGGCTACATTCACGCTCCCCGCTGAGCCCACGCTGATTGCTCTAGGCGCGAACCACGTTTGCTGTGTCCGTGGGTCCGAAGCGTGGTTCTACCCCCTCTCCCGGGGTACGCCTGTGAAACGGCAGTATCCTGGTGCCGTCGATGTCTTGAGGCTTGCGGTGAACCACGCGGCTGCTTTGTGTCAAGGACGCGCTTTGTTGCACAGCGTGAGTATAACTAAATAAATAATGTTGTTACTATAATTAAAGAATCCCTTAATTTTACATTGTTTTTAAGTTTTGCGGGATAAATATTAATCCTTCGGAAAAAAATGGTACTACCTCGGGATCATTCTCAATAACGAAAAAATCACAGACATGATAGCTAGCAAAGGAAATAATGTTCAAAATGGATCCATAAATAACAGAGAAATCGACGAACATAGGTACATAAAAAAACATACATTCAGTTGAACATAGAACCTTTTGAAGTGTAGGTACAGCCAAATACACCATATGACAAAAAAATATGTACAAGGCCTAAGAATAATAAAATAAATAAATAATGCTGGACTATCCACACAGCATCATCTAGCTCCAAGCTAAGCAGAGCTTGTGTTATTATGGGTTATGGGTACTAAATGACTGATATGCATAATACAATATACATATTACATAGATAGATATTTTTTATTACACATAGAAAATACCCAGAACACCAAAAACAAATATTTGCACATCGTACAAACATTTGTTCTAAGGCGTGGATCGAAACCGCAAACTCCTGCGTCGCAAGCGGACCTTCGCCCGCCGTGCCACATCGGTCGTCTAAAATATAATATATACCTCATAAAAAAAAATACAAATAAACTAAATTGATGACATACCAACCAAATAACAACAAAGTCTTAGGCTTAGAGTAAATAATCCGTGTTATTTTATTTTCATACTTTAGTTTTATATAAAACCTACCTCCTAATGTTTACCAAAATACTATATTGTACCAACCTACATAATTAATATTTTGTAAGAAATAAATGTTAAAAAATTTCAAGTAGTGCCAAGTATGCTGGTGTCAAAGTATAAGGGCATTGTCACTAATATTTATACATCGACATGCCGCCATAAGTCGCCGTGTAGCAATGTCGTATGATTGCGGTCAACAGATCCGCTGTGTAGACTTGTAAAATCCCAGACGGAAACTCAACTTTTTTACCCTAAACACAAACGCTCTTGTTAGATTAGAGTGTCCCACTGAATTTCGACAGATTTAACGTGTCTGTGGTATCGTAGCTTCCAAACGGATTAATCGATTTTGATTTTGTTCAAAAAGTGACTTGATCAAGTCGAGGCTGTTCTTACTTCATCATCAGCACCAGCCCGTATACGTCCACTGCTGAACATAGGCCTCCCCCAAACGACTCTACGTGTTCTTAACTAAGTTTAATTTTAATGATAGTCGATTCAGCCGCTACGTTAATCTGTACATATCTTTCAAACTAAAATCGTGTTAATGCAAAACCGTTTTTATATTTCAGATAGAGAGCTCAGAATTCGCTCAGCCAGAGCGAGAACCGATGTTTTTCCCTGAGCCCCGTCTGCAAGGTGCCAAGGTCGTGGATATAGCGCTCACCAGTGATTTCTTTATTTACATTACTGACGTAAGTTTTATATTGTCTTTTATTCTAATTAGCATACGGGATGGGGATCTCGAAAGTGAAAAAAAAAACGATATCGATACATCGTTGTCAATCAATATTTTTTCAACAAGCCTACTACTAAGCATAGTTATTTATTCCTTTTTTCCGTACATTGTGGTCTAGGATGTAAGATGAGCAATGAGCGTCAAATTCGTCTTGTCATATAATCAAAAAGATGTTTTAGATAAAGTTTGACAAATAAATTGTTATATACATATGTAAGTTAGTATTATTTATGTCTATGTATTTATATGTATAAAATATTTATGTAGATTTAAAATATTTAAGTATACATATGTATATACGTCAATAAAATAGTATGTAGGAGTAGGTATTTAGTTTCGAAATTGTAGTTTGTATTGTAATGTATTTATTTACTTTCAAAACAGTAATAATTATGCACACAGATATTACCCCATATAAAATCCAACAGTCCTATCCATTCAAGGTTGTCTGGGAGTGATCGCTCTTGAGCGATAAGACCGCGCATTGTAGCTTATTCGTTAATTATTATTTTGTAAATTATTTCTAAGTGTGCAATAAAGTATTATCTATCTATCTATCTATAAAAAGCTACTTTCAACCTTCGCAGCGTGGTGACGTAGAATATTTCTGCGTGGAAAACTGGCGGATCGCAGCCCGCCACAAACACACGTGCGGCGTGACAGCGATATACGCGGACATAGGAGGCGCGCGCGCTTGCATTGTCGACGTGAAGCGACGAGCCTTTGTATACGCGCCCGCCGCGGCCGAGCGGGCCTCTCTGCCGCCTTTGATTGCTAATATTAGGTGAGACTGCTCATATCACAAATATACTATAATAATGTATATGTAATCTATTTTCTTTATGTATCTGTATGTTTCTTGTACTTTCCCACTGTCTGTAATACTGTATGTTGTGTTGTATGTGTATGGCCAAATAAATATATTTTCTTTTCATTTTTTTCTCCTCATATAATATATAAGTTAACACGTACGTGCGCGGCGTGACAGCCATATAAGGAGATATATAGGAGTATCATGACCACTGAAAAAGGATGTGACACCAAGTGTAGGAAAGGATTTGACTTTTAAAATTCGACGCTCGAATGCGCGAATCAAACATTTTTTTTCTAGCTCTTGCCGCCTATTCTATGTTGTTCTGAGATAAAAGGTACTCTATATTCTCTCATCCAGATCTAGAGCTGGATCTGTAGGTACAAAATTTCAGTTTGATCCGATAATTCGTTTTGGTGATATCTGGTAACAAATACACATTCGCACGTACTTTCGGATTTATTATAATGCATTGACAGAATCATCAGTCACAGATAATTTGGCGTGTTTTAAAAAAAATGAACCTACTTCAAATTCCCTTATTTTTACACTATTTTTAAGTTTTGCAGGATAAATACTAATCCCCTGGGAATAATTTTTTTATGGGACAACCCTGGGATCATTTCAATACAATAGTGAAAGAATTTTCAAAAACAGTCCATAATAGGCGAAAATATCGCGTAACACATATACAAAAAAAACATACAGTCAAATTGAGAAACTCCTCCTTTTTGAAGTCGGTTTAAAACAGGATCAAACTATGATAATTTAAACTTTGTAAGCCAAACACCCAAATTTTATATCTTGTTCGTATAGTATAATATATTTCATATTTTTATTTTGCTTACATGTGCATTTATACAGCTTAGATCTAAGTAGGTAGCTTATGTCAATAGGTACATGCACCCTGTAAGGGCACTGCAAAAGAGTTCATGTCTAATAACATTATTAAAATATAAATAATCAATAAACATAATAATAAATCGAAATTCATGCAATGTAATAAAATATAAAAATGATAATGTCAATGAATTATTATGTCATGTAAATATAAAAATAATAATGTCAGTTTGTCAGAAGCAAATTGGTCAACGGAGTAATAACATTTTTCTAATAAAAATAACTTAAGTTTTTTACAAAATAGCGTTTCTTTTTCCTCGTTTTTTATGCATTCTGGTAATTTATTATATATTTTAGATAATCTATGGTCTGGACATTTACTAGTTAATTTCATTCTTGTCGTGGGTATAGCAATTTTATTTTTGTTTCGCCTATTATAATCTTTGTTCAGATCATATTTTGTTTGGAAGAGATTTTTATATTTCCTAACAAATAACGAGGCTTGCAATATATAGATAGAGGGCAATGTCAGGATTTTTTGTACATGGGCCTTCGGAAGGCCCATGTACAAAAAATCAAAACAAAACTTTCCCAATTCGTTTATGCGCTAAGTATATTAAAATCTAATACAAATTATGAAACCGCATTGTCCGCGTATTATGCCTATGCTTATAGTTGGTACAATTATGCAATAATTATATGGGGTGACAGCGTTGAATTTGATCAAATCTTTATCTTGCAATATCTTCGGCATTCAAATCTTTAGCTTAGGTTTGTGTCAAGTGTTATTCCTAGCAGGCTAAAGTCATTTGTTTCGTCGATGGAAAGTTGTTTTGATAGTTGTTTTGATATATATTTTTACAGGCCTTTTTCTAAATAAAACAAGGTTTTTTTATGGTTGAGAATAGTTTTTATCATGCAAAATTGTTATTAAATTAAAGTATAGTTCTTCAAATCACACTTTTATAAATTCCAATATAGTTCTATGACGAGTTGCTTTTAGTGACATAGAAAACGCTTTATCCCTCCATATTCATAAAAGCATTTTTTCTGGAATAGAAATAGCGACCCATCTGGCGCGCAGTGTTTGGCAAAACGATACGCGTAGCAATGAAAATGATTAGTTGGGGTTCGGATTATTGTGGTCCTTACTAACTCCTGTGGCTCAGCGACCCAAAGTGGATCTTGGCCACCGACACAAGGCTTCTCCAGGCATCTCGGTTCTGAGCTGTCTCTCGCTAGCTATGGGTGTCTAGTTCGCGAAAATAGGCTTCAACTTCGTCGATCCATCGATATCTAAGGCGGCCGACTGGTTTACGCCACGATGGTTACCTCTCATATGCCTTCTTGACAGCCCGATCCTCTTCCATTCTCTCGACGTGTCCTAGCCAGCGGAAACGAGCGCTCTTGAACTCGCATATTATGTTTGGTTCGGCATACAGGTCCTCTAGCTCCTGGTTTTTCTGGACTCGCCAGGATCCATCTGCTCGTCCGGTCGGGCCAAAAATCTTACGCAGCACCTTACGCTCAGCCACGAGGAGTTTGTCTTCTTCTTTCAGCGTTAGTGCAACCGTACATCAGAATAGGACGTATAATAGTTTTGTATATTCTGATTTTGGTGCTTCGACTCAGAAGTCTGGTAGACAACACTATGGAGTGCCGCACTGCACTTCAAGGTAATCTGGATGCGTATGTTCGCAACTGTACATCAGAATAGGACGTATAATAGTTTTGTATATTCTGATTTTGGTGCTTCGACTCAGAAGTCTGGTAGACAACACTATGGAGTGCCGCACTGCACTTCAAGGTGTTCTGGATGCGTATGTTAATTTCCTCTTCCCTAGAGCCTGTATCTGTTATAGTACATCCCAGATATTTCTAAGCTCGCAACCCCCTTATACGCTACATGTCCAACTTCCAGGTCTTTGCGTTTAACGCGAGTGTTTTTGTAGCGTTTCATCTGGATGTATTCGGTTTTTGTGTGGTTGATTGCAAGACCCACAGTCCGAGCCCCCGTTTCTAACGTCGTGGTCAGCTGTATGACCTCTACTTCTCTGTTGCCTAGCTGGGCCAAGTCGTCTGCGTAACCAACCCTGTGTTGCCCGTTAAGTTGAACTCCAACATCGAGCGAGTTTATACTTCTCATGACGTATTCCAGTGCAAAGTTAAACAACATTGGTTAGGGCGACTCCTTGCTTCATACCCGTGATCACTTCAAATTCCTCAGTTAGCTCTGCACCGACTTTGACCCACATCCTGCTTTCTTTTGTGGCAGCCTGTATCATTTTCACCAATTTACCAGGGATATTAAAGATTGATTGAGATTGAGGCCCTGCTGTATTGTATTGTAGCTTCCGATTGCGGCTTCGCACCCTTATTTTAGGGATAAACAAGTTACACCAAGGCTAGAAGTTTATCTATGCTAAATTTAAGCCCAATCCATTCAATAGTTTTAGCGTGAAGAGGTAACAAACATCCAAACTTTCACATTTGTTGATGGTTGTGTGAAGTGTAATGTAATTTATTTTATAACCATTAGCAACATAATTTCCTTCCACAGAGGAGTCGTCTGGGACATTTGCATGTCAGAACGCAATGTATTCATTGTGTACACTGACGATACGATAGAAACGTACTACTACGCCGCTAATTCTATAAACGGCGCGCATGTGCAATGGGCTTGTAGCACTAGCATACTGCCTGGACAAGTGCCGTTGATACTCTTCTGCGGCGACGCTTACTGCTACAGCAGTGGAGGAAAGTAAGTACATCTATCGATAATATTGAAATTTTTGCATGTCAGAACGCAGTCCGTATTCATATTATACACTGACGATAGTATAAAAACCTACTACTACGCCGCTAATTCTATGAATGGCGCGTACGTGCAATCGGCTTGTAGCACTAGCATACTGCCTGGACAAGTGCCGTGGATTCTCTACTGTGGGGACGGTACTGCTATAGCAGCGGGGGAAAGTAAGTTAATCCAACATAATTTTAAAAGCGCTTGATAGGAACATTTGCAGTCGTTTGTGGGGTATAAAATTTTTCTGTATTTTGATGCACCATGGTCATGAAATACTGTCGTTATAAGGGTAACCCAACAATTCATCAACCCAATATTTTACAATTTTAAAATTTACACTGTGATCGCGAAAAACGCGATTTATATAGCACAGACTTTTGCCTGCCCCGTCGCACCTGTCGTAGCATTATTATTTTTGGTAAAGTGTTCTATATTTAAACTATTTGTGACGCCATAAATTATTCTTAAACTATTTACTTTTTTCAGCGTAATAAAAGTATCTCTAGAGTCTCACAACACAAGCGGCTTAGCTGACGCCGACACCGAGAGAAGAATGGAGAACCAGCGGAAGCATGTCGATAAGTTGGTAGCACTGCGGCGGTTCGGCGAAGCTTGGCTGTTCTGTGACGCTCTGGCAGAGAACGACGTGTGGCGGAAAGTTGGAGAGGCTGCTATTGCTGATCTGAATATCGAGTTCGGTGAGTCGCCTGAAGCTGTGGTTATCAAAGTAGCCCTAAAGCTAAAGTGGCAGTGGATCGGCCATATCTAGCGAAATACCGACAAGCGGTGGATTTAACATGTTCTTGAGCGGAGACCGCGACTTGGCAAACGTAGTACGCTAGTAGAACGCTCTGCAGCCAGGTGGAATAACGATCTGCCAAATACAGCTCGCAGATGCTGGATGCGACAAGCTTTAGACAGGGTGCTATGTCACTCATTAGGGGAGACCTATGTCCAGTTGTGGATTAGTATAGAATAGACTGTTGATGATGATGAGTCGTCTTAGCCTTATTACTCGCCTGACCGATAAGCGCTGGGTGTTTCCTTATACTCTCATGCAGCATGTTGATGAGTTGGTAGCACTCAGGTGGTTCAGAGGAGAGAGTTCGAGACAGAAACAAGATGTTCTTTTTTAAATCGATATTTTAGCTCAGCATCCACACCATATCAACCCATTGACTGTTGCCCATAAGTTGTAATGTTTAAAATGATCCACATTCGACCAATTATGATCAAGGACGGCATGCTGTCCCGCTGCCATCTTCAATCCCATTATATCTTAACTCATCATCAGCCCGTATACGTCCACTGCTGTACATAGGCCTCCCCCAAACGACGCCACGAATAGCGGTCCTGAGCCGCCTCCATCCAACGACTCCCTGCGACCGCTACAATTTCGTCGACTATACACGACCTTTAATGTAAAAAAAAACATTACCATCATCTTAGCAGGTAGACGTCGCCAGCTGGACATTAATCTCCCATTAAGATCTCCACAATGTTTGGTCCTACGTTACCCGCATCCAGCGGTTTTCCCGACCTTCATCAGGTCATCGGTGAATAAAATTATGTTTGTTTCAGCTATCCGTGTTTATACAAAGCTGAGCGATGTTGCTATGGTGTGGGCCTTGGAAGACGCCTCGGAGATTGAAGAACTTTCTATTCTATGGTAAACATTTATGGTAGACTATGCACGGCGGTTGTCCCATTGCATTTCAAGTCGGTTATAAGTTTTTTCAATAAATTAATTTATATAAATGTAGCTTGTTTTTGAGTTTAGTTTCCTTCGACAGCGGAATGCTCTGCGCTTGCCTCGGAAAAGGCGAAGCCGCCGCTCGCTGGCTAGAGAGCTCTCCCCGCGGAGCCCTGCACGCGTTGGAGCTCCACGTGGCGAGGGGAGACTGGGCCAAAGCGGCTGAGATCGCCGAGATGGCCTGTCCGCAGAGAGTCAGAGATATCACACTCAATCAGGCCCAACATCTTGAACTTACGTATGATTTTGTGCTAATTTAACTGTATGTACTGTACTGTATCTAACTGTAACGTTTTCAGAATTTGTTTTTGCGTACACTAACAAAGTGTTACTTTAAAATCCACGCATGTGCAAACCTCGCGTATTAAGTGCGTGGATCTTATTTACCTCGCGGGAGTCCTAGTCTCCCCTAAATGGTGTAGCAAGAGATACATTTAACAAGATAAATCATGTAGCCCTGTTTTCTGTTTACAGAGCTGATTACCACGAAGCTTTAACAAACTACGAGAAGAGCATGCTAACAGAAAACTTAGACGACATAAAAGTGAAAGAACACAACGCGAAATGCGAAGCCGGTATCGCCCGCACTTCGGTCCGATGCGGTGACGTCATGCGCGCGGTCACTACCGCCCTGAAATATTCTGACGACAACATGCTGCTAAAAGAATGTGCGCATCTACTAGAAGAGGAGAAACACTACAGTCACGCAGCAACTTTGTACGACCAAGCTGGCAACACAGAAAAAGCAGCATCCCTATACATCAAACTCAAGTCCTGGCTGAAAGTCGAAGCGATCCTTCCGAAAATTAACTCTCCCAGCATTCACATCCAATACGCGAAAGCCAAAGAAGCAGAGGGAAGGTATCACGACGCGCTCAAATCTTACATGAAAGCGCAAGACTATGAAGCGGCCATCAGACTCAACTTAGACAAGCTAGAAGATATAGACGAAGCTGTCAACTTAGTCCAAGAAACGAAATCCGTACAAGGCGCGAAAATGGTTGCCAACTACTTTCAAAATAGCGACGATCCAACATCGGCGATCAAGTTTCTAGTCATGTCTCTGTGTTACGAGGAGGCTTTCCAACTCGCCCGGAAGAACGGCAAGCTTCACTTGTACGGAGAGATACTGATACAAACTTCCCAAGCAAGGCCTGAAGACTTCAAGAGTTTAGCGTTACATTTCGAGGGCGAGAAGAACCATCTACTGGCCGGGAAGTTTTATTTCCACGCGG
This sequence comes from Eupithecia insigniata, assembly GCA_947859395.1. Lineage (NCBI taxonomy): Eukaryota > Metazoa > Arthropoda > Insecta > Lepidoptera > Geometridae > Eupithecia > Eupithecia insigniata. Next base: position 4,701,263 of record OX401998.1, read on the forward strand.
GGGAGTATGGTAAGGCGATGAACCATTTGATGAAGAGTGGTGGGACGGAAGAGGAGGAGAGTGAGGCTATTACTATTGCGATTGATGCTGCTGCGGCGAGCGATGATGAGCGGCTTACTAGGAGGTACGTTGTCTAATCTCTAGAGCTTTATTCGAATAGTATAGAGTACTTTTTACGATTCCTAACCCAAAAAGTTCCGACGCGGCACTATTACTAAGCCTCTGCTTTCCGTCTGCCTATCAACAGGCGGTATCTCTTAATAGGTAGACAGTTATTTTTGTACATTGTTTATTTCTGTTGCCGCTATAACAACGAATAATGAATTAAATTAAAAATTAAAAACTGGTGTCTTTAATTTTACAAGACTCCATACGAGAAACATGATTGTTATCGGCGGTTTTTGCTCGACCTTATCTGTATAATTACATTTCGATGATGGGGAGAAACCCTATAAGAAATTTAATTTTGGTTATTATTGTACGAGGGCTTGCGCACTATAATAACAGAATCAGAATCAATAACTTTATTTCTTTAGGCTTACAAAATAAGCACTTAGACAAGTCTAATTGTATACTATAAACATAGTTATTATTATCAAATAAGAAATAAGGTGTTATTGATATTCTCTTATCTTCAATTTTTTGTCCACTAGTGGAAGAAGCTTTGCCGGATAATTATTTCATAACCGTACATAACGTTATTTTCTGTATGCCAATGCTAAATGCCCTTATATTATCTTTGCTGAGCTTGTACCACCATTTATTTATTACAGGTTGATCGAGTTTTTACTCGGCGATACTGACGGTAATCCCCGCGAGCCCCGGCACTTATTTCGTCTCTACATGGCGAAGAGGCAATTCGCTGAGGCGGCAAAAACAGCGGCGAGTTTCTGTCTGTTATTTAATTTATAGTCTTATAGAACTTCGTTTGATCACAATCTCACCTGATGGAAATTGACGATATGACCGATGGTGTATCACGAAAGTATATCGGCAGGATGGTTATATCATCCCGTCAGCTGGCTAGGTAGTTAACCAAATACCGGTGTTTCGTTGGACATATACCTACTGTTACCAAAGCTGGCTGGCGGCGTAGAATTTTTTTTATGCTACGTGGGCCTGACGTAGCTTTGTAACACGATATTTGTTGTCCGTTTATCAATATAAGAGGAAAGAGAACCATCTTTTTGCACGATGTTGAAATCCACTCTCATATGGACCAAATTGAGTCCAAATGCGGATAGAGGAGTACTTCTACATAACCTAACCGCTCTAATATCGAGTATTTTATTTTCGCGCAAGTGTCTACTTGTACAAAATGATTCGCACATATGAAGCAGATCCGTTTTAGCGGTCTGAGCCGCAAGATGGCATGTCCAATTCATATTCAACTCTATTTCGTAGGTAATAATAGCGAATGCGGAATGCCGGTCCGGTCGTTACCGAGAGGCGCGTGACGTGGTGCGCGGCATGTGTGCCGCCCTGCGCGCGCGTAGCCTGCCCGTGCCGCGGGACATGCGCCGCGCGGCAGCCCTGCTGCACTCTTATATACTGGTACGTAGAGTTCATATTTGGTCGTGTGCAGCCGGCCTAGAATTCGTACCACCCAAGTCTTCCCACGGGTGTCGTAAGAGGCGACTAATTCACGGGGTTATAATTAATAAATAATTATATTTACATCTAAGCCTACACCCACCAAATCGAAACTGAAAATTTACTAAATCTGACCTACTAAGTTCGAGACTTTACATGCTCACAAACAAATTTTACCCCTTGTTATTATTATATGTAGAAATCTGTATTAGTAAATATCTCTATGACAGGTCCGTACGCAAGTTAAACGAGGCCGGCACGACCTCGCGGCGAGATTGCTCGTTCGGACTGCAGAGGACATTGAATTCTTCCCAACGCCTGCACGTAAGTCTACCCAAATGTACTATCCATACTAATATAATTAATTAGAAAGTAATTTTACCTCTCTGTTACCTTTTCATGCTTAAACGGCAGAACGGATTTTCATATAATTTTGGCATGGATATTTTTTTTTATTGGTAATGGTAAAGCGTTTGACCACCATCACACTGGAGTAAATGAAGATGTGGCCTAAGATGGAGCACGCAAGATTGCACTCTACCAGAAAAACAGACTGAGGAAGTTCTTTCCACTCTTTACCGGTACTTTTCATGAAGGAACTTATAAGTAGAGTGGAAATGTTTGTTTCGGCACTGTGGTATTTCGACCAGGTATGGTTGAAATTTACCAGTACGTCTGCTTGTCCGGTGGTAGAAGGGGGAAAAATGGTATCCCGGAGACGGAAATAGGCTATCACGCCTATTACCTCGGAAAAGTGCGTGCGAAATCGCGGGCAGAAGCGCCAAATGCGCCAGAGTATGACGAGTTAAAGCCCATAATTTGTAGGTATGCATATTTTTGTGGTGCTCGGCAGAGATGCGGTCCAGATATGACAACCTTCATGTATAGAAATAGAGATTGGCTGGGTATTTCTGCTACTGAATTTTTGGTTTTTCGCTAGAGTATCAACCAGCGTAACATTTAAATGAATGCTCTGATTTTCTTCAAATATTACGAATAAAATTCTTCTGCCTTCTTTAACTCAAACAAGGAATGTTATACCCATTTTAACCCTTTCACTGCCCGCCTGATGACGCTGTAGATATACATAAGCCATTAAACTGTTAGTTAACCCTTTGACCGCCATACATGACAGATCACGCGAGCACCCCCCAGCGCCAACAACGACGTTTAGATATCTTTTGTTTATTTTGTGCTTTGGCGTAGAGAACACGGGAATGGCTTTTTGGCGTGGCGTTAAAGGGGAAATGTCAGGGTTAAAAGAGATGAAAAGTAGCAGATATCTAGTAGATTCTTCACTATAAAGCTCCTGTGTTTACTACTTCTTAAGTATATTTTCAACACCTCTACTGCCTTCACCAATGCACCTACCAAGCGTGATAATTTTAGCAACACCAACCCTCACCCCCCCCCCCCCCCCCCCCCCCCCGTTTGGAGGAGGCATTTTCATTCAGTCAGGACGTCTATTTACCTGACCTTTTATGGATAGTTTCCAAGAAATATTTACAAATCCCTAAGTAATTTCGTATTAACATCTAAAGGAATTTTCAGATCAAGTATCGATACTGACGTCGGCGGTCATCGAGTGTGGACGCGCGGGCCTCAAGCACCAAGCGTATCATTGGGCCAAGGTGTTGATGCAGCCCGAATACAGGTCACAGGTACGTACAGAAAACTAAATTAGTACAACTAGATACATCAAACGTAATATCGGCTTTATTTGTGTTGTTTCAATTCTATGTATTTCAGTAATGCCCACAATAATTATCTAGGCCCAAGGTAGCAGTGCTTGTGTTGGGTATCAGTTGATTTATATACTGTTTAAATATGGTGCTGCAGCCAGCGCCACGAAAAGATGTGATAATAGCGCACGCGGATCACACCTACCATTCAAAAATTTTAAAAATTATAGTGCTGCCGTTTTATGTAAATTAAAAACTGTAAAATAAAGCGAAACAAATGAAAATAAATAAATAAAATAAAACATTTGACACCGCCGCCGCCAATACTCTTCCTGCGCTTAGGTATAGTTATAACTTGTGAGCGTCATGTCATTCAAATAGCCTATTGTTTCTAAACAGTAAACTAGATGGCGTTACTTGTGTCCTTTATGGAGATTTAAAGCTTCTTCCAGATCGACCCGAAATACGCAAAGAAGATAGAATCAGTAGTGCGTCACGCGCCGCGCACCAGTGCGCCGCCCGCGCCTTGCGCCGCCTGTCCTGTGTGCGGCGCTGCGATGCCGATAGCGGATCTACGGTGTACGCGCTGCGAGGCCGATGTGCCTTTCTGTCTAGCTTCTGTGAGTAGTATCAACTTTACTGCACTGACATACGAGGGTTATTGTGACAAGAATCAGTAGTGCGCCACGAGCCTCGCACTAGGTATTGCGCTGCCTGCCCTGTTTGAATCGCTACGATGCCGATAGCGGATCTACGTTGCAAAGCCGACGTGCCTTTTCGTCTCGCTTCTTTGAGTAATATCAACCTTACTCCACCGACATATGAGTGTTATTGTAGTAGATTCAGTAGTGCAACCAGTCGCAGAGCCATTCACCAAGAAGACGAAGTTGAGTCAATAGTAAAAAGATACCTACCTACCTTTGTTTTTATTGCAAGGACCCCTTCGCCCAAAAATGGAATAAATAATAATATTCTTTTCTAAGTTTGTTGTTTAGATTTCGGTCCAGAATCAAGCCTTCCTGTACAAACTAATTTCAGTCATGTATTTGATACAAGCTATCGCTTTTGCGCTTTCTAAAATAATTTTATATGAAATGTATTTTCATTTTTCAGGGTCTCCACATTGTAAAAGATGACCTGACTGCGTGCCCGGAGTGTGATTTCCCCGCCATTCTTTCAGAGTTTTCAGAGTAAGTTTCGTAAAAAACTGTTGTAAACTTATCGTTCAATATTTTCCTTTACAAACTTATGCTTGCAGCTTCGCTCTCGCGTTTTTTTATGTGGAATAAACATAGCCTAGCCACTTAGAGATAATGGAGCTTTATGTTAATAGTTGTATCCATTCTACGGATGGCTGGCTAGAGAGGCTGCTCAGGTTCGCTATTTGTGGTGTCTTCGTTTGAATTAGTCTCATTTTAATTTTTAAAAAAGGTAAAAAATTTAATTCAAAAAATTGTTAAACTCTCTCTCTCTCTCTGTTATATGTTGTGTATGTTATATGGTGTTATATTGCTTGTTTTGTGTGGTTCTGTATATTAATGTATCAATGATCTACCTTACAAATAGAATACTTAAAAATACACTGTTAATTTTCACACGAGATAATCTGGCTCCAAATTAAGCAGCGCTTATGTTATGGGTTAGGCACCCTAATTGACCATATTTTAATGTTATTTCAGGATTCTGCAAGAAGAAGGAAAATGCCCGATGTGCAGTGAAAATGTCGACTACAGGCGCCTTGTAAAAATAGAAGACGTTACTCCATATATGGACCATAACGTAAACGAGTAAGACTGATTTTGCAACATTATACTTAGACCCACCTGGATTCCGTCCACTATAATTAAGATTTACTTATTTATAACATGTTAGATGTTTATGTAATCTATTTACTTGCAAACAGCTTTAAAATGTTACTGTGAACACTGAATATTAATAAAGGTACACATTTGTGATACACTCACCTATAAAATATATAGATTTTTAGTATTTCAAAAAGCGTTTTCTTCATTTTAGACTACAAATACCTAAAAAAAACGCTTTCGTAGCGAAAAAAACAGCTACTTAGTCTGAGTATACATTGGGCGTTAGCTTTGCGAACTGCGCGCGTTGGTTCCGATAAATCTGTGCAAATAGAAACGAACGCTTGAATAGAAGCACGCGTTTAAGTGTGTTCGAATGTATCGGACCTGATTGTTCTGAAAACTCGCGTTACTTCAAAGCGCACGCTTTAAGACGAGTGACAACTGGATTTTAATTATATGTCATCATCATCATCATCAGCCCATACACGTCCACTGCTGGACATAGGCCTCCCCCGTACGACGCCACAAATAGCGGTCCTGAGCCGCCTCCATCCATCGATTCCCTGCGACCGCTAAGATGTCGTCGGTCCATCGAGTGGATGGTCTCCCATGTAGGGGGGGATTTGCCATAATCACCACGCTTGGCAGGCGGATTGGTGATCGCAGTGTTGGTGTTGAAAAATACTCAGAAGGAAGCTGCTGCCCTTCCTCTGGTAGGTTCCCTCAGTCGGCTCTTACGACATCTACAGGTTGAGTTGGAGGGGCCAATATTCTATGCCGCGGCCCCACGGCCTAATTATATGTACTAAATGAAAACTAACTCAAAATAGAAAATATTCTTATTTAAGATATAGTTCACAGCACATATGTATAAAAAATACAATATAAAAATTAGTCATTAAATAGACCCCTGACCGTTCCAGTGTTGAGAAGGCAGCTCAACTCTCATACCGACGTAGGTAGGCACGCTCGCACCGCATGACGAAGGTCCGCAAAGCGATATCGCGCCTACCTGCGTGCGTCTAGTTAATAATAATTTCAGCTAATGAATTTTACCCTGTAAGACAATGCATCGAACCACCCTCTATCGCGCTCTCTTTTTATCACTACAGTTAAAAGAGATAGCAAGTGACGCGGGGATCGAGAGTGGGACGAGCGCGTGGTCAAAAAAGTTGGTATGCATCTGTCATGTTTTAACAGTTGCCCATAATGCTTGTAGCATTACCTCGCTGAATAGCGATATAGGTAAATATAGGTAATTGGGTTTAAATTAAACAAATATGTTAGTGATGAAACATTTAATTTTTCATTTGAAAGTATACCAAGGTTAAGTTACACGTTCGATATTGAGATTCAAATGAAACAAACGTTGGTATTATACAAAATGGCTCAGAGTTGACGACTTTACCCCTTACATTTCTTCATTATTTTCACTATTTCTATAAAATATAAAGAAATATTAGTGATTTTATAGGTTATATCGAAAAACATAAACTGCGGAATTAAGAAACATTTGTTTATTAGATACATAATTGTATAAGAAGAAAATACTGTGATAAATACGTCTGTAAAATTGAGAAAATATAGGGTGTAAAGTCTACAAGGACCCAAGTCGCCTATTATTGACATCTGTATTTCTAAAATATTCCCTATTATCATTACCGTTACCTATCTATGCCTTATGCTGACAAATACATTTTTACAACTTAAAATAATGACAAGACGAATAATAAAATTATACAATAATAATAACAGAAATAATTCATTGTGCTAATACATAAGGTCGGCGCTATTCTGTGACCAACGCTATAATTTTGCTATAATTCAACTAACATTAACATTATTGTTAAAACTCGTTCATCCATCAGAGTTCACCCAAATTCTAAGCACTCTTGAAAGTTGAATATTTGGTTTTATAGCATTTCACGCACAGATTCCAAATGTATATAAATTATTCATTTATAAATTCCATTCAATTGTATAAAATTAAATTAACAAAATTTAACATTAGGTACATAATAAGATATAAAATTGATAATTAAATATCAATATTGGTGTTTTAAGTTTCGATTTTGTTTATAGTATGCTAAAAATACTAACTATAAAACGATGCACGGATGATTTCGATTAGTACAAAAATACTATACAATGGAACGGATGAAACACTAATGAGTGTGATTTAAGGTGGTTGGTCACGCGTGAAAAAAATATCGAGTTTTTACTATTTTATAGGTTCTATAAGTAATTTATATAGCAGATAAGGAGTTTTCCGCAGGTTTGCTAGCCATTTGCTATGAACCCACAGTAAAACAAACTACGAAACAAGTTGTTGTTTTTGACATTAGATATTTATGACTAAAACAACAGTATGTCGATGGATTCTAAAACTACAATTAATTTCAAAGTTGTATTTATGTTTGGGAAGGAAATGGCTCTTACAATGTGGGCGAGACTATCAAAATTATTTGTAGAACCTATAAAATAGTAAAATCCCGATATTTTTTCATACGTTTGGCCAACCACTTTACTAAGCACTAGTCACGGATGAAAAACACATTTAATTTAAAAATAGGCCTTTAAATCAAAAAGGCTTTGCGTGGTCAAAAGAGTGGCCTGTTGCGATTGAACAATGGACGTATACAATCAATAAAATTCAATTTCAATAACAAAGCACAAATATTTATTAAATAATTTGACCCATATAAATACCGAGTATTTTATGTATATTAGGTAAATATTCAATTTAAGATATACAATGCAGAGTCTGCAGTTAGCTCAATTGTTTCAATTGTAAATACTAGTTTAATTTGTTTATATTATTTGATTGTTATTTTCTTTGTTGATAAAGATATACAATATTTTATTTTGGCCGGATTATTAGTTTGTAATAAACCTTCTAGTCCACTCTTTTGACATATATTAATAGCTTTCTGAAGTATTTACAGTTAGATATATTATAAAAAAATATATTAAAACATAGTCACGATGGCACTTGGTTGCGTTGTTATAGGGTAGAATAAAAATATATTGTTAAACAAGAAATAAATAATTGAAAATAATTTATATAAAAACAATTATTTGACACATTAGAGACGAATTTACATAATCAAAAAATCAATGAAGAATGAAGAGGAACTCAAATTACTTACGTTATCAAGGGAATGTTAAAAACATAAGTTTCAACTATCATCAATGTTAACTCCTCATTAATAAATACTATAAATCTTTGGTTTCATTTAGTCGTTTGATTATAAAAGGTTACTTCTCTTAATTCATAATTTCTTTCGCAAGATAAGCTTTCGCTTTTATTACATTATTTAGGTAATGGTTATAAGCCTAGTAAATGTTTAAAAACGCCAAGATGCTTTACTACAGAGAACCAGACACATCAAACGTAGCTCACAATATCCTCTACCAGTGCAAAATACATTTACGATAAGAAAGTGTGAGAATAACGAGAATTCCTTACAGTACAGAGTGACGAAACGCTGTGAAGAATGGAAATATTTGGCACTATAAAAGACTCATGTGAGCACGATTTGAATTATCAAATATCTACCGAAACGAGTGTCTTATACCTGTAATCATCGACTGCTAATATCTAGAAATTGTGAGTAATATCTACATGTATACCAATATCCGGTGAGATTTGTCGAAAACTAAAACGGACATTGCAAAATCGTCCCCGATTAATGATTTCAAACTGATCAAAAATAAATATTGAAATTATCGGACAAGATCGCAATGTCCGGGCGTGCTACTCATAAGACATCACTGCAAGTGCGCGAGTTGTTTCGGTAGCGCTGCGACGACTCTCACTCGGTCGCTGAACTGGGGCGGCGGAGCCAGCACGGGCGGCGCCGCATCGGCCGAGCCGGCCGGCTCCTCGGGCGGCGGAGGAAGCTCCGCTAACAAAACTGCTGCTCTAGCGCGCCTTCCGGGCGCTTTATCTATATCTACTCCCAGTCTCTCCGCCGCCGACCGCCCCCGCGCTGACCCCACCGTCCCCCGCAACAGTGCAGCGGTCGCGCGCTTTCGAGTCAGCGAGTTATGCCGCTGCATCGGCGGCGGCGGCGCTGCGAGGCTCTCAGACGAACTATGCACCGGTTCGGTGCTGATCACGTCATTGGATGACTTTACCGTGACTGACGCGCAGAAGGAAACCTTGTCTCGCCTCACTGCCGGCTTTGCCTGAGCCTCTTGGTCGGAGGAGACGCCTGACGATGAGTTGTCGCCGTCGTCCCGTTCGACGGTGCCCAGCTCGTCGCCGCACGATTTGGATGACTTCAGGCGAGTTCGGATCTTCTGGATTTCGTCCACGGAGAAGGAATGCTGCATCGAGCTTGATCCTGAGCTGCTGCCGCTGAAATATTTGAAAATTAAATCAATCGGGGATTTCGGCACCATCCACAATTCTCATCATGGTGTAATCTACCGTGGTGGAATTGATGTTACTGTCAATCCTTTTATTTCAATAGAAAATAGGAATCTGTGTTTTAGTAAAGGGAGCAGGGAGGGAGCAAGAGAGCTTTAAAATAGGAATCTGTGTTTTAGTAAAGGGAGCAGGGAGGGAGCAAGAGAGCTTTAAAATAGGAATCTGTGTTTTAGTAAAGGGAGCAGGGAGGGAGCAAGAGAGCTTTAAAATAGGAATCTGTGTTTTAGTAAAGGGAGCAGGGAGGGAGCAAGAGAGCTTTAAAATAGGAATCTGTGTTTTAGTAAAGGGAGCAGGAAGGGAGCAAGAGAGCTTTAAAATAGGAATCTGTGTTTTAGTAAAGGGAGCAGGAAGGGAGCAAGAGAGCTTTAAAATAGGAATCTGTGTTTTAGTAAAGGGAGCAGGGAGGGAGCAAGAGAGCTTTTAAATAGGAATCTGTGTTTTAGTAAAGGGAGCAGGGAGGGAGCAAGAGAGCTTTAAAATAGGAATCTGTGTTTTAGTAAAGGGAGCAGGAAGGGAGCAAGAGAGCTTTAAAATAGGAATCTGTGTTTTAGTAAAGGGAGCAGGGAGGGAGCAAGAGAGCTTTAAAATAGGAATCTGTGTTTTAGTAAAGGGAGCAGGGAGGGAGCAAAAGAGCTTTAAAATAGGAATCTGTGTTTTAGTAAAGGGAGCAGGGAGGGAGCAAGAGAGCTTTAAAATAGGAATCTGTGTTTTAGTAAAGGGAGCAGGGAGGGAGCAAAAGAGCTTTAAAATAGGAATCTGTGTTTTAGTAAAAGGAGCAGGGAGGGAGCAAGAGAGCTTTAAAATAGGAATCTGTGTTTTAGTAAAGGGAGCAGGGAGGGAGCAAGAGAGCTTTAAAATAGGAATCTGTATTTTAGCAAAGGAAGCAGGAAGGGAGCAAGAGAGCTTTAAAATAGGAATCTGTGTTTTAGTTAAGGGAGCAGGGAGGGAGCAAGAGAGCTTTAAAATAGGAATCTGTGTTTTAGTAAAGGGAGCAGGAAGGGAGCAAGAGAGCTTTAAAATAGGAATCTGTGTTTTAGTAAAGGGATCAGGGAGGGATCAAGAGAGCTTTAAACCAAGATAACAACAAAACGAACAAAATCACAACATATAAACAGACACAAGATTTAGAAATATCACAAGTTGTATCACTTGCTTTGTATTTTAAGTGAAGACTTTTAGAAATTAAATGATACATAGGAATTTATAAATGAGGTGTACCAAATTAATAACATGAAATGGAATTTACTTCAAGAGAACGATCACAAACAATGATTTAAGCATTTCCCCTCTGCGACAAACAGAACAGAATCTACCTTCAAAATACAATTTTTCTATGCATTTATATGTATTCGCCTTCTGTTTCAAATATTGTGGTGTACTTTTCACTCCTGCAAATAGGTTATGATTTGAGCAATATACCTATGACATTCTACAGTAATTGAAGGGTAACTGCTCTTTCAAATTCAATTTGCAATCGTACAAACACAGATCAAAAACATTTATATTTTTCTTTTATCAGTCACTAAGTATGAGAAAGCATATTGCATTAAAAATGAGATACCACTTACCTTGCGTTACTATTAGCACTGGTTTCGGCCACGGCAGGCGCTTCGACTTTCGGCTTGTCTCCTTCGTCATCCGACTCTGACATGCTATAATCCGGCTCAGGGATAGGCGGCGCTGGCGTAGAATTCTGAAACATATGTTGACATTGGTAAAAGAAACCCATAAATGACTTATATCTAAGTTATAAGAGATAGAAGGTGAAACAGAAGAGCGGTCTGAAGAGTCTCATTGAAGCAACAATTGAGGTCCTTCTAAATTTACTAGGCCTTCTACATTTATCAGGTGTACAAAACAAAAATAATGCACAAAACACTCCTATTCGGGATGTTACACACACAGACTTCTACCCAAGATGAAGAACCATTTGCGAAGAGAGTTAAGGATATATTATACAGACGAAAGATGTCAGTGATCCGTACAACGCACAAATTAACTGAACTGATGAAATGAAAATATATTTATTCTGATTGGTACAGGTACCATCAATCTGAAATTGAGAGGTATGAAAGTTTGAACCTGGAATAACATTATCGGCTACTATCAATCCCGGAAAAATGCGAGTGAATTCGCATAACCTCTTCCTTTATGAAACCTACCTGTCTTACAAAGCCCTTGTGTGTGTTGAACGGCTGAGCGTATTGATTGGTCGGCTCGTCAGCTGATTGCGCGCGTCCCTGGCCGGTCCACGAGCGCACCTGGGATATTCGGCTCTGGAAGTTTATTGGAATTATCAGATGATTGCTGGAGAAGAGATCAAAGTAACAAAGGACACGCGAAACATCATTCGATTCCTCCACTATGTCGTCGGACACTGCATCCACTGCTGGACACAGAGACATCATATAGACAAATCTTTTCAGTATAGACAAATCTTGGATGTCGTTGGGTACCTCCCAGAATTTGACAAGTCTAGAACGTCTAAGCCAGTTAACACTCACAGCCTTAGGGTCTGTCCTTGCTGCCGGCCTATACGCGACAGTCTCCAAGTCCTTAGGCGATGCGTACAGTTTGGCGGGCGCTGCAGGTCTGAAGGTGGAAGCTGGCGTGATGCCACCGTTCTGGCCCGGCGGCGGCGGCGGCGGCTGCGTCGGTGGCGGGATCCGAACTGGTCCTGGAGTGAAAAGGAATATTGAAGCTTTTGGATTAGAAAGAAACTCGGAAAATTTGGGCCGGTACTGAACGCCAACCAAAGAAGCAGTGATACAAAGTATTTTGGACTAGAATTTATCGACAAATATTGTTTTTTAATTTATTTTTTAATTATAAATGGTATGTGGTACCGAGAACCACCTTGTGAGACACAGCAGCGTGAGGCGTCATGACAAACCGTTGAAGTGATGGCGTAACCACCTATGATCAAACGCAGATCCAATTGGCTCAGTATGAAAATACGTGCAGGGACCAGACGAAGCCTTTAAACCCAGTGGGCGCACAAAGCTAACGGTAATCAGGCGTATTCTTAAAAAGAAGGCGCTTTAAGGGGGGGCGTGTCTGTCAAATTCAAATAACGTTTGACATGACATCCCCACAAATGTGATGACCTACGCCCTAAAAGTTCGTTCAAAAGTAAAAATGGGGTTTTTAAAATTAATTCTATCGTACCGTGCACATCTTCAGAAGAGCGCGTCCGTAGTGGTTGTATCGCGTGTTCCGACGCCAGGTCCGGCGTTGAGTGGAAGTCGCGTCGCAGCGTGCTTTGTGACTTGTTCCAGGTCTGAAAAAAATATTATTCGTTGAAATTACATATTTTAATTCTTTTGATAATGGAGTAGGTATAATTTTTTATTGCTTTTCATTACCGCGACAGACGCGTAGACCCTGGTGGGTTTCCGCGCAGGCGAGTTGAGCGATCCATCCATATATCCGTTCATATTGCAGATCTTGTCTTTATCGCCCTATGTTTATTTTTTCTACCTGCCTACCCACAAGAGCTAGTACATTACCTTCCCTCGCGAGCGTTTCATTTCCGCTACAGATGCGTAGACCCTGTTGGGGATCCGCGCGGGCGAGTTGGGGGATCCCTCCATTTCTCCGTCCGTGAATGCTGATCTCGTCATCATCGCGCTTGCACCGCCACTAGGAAAATAATAGTAAATATTATAATTGACAAATGGTGGTCTCTGCGTAACCGCAGTGACGCCGCATAGTGCAAGTAGTTTGCGTACCGTATGATTAGGCATTATGTACAAGTGAAAAATCTCTCCCCAGAGGCCCATTTTTATCGGTTGATAATATCGCATGCGTTATTGCGATGTCTGTTTTCAGTAGATTTTGTATTTGAACGCATACGATCTTTCTTTCTGTTATATTATCGACGCGAGCGTTTCTGTGACCTGGGATATTGCGATAAACGTTTTGTATCAGGACAGGACGCATGTGATCTTACTCATCGCTGCGAGAATGCGGTAATTGCGCTCTGCAACAGGACCCTTAAAATCAAGCTAACCGAATTCGGGCTCACAGTAGAGAAAAATAAAGCCAGGTTCGCCATTGTCAGATACGACAAGGACTATATATATCTGATGGTTTTTATGATAAGTTCTGTTTAAAGTTGCGTGTACTCACGCAGTGTCCGCGTCCGCTTGCCTTTGAAATAGCTCCTCGAGCTCAGCTGCCGTGATTCTAGAAGACGCTGGTCTTTGCCGGATGGAGGCGGTTCGAGGAGCCACCGGCGTTCCCAATGATGGTGTGCCGCCTGGAAATAAATACATTCATGTGTCCGTATATTATGTAAGAACAAAACAGAGATAACTTTTGTTATCTCAATACTAAATGGGCTCTATTTTTTTTTTACCAGTATACCTTATCTAGGTATACTGGTACTCTTCTTCCACTAGTGGACAAAAACCTTATTTCTTATTTGATAATAATAACTATGTTTATAGTATAAAACTTTACTTGTCTGAGTGCTTGTAAGCCTAAAGAAATAAAGTTATTGATTCTTATTCTACTACACTTAATGAATACCACGACAAATTAAGAGAAGCTTTTGATTTGTGCGCAGAATTGTACTCGTCAGCATTGTACTGGATACACACTGATGTTTTCCAGCTTTGGCTCTGTGAACTGCGGGTTACTGTGTATGAAACTGGGTCAAAAGTCCGTCCCTGACTTCAGGACCTATATTTTGGAACGAAATGAATATGATAACAAAACGTCGCTTACTATTACTATTATTGCTTCCTTGGAGTTGCACAGATTCAGCTGACGAGGATTTGCCAGCAACTCCGAGAGGCTCGCAGGTTTCTTCTTTCTCTCCACCATTTTCTGAAATAGGTAAAGTGCTCATGTACCGTCAACACTTATTTTCTATCCTTACCATAAATCGTAGTGAGGATAGAATGTCCCTATTTTTCCGGCCCATTACAACCTTGGTCTCAAGACAAGAGTGAATACTGGTGAATAATGATGTCTTCTAGACCTTCATAATACACCGTCGGCCACATCGCCACTGTCCATTAGGTAAGATTATAGTAAAACGAAGGTCTACTGACTAAACAAAACGTTTTGTATGCTTTTAGAGCTTACTTGAGGATTTTCTTACCTAAACCAGCGACCATTGACTTAGCCCTCGCGCGGCCGACGCTCAATGTGGTTCGCGGGTCTCGCCGCGGGGGCGCTGGTGCTGGACTTCGACCTGGAAGCACAAAATATAACGGTTTAGAATAGAAGCACGCACACTTATTTCGATTTTTAAGGCCCGTTTCATAAAATCTATCACTGTCAAATTAGTTTTTGTCAGCGTATACTGTCCTACGCCAACATTGGATAAAAACCCTATTCTCCCTAGAAATATTAACTTAAATAAATAAAAATAACATTATCAAAATCGGTTCATCATTAAACTTGGAACATTTCTTTCACTGCTCTTCAGTTTGCGTATAATAAGTCTAGCGCTGAGCGATACATGGGGGGGATAGCTGCGCATGGGTAATGAACCGCCAGCCCCGCCCAGGTACCTTATTTTTTTACTTCTGCGCAATAACGGTCAGCGCTAAAGTTACGTGCCGCTACTTGTAAGAAATTAAAAACGCAACAGCGGATTCTAGAGTACAATTTGGGTGCAAAATTTCTGCAGGGTAAAATTGTTCGACGAAAGCTCAATTTACCTCCAGCACCCTTTCTAGGTAAGGTGGCTGCGTAGGGGCGGCCCGAGCTTGAAAGTTGGCTCTGAGACTTGCTTGTGGGTACCGTACACGTGTTGTTCTCATTGTTTCCTGAAACGTCACGCGTGATTAAAATATCAGCTTTAAGCTTACTCGCTTCATTCAGTAGATATCATGCCCCATCGCCAGCTGTGTTACTATTCTGTATAGATAGCTGTAGGTACCACATTATTCCCTTGCTACCCTTGATACCCTTTTTATTGAGACAAAAGATAGCCCATCTCCTTCCCCAGGATATAAATCCTTCCAAAAGGATTCCTTGCCAAATTTGATTAAGATTTGTCAGAGGTAACATTCAAAAATAACTTTCGCATTTATGACATTAGTTTGGGTCATGAGAAAATGAGACAGACAGATACTTGCCTACAGCCATAAATACTTAGGTCTAAACAAAAATACATATCCATTGGTTTAGTTTAATACCTATTTTCGTCCTCAGTTATTTTCGGAACAAAGCAATTTGTACATATCTATTTCAAATTAACAGAAATTATCTACATACAAGAATACCGAAAACTGTAATTGCAAAAAGCGCCGTAGCGATCTCATAATCAGTATAATATCCCTGTATCGCCACTCTGACCTCGGTAGTAGTGCGGTAACTAGTGCGGTACCTAATACCGCGCTAGTTATTGCACTTTTCATAACGAGGGCAGAACTGCAGGGTAAAGTTTTCATTTATCATATGGGTACCATATACTCGGCTCTACTCTCCCAGTCCTATTTTTTTTTTTGCATAGCTTGTCTCGCATCTAGTTCTATACAGCGTCTTTTGCAATGTCTGTTTCTCCTGTTACAACATTTTAGTAAGTTCCTCACCATTACTACTCAACGAGACAACAGTCATGGAGACGAGAGCGCCTGAGTTGCGAATCAGCTCTACCACATGCTCATGTGATGCTGCAGACACATCCTCGCCGTTTATCTGTAAATAACAAAGCACTGGGATAATTGAACAATGTACAATTTTTTTTTTATTATAATTATTTAACTAGGAACTCGAACTCGGCTCGTAACGGGCGTACCTATAGATTTACAGGGTTCATATACATAGATTCTATCTCAAAATTATAAGACATGAATGCAATAAATAAATGAAACAAGTTCATTTTACAAAAGCTCCAATTGCAGGTACTATAAAAAAATAAACCGATTTTTTTAGTTTGGCATTCGGGTACAGGGATAAAATACCATAATGGTAGAACGATCGCACTGTTTTTTTACTAGTTTCACTGCCCAACCGCCGCGGCACGACCCGCAGGGGCGCGGCGCTGCCGCAGCCGCGGCTACAAGCAGTAACGCTAGCACCACATGTGCGTCATTACCGTGGGTAATAAAAGTGTTAAATGGTAGTCTATAAAAGGTATTGGATGATCTACAGCTTCGTCTGTTAACTTTGACGCTTACCTATGTAGATGATACGACAATTTTCAAAAATATCTGTTAATTTTGTGAGTTTAGAAGAAAACCACCCTAAGAATGGTTTCGATAATGTTTACTCACCGCCACAAGAAAGTCTCCCTTTCTAAGTCCTGCTCTATCGGCAACGCCGCCAGAGTCGACATCATCCAGATACTGCAAGCCCGGACACCGCTCCGAAGGGCGAAGCTCCATCAATGGAGATGACGCCTTCGCCCCTCGGAGGACAAACCCGAATCCGCGACGCGCCCTGTGTAACACCACCGTCCGGGTCTCAATCTTGCCATATCTGAAATATCAACACGAGTCTATCTAATACACAATTTCCACTAGACACAAAAAAAAACACAGATTTTTAACCCTTACTCGGATCTCAAAAACTTTTTTCTCGCGGAAGCACATATTGTACTACTTCTTCTTATTAATTTCGTAAACCTCCTACTGATTCCAATTACACGAGTTGCACCGTTGCTGACCATTGTCAGCAAAATTTGAACGATAAATGATACATTTCTTGACTTGTTTGTTTGTTGACAACATTGCCTTGTGTTTCATAACAATCTTTATTTGTCTATTGGATTCATTGTCCGATTTTGGGGACGGTTGATATCATCATTTATATCGTTACATTGTTTGAACGATGCGATATCATCAGTGGAAATGTTCTAGTTTACTTACGATTTCTTTATTCTAGGAGCAGTTGCGCTATACGTTTTAGTTAGAGCCATTTCTCTTCTGCCCGTTACCCTGGAGTGATGAATTGGTCCCGAAGCTAAAACCTGGAAACAGAGAGGTAGGTATTACGGTATCAATCTGAGAATAAAGTTCGCAAGGAGATAGGTAGATGTTATTCTTCCGGGAAAATGCGGTCCACGCGGGTCGCGCCTACAATTTGAAGCAGTAAATATGGATATAAGACTACCAAAAAAAAAATAACATAATTTTATACCTAGTTCAAACTTCAGAAAAAACAGTTGAGTAGGTACTATGTTCGTGACACTCACAAACAAGAGGTTCGTCCGGTAAGCGTCACTGTTCTCGTGTCCCGCAACAGGTGCAACAGCGGCGAACTTCGGCTGCATAAATGGCTCCGCGGCCGTGCATCGCGCTCTTGCAGCACCAATCACTCATCATGCAACACATCTCTGAACTGCTTCTCAGTTGCTCAATGTTTGCTGAACTGAATAAATCTTTATAGTCTAAAAGACATCCCTGACAAAGTATTATAGCGTTAACTGCTTGCACTTGATCCCGATCTCATCTACCCCATTATTAAAATTGAGAGTCACATATAGTTCATACTTGAAGGATTCGTTACCTGGTGCAGGTTTGAGGTCTGTCTCAGTCTAACTTCCTGGACGCATTGGCTTGGGAAAAGCCCGCTCGCTCCGGAGCCCCGAACTGTGCCTTCCAGCAACCCATCGTCCGTCGCACCCGTTACTGTAAGATTAACATTCCTATTACGAGATACGACAGATGTGTTTTGTAAAATTAAATCCCTAATCATATTGTCAAACACAAAGGATTTAATGAAAAAGATAACATGACAAAATCGGTGACCGGCCACTGAGGAGATTACACAGCCACACAAAAAATATAAAAAAATTACTATATTTACTGTTTGTTTTTGGGGTTGCTGAATCAGAATCTAAGGTCAGATTGATCCCATCACGCCAGGATTTCGTCTTAACTTCAAAACAAAAACCCGATAATCACCGCTGTTTAGTCCTTTTACGTTGTTCCTCAAACTTCAAACCAAAAAACTAAACAGTTCAAATAACCTTTAACCCTTCATCCTATAACCACTACCCCTATAACCCTGTAACCCCATAACCTCGATACAAAGAAAATAAATCTCCATTATATCAATGTTACTAAACAAAACCCACAACCCCATAACCATGTATCATATAACCATCTATTTATTCTAAAATCCAGTGACTTCATTTACCCCTATCCTATATTCCCTATGTCAGCGGAGCGGACAGCGTTAACTATCGATTTTTTTGAGGTAATATCAAAATCCTGACGTGATGGGATCAATCTAACCTTGGATTATGATTCAGCGACACCAAAAACATACAGTAAACGTAGTCAGACACGTAGGCCAGTTGCGTGCCTGTGTTGTGCCTATTATATGCGATTTTCCGTAGTGGTGGCCATTTTGGGTTGTTAGGACACAATTTAGTGACTGCCAGAATGTATGAATGTTTAAAATGTATTGATGAGTGTTAGTATTTTTTAGTATGCAAACATTTGAATTGTTCATCACTATCTATTAATTTTTTTGTGGCTGCTGTCTATTTTAAGTACGTATCACATTTACTCCTGATTACATAAGTTTATGTCTTCTTTGTTTACTATACCTTCGATAATATCGCCCTGGTTGAGTCTCAAATGGCCGGCTGCTGAGGGTTCGCAAGGCTGCAGACACACCACTGTGGTGCCAGCGGTTTGGAGCGAGCAGGTAGTGGTGTCAGAGTTGCTAGTTCCCACTCCACTCGAGTCCGATATGATGTCGCTAGTGTCTCCGGCGCTTTTATCTATAAATTCCGGTGGAGTGTTGGGTTTAGATTTATTTATATTTTATGCTAAGGAAACCACATCGGTGGTAATTTTTATCGTGCTTGGAAATCATTAAGCTCCGTAGAAATGATCGTCTTTACGCCTCTACCAGTACTTCAAATAGGTAGGTACTTTTTAGAGTGTGATTTTATAAACTATCATTCAAAGTGGGGCTTCGCATTTTTGAGCAATTTGATACTTTTAAGTGATCTAAATTTAGGATATAGGTAAGGTATAAAGAATACTTCAGGTATTTATTATGAAGGTAGTAGAATACTTAGCCTTATTTCTAATAAACAATGTTTGTAAATTTGGTAAAAAAAGTTCTTAGAGTAGGTAGGAATCAAAATTAATTACACCTAAACTAATATCTAAAGAAGGTAAAAGAAGGGTCAACAAACACCGGGTAGGAACGAAGCGATAAGCAACCGTGGAACTAGTTACAAAGGCACATAAAACATGCGGTCGGATGACAATGACGTGGTCGGTGCATGGTGATGGTTGTCTTTCACAGGACTCGTGTTTACGTCACTGGTGCTCCAACAGTATCTTAGCTTACACGAATCGTAGATGCTACACATATTAACTTAAATATTGAGTAAAATGCATCTACGAAAGTTACAAATTAGTCAGTGAAGGTGAAGATGTACCTGTGAGGATGCTGGCGTCGTCTTCGTGGCTTGGATGGCTCGCATCGCTGATGCTTGATGATGCGGAGGAGAACGGCCGGTCGAGGCTGCACGGGGAGGTCATATGCGGGCCGCGGAGCAGGGCGTCCAGCTCGGGCGGCAGACGGGTGGACGAAGCGAGGGACGACCTGTCCCCCACAGACCCGCCCCACCAGCCCCAACCGCCAGACCTCCTCTTTGGATTATACCGCGGTGGACCTCGAAACGGCACTGTAATACCACCCGTAGCCCACCAAAACAAATATAATCGTGCTAAACAAAACCAAAACTGCGTCTCAGAAATGTTCAAACAGATTGGCTTATTCAAATAAAATATCAACGTAATACAATGTGCTTGAAATAATCTGTGAAATTAATTTACGACATTAAATAAACAAATATCTTTAACGTCATAGATACTGTGTATATTAAGTTTAACCATATAACACTTGATATTCCCTGTTAGTAAAATACATAGAATAATCCTTGATATTTGTATTAGATGCAGCTCATAAGGATGTACAACCATCACCATTTGATTTGAATGATAAATAAGCAATGATAGTACGTATAATGGATGACGGCATGCACATCTGATTCATAAATAAGTTAATAATGCTAATATACATTGCATATACCTACATAAAATACATAAAAATGGTTCATTTAAGCACTTAAGTAAATACTATTTCGAGAAATAAAATGAATTATGAAGTTAGGATTTAAAGTTATTCACGTATTATAAAACGCCAATCAAAGCCATGCAAAACAGTAATTGTAATTATAAATAAAATAAATATTTTATACCACCAAGTGGTGACTCACCAACTTCTTCTGATTTGTAGTTTTTGATGACCTCTGCTAGCTCTAAGTTACCAGCAATAACTGCCACCTGTACGATAGTAAAAGTTAATACACAACATACATTAGAATCAGCAGTGGTACTAAGGCGGATCCCTGTGGCAACCCTATTAACATCAATAGACTGAAAGCCTGACAGAAGTCAAATAATATTGCAAACCAATATAAGTTATAATATATCTAACTTTGAACCTATCTTGTGTCTATTAAGATTAGCTAATATTATTATCTCATCCTCAGTTCACCCTAGAAAACGCTTGAAAATTACCACCAAACCTACCAAACTTCGTCATGATTGTTATCATAAGTTTATTACCTGGTAAGGTGTCTGATTAGCAAAGTTGAGGGCTTCCTTATCACAGCCTCTGAACAGGAGCTGTCTCGCGCAGGAGTCTTGAGCATTGACGGCGCAAACGTGAAGGGGCGTGTTTCCAGAGGCGTTCCGGCCGTTCATATCCGCGCCGTAGAATAATAGGTGGTCAAGGTGCTGCACTAGGCCGTTTCGGCATGCCTGGAAAGCGGAAAAGGATAAAATGACATATGTAGGCATTAGGTCACGGCACATAATAATATTGCGTGTCACACCGACAATACGTAGTAGAAAATAAGTTTATTTTATGTATGTTAGACAAATTATATATTTTTATATGGGCCGTAGTTTTTAAGTATTTTACACCTATACTTGACTACCTGTGTTGCCTGAAATAAATGATTTATTATTATTATTATTATTGAATTAAACGTGCGTAAATTAAATTGAAATCAATTCAAGGTAATAAAATTTGTAGTTTGTAACGTAAAAGGTACATTCAGATATGTTGTTGCAAACTGTTGAGACACTAGCTAATTTAAGTTTTAAGTTTCGGGTCATCGGGTGTAGGTAACTTTGGTATCATTATACAATTAAGTTTAATCGTTAAAAAAGTAGTTTCGAGTTCACTGTTTCGTGTGTTTGACAACCAACCTGATGAACTTCTAGCCATCCCTGTAGATCCGTAGCACCAATAGTAGCATGGTCGTGCAGCAGCGTCTCACAGAGCAATGGGTCGGTTTTGTTCGTCACAGACAAGTACAATGGCGTCAGACCTTTAGCGTCTTTGTAATTAGGCGACCCTCCAAGTTCTAAAAGTGTCTTTACTGATTCTAATGAATTCTTCTCTATTGCTCTATGCATAGCAGTGCTGCCATCTTTAGTTCGGTAATCCAAAAGTGCTCCACCGTTAACTAACGCTATCAAAACTTTTCCTGGTGTTTTTAGGCCAGCTGCTATTGTTAGAGGAGTTTCTGCAAAAGGAAAATGGCACATTACTCAATTATCAGCTATTCCTGATCAAGATTGTGATAAATGTTAGTGAATAGTATTGAACCATGACTTCTTCATATTTCATTCATTATTCATGATTTCTTTTAACAGCAGGATACATAATAATAAGGAAAGCGCTGCCACTAGATGATAACAATAAGTCGATGATGAGATATTCAAAAGGGCAATTACGACAAAGATACTGTTCCATTCATATTTCGTTCTGACATCATTGTTTGCTTTCGACGGACCATACGAGTATTAATATAAAGTCTCAAGGCTGCTTCGATATTTATCGCAGATTAGCCACGGCTGGATTGATACGGTTCGCACAATACTGCTGCCACAGAAGTATTTGCGAAACAATAAAAGATATGGATCTTTATGTAAATGTATAAATAATATTATAGCGTTACGCTACCTCGGAACCTTTAAAAGCCTTTGTTATCTTAATCTGTTTTATTGGCTCTTGTTTGTAGTATTGTACCTACCCTCGTTTCAGTTCGCCTTATGTGGCTTTAATTTTGGCATTTATTCATTATAAATTTTAGCATATAAATAATCGCTAAATTAAGAGATTATACTTACTATACTTTGATTTCAGTTTTTAACTAAGTAAATGGCCTACACCTTATCCTACAGAAATTTCAAATTGCGTATCTACGCAACACATCTGTGTAAGTACTTTCATATTTTGAATCACAAACATGAAAGAGCAGCCGGGCGCATGACGTGTGAATGCGGGGGCTGACGCTTATCTCGTTAATTGGGGACAACCGAACAGCGTACCTCCAGTCTCCTGACAGTGGAAGTTGGGGTCGAGCCCCTTAGCACAGGCTTTGGTGACCTTGTCTATCTGCGCGTGTGTTACATTTTCCAAAAAACGCCGCAGGTTCGCCCGGGAGTGCAGAGCTTTTAACGATTTCTCGTCAAGCTTCAGCATCTTGTAGACCCGCCTTTTGTATTTTAACTGAAATCAAGGAAATCATTGTTGATTTTTTTTGGTTTCTAGCTTTATGTTAATTGCTACAGCTGTGTTTACTTCCTGAAGAATATTCTATTTGCTACTATTATCTTAATCACGTGTCTTATCCATTTTCGCATTAGGCATTAATCCGTTGAGACCTTGGCTTTAAAGGTATCTTGTTGGCTGTAAAGAAGTCTTGAAATATTACAATTACCAAGATGGTACCTAATTGTAATATTTCAAGACTTTTTTCAAGAAAGTTAATGTCAAGTTCCGTTATTTGCTATCAAACCTTTCGAGTTTTCTACTATCATAATAATCATACTATACGGAACAAATTACACATCCCAGCATATAGATTACGAAAGGTAGGGAAATCATTTATGGGCAATTGCGTGCGCTTCTATAATAAGCTTCCATCTGAAGCAACTGAACTCCCTATTCGTAAATTTAAACAGTACATTAAACAAAATCTTATCAGGGAGGCCTTTTACTCCATAGATGATTACATCAATGATGTTAATGCTTGGCCAGGTGTCGCTCCGTTCCGCACTGTCAGTAGTATGTAAGAAATTCAATGTTCTGTTTAGCTTTAAAGAAATATTGTATCTAAATTGCATTAAATTTATATTTAGATAGGCAAAATAAACATGTATTAGACACATAAGTGATATTATAATGTGCTAGTGGTTTCTTTTTCACTTCTTCCACTAGTGGACAAAAAATTGAAGTGAAGAGAATATCAATAACACCTTATTTCTTATTTGATAATAATAACTATGTTTATAGTATACAACTTGACTTGTCCAAGTGCTTATTTTGTAAGCCTAAAGAAATAAAGTTATTGATTCTGATTCTGATTCTGATTCTACACATACAACTAATCATAATTTTTATCAAGTGTTGTAGGTAACTTACTTCAAGATATCCAATAGGGCCATTGAATGGGTAGTCTCCGAGTCGTCGCTCTTCATCGAGGAACTTTCCGGCTTTGCCGTTGGCAGGAGGGCAGAACAAGCCATAGTTAAAGCTCTCTTTCAGCTCCTGTAAAGAAATGAAAAGATTGCGTTAGTCATTGATACTAACCCATTTATGAATCCGTTTTGTAGTTGGTCTATTGTGTCAGTGCTCAGTGAGCACGCAGTGAGCACTGCTCACCCCCTGTTAGGTACGAACGCAACTCAGGTTTAAGCATCTCTAAAGTCGCGATTTTTTGACAGTTTTCTATTAACTAAGATCTGTAAAAAATTCGCCATTTGAGACGCCGCCGTTATCTGAGTTGCGTTTGAGCTTTCGGTGATCAGTCATCGATCTCAGCTTTAGTAACGCTTTTCTATGGTTAAAGAGTTTCCCAGTCATAGATTGCTGACTGAGTGACATTCCATAATACGGGTCTGAGAATACTGAGACTAGAATATAGAGTATAAAATGGAAACCAGTGGTCGAGATGAATAAAATCAGCCCCTTTCAGAGAAAAATACGTTTTCTATGATTTGTAGATACGAAAGTCATAAATTGAAGTCGAATAGGTACAGACCAGGGATGTTACGAAGCTTCGACTCCGACTCCGATATGTCGGAACCTCCGATTGATATTACATCTCCGGTTCCGACTTCTGGTCCGAAACTTTCAATCGGAGGTTTAAATCGGAGGTCGAAGCATAGAAGATAGCGGCAAGAATGGCATCACCAGCAGGACCTAGCAATAATAATGTCCAAACCACTTTATCAAATATATTGTTGACTAGCGATGATGAAGATGATAATACTACATCCAACGAACATGCAGTTTTGGACCAATTCCTTATAATTAAGAGTTTAGGAGACAAAGCTGCAAAGCTTTTGTTTATTAAATATAATTTGCTACTTTTAGAGTCCATTCATTTGATTTAATTTTCTAACTGCTGTTAATTTTTAACGACTTTAGTATGTTATGTAAGTTTATAATTTTTATTTTAAGTAAATTAAAGTGATTAAATAATGTTTGTATTTGTACTATAATATTTGATTAAGCCTCCCCTTAACACTCTGCTCTTAATCCCTCTTCTGCTACCACCTTCGACTCCACCTCCGCCTCCGACTCCGACTCCGATAAACTAAAATTTAAAACTCCGACTCCAACTTCGGCTCCGTTAAACCACCTCCGTACAGACAGGATTTCAATAAAGTCATATATCAATACCATCAGCATGAACAAACTAGGCTTAGTTATATGTCACACGTTCAAAATTAATTAGGTTTCAGTCATGATTAATCTTGCCTATTTACAATATTCACGCTAAATTGAAATTGTCACGCATTAGTGCTTAGACTAGATTACCGCTTCATTAAGTTAGCTGTAGGTAATTGTAGAACGGTAGCTGACCGTGAATGGCATTTTAAACACCAACCAGCACCCTACCATGCCATTCAGGAGGCCTATTTTTATTATCTAACACGAAATTGCCTGCTTCGTTTCGGCCAATTGGTGTACCTACTACTCTAATACACCAAATAAACGTAAACCAATTTGCACAAAAAATACGGAATCAAACGATTGCGTATTTTGGATAATTAGGCATTCTGGTTTGATCGACATAAAATAAGCGTAACATTTTGTGTCTTTTTTAATCGACTTCGATAAAATGTGGAGGGTCTATGTTTGGCTGTAGGTTGTTTTTTATGTTTGTCTGTGTCCGTTGATTTCTCCGTCATTTATGGACCGATTTGCATAATTCTTTTGCTGTTGTAGGGAAAACTCGTCCTACGTAAATAAAAGGCGGCTTCAGTCACTAGGTATTGTATATTGATCTTCAGTTACATAAATATGAACATAAATACAAGATAATCATCTCGTGTCGTTGTAAAGCGCCAAAACCAGAGACCTGAATCTTATATGTCACCCGACTAGGGATGTCGCCATGAAAATAGAGTTGTGTTGAGCGAGACAATGGAATCGCTACACCACCCCCCCAAGGAGAAAATTAACTCCAAGCAAAAACAAGAAATATTTAAAACCACAATTTAGTTAAAAAATTGAAAAATACAAGGAAATAGTATGTTGTGGTATTATTGACGATGAACACATAGTTAATTACTAATTAATAAAACTAAACATTTTCTTAAAAATCGAAATTCTTAAATTTAACACGTCTGCCTGAGCGTGTGGTGTAAGGCTTCTCAGGTAAGATTTTTACAGCAGATCTCTCCGGAGCCTGAGATTCAGGCACTAAATTACTTTTCTTAGGTGGGATGGAAACGGTCGGAGTGGGAATCTGACCAGCTTCATTTGTATTATCAATGTCAACGTATGCTGGTTTAATTCTATCTATACTCACAACAACTGGTTTCCCTTTAATATCTAGAGTGTAGGTCTTGCCATCACACGAGCGCTCGAGCACCCTGTATGGACCAGTGTATGGTGGCTGCAGCACTCTCCGAACGGTATCGTCCCGCAAAAAAACGTGTGATACAGTAGAAAGATCCTTAAAAACAAAAGAAGCGCGTTCTCCATGCCTTGACGCCGGAACTGGTCGAATTGCCGACATTTTGTGCTTCAATTGATTAACAAAATCGGCTGGATCTTCTAATCTTTCAGAAGCAATGGAAGGAGCAAGAAACTCTCCAGGGAGCCTTAAAGGCTCGCCATACAGAAATTCAGCAGCAGTAGCCTTCAGATCTTCTTTAAATGCGGAACGCATGCCCAAAAGAACCAGTGGAAGAGATCTGACCCAAGAATCCTCATGGCACATTAAAGCACCTTTCAACTGGCGATGAACTCGCTCAATCATTCCATTTACACATGGGTGGTATGAGGTTGTTCTGATACGTTTAGGTAATAGCGAATTGTCGCATGAGTCGCTGAAACAAATCAGATTCAAACTGTGAGCCTTGATCTATGGTAATAACAGAAGGTATGCCAAATCGTGGAATCCATTCTCTTGTGAATGTCTCTGCAACTTCTTCTGCGGTAATTGAGCGCATTGGCCAAGCTTCTGGCCACCTGGTAACCCTATCAATAGCTGTCAAACAATAGCGATATTCATTGCACACTGGCAAGGGACCCACGATATCTATATGGACGTGTAATCACGTCGGGGTCACGAATGTAGGGAAAACTCGTCCTACGTAAATAAAAGGCGGCTTCAGTCACTAGGTATTGTATATTGATCTTCAGTTACATAAATACAAGATAATCATCTCGTGTCGTTGTAAAGCGCCAAAACCAGAGACCTGAATCTTATATGTCACCCGACTAGGGATGTCGTCATGAAAATAGAGTTGTGTTGAGCGAGACAATGGAATCGCTACACTGTTGTACCGAATGATTCCGAGATGGCCCCATATAAAAATGATTCCCAAGGGATTAGTATTTAATCTTATAAAACTGTTTAAAACTAAGGGATTCGAATCCTACTAATATTATAAATGTCAAAGTTTGTTAGGATGGATGAATGGATGGATATTTGTTACTCTTTCACGCAAAAACTACTGAACCGCTTATGCTGAAATTTGGTATGGGTATAGTTTGGGGCCTGGAATAACATCTAGGCTATTCTTATCCCGATAAAACGCGAAGGCGCAGGCAGCAACTAGTTATCTAATAAGTAGAAACACCTAAGTCTTACTCAGTACTTCAGTAGGTAAGTTTGCGGATTTACTGGTAGGAGTAGTGTAGGTTTACTAAATTCGCAATATTGCAAAACATGTTCTTATATAAATTATTTTAGCCAGAGAAATCTCTAAAGATATTACCAAGTGGGTACCTCTTTGACTTAGATAGATGTTAGCGCACTGTCCAAATGCTAGAACAACTTAATGGAAATATATAAATCAAAAGCAGATATTTATCATTGTCAACAGTTTAATTACCTACAAATAACATTAATGACTCTATTTCATGGATATTTATGACGTCATAATTCAGGCACGAGCGAGGGATACCTTCCATGATGGAGTTGTTGACTTTTAGACGGAGTTTATTAGCAGACATTCTTTGAGGAATCGAAATGTTTGGCGGTACGAATATCCATCAAATGCGTTTTTTTTTCTGTTTAGATTAGCAGCTCTAAGAATTAAATACGTGGGGATCCGCCCCATGCATGGAAGAATGCATCGAAGTAGCTCTGAGAATCGTAAGAATTCTAATCTAAACAGAAAAAAACGCATTTGATGGAAATTCGAACCGCCAAACATTTCGATTCCTCAAAGAATGTCTGTTAATATACATTGATACTTGAACATTCCACTCCGTTTGATCCTCAAATCATGGAACAATGGTATTCCATTCTATGTACTACTTACCTATGTATATTTTAGTTAATCATAATTCATAATGATAGCAAGACGAAGCATAAAAGACATCTAACGTAAATTCATTTTCATACGCATACATTTGTTAAATAAAGTAGGCTTGAGGCGTATTTATCGTCACTGATAAAAGTCACAGATATAGAAAATTGGCGGTATGTCACAGTGACAGTAACTAAATATATCTGTGACTGTCACACAGGCAGTTCCAGTGTCACGAGTGTACGATATTATATCGTTGTTATTTTATTAGGTACCTACGCATAAATCGCTTCAGCTAGATAATATCGCTTCTATATTCTCTCTTTGGTAATATCACTAAGTCAGAATGAGACACACCTAGTATTTTATACTTGAAAATTTTAAATGTACACATATACCGCAATGTTACAAAGTAGTTGAAGAAAATACCGTTTAAATTTATTCGGTTAATCAACATGCTACTGCTACTTACTCAGTCATCGCTACAATTAATATATATTATTCAATCAATAAAACAATGAATTTATACATGATTGGTAGAAATACTAGCTAGTATTTTGTCACAGATATTTTGAAGGCACAGTAACGTAAGTCACAGGTATCGGATTTTGCCTAGTATAACCCAAGACTAATTAATATAAAGTCGATCAATAAAACGTTGGAACCTTGGAACGCTCCTCAGTTCTAAGTTTGCTTGAATAGATTAATTCTGAACGATCAATAGTAGTCATAGGAGTATGGTTGTCCGTAATAGTAATTCTGTAAAGCAAGATGGATTCATTTGTCTCTACGATTGATGGAGCCTGCATCAGCTGTTTGAATTGATTGCAAGTACCTAATGCTTTGAGTGATGTTTAATACTTTGAACTTAGGAAAATAGTACCTTCAGAAGATGCCTGCCTTAAAGACCTACTAAGCGTGTCTCAAAAGGTAAAATGGAGTACTTGAGCATGGGATTTTGTAATCATTCGGAATTAATTGTCATATTTATTATAGTTTAGTTTTAGTTACCTACTTTTCGGTTTAATATAAGGGTCTTTAGTCAACTGAGGCCGCTCGTATGGCGTGTTTTAAAAAACGATAAACAGACTTCAAATTCCCTTATTTTTACACTTATTTTAAGTTTTCCGGGATAAATACTAATCCCCTGGGATAACAATTTTATGGGACCCCTTCGGGATCGTTTTCTATACAATAGAGAAATAATTTTCAAAATCGGTCCGTAATTGTCGGAGATATCCCGTAACACACATACAAAAAAAAATACAGACTAATTGGTAACCTCCTTCTTTTGAAGTCGGTTAAAAATGATTTATTAAGAGCATTATTACGTAAATGATCCTAAATGACTATTGCAACGACTACTCAACCGAAGCTTTTTAAACTGGAACTGCCTGATTAGTAAATCAGGCAGTTCCAGTTTCCAGTCAACTGAGTAGGTACCTCTTGTTTATTTCTATACTTCCTGAAGTCATTTGTAGAAGTTCTTTACTTCAGAACTCAACATAAATTACTTCTCCGTTTCAGCAAAGCTTA
The DNA here is from genome assembly GCA_947859395.1 of Eupithecia insigniata. Classification (NCBI taxonomy): domain Eukaryota; kingdom Metazoa; phylum Arthropoda; class Insecta; order Lepidoptera; family Geometridae; genus Eupithecia; species Eupithecia insigniata. The sequence goes on from OX401998.1 coordinate 4,731,099, forward strand.
ACTGTAGTAGGTACAAAGCTCATTATAAAATGACTACCAAGTTCTTGGAAGGCACAGGTATTGTGGGAACGAAAATATGTTGAAACGGCTAGTGCCAGCTAAATGGTGTTGCTAATCATTGCAATTTGCTTTTTCCGACGCGTTGCGAGTGACATGGGAATGTTTTATGATGTAAACGTACATGGCTAATTGAATGTACCTCAGATTTCAGGGGGCCTACTCGGAAAAGGAAAATCGAAGTTTGTTTTTAGTTTTCGCGCAAAACCAACTCTTATGTCACTTGCATAAGATTAGCGTTTGCACGAAAAATAATCAGAAACTTCGATTACGTTTTTACGAGTACGGGCCCAGTATAGATTTACTTTACGTATTATAAAACTTGCTTCTGCCCGCGGCTTTGCACTCGTTTAGGCATAAAAAGTAGGTAGCTCATAAGTAAATCCACGTCTGAAATTACATCTATGCAAAATTTCAGCCCATTCCTTTCAGCATATTTGGCGGGAAGACGTTACAAGATTCAAGATCCTACTAATATTATAAATGTGAAAGTTTGTATAGATGGATATTGTTACTCTTTCACGCAAAAACTACTGAACCGATTAGGCTGAAATTTGGTATGAGTATAGTTTGGGACCTGGAATACTAACATACATGTAGGCTTTTTTTTATAAAACGCGGGCGAAGGCACGGGCAGCAGGTAGTACTTTATATTGCGAGACATGCTGTAGGTAAATAGATCTTAAAGTAAACATTTTAAGTTCAATTTACCTTACTGTGTAAGCAAGACTCTACCTACACCTTACGACTACGATTTACCTATCACTGATTACAGATTGACGTACATTACTTATTAGCCCACTCGACGTTTCATCTTCGTTGTAAAGAATCTATAATGTATTACAAAATATGCCATAAGTACCCACAGGTTCTATCAAAAGATTTTCCCCGTAAAAATCGAGATATTGCCGTGAAACCCCAGTTTATTGAAAGTAATATTAGCTTCGTTGAAATATCGGAAAAAGGAGGGGCCTTTTTCCGATGTTTCAACGAATATTGGAAATCAGGCATATTCTGACTAGAGATTGAGGTTGGATGTTGCAAATCGGAAAACTAGTTCACCTTGGACTTGACCTAGTGTGTTGGTGTTCGTTTCTTTATTACGGAGATTACGAAAATAGTACTAGGTACTTAAGTTACCCTTAATAAAGTAATTCGTGATTGGAAAAGCTGTAAAAAGGTTTGAGGCTTTTAAAATCGTGAGTTAAAGTTATCCTTGTAACTTTCTTCATACAGTCTGACATTACATCTATTGAAAAGGTAATCAGATTTACTATAGGTACGTTCCTGATAAGAGACCTTGGGCTTGCCTAGTATTTCGTATAGGTACATACCTAATAAGATTTCTGTCTTGGTGTTTGTTTATTTTATAACGGAGATGACGAAAAAAAGTACTAGGTACTTAAGTTACCCTTAATAAAGTAATTCGTGGTTGGAAAAGCTGTGAAAAGGTTTGAGGGTATTAAAATCGTTAATTAAAGTTATCCTTGCAACTTTCTTCATACAGAATTTGAATAGGAATAATGTCAGAAAAAAATATTGAATAGGTATAATGTCAGAACATTCAAACGGAAATGAGATTTACCTACTACGCTCCTGCTAAGAACTAAAGGTGATGAGGTCTATAATAATTTGGCGTTTAAAAAACGATAAACCGACTTCAAATTCCTGAACCTACCTCTCGTTTACACCCGTTGCCGTGTGGAAACTTGTGATAATTTGATTATTTTCAAAAACCTAATATTCGACTTCAAATCCCTTACTTTTACTTTTACACTGTAAGTTTTGCGGGATAAATACTAATCCCCTGGAGATAAAAGTTTTATGGGACCACCTCGGGATCATTTTACTAGATTGTACTTAAGGTGTGTGTCGAAATTAATGATATTTTATTCTATTATTTCCTATTTTCTATACAATAGTGAAAGAATTATATTTAATATAATATTTAAAATCGGTCGAAAAATAACGTAATATACATACAAAAAAAAATAACATACACTCGAATTGAGAAGCTATTCCTTTTTTGAAGTCGGTTAAAAAGTTGGTCTTAAACATGTCGTGAAAATCCGATGTTTGTCCAAAAGCCTTGGGTAAATGACTTCCCAAGATCGAGTAAATCTTCTTATCTGTCTTTGCATATTATGAGATAAGCATTAAGCTCTACCAACTTTGGCTGCGCTGATAGGTGTGTGTGCACAGTTTAGTTTTCCGATAGCCGTAATTGGTCATTGTTTGTTAGAAATTCTTCGAAACAACTGAATGTCATGAAAACAGCTGCAGCACGCGCACACACACACACAGTCAACAACACTAACAACAGTCGGTTATACAAGTAACATTACCTAATCTGTGGTTATACTCAATAAGCGACTTTTCGTGAGCTTTTCTGTGACCTTTGTATTCATACTGGTACTTACGGTACGTACAGTGAACGTCAGAAACCGCTGAAGTGCCAGCCTTCCAATATTTTTTTAGGTTTAACGAGCGACTTTTCTAGGATACATTAAATTAAATAAATAAATTTGTTTATTTTTCAGATTACATAGATCCATATGTTAGTAACAAATCTTAGTCTACAACATTAAATAGATCGATCCTTTTACTAATATAGAGATGGAGTGTTTGTATATAATTCCATCTAGATTACCAGCTTTTGCTGCCAGGATGGTGTTGGTACTCCCGCGTACCTATTCTACTTAGCAGCACGGCTGCATTTTTCCTTTTTTTTTTATTAAAAATTGATAATTTGACTGTTGACCGTACCATCCAATTTCGTTATTAAATAGTCTGATTTGGGAGCAAATCCTACAACTAATGAGTAGTAGGCTGTAGGCTCTGTGGGATTGTGGGTGTTACCGTTTCAATCAGTTTGTGACGTGGCGGTAACAATTAGTGAGCGATCAGTTAGCATACAATGGCCGTGTTAGTGGGTCGTCCAGGTCTGGTTCTCAGTTAAATTCTACTACCTATGTGTTGGAAGTACAGGTATACGTGTTGTAAGAATGATGAAAACATGTTTGGTTGCTCTGTCGTTGACTTTACTACCTACTGATGCAATAAATTGCAGTTCCTCCTTTTCTCTCTCATTATGAATAGCTATTCAGTTTCTAGCACTAGGTATTTTTATGATGTTTGATTATATTAATTTTAGCATGAAATATGTAGATTTAGTTTCAATTAAAATTATTTATTTAATAGATGAATTATGCCTACGAATAATTGTATATATTTATCTTGCTGTGCCCTTGCAGGGTGCATGTTGGACTTTTGTAATTTAATTTTAAGATCGTACACATCTATGCAATAAAACATTGAGTATTGTATTGAAGCTGTAGTAAAATTAAACTTGCTAGACATTTAACACAGCGTCATCGACAGGAAACAAATATTTTAGATTATACAAACATTTTCCCGCGGCGGAAATCTTAACCGCAAGCTTAAGCATCTTGCGGTGGGATTTTACCCACTTCATCACATAGGTTGTCTATTAAATCATACACAATATATCGGACCAACTTGAGTCCAAGTGCGGACAAGAGTAGAACCAGCACTTATTTAAACCTATCATCCTATCCGATCCTACTTAATATTAAAAAAGGCTAAAGTTTGAGTTGTGCCGTTGTAAAGATATCTGACCAAAGTAAACGCCAAACTACCGAATGGATCAGGTGGAAATTTTACACACAAAGCTCTGGACCTGCAATAACATATGTATACTACTTTTTAGTACCGAAAAAGGCGTACAAAGTCGTGGGCAGAAGCTAGTACACAATATTTAAAAACCTATGTTACTACTCTGAGCTTTCGCTCTACCAAAAACAAACTAGGATAGAGAAACTTTCCGCGCGCGATACTTCGCTAATTATATTAGTGGACTGAACCGAAAGTGCACAAGCGTGTATGGTGTATCGTTATAAAAGTTAGAACGAGGGCATTTGTTGAACTGAGGGAAGCAATCAATTTGTAGCGGCTAGCGGGCCACGGCCCGCGTGGCTCGGTAATTGATGTGCGGTAGACGGACGGACGGAACTGAGTGCCGCGTTTACGCCATTCCATCTACGGTGAAGCTTGTGAAGCGAAATTTGTGAAAGAAAATATTCTTTCACAAATTTCGCTTTGTTTCCTAGAGTTCTTTAGTGTTTTAATAGTAATTAGAAGTTTCTACCTGGAAGAGAGCTAGGAAATGTTTTAACGATGGAACCCGTGGAAGAGTCCATAACTGTCTGAGCTACGGGCTTAACTTACATACGTCCGAGCCGACTTAGATCCTTGTGATTTTAGGATGATTTATTTTATTATTTTTATAGCTAGAGTTCCACTTTGAAAAAGGAATGTATTTGACTGATGACGTCAGATCGCACAAAACGAAGAACAGCCGATCTGTTCTTTAGACTCCGAATATGATTCTGACACTTATTTCTTGATTCGCAACGAAATGTGTCAGTTGGTGACACGCCCTAAGCAACTTGGTGGTAAGGTTGTTCGTTTCGTGTGATCGAGGTCATCCGTCAACTTCGTTCGTTTTCAAATTAGACCTAGTAAATAGTTCTAGGCATGAAATAACTCATCGTGCAAGTAACTCGCCTGTCCATTAGATCTGAACGCAGCTCCAACGGCACATAAAGTGGATCAGCGGTCACTTGACAGATGTGTTTTGTCACATCGACGCGGGCCTTGATTGAGCAGCGTTGCTCAAGCCCCTTGCGCGATTATAGGTCAATTCATTGCGTACAGGTTTTGTTACAAACCTCGTTTCACTTGCAGAGAAAATTCACCAAAGATTTCCCGATGACTTGGCAATAGATACTAAGTCAAACTAACATACGGTCATGCCAAGCCATAACTTTTGAACGATTCATTCGTTCAATAATGACATTCGATTTAGAGAGAAAGTTTGGGTGGCTAAATCGTCAATAGAAACCTTACATTCTTAGCAAACCGATGAGAAATGTTAATACAAAATTCATGGTAAACATGATTCATGTTTACCATGAATTTTGTATTTACAATTCTTCAGTAACAAGAACAATATCAAGCATAAATCTAGACAAAAACACTGTCGGTGTCCTACCTACCTAATTACCTAATGCTTACCAAACTACAACATATTGTCCTTGAAATAGGTTCCTATACATGGTTTGAGCAGCTAAAGTGGATCGAAACATGAACCCGGTCTCGTTGCAGTGTCATTTAAAAGTGCAGCACTTTAAGCTCTGAAAATATAAGCTGCATCCAAAAGCTGGCTTTAGGCCAACGCGTCGCCTGTAAAGTACGGTCGCAGTCGGCCAAAAATCGGAACGAAAGCTTTAGACATGTTGTTTTAAGTTACGGTACCATTAAACTAAATCATTTGGTAGCTTTCAACTCTTACAAACTACAGAACATCCATTTAATGGATAGTTAAACTTTTCAATTGTAACTTGAGCTCTCTCAATTTCAGTTTGAAACCGATTCGGTATTTCTTTTCTATTCAATATCTCATGATCAATAAGTGTCGGCCAGATAGTTTGACATGTTTCTGTCTTGCCAAATAACAAGCCGGCAAGCTATAATTGCTTTGTTTGAAGTTTCTTGTTACTTGGTATTGATCGTGAATCAATTTCAAGACGAGAAAAGTCTCGTTAGGAGACAGGAAGAGCAGCAGGTGGCAACCATGTGGCTATTGTCTACTCTAATTGACAAGCCGTCGCATCTATTTGAATAAAGCTCGAGAAAACAATGATAAAAGTTAACGAATCTACAGCGACTCGACGCTTCATAAATCGTTCTCAATGTACCTACGATTTAGCGCTTGAAACTGGAAACAGTGATTGTCTCGACAATCTCGAAAACTGTGCCAATTAGGGCGCCAGGTATTGGAGCGCCATATTGGGCTGCGGCATTGCTCTCGGTCACAACCGCGGCAGGCAAATAATAACAATAACGGTAGTCTGCGGGATCGCCCTCGATTCTCTATCTGAATATCGCGTCCGATTCTGAGGTCCAATTATTTGTGTAACAGAACTGCTGGGATTGGATAGCATTATCTGAACTAGATCGACCGAAAGCTCCTTCGGGTTGCACTATTATAGAAACTTCCGTGTTTCTGTTGTATGAGCTTGCGGTCAATGCCACGGCACGTCGCTCGTAGTGTTGACGTTCTAAAGTACAGTTACAAGGCCTACATCACAAAGCCCTCTGAAGTCTAACTAAAGTCTGTACCGAAACTACCGGTACCAACCAAGTAAATAGTTGAATTTACCTACGAGAGCTGAAAATGCGTGTCAAAAACAAAGAGGTCAATAAAATACAGGCTTGAAATAATCAAGCATGAATCAAGCACTCGAGTCTAAAACCAGCTAATAAACAAGAATGATTCGATGTTCTCACCTACGGAGCCCCGGCATTAATCATGCCGTCAGGAAACAATTTCGGAATCGCTTCACCTCTCTCCCTCGGGCTCGGTCTAAGCTAATTAGTTGGTGCCTGTGAAACTGTTTCAAACTGTGTGTCTGTGTAACTAACGAAAATATTGCGCTTTTGCTGTGAAACTTTATGTCATCGTATGGTAAACTGTTTTTGGATTTTTGTTGTGCAGGGTACGCCAGGTGTAATGACGACCTGCGAAAAAGTTAAAACACATGCTGGATGCAGCAAGCTGAAGACAGATCGCTATGGCCCTTTTTAGGGGAGGTCTATGTTCAGCTGTGGACTAGTGGTGTTGATAGTAATGAGAGTAGTTTTAAGTTTTAGTTTTTAGGATTCCGTACCCAAAGGGTGTAAACGGGACCCTACAGAAACGAACAGCCTCCGCTGTCTATCTGTCCGTCCGCGTCCGTCCGTCAGCGGGTATCTCATGAACCGTAAAAGGTAGACAGAATTTTTACAGAATGTGTATTTCTCTTGCCATTGTAAAAATAAATTATAAATATTATTAAAATTAAAGGGCTCTAAGGCTCTCATACAAGAAACAAGATATTTTTGGCTATTTTTGCTCTACCCTTTGTGAAGGCCGTATCTCTTGAACCGTAATAGGAAGACAGTTGAAGTTTTGACAGGGTGTGTTTAACTATGGCCCCTTTATTAACACATAATAATAATTAATACAAAATTAGGAGAACAACGTCCATGCCAAATTGCCTACCGATCGTGAGGCGCGGTCAGTACTAAGACAAAAGATGTAAGATTGATGGACAGCCTACCTCTCTCGGTAACAATACCCATTTGACTAGGTCTTCTGCAATTCTAGTAAAAACACTCTCAATTCAATTCTAAACCGATGGAACTCCCGTGGTTTTTGCTTGCACATTATAATGCAATAAAATTCTCTAGTTACAAAACAACCAGTCATACTGCTGTGCTCGGTTTCTTACCAAAATCGGCGTAATTGTGATAATTTGTCTTCTTCGATGTAGGTGTCCAAGAAAAAGCTAAATTTGTCTGTTTTTGTCGCTAGAGATAACTGCCGGTGGATGTTTATGGAGCTGATCCATATTGAGATACTTTTTGCTAACATATGCGTCGTGCAGTATTCTTGATTCTGTCAATCTCCAGCGGAGTTCCACGTTTTCTCCTGTCGTTGGTTTTATTTCGCTATCCATATTTTCTTACCGACGAAACTGAATTTTTTAGCGTTTCCATAAGGATTTTGTTTTCTTTGCTAGGTGTTTAACTTTACTATTTAAATGGTAAATTGTACTTTAGATATTTAAACCGCTTAGAAAACGAATTGAACAAGTTATATATCTGTTGCAAATTAAATGGCAACATTAGAAAATTTTATTTGTTTTTTTTTTATAATTATGGGCATACCAATCTGTTTTTTGTCTACCATTATTGAATAAAACAATTGATTGTTATTTTCCTTGCTACCGGACTAGGTACAAACTTTAAAAACCACAATCGACCTCTATTAGATAGTGTTGCTTGCTGTGTCACGTAAAAAGTTCAAATTACTCTTTTAATGATGTTATAGCAGTTTTCTAATGAGTACCTACGGTCAATGTCATATTCCAGGTTAATGCTGGGAAAGGTCAGTACAGTCAGCACTCATTAGTGCTTGGTCCTTCTTGCCAGTCCATACACCGTTAGGTACTTACAAGTTTATATCGTTAAATTTTGATGTTTTAATAGCTAATGGATTTAGTAGGCACTCGGGTTTTACTACGATCACCTACTAGGTACATATTAACCTGCTTATAACGGTTTAAAATGTTAAGACTAAAAATAATTTTAAAAATAAATATTTTAGACTATATTTTAAGTTAATGCCTTAGGTCAGGAAGCCATTAGGTACCAGAACATAGACCGTCATTAGGTATCTACATGGAAAGACAGCGATATTCACACGAAATATCAATTACTCTGTCCGATAGTATGGCTAGAAAAAGCATGAAACTGTCACAGAATAAACACATCTTTGGTTACAGACAGGTGACTCAGATTGGACTCAGATTGCTTTTTTAACCCCTCACGACATAAAAAGGCTTAGACGCAATAATACCAATATAGGGGATTTATGTTTAATTAGTCATTTCATCCACCGTATATTGGTTGGTACCTATTGTCCATTTGATTCCTAGACCTTGTCAATATTCACCAATATACCATTTCACTACTAAAAACGATCTTAAGGTGGTTGGTCACGTGTGAGACTGTAGGTATCCTGATGAAGTATTTAATGCTGTTATGTTATGATCCCGAATATAAACGCGTATCCGTAGGAATAGCTAGTAAAAAAATTAAAATTGTGAAATTGGCCCGTACCATTACCAACCAATTGCGGTACCATTTGTTTATGTAAAGAGTTATTCTACTGTGGCTTCGCTGTGGCACGGCACGGGCGGTAATCGCATGATGCATGGTAATAAGCGGTAATCAGGCCCGGGGGACCGGGTTCGAGTCCCGAGCAAAGTATCCGCCTAGAGATGTACATGCCTTTTCAAATGGAGATGATAATGACTGCGGATGTTAAAGTATGCAAACGTTTTGTGTTGTTGTTGTACCTATTTGGTGTGGAATTTATCAATACCTACTTGCTTGCTTAAATAATAAACTACAGACCGTTCACCATAAGACGTCCCCTGCCTTCGGAATTGGCAGCAGGCAGGCAGGGGACATCTTATGGTGAACGATCTGTAGCTCCGTCTGCCTGTCACGTAAATATGTAGGTACCTTTTCATTATTGAAAATCTGAATGGTCCGTATGAAATTTGGCATAACGATAGACTGAGGTTGAACTCACGAAGCCGCAGGCTAAAGTTAGTTTATAATAAGTTATATAAGTATATATATAAGTGACAATCAAGAAGTTAAACATGAAGAGAGTCGTGGCATTCTTATAAATAACAAAAATAAATATTTAGTATCACATCAAAGAGATCATGCGTTCGGTCATAGTTCAGCCAAATAATTGCCCATGATCATTTCATCTAGGAGGGAGCAGGTACCACGTACCATGGGTAATGTAATGACTTTATTATACCAAGTACAACAAAATTAATCACGTTCCGCATCCACCCACACAGAGCCCAGCCCGAAATGGACACGATAATGTCTATAAAAGACAAACTGTATCGCGATAGCCTCATCTAGACTAATTTATGGCCCTGTCAGCTAAACAAATTCTATAGAGACAAGACTTACCATTGTTTGTGTCAATTTTATAGCCGCTGATAATATCAGAGCTCTTTTTTGTCCACACAAGACAAAAGATCAAAATATTATCACATCATGTCAATATCAATGGAATGGTGGATTTATTCCTTCTCCATGATTAGTGGACGCCATGATGTGGGTAGAACCATGACAGTGACATATTTCCATGATGTTTTAGCGCTGAACGAATGAATGGAAAAGTAGGACTTGTAAATACAACGACTTCAAGGACGAGGTTCTCAACTCCGTTTTTTTTCTGTATGTTCGATAATTCCGCTAATTTATGGACCGATTTTGAAAATTATTTCACTATTGTATAGAAAATGATCCCGAGGTGGTCCCATAAAAGTTTCGGTAGTTATTATTTTTCCCGCAAAACTTAAACCCAGTGTAAAAATAAGGGATCAGAGAAAAAATTACTTAATAAATAATTAAATAAAAATATTTTATTTCAGATAACATACCCAGCCAGCTGTGAGCTGTGACCAGGAGGCTGTTGGGTGCCAGCCCCAACAGCCTCCTGGTCACGGTGGCTGAGCGGGTGGATGGCCCCATCCTCAGACACTGGACCGACACCCATGTGTTGCCCTGTAACTCAATGCGCTGTGCAAAGTGAAATTATCATTTAGTTGTAGTATTGGTTACTATTTATTTATTTGTTGACATTTACTAGAATTATTGATTATAACTTGACATCTATACATTATTAAATTTAATCTACATAGTTTTCAATATTGAGTGAATTAAATTTTACTTTGATTTTTGCAATAATACCTAATTTGATGTGATATGAATAATTTGGTTACTAACATAGTATAATAGGTAGGTGTACTAACAATGTATGGTGAAAAACTGAAATAAAATTTGATTTGATTTGATACGATCGAACATTATTTCTTCAGGCTTACAAAATAAGCACTTAGACAAGTCAAATTTTATGACACAAGGCCTCTAAAAACCCTGGTTATTATCGATGCTTGCATTGCTCTTATTTTATATCGTTTATAGTGTTTATTAGCTTTGATCTCAGATTACAATATTATGCCTGTGATTTGTGGACCAGCCACTGGCTACTCCGGGCGGAGGTGGCGGCGGCGCGGCGCGGCGGGGCGTTGCGACCGCCCGCCCGCTGACTCTGCATTCCAACTACATTCCTACTTATGGTGCCTAAGTAGTACCTAGTGAGCAAATAAACAGTTTTTTGACAACACTGATCTCATTGAGATATACATACTACATACATAGCTAAGATTACCCGATACTACCAGATAATATAAACTCGTAATAAATCTCTTATATTATTAATTGCTCCAAAAGTCGAAATTTGTTAAACCTATGTTTTAACAAATTTCGATTAACTGCTACTTTTGGTTTTCATAGAAAATGTTTGACGATTTACGAGCAACTGCTTTTCCAGCTATTTTTATTATTTTTACGCAGAAAATATTTAACTAACTTTGCTTGTACTTTTGTGACACAGAATAAATAACTTTTACTTTACTTTAAATCGTCCCGCATCACGACTTGAATCAGCCTAGTTGAAAAAGCATCTTACTAAAACACGGCAGGCAGGATGAGTCATTTACCACAAGCCGCAGACTTGTAGCGACAACGACAGTTCGCCGATAAGCGACTCTGGAAACTTTGCCTGAAGTTTGATCGCTTTTAAATACATAGTTTGCTTCTAACCAAAAGCCATTTTCTACTGACGTGAGAAGCTGTGAGAATGTATAAACTTGGTTATTGATCAAACAAAGCCAGATCTTATAGTCGACAGCAAACTTTTAATATCTATTTATTTGAGGTGTTTTGGCGTATGTGATGTGTGTGGCGATGTATGTAAATGTGAAGAAAATCAAGTAAATCCAGAACTTCGCTGTGCTTAGGTATCATCTTATTATGATAATAAAGTCCTGGGTTTAATTCCTAGGTTGAGCTAAACTTGTTATTGTGATTTTTCTAGCTAAAAAGGAGTTAGCGGTGTTACACCCCTCTGCCTCGGATAGCATGTTAAGCTGTTCGTCCTGCCTCTGACCTCTTCCCGGTCGTATCCGTCTACCATTCCATCAGAATATGAGAGTGAGGGAATAGAGAGTGCAACTGTGTTCGCGCACTCACTTGTGCACTATAATATGCGCACCAGGCTAATCTCCGTTAAGATTGAGACTGGACGCCCCCCGTGGCAGAAGATTCGTCTATGAGGACATCTTTATCATTATGAGAAATTACATGCAATGAGTCTACAGAATACGGCAATTCATCAGCATTCAGCGACAGTTGAATTGCTCATTGCGGAATGCGACCTTTAGCTTAGCTTAGACCCTGCTGATTGAGAGCCCGGAAGATAAACAACTCTCCTTGTACAGAATGTACATTAACACTACAGGAACCAGCCGACCAAAACTGTTACTGACGTAAAACAAATGGGTGACGAACGGATACCAACAATTATTTCATTAAAACAATTAACAAGACGGAACAATTAACTGTTGTTACAAAATACTTTCACGTTTTGAGCTCAAACGAATTTTGTCGGAACGGTTTATTATCGAAATTGAAAACGAAGTCAGATGATATTTCTACAGTTATTGGTCATCACAATTTTTAACCGACTTCAAAAAAGGAGGAGGTCTTATGTTCGCATGTTGTTATGTTTTTTGTGCCTTCGCCGATGAACCCGAGGTCGTCCCATAAAAAAAAATCTCGAGGGATAAGACCTAATTTGTCCGGTAAAACTTCCAAGGCCAGTCGTTATTAAGTTTTTTCAAAACAATCAAATTATGTTAGCCAAGCTTGACAAGACAGTTAAAGACTCAGGACCGCTCGTCGTGGCGTCGCGTCGTTAGGGGAGGCCTATGTTCACCAGTGGACGTATACGGGCTTAGTCAAGTCAAATACTTAGATTGACTGTCAAGGGAAGATAATATGGGAAAGAAAGAGGCAGTAGGGCAAGACCAAATTAATTCACAACATAATATGATTACTTGGTAAAAAACAGATTTTTCTGCCAGGTAAGTAGTACATATTGCCATCAATCACATTGTCGCAGGTACCTGCGACAATGTATGTAGATAAATAAAAACTCATCTTAGTTTATTATAGGTAGGGGCCAAAGTAAAATAAAAGCCAGTACAGCAAATTAAAACCAACTCATATACATAAAGAACTTTGAAAGCCGTGTAAGATAAGGTACAATCATAAAAGTCACGTAGACTATTATAGCCACTTCATCGTCGCCACATAAGCCATTCCACAGCCTTACAGAAAGTTAATAATGTCTTCAGAAAAGTATAGAGAAGTGAAGTCAGGCGGCAAAAGCTCAATCAACAAAAGGTATAAGAACAGAAACCCAATAACTCATCTACTCCAGACCAACTTATTGTTTGAAAACTAATAAAACGTCTTTGCAGACTTGTCGAACTTCGTCGAAATATTACGTCTGTTCCTTTTCCTTTTGCCTTTTGAAGGTTTGTAATAAACAAAATAACAAATTCTTATTTATAAGTTTTTTAATCTAGCTGCCTCGGGTACAGTTAGGTAAAATGGCTATGCTCTTGGACCACTGGGTCAGTGGGTAGTTCTTTCCTTCAGCAATGGCACTTAGATTAAAGTGTAAAGATTGTCACAAATTTGGTCCGCGCCACTGCCGCTGCACAGCACAAAAATTTGCATCCAAAAAATGGGTTATAGATTGTAATGACTGACTTGATGTCACTTTAGATGTATGTTATATTGATGACATTAGATGCCAGATAGCTCGCTTAACAGCCATTTTGTCACTGTAAATTGTAAAACCCATACTTGAATGGTACTGGATGCATACAGTAAGTACTACTTATGTCCTTAACTCAAAATCCCGAGGATAAATTGGTGACAAAGACGTGGCGTTCCCTATTTTCCTCTGGTAACTGTGATACCATTGAAATAAAGAAATTTTAGGTATTAATGCTATATTTTCTTTTTCTGCGCTCAAAAATACCTATACTACGATTGAGAATCCACGATATTTTATGTCAACAAAGACATTTATGGATGAAAACTTAATAATAACTGAAAAACAAGGTAACAGCAAAGTTATCACTTAGAACTACAACACAAACTTCAACCACACATAATCTCACATGTGTAGCAAAAAACGTTTAAATTTGAATTCGAAAACGAACGAGAGATCAATTAAATTATGAATGAAAGCTTTCAAAACCAAAAATTGTTTCGAGCTTCTGTGCTTTGCTTCTATGATACCAATGTTGTTAAATATTTTCCACCAATATTCCTTCGGTTTTGTAAACCCTTTGTACACAAAAATATTTGAATCCGAGTATAATCCAATCTAGTTGGATTTATAGAACAAATTTGTTTAGTCATCCTATCTACGAATACCAATCCCTACCGAAGATGTTTTTGTATCGTATAAGTATACCTCATACCCTAATACTTTATTTGAGGGGTGTAGGAACATTACGCTATCAATGGTATTTATTCGGAATGTATGTATAAAACATGAAACGTAAATCTACAATAACATGAACAGATACAAAGGGAGAGCTGAATCCTGAAAGTGGTTTTGGCGGGACGCCAGAAAAAATGCTGATATTGGATGTGACATGTTATTATATGGAAATGCTAGACATTTCTACGTACGGATGATATATTTTGTTTTATGAGTAAAAACCATGTAAGACCGACCAGGGGGTGAGTCTGATCTGACGTTAGTAACGAGACGTGACGTGACGCGTCAACATCTCGGTCACGTCTCGTTACTAGCCTTCAACTTCTTCTTTTATGGTGGTTACTAGCCTTTACAGACTTGCTCCTCTGTATTATAAATTGGAGATGTCTCTTTGCTGAGTTGAAGCTCATAATTTAACACTTTCATGGCCTACTACACACATGTCGGTCCGCGATATGACGACCGATGTCCGGAGCGGGTTCGATTCTCGCCTTGGGACATGTGTTTGTACGATCTGCAAATATTTGTTCCGGATGTTCTGGGTATATTCTATGTAAAATAAAAAATATCTATCCTTCGCTCGCGTTTTATCGCGACAAAAAATTGCCTAATATTATTCCAGGTCCCAAAATATACCCATACCAAATTTCAGCCCAATCGGATCAGTAGTTTTTGCGTGAAAGAGTAATAAATATCCATACATCCATCCTTACAAACTTTGACATTTATCATATTAGTAGGATTGTAATATGTAAATCGGCAAGGAATTTATATACTAACGTAACTGGAAAGTTCACTCGACATTTAATGCAAAAATGATTTTGAACCTTATCACTACTAGAAAAGGTTATTTTTTAATTCAATTTAGATGTAAGGAAAAACGATCTCGAGAGAGACTCACTTTTCAGTCGCTGTGTCCCTTTCACACATTCGCTAGCATGATACACTGATGAAACTAAAAAAGGAAGATTGGGCACTAACTCTTTGAAAGTGGAAGGCTAAAACTAGGTTACACTAGGTTCACCCACCTCAGTCACGATCTTTGCTTTCTACGACGTAATTTTTTGTGATTTATTGACTAAAAGACTACAGCAATGCCTGCCTTCGTATGCATTCACTTTGTGTCCAAAATAAAAAACAAAGCCCAAGGCATCACTTTTCACATGTAAATACACTAAAACTTTAAATTTTCTGATAATTCTACTGTATTTTACGTTACTGCGTTTACCTATTGTCCTTATCATTTTCTTTTGATACTTAGGTAGTCAGAGGCCTTTATTTCCTACTTGTACCCTAGGTATATACGTGGTGGTGGGTGCCTCCAACTACCTAAGTATAAAAAAAAGATGATAAGGACAATAGGTAAACGCTTATTTAAGACTTTTATGTAGTCGGATTTTAGTTTTTTTTAAATATATTTTTTTAACACCTTTTTGCTGATAGCTTGAGAGTCGGTTTCGGAAAGTACAAACAAAGACCTTTGCAACGATACCACACACGAGCATATTTACTAACATTGGGATTTTCGACCCTTACTTCGACCCAGCTATCTCATAAGTCCCTCATTTTATCTGACGCCACATAGCTTTTAACCAACGGGCTATTAAGACGAATCATACAATACCTCATTTGTTGAAATCGGACCCTACTGGTCTGGTACTGGTTTCAGCGCTAAGCGGGAACATAAAAATCGGCTACATATGTACATAGGGTGTCAAACTCATAACCTTCGTTCTTCGGTAGTCGGGTAAAAATTATCGGACCTTGTGCAACATTACGCCACAAATTGCACAATATTATATTGCTTAGTCATGATGTATGAATGATTGCATGAATGCATCAGCATTGCCATATGAATCAGTTGAGCTAGATAACTCTAGATTGTTTCCAGCAGTCTGTAGATAGGTAGCTCAATTGTTTCAATTGTAAATACTAGTTCTATTTTGTTTCTATACTATGATTGTAATTAACTGAATAAATAGTAATATGATTGATTGTTAATAAAAAAATGGATTTTGTATCAGCGATCCTTCCAGTTACGTTAGTATAAAAATTCCTTGTAAATCGGTAATCTATTACCCATAACGGTGTTGTATGATTCGTTCTGTACGTGCTGTGTCTAAAACATTTGCGTAGACGTCATTTGTTTTTGAAGATAAAACAACTATTGTGACCTTCCTTTTTTAAAGTAACAGTCTGAATGGAAAGAACTTGACTAGGTAGTCAAGTTACCCCCCTAATTAGAGCCTTATAAAGTATTATAAATAATAAAATAATGGACGATCTACACAGCATCATAAGACACAGCAGATAAGTCGCCACCTAGAAGCTAATATGTATATTATAGTGCCCCTACAGGGTTCATGTTGATCAACAACCATTTTGTAAGATATTTATGTAACAACATGACGTATACAATAAATAATTTGAATTTGAATTTGATCATCTAGCCCCAAGCTAAGCAGAGCTTGTGATGGGTAAGATTAATAATATAATACAATAATTACATAGATAGATATTTTTTACTAAACGTACATAGAAAATACTCAGAACACCCGTAACAAATATTTGCAGACCGTACAAACATTTATTGAAAGGCGGGAATCGCAGACGGACTTTCGCCCGCGCGCCACATCAGTCGTCAGATGAGCTCGACTTGTAAAGGTTTTAAATACAATCTTCTACCCATAGAGTCCACAGACATCTGTCTGTGGATGTAAAGTAGACATCATAGAGTAAAAACTCGCTACTGGAAGGCTTAATTTTTCGGAAATAATTACGACTTTAGGTAGGTACCTCTTTTCAATTAAAAAACAATAGTTCAAGACTAAAACACAACTACAAACCCGACTACATAAAAGTCTTAAACAAGCGTTCACCTATTGTCCTTATCATTTTCTTTTGATAATTAAGTAGTTGGAGGCCTTGTTACTAATTGTACCCTAGGTATATGGGGTGGGTGCCTCCGACTACCTAAGTATCAAAAGAGTTCAAGTATCAAACCTAAGTAAAATAATTATAAGGATATATTAAGACTTTTATGTATGTAGTCGGGTTTTAGTTTTTAACTATTATGAATCTGAATCTAATGAGAATCGTTAACCTCGCAAAAACTTTAAAAATGGTTTCGGAAAGTACATACAATGACCTTTGCAACCACTCACGAGCATATTTACTAACATTGAGATTTTCGACCCTTACTTAGAGCCCTGCTATCTCGTTAGACCCCCATTTTTATCTGACGACACATAGCTTATATCCATCGGGCTATTAAGACGAATCATATGACACCTCATTTGTAGAAATCAGACCAGTGGTTTCAGCGCTACGTGGGAACATAAAAATCAGCTACATACAAACATATAAACATACAATACATACATAGGGTGTCAAACTCATAACCTTCGTCCTTCGGTAGTCGGGTAAAAGCAGCGGCTTCGTACTCTACGTTTCATTCAACGCAATAGAGTAAATTAGTATGGCGGATGCTCGCAAATAAAACTTTCTCACAGCATCTGGGTCAGGTTACTCTTCTGGGCAAGGTTTAATATTTTTCATCCGAACTGTTATTAAATAACGTAGTTCCGGTTTGTTTGAGCAGCGCTGTATAAAACTAGTAGCGTGCCGTGAAATGGAACGTACCTTACTTAATAGATGTTTGCATTGCGAAATCCATGAGCTTTGGGGGATTTAATTATTGGATTTGACGGAACGGAACCCTGCGTTTTTAGCTAAAAGGTCAAAGTCAATTCAAAAATTAAATAAAAGTAAATCCAGCGTGACCGTCACGCTTTGGACAATAATTTCTTTCCACACAAATATCCCACAGAATAATACCTACTGGAGGACCTTAACTGGACATTCTAAAACCTCATGAATGCCATATTCGATTTGAAATTCAAAAGCATAGGTAGAGGGATTACGGATTCACTTAGGCATAGAAAAGATTCATTCAGTCTCCGTTTCAAAATACATAGCGTACCTATAGAGACATACAAACATAGAAGACTAAGCTTCAGCCGTAACTTACCTACCACATATTTTCCTCGGATAAAAAGTAACATATAATGTACCTTCCGGGTACCATTTATCTCCATGCCGTTAATAATAAAAATAATGGACAATCAACGAAGCATCATCTAGCCCCAAACTAAGCAGAGTTTACTCTATGATGTCTACTTTACATCCACAGACAGATGTCTGTGGACTCTATGGGTAGAAGATTGTATTTAAAACCTTTACAAGTCGAGCTCATCTGACGACTGATGTGGGGCGCGGGCGAAAGTCCGTCTGCGATTCCCGCCTTTCAATAAATGTTTGTACGATCTGCAAATATTTGTTACGGGTGTTCTGAGTATTTTCTATGTACGTTTAGTAAAAAATATCTATCTATGTAATTATTGTATTATATTATTAATCTTACCCATCACAAGCTCTGCTTAGCTTGGGGCTAGATGATCAAATTCAAATTCAAATTATTTATTGTATACGTCATGTTGTTACATAAATATCTTACAAAATGGTTGTTGATCAACATGAACCCTGTAGGGGCACTATAATATACATATTAGCTTCTAGGTGGCGACTTATCTGCTGTGACTTATGATGCTGTGTAGATCGTCCATTATTTTATTATTTATGGTAGGGCTCTAATTGGGGGCTAACTTGACTACCTAGTCAAGGTGCTAGTGCTAGTGGTTTCTTTTTCACTTCTTCCACTAGTGGACAAAAAATTGAAGTGAAGAGAATATCAATAACACCTTATTTCTTATTTGATAATAATAACTATGTTTATAGTATACAATTTGACTTGTCTAAGTGCTTATTTTGTAAGCCTAAAGAAATAAAGTTATTGATTCTGATTCAAGTTCTTTCCATTCAGACTGTTACTTTAAAAAAGGAAGGTCACAATAGTTATTTTATCTTCAAAAACAAATGACGTCTACGCAAATGTTTTAGACACAGCACGTACAGAACGAATATATGAATTTTCCTACGGTTATTTATGATGACATTGTATAGGTAAAGTTTTGTACTCTTTGATAGTAATTGTGAATCATATTAATCCTACTAATATTGTACGATGTCAAAGTTTGTAAGGATGGATGTATGGATATTTGTTACACTTTCACGCAAAAACTATTGAACCGATTAGGCTGAAATTTGGTATGGGTATAGTTAGGGACCTGGAATAACATATAGGATGTTTTTTATCCCAATAAAATGCGGGCGAAGGTGCTGGCAGCAGCTAGTTGCTTAATAAATCTGTATTATTGGTACCTATAGTACATATAGTACGTATACCTACGTACTTGGATACGTGAGAGCGAGAGCGCCCCTCCGGAAGGATGCAATGATGAATTCATTTGCTCTTCCCAATCCCACCCAAGCCCTGATTAACTTCCACATATCCGCAGCGGCGGCGGTTCCCAAAAACGCTCTTTAGTGATCACAGTTTTTTTTATTTAGGAATTAAATAAATATGTAAGGTATAAATATATTTTTGGGTAGGTATAAAAATACCGACGACATTGGCCACGATGCAACGCGAAACGGAGTGATGGGAGACCATCCACTCGATGGTCCGACGACATTATAGCGGTCGCAGGAAGTCGTTGGAGGTGGCTCAGGACCGCTATTCCTGGCGTTTGGGGGAGGCCTATGTTCCGCAGTGGGCGTGTACGGGCTGATGATGATGATATAAATACCGCTTCGTTATCATCTCCATGGCCTGCATGTGCCATGCATGGACATGATACCAGGGATGATAACGTACTTTATATTTTTACTGTAAATTTGTTGTACAGGTTATATAGGGAAGTGTTTCAAACATGCACCCTGTTAGGGCACGGATTTTTTACTTACGTGGCTAATACTTATACCTAATATAACGTAGGTAATTCTTAACATCATCATCATATCAGCCCATACACGTCCACTGCTGGACATTTATGTAAGTATACATCCCAAATCCTGCGGAGGAAGGCCCTGGTGACCTGTACCACGGTTTTATAAAGCTCCCACGGGCACCAGTCTCTTGCAAAACAAGATAACTAGATTAAAATAGCTGAAGACAAAAATTGTAAACAATTATATTTTGCAAGAGAAAATAAATAAAGTATTCAATTCAATAGGCCACTCCCATATGACGACGCAACAGATATCGGTCCTGAGCCGCCTCCATCTATCGACTCCATGCATTTCGTGACAAATTACCTTAAATTAAAATAATCCGTTCTATTGAAATCCTTGTTTTCATATTTAAAGTATAGATAGGTACAGGAACCTCGTTATTCGGCATTTTAGTAAAAACAAAACGAAACCTTGAAAATAAATTGATATTTTCGCATTTCACGGCTAACCGTAAAATACGCATCCGTCACACATCGAGCTCCTCCATGACGAAGTGGTTATTTCTGTGATAAGAATTTCATTTTCATTAGATTTGTATTTTTCCTCTCAATAACATGTTCTTAGGGTGGGCTTACAACGGTCAGTGGGGTAGGAGAAGCGATTTTTGACAGTTTTCGAATTTCATTTTCAATAGATTTGTATTTTTCCTCTCAACAACATGTTCTTCAGGTGGGTTTGCAACGGTCAGTGGGGGGAGGGAAACATGTTTTTATCAGTTTTCAAATTTAATTTTCATTAGATTTGTATTTTTCCTCTCAACAACATGTTCTTAGGGTGGGTTTGCGGAGGTCAGTGGGGGGAGAAGAAGTGGATTTTTGTCGGATTTCAACATTGAAATAATGTGAAATATAAGTTTGAGGCCAATCGAGCGTAACTTTTTTAGTTTTGAGTCGCGTAAAATGAGTCGCTTAGCACTGAAGTCATGTTCATTAACGACGATGGTGTTTATTTCTTTTTTTAATACATAGAATGTTTTGAAAAAAAAAACCGACTCCGAATCCCTTAGACTAATTTTTTTTTTAAATTTTTGCAGGAAAAATACTTATCCCTCGGGAATAAAATTTATGAGTTCACCTCGGAATCGCTCTCTATACTTACAACTACAAAATAATCATCCAAATCTGTCCGTAAATGTCGAAATTATCGGCTAATTTACAGCCGAACATAGAACCTCCTCCTTTTTTCGAAGTCGGCTATAAATATACCTAACTGATAACGTCCACCCTAATTACAGCTATGTTTTGAGAGTAGGTAGGAACATTTCTTGGTACCTCATCCTTTTCAGAGAACAAGTACAAAACACTGCAACAAGCAGACAAATCCCTCGATACCCACTTCCACAGAATTGCCGGCATTGCGAAATAGTGTCCAATCGGTATTTACCGGTATTGTTCTAATGGAAAGAAGCACTTCATCTGATTCATGCGAAGGCTAGACTAGATGCCAGTCCCTGATACTGGGGTCCGATTCTGCTGTCAATCGCTTTATTATGGCAATGATTTAGTCAGAATCAAAACTCAAAATGCTTTATTTCCTTTAGATCTTACAGGACTTTTGGAAACGTCACGAAATTAAATTACATCATATAATTATGTAGCAACGTAGACAAATAATGAAAGAAGCTTTAAAATACGGTGCTAATTTATATGATAGAGATAGATAAATAATTACAACATACATTAACACTAGTGCGTCTGTCCATATACAGGGTGTGTCAAGGTCACTACCGAAAACAAAGGGGGGTGGTGCAGCACCCCAAAACAAAACCAATAAAAAAAACGTTGTCCGAAAAAAATTCTAGCTAGAGATATGAATTTTTAAAGATTTTTATTTGTTTTGCTAGCCAGCAATAGGAAACTGTATATACTTGCCTTCATCGAAGGTAGAAAAATTATTTCAACATTGACACTCGTGCGTCTCTCCATATATGTAGTTTCCTTTATCTAAGGTAGAATACCAATGTTTCATTCTGTGACGATACCATTGTCATAGTGCAGCGATTTATAGCTGAATAGGCCCCTGGCTGTAAGCGCTGGCGCCGTATATACTGTTCTCTATATCAGAATCTTTTCTAACAATAAATTCAATTGGAATAAGGCTTATATTCTGGGTGGATAGGATTTTGTTGGAGACTTGGATTTATAAAAAAAAAGAGATTGTATCAAATAAATTCAAGACTCGGGGCATGCCAGTACTGTTTCACATTTTCACTTTAATTTTATCACAATAATACGAGGTACATTATTAAACTCAAAAATAGTAAATAAATAAATAATGCTGGACAATCCACACAGCATCATCTAGCTAGTCTAAGCTGCTAAGCTAAGCGGATCTTGTGTTATGGGTACTACTTATCAAGATGTCTGATATACTTACTTAATTCAATACATTATATAATGTAGATAGATTTTCAAAGGCGTAGTTTCCTCAGTTTGTGCACCCTATGCAGGGCTCACGCTGCTGTATATCTACCTCAAAATGCTTGTGAGAGATTGACAGTATTTTTTATCGTTGACTGTACCCACGGTAGCTTCTGATAAATCCCAATCTCCGGGTTTGATAGGCCGGTAATAGCTGAATCAGTCAGCAACGAGTTGATTACATCTATGATTAGGTTATTGACAACTCGTCCGTGCGACAGGCTATACGAATGTTTTGCCTCGGACATGTGTGCATTATGAATGTAAGCGGGTTAACTATGAACCTAGTTTGTGTTGGAAGAACACCAAAGTTTCATCCTTTAATGAATTCGTCAAACAACGAAAGTTTTTTAGTAAATTAGGGGTCGTCCATAAATCACGTGAGGCTCGAAAGGGGGTTCGAAAAAAACCACGAAATATCACAAGGAGGGATGTAGTGGGGTGTAGTGAGATATCACGTGTACCTATTTATTTTGTCGTTGAACGTGCGATTTCTAAACAACTGTAAAACGGCATGTGAGCTTGTGTCGCCGCGCCAGGCAATGATTCCCCCACCCGCTACGACAACCGCAAGATTATACTTAGGTACCCTAGGTACCTGTATTTAAAGATAATATTCATAAATTATATATACTTTGTACTAAAAAAATACACGTGATTTGGGTAGGGGAGGGGGGGAGTTAGACTTAAACCTCACCACGTATCACCAAGGGGGAGGGGGTTAAAAAAGATGCTAAAAACATCACGTGATTAATTATATATATTTTTTACAAAAAAGACATCGAGATGCTTTAGATTTACTTTTAAGATTTGCGGGACTAATAGTAATAAATAAATAGAAAAGTATATTTTTCCTCATGCGTACATAAATATTTCAGTACTTCTTACTACAAGCTATGTCTAAATAATTTAACTATTAATCGATTTATAAAAATAATTAAAGCATGTATTTTTAGTTCCGTAGATATTGATTTCATTAAATAATAATATTGATAAATGATATTCTAATCTCTTGAGAAAAAAAATTATGGGCCGCGCCCCGGACTGACCGGGATAATTTTAAGAACAAAACCAAAAGAATAATCATAATCGATTCACAATTGACGGAGAAATCGTTGAATATAGAACCTCCTTCTTCTTTCGAAGTCGGTTAAATGAACAAAGAAGTTACATTTTGATACACTGACAAAGACTAAGAAATTCAGCGATTTATGTTTCCTAATTATAATTACAAAATTATGTGCTTGTTATAAAATCTAAAGCAAGATCTTGTTGGATTGCTTGATAAGTATCAAGTGAACTCCTTGAACTTTGCTCAACCATAATCATAGTGATTTTTGTATTACATAGGTGCAAATTACTATGTAATTCGTACTGTTTTTGTAACCTTTAAGACGTTGCATTATGATTTAAATCGTTATTTGCACAATATCAAAGCATTTTAACTAGACAATGAATAGCTTGATGAATTACCTAGTATTATTTAGGAGCATGTGTTCCTCAGGCGATAATCTCTGCTACTTTGTTACATAATAAATTTTTCTTGAAATGAAAAAAAAAACAGATTTTACGACACCTTGTATATTGTAGTATATAATAATTATATACATATGTATATTGTTTTTTAAATTAAAGCGTTTTACCACCATCACACTTAAGAAAGTGAAGATGACGCCTAAGATCAAACAGATGTTTGTACGATCTGCAAACATGTGTTCCGGGTGTTCTGGGATGTTCTATTATTTTCTATGTATAAGAAAATAAATATTAAATATTTTAAAAAACTTTTACATATCTACTAGGTTTTATATCATTTACTAGGACCAAAGTGCTTGGGAAGACAAATCCAACGAACCCAAACTCGACGTGGTCAAGTTGTTTCGTTTAGGAGTTCCTATGGCCACCTTCGGTTTCCATCATCAGACCAGATCGATAGTACCATGACATTGCATCGTCACCGAACTTATATATCACCATCATCATCATCAGCCCATACACGTCCACTGCTGGACATAGGCCTCCCCCGTACGACGCCACAAATAGCGGTCCTGAGCCGCCTCCATCCATCGACTCCCTGCGACCGCCACGATGTCGTCAGTCCATCGAGTGGATGGTCTCCCATGTAGGGGGGGATTTGCCATAATCACCACGCTTGGCAGGCGGATTGGTGATCGCAGTGTTGGTGTTTAAAAATACTCAGAAGGAAGCTGCTGCCCTTCCTCTGGTAGGTTCCCTTAGTCGGCTTTTACGACATCCACGGGTTGAGTTGGAGGGATCGATATTCGTACGCCGCGACCCCACGGCTCCTTATATATGTTCGGTGACAATTACATGCCCAGCTCAATCGGTTGAGGATAACTGGTCTAAAATTTAGTTGTAAGATTCCATCGGTTCAAACATATTACATTAAAGCTTGTAAAAATATCTATCCATGTATATCAGGCATCTTGTACCCATAACACAAGCTCTGCTTAGATTGGAGCTAGACAATTTTTTTTTCCTTATTTATTGAATTAAATTATGATTATATTTTACTAATTTTAATAGTATTAGATAACTTGATAAAACCAGAAAACTGTCCAACATGTTGTCATTTGTGTTTTACTCAAATATAAGCAAGCAACAATTCAACGAAAGACAAGGTTAAGAGTTCTCATCTTCAACCATTTTCTCACAGCTTTTGTATCGATAGTTCCATTAAAAAAGTTTATATGAACAAATACTGACCCAACAGTTGCCTTCAACAGTTGCACAACCCAACGAAGCTCTTGAGTAATCGACTCGATCATAAGCCTGCGTTTGCGCATTCAATCACATTGATTGTTTGATACTGACAACATCATTATGAACGCGGTTTGATCTGTCAACTGTCAGTGTATCATTTGCTTTATTTTGTTTCGGAATAATTTCTTCATTAGAAACAACAATAGGCGATTTGTAAATTGGTAAGGTATATACAGGATGTTAGGTATTAGGAACGACATAATTTTTTGAGGCTCCCCGTGGGGACCATGAGTAATATTTCTCCGGTAAAATAAATTTCCTAAGTGTCACGGTTGCTGAGATATGATTTTTTTAATACTTTAACCCTTCTTTCCCCCCCGACTCCCCAAAAAATTATGTCGGTCCCAATACCAAAAACTCCCTGTATATTACTAGTTTCTGCCCGCTACTACACACTATTTTTTGGTTTTGCTATTTTTGTACCACGATAGGTGATATTCGATTTAAATTAATTAACACTAAAAAATTAGGTAACATAAATAAAATTGGAATAGAGTATGCATGTCATAATATTCTTGGAATGTAGTAAATTTTATGATCTCCTTCAAAAAAATCGTCTATAGAATTAAAGCATTTACCCATATATATTTATACTGCCTTGTAGTAAGGATGGGAGTTATTGGATATTTTGGCTACCGTTTATTAGTTGGGTATTTTGTTTCAATACCGCTAGTACCAACTGGTACCCAATAACGTTACAATACTCTATACCTGTTCTGATTTCTACCCAATATATTTCTAACCGATTTGGTTAGAAATACCATCTAACCGATTTGGTTAGAAATACCATCTAACCGTTTTGGTTAGAAATACCATCTAACCGATTTGGTTAGAAATACCATCTAACCGTTTTGGTTAGAAATACCAAATACTTGTTGCAGCTACATAACTTTACGGGTGAACGGTCCGCTAGTACCTATGCGTAGATGATAGTTAGGTAAGTATGGGTAGTTATGGCTCACGGTCGGTTAGGCGCGATGCTCGCTTTGCACAGTTATTCCCTAGCGGTATGCGGATTTTACAATAGCGTTAGATATTTTAGGACCATGCTAACAGGTACTGAGTTAGTTATTGAATACCGGACTCATCTCTACCTTGTAGGCAGTTATGTATTTGACATAGGCACAAGGATTTTACATTTCTTCTCGCAATAACATACATTTATGTAACGGTAGCGTTTTCATATCGTCAGATATAAATAACTTACTGATACCCATAAGTGAGTAGGCATCAGCCATCGGGTACCCATAACTAAACTCTGCTAAGCTTGGTACTAGATCACCAAAATGTATATTCGTGTAAGCTAGATGATGCTCAGGGATTTGTCTTTCATAATATGAGGAACAAAATTTAACTCTACCATATTAAATAAATAAATAATGCTGGACAATCTACACAGTTCTAGTCCTAAGCTAAGCAAAGCTTGTGTTATGGGTACAAGGTGGCTGAAATGCTTATTACACTTACATTACTTACAAATATAGTTTTTTATAAAAACCGGGTGTCCTGGGTATTTTCTATATAAAATCTATCACTTATGTACGAGTTAAGTAAGTTAAATGTATAATTTACTTCCCTTATGTGATAAATAACTTACTGATACCAATAACTGAGTAGGTATCCGCCATCGGGTACCCTTAACTAAGCTCTGCTAACTTTGGGGCTAGATCACCGAAATGTACATATTATTCGTGTCGGCTGGATTATGCTGAGAGATTTGTCCAGTATATTAAACGATTACTATATTTAATAGATTTTCCTTTACGTTTTACTGCAGATTGTACTCTGTTTACTGGCATTGCCAGTCTGAATAGTTTCCGCAATTTAAACTAATGTAGTTAGGTAAATAATACCTGTGTCTTATCGATTGAATTCGCTATGTTTACTGACATTGCGAGCTCAGGTGGTCTTCATTACGAATTCAATATCCTTTCTACTCCCGTTTAACATTTCAATTGTCTATGCGCAACTTCCATATTTTAATTATGTCTACGGCTCTTTAGTTCCAGCAATTATTACGAGTAGATAGTTCTAGTTCTGATAATTACTCAAAGGGATAGTATATAGATTTTCTGTTTATCCCATTCGTTATACTTAGGTAAAGTTTTGCGTACATACCTTGTTTGTTTTTCTTAACTTTACCTAGCTACTAAAACGTTTTAAACTATCGTGGTTATTTAGAAGACTAAAGTCATTTATATCGCTTCCTGTAGATTGTTTGCAACAGTCTGCAGCTAGCTCAATTTTTTCAATTGTAAATACTAATTCTAATTTATTTCTTTCATTTGATTGTAATTTTTAACGGACTTCATAAAAAGATGAGATATTCAATTGGACTGTATGTTTTTTTTAATTTCATTTACGCGATATCTCCGCCAATTATGGACCAATTTTGAAAATTCATTCTCTATTGTATAGAAAATGATCCAGAGGTGAACTCATTAAATATTATCCCCAGTCGATTAGTATTTATCCCGCAAAACTTAAAAACAGTGTAAAAGTAAGGGAATTTGAAATTGGATTATCGTTTTTTATAACACGCCAAATTATTCTTATCTTTATTAATAAAGTACGTTATACGGGATATTCACCATGATTTGGTATTTGAGCCATCTAATATTTCGGCAGTTTCATGCGCCATGATACGCAACAACTGGAGTACCTAGATACCTTAGATGATCAGTAATCGTATGTTATTCTATTAAAAATATGAGAAAACCCTTCGAATCTCACTGGTTGATAAGATGTTACTCCTTATCAACGAGTGAAATCGAAGTTTTAAAAAATTTAGATATTTAAGATATTTTTTTACTTATTACAACTAATCAACAAACTGACTTGGTGCTTTTGTACAGAATAAAATGTTATATTAGGTTCAGGAGTTTAAAAATCCTAGCTTTCATATTTGAACAGCAGTAGAATCTCAAATACCCTGAAATTTTTCGAGATAGTAGCCTAAGCTAAATCCGGATGAATGAACCTACATAGAATTTACGGTACCAAATCACAATCAAGATAAAAGCCCTTTCCCTTTCACCCGCTTTCACTAACACAATAGGACCTTATTAACATACGATCTATACGGTATGAATGAGCACTAAGCACTAAGTTACCTAGGTTATCTAATAATGGAACTGATATAGATTAAAATACCTATATATAACAGTTGTTTTGATACTTCAAACATTAACGTATTTATATTTTAAGGTATATAATTAAAACAAAACAATCGAGTTGTAGGTACTGTATGTATTTCTATTGTTTTCATCAACTGTAATGTTTTATTTATGTAAGTAAGTTGTATTTTTGCTTAGTGGTTGTTATTTGACTGTCAGTATTTTGAAAGTTTCTTTTATAATATAGTTTAAATCTTTAACTGGCTGTAAGTTAGATTATTAAGGTTTGAATTGTCTTGATTTAAGGGCTGTAGATTATGTTAAACAATAAATAAAGGAAATAAATAAAGTTTTCATACCAAACAGCTAGAAGATGTCTACGAACTTACCTGTAAAAGAAAAATAATAGTTAGAGACCTTTTTTGTAACGTTATTTGTGGTTTGGGGTCTGACCCTAATGTTCTACGCCCAATGGGCTTAACCGGTCAGGAAGCATGCATTCTTCAAAAAGATAATCGGGAAATTACTTAAAATATAATTGACCAAAAAATTTCGATTTCGGCGGGACCCGCGACTTTCCCCTTTCCACTTTTGGAATATCATTTAATTTCTTTGAGGTTACCCCGAGGTGCGAGGGCTTACGCACTATAATAACAAAAACCTTAGAATTTAATTGAGGTTTATGACTGCCTTTAACATACAATAAATGTCAACGTTCATCAGGGGGAGGCCTGCGTCCAGCAGAGGATCAATATAGCTTGTAGCGGTAAACATCAAAAAGTTAACCGTCAGTTGCTAAATGTCCGATTATCTTTTGGTGAACACCAGCTTCAATCTACGACATATCTTAATGACGTCACTTGAATCTTCTCGGTCGGACGACGAAGCATCGATGACGTGACTGCTTCAAACCCGTATGACGAAGTCATACAAGCCTTTGACTCTGTCGCTAAATATGGGTATACCTTAACTCTGCACTAAGCTATTAAATGCTGGTTACAGCAAAAGCAAAGAACAAACAGCACAAGACACAAATGGCAAAGGAACAACAAGAAACAGTGAGCGGACCCAAAGGAAATAAAATTTTACCTCTACCGGTGACTTATAAGTAGATAAAGTCCCTACATAAATACCATTGTAGGAAAAACGGAACAAATACCTAAGATAGCCAGAGCAGGAGCCCTCGCTTCTTTCGACTTAGTAACAGCGAGGAACTCATTAGCGAGGGCTCAAAATGGGTCTTTTTGACACAGCATCTATAAAATTGTAATTGATGTGTTCATAAGATGAAAATAAATGTTTATCTTTTATCTATAACAAGGCAACCATAAACCGTTCTTGTGTGTTAGTAAGATAACAGTCTAAACAGAAAAAAAACATGGTACTGGCACAGCTTAACTAATGTTACTTCGGTACTAGCTTTACAGATACTGACTCGTATTTATAGAATATAAATTGATTATTTAAAAAAAATCTAAAGCCTCAGACAGTCAATCCTTAATACTCTAACTTACAACCGATTATAGTTGCCTTACCAATTAAAAAGCCTTTCTCACCAAGTCTAATTAGTCTTGGGTTATACTAGGCAAAATCCGAAACCTGTGACTTACGTTACTGCGACTACAAAATATCTGTGACAAATACCTGTGACAAAATACTAGCTAGTATTTCTACCAATCACGTACAAATGAATTTGTACGTGATTTTTACTGATTGAATAATATATTTATTGTAGCGATGACTGAGTTAGTAGCGGTAGCATGTTGATTAACTGAATAAATTTAAACGGTATGTTCTTCAACAACTTTGTAACATTGCGGTATCCAAGAATAAAATACTAGGTGTGTCTCATTCTGACTTAGTGATATTACCAAAGAGAGAATATATAAGCGATATTATCTAGCTGAAGCGAAATATTGCGTAGGTACCTAATAAAATAACAACGATATAATATCGTGCACTCATGACACTAGCACTGCCTGTGAGACAGTCACAGATATATTTAGTTTCTGTCACTGTGAATTACCGCCAATTTTCTATACCTGTGACTTTTATCAGTGACGATAAATACGCCTCAAGTCTAATCGTAACAATTTAATGGTTTTTAAAAAACTACCTTAATCGACCTTAATTATGTAAGTATTTACATTGTTTTTAAAGTTTTTCGAGACAAATACGATACTTATCCATCGGGAAATTTTTTATAAAACTACTTTGAGTCATTTTCCATGCTCGTGAATTTTCCAAACCGGTCCATAACTGACGGAGAAATCGTCGAGCATAAATAAAAAAAGGCTTATTCTAGTTTTGCCCACTTAAATCCCCCCAGTTTTCCCTCTACATACAGCCGTAGATAGAACCTAATCCTCTTTTTTATTTCGTCGGTTAAAAAGATAGGTATTTGAACAGACAGACAGAATGAATGTTATATATTACATTATATTCATTTCATAAACTGATAAATAAACCTGCCCATGTATTACTAGCTGCTATCCGCGCCTTCGCCCGCGCTTTATCGGGATAAAAAGTAACCTGTACGTTATTTCATGTCCCAAACTGTACCCATTCCAAATTTCAGCCTAGTCAGTTCAGTCGTTTTTGCGTGAAAGAGGAACAAACATCCATTCTCACAAACTTTGACATTTATTAGTAGGACTAGCTGTGCCTGCGACTTCGTTCGCGTGGAATAGTGACAGTGTGATTTTCATACAAACTGCCTCATCCTCTATTCCCTTTGATATTTTACTCCCTTGAGGGTAACATTTTTAGTAACTTTAAATGACTTTATTATTTATATCTCATTAACAGCCTAAAAAATAAATTCCTAGCTTTTAGCTTTAAAAATGACGATACTTCTATACAACCTTTCAACTCCTCTTTCATCCCCTTACAACCCTTTTTTCGCATTAAAAGTAGCTTATGTCCTTTAAAGTATAAGTGTACCAAATTTCATTTAAATAGGTACAGTAGTTTTGGCGTGAAAACGTGACAGACAGACAGACAGAGTTACTTTCGAATTTATAATATTAGTAAGGATTAACAGGGAAGACATCAAACACAAAACCATATAGGTATTACAGTTTACGTTCCAAGAATGTCTAATTCCGATGGGGTTAAGCGATTATGCTCGTTTCACAAGTACTAAACCGCTAAATCCCAGGCTAGGTCTTAATCTGTGACCTATTACGGGTGTTGTATCATCGTTTACTTTCTCTCTCGAAAGTGGGTTTCGGTGTTACGCGTGCGAATACACCACAAGCCCTTCCTTTGCCTACTTTCATGGCAATTACTATAACTGGTCCACAAAGCTTTTATTGTTCTCAAACGTTGGTTTAATTTGTACGCTTGTTAGTAACTGAGGTGTTGATAAAAGTTAGTGGTGATGTACGTCCGGTATTAGATACTTTGTGTTAAACTGTCATGTACAAATCATTCAATATAGATTTTTCCTCCTTTTAAAGAGAAACGAATTTTCTCCAGGGCTCTGAAAAATAACAGCTTTTTCAATGTGCGTCCTATCATATCAGAGCCCATACACGACCACTGCTGGACATAGGCCTCCCCCGACGCCACAAATAGCGGTCCTGAGCCGCCTCCATCCATCGACTCCCTGCGACTGCTACTATGTCGTCGGTCCAGTCGTCCAGACTATGTTTTTTTGATTTGTTTGTTTGTTACGCGATCATTCCGCCGATATGTACCAATTTTCAAAATTCTTTCACTGTTGTATAGAAAAGGATCGTGAGATGGTTCCAAAAAAATTTTAACCCGCGGGGGTTTTGTATTTAGCCCGCAAAACTTAAAAACAGTGTAAAAGTAAAGCATTCGAAGACTATTATTAGGTTTTTGAAAACAGTCAAACTATCACAATGACTGGTAACAGTTTCCATGGCAACGGGCGCAAACAAGAAGTAGTTTCAGGCATATAAAGTCAGTTTATCGTTTTTTAAAACACGCCAAAATATGTTACCTCAGATCTCCAAAGCTACTGAACAGATCAAAATGAAATTTGGTATACATTTAGAACATGTCTAACTTAGATAATAAGCTACTTATTTTACCGAAAATACACGTGCAAAGCCGCAGACAGAAGCTAGTTGATAATAAATAAAGCTTCAATTTCTTCATACAACGGTACCTTCGCCATTCTTGCTGCTTACCTAATCATAGGCCTACGCAATTTATTCAGTTCGGCTTCCAAGTTATGCGTGTAGGCTCTTTGTTCATGTCATGGCTTTACTTTTTGCTCCCGCTGATTATAATAAACGATATTCACTCAGTGACTGGTCACATAAATTTAAGAACACGTGGGATCAGGAGGCCTATTTAACCCTTTGAGCGCCACAGTCACCTATACATGACAAGCACTTGCGGGTCCTCAGCCCTGACGACGTCTAATAGTAGACAAAATACCCGGCCCACAAAAATATGACATAAAGATATTGAAAAACTATTATACTTATTAGTATTTTAATTATACTTTTCTCAAATTAGAATATCTTTTGTTCACTTTATGCTTTGGCGTAAAGGACACGGGAATGCGTTTTTGGCATGGCGCCCAAAGAGATTCCCCTAAATACGCAATAAGCAGCTACTTCTGAATAATAAAACGTAAATATTCGTTTTTTAAGGTGACAAAAGTCCTTATACAGCCTTTCGAAACATTTAAGTTAGTATTCTACTTATCTGTTCAAATTTGTCATCAAAACAGAGTTGAAACGGGTCTTTGCTGTTAACATTAATTCATCGTGTTGTCTTATGCTTTGCCTCAGGCCAAATTACTCAATAATGAGTCCATTACTATAAAGCTTTTGCCAGTTAAGTGATTGCAGTGATATTAGCTCCGTTTGTGAATTGTATGGTATTCCAATAATTTCGACTTGATAACAGGAGTTTGCGGCCGCTACGAATTAGTTTCTACTCAAATTATTGGACAAATTGCAGGTATACAAGGAAAATGTATATCTACAGGCTGATTTATTAGGGGTTTATTAAATAATCTGAATTCATGTTATGCAATGTCTTTTAGTTTAGATTGGCTCACATTTGAATGCAAGTTGCAGCCAGTTTTTATATTTTTACGTTATTTCTTCGGTCAATTATAAATATAACTCTGCCTATGTCCGACTGTGGACGTGTTTCGGCTAAGATGAATGTATGTTTCTCTGTTCAATCAAATCAAATTAAACATTTTGCTATAAACTATAAAACTTCCATGTTGGCAGAGAATCTAAGTTTACGTTAACATTAAAACAATCATATTTTAAACTGAAATACAGATTTTATAGATTTTTCCATGACAGGGACACAAAAGCAGTGCCTTAAAAGTTGATTCAAACATATTCCACCAGAAAGTTCAGGATTTACGCAAAGTTTGCTCACATTCGTATCTTCGAAACTCATATGTATAAAACACGTAAAGTACGACTCGCCTTAATAAGTCACAGAATATCTTAACTCCCGTACGCACGTTTGTCTTTAAAACTTGGACGGTAAAAGGTATAATTATATTGAGTAGAGTCCCCCAAGTTTCCGGCCTCCATGGCCTCTATGCTGGTACACTTACCCACATTACCGCGGATGCATTAAGGAGCTGCGCCCATTAACGAGATGTAAGTAAGAGTCAGGAAGTTTGTTATGGAAGCCATGTGTTATGGTTACCTTTCATAATTATCTACGTCAAATATTTTTGAATTGCGTTTTGTAATGCTTTTGGCCACCAACACACTTGCGAAAGCGAAGATGTGACTTAAGTTGGAGCAAGCTTTCTCAAAAGAAACTTATTCACTCAAGATTTTTCTTTGTTTAATGTGATTTATATACACCGCCATTCCCTATAATAAAGACTCCATAGCCGGTGACCCACGTGTCCTCATCAAAAATAACTAAATCGAGCTTAGAGCAGGCAGGGAAGTTATGTAGGTCTTAGATTGTATTAACACCCATCTGCTTGTGAGTTGAAACTCAAAGTTTGCTAGACGTCATAAACTATGGCCACACTGTGCCCTTTTTCGTGTATCAAGGGCGACTTGAGAGTTATCATCACAAATGTCGATTGTTTTGCTTGATTTGACAGCCAGTAGTCTTGCAGCATTACCATACAGCCAGCGCCTTGGAACGCTTCCGATTGGTATTGATATAGATCAGCTGAGTTACCTCTAGATTGTTTGCAACAGTTTGTAAATCAACTGTTTCAATTGCATACCTATACTATAAGTTCTAATTGTATCTTTATTCTTAAAGAGGGAGTTGACTTGGTCAACATGTGGATGTGCTATTGGCTAGGTAATCTAGAGCCCGACAGATAGTAAATCATTAACAAGAACAAGAATATTAACTCAAAAGAAATATATAGTGAGTTTTTTCTAACAAGTGAGTTTTTACGACTGGCAACTCCAATTTGAAGGATATTGACATATGTATGTCTGTCCGTGCCAAGGCTATCAAGAATCGCATACGACACGGTTAATTGGTTAAATGATAGGTACCTAATCTATCGAGAATATGAACCTATGTATACTATATTGTGTACTCAATTTTAGAAGATATTTGTGGTAAACCAAGAATTTTATTTATATAAACTTCACTTCAACAATAACAGAAAACAACAAGGTAACAGCAATGTAAAACGAATAAAAAAATACCTAAATTTAAACAAAGCATAGATTCATACGCACAGCGTAAAAGGTGCAAATTCTAGTTCAATTACGGACGGAAGACGCATGAATGAAAGCTGTTAAAATCAAAACCTGATTCGACTTTTATTGTTTATTTTTATTTTTGCGATTTGCTATAATTAATCCCACCGATGCCTTAAAATATTTATTAAGACAGTCTACGATAAAAACAGCTTTGTAAAATAAAGAGAAACACATGCGGCAATTTATGAAAAACAAAGTTGTTTTTGTTTCCATTATTTCAGCAATGTTTTCGTAAACATCATTATAGGCCTTCGTAATATTTGGGGTAAATAATGTTACCTACTAACGACAGTGTAAGATACCCGACATTGGATCCTGACATCCTGGTAGGTACCTACATCATACTCATACTCATTTATTCGCCGTTTGAGCACAGGGCACACTTGGATACGTCAATTTACAAAAATATAGTTTACAATAAATGGTACTTATAATATATTATAATTCAAAGCCATAATACAGACATTTGACAGATTGTCTTGGATGATGACTCCATATAAATAATTGGATTGTTTTAAAAAACATAATCCGACTTTAGATTCCTTAATATTGACTCTGTTTTTAAGTTTTGCGGGACAAACACTAATCCCACGGGAATTAAATTTTTATGCAATATCCAAAGAATCATTAAAAGCCCACAATTCACGGAATGAAACCAGCGAACATACATGAGATACAGTCGAATATACAGGATTATTTGTAATTCACTGACACAGCGTGAACTGCAGGTTCTGCCCATCATCACGTACCCCCTCCATTCAATAATCGTTCTTTGAAGAGCCGTTTTTGGAAAGTAAACTCAAAACCGCACTGCCCTGAATTAAACCTTTGGGCGTCACGCTATAAACGCATTCCCGTGTTCTCTACACCAAAGCACAAAATAAACAAAAGATATTTTTAAACGTCGTTGGCGCTGAGGGGTCCTCAGGTGATTGTCATGGCGGTCAAAGGGTTAACAGTGGGTGTGGAATGGCAAGATTAGTCTTTAGTAATTAATTGGGTTGCAGTACAAGGTACAAGGAAGTTTTTTATTTTTTAGCTGAGATCATTGACAAAAAAACAATTAAGGCT
This sequence comes from Eupithecia insigniata, assembly GCA_947859395.1. Taxonomy (NCBI): domain Eukaryota; kingdom Metazoa; phylum Arthropoda; class Insecta; order Lepidoptera; family Geometridae; genus Eupithecia; species Eupithecia insigniata. Next base: position 4,767,250 of record OX401998.1, read on the forward strand.
TGGCGTCTTCACGAACGTGTTCTTGATTATGGGCAGAACCTACAGTTCTCCCACGCACAATGGACCAACCGGAGTCTCAGTGCGGACAAAAGAGTACACTCACCATAACCATAACCATAACCTACAGTTCTCGTAAGTGAATTAAAAATAACCTTGTATAGCCCTTTTTTGAAGTCGGTTAAAATAGTTTATTACCGACCTTGATCCAATTTGTTACATCGCGCGATCGCATTATTATTTGCCAATTATGACAAAACCCATGTTTATAAAGTTCATATAATAGAATATTTGCCTACAGTTCTATTCATACCTTTTACATAATCTTTATAAGTTAGATAGAGCTAGTCATATAATTTTTATGCGAAAATAACTCAACAGGTTACTGCATCATCATTGTTGTCGCGATTATCTTCGCATCATTTTATAATAATGTACGAAATTGTTCTCAAACTAGCACGAAATTACTTCCTTGGTTGATTATTTGAAGATACCGGTTGAAAATGTTTGGTGAACAACGATGGCTTGATGAGTTTAAAATAAAGGTACGTACAGTTAGCGTCTCAAATAAGTACACCCCCATCTCAAGTAAGTAGTATCTCAATGTTTTCTGGTATACTTAATTCTGACGCCCACTGTACTTACCTCTGGATGTTGAATGCTGGTTGACAGTTGCGTCGTCGATCGATTCTTTTTGACCAACTTCAAATAAGGAAGTGGTTATATGTGCGATGTATCAATTGCATGTATTAGTAGTACGAAGGTAATCATTACGGATGTAATGAATGTAATGATGTGCTGAAATTTGGTATGGGTATAATTTGGGACCTGGAATAACATATAGGCTATTTTATATCCCAATAAAACGCGGGCGAAGGCGCGGGCAGTAGTAATACATAATTGATTGGGTTTTCTCGACAGAACCTTTATCGCTTTATCTTTTGTTTATTTGTCATTTATCAATGCGGCCTGATAGTCTGTGCGTACATTTAATTTAATACTTTGGTAAGGAGCTGTGTAATTAAATATCTTACTTTACTCTTACAAGACTAGTCGCCGTAAAACCGGCTGGCAAAATGGAGCACCAGCTGGTGAAACTAAATCAAACTATTTTTACCCGACTACGAGAGGGTTATGATTTTGACACCCTATATAAATAATAGATTCAGGCGTTACTTTGCGGAAATCCATTGCACAATATTAGAATGAAGAAATATTTAGTAACAATTCCGCGTATAACCTGACTTGGCGCGCGGAGCTCGGAGAGGCAACATCACTGGCGGGACTCTGTCGGTGTTGCTGTGCTTACCAATCTCAATGTCAAGGTCGAGTATTGTGGTGTCCTGAAGATGTCTCGTGGAGAGACGAAACTAGTAGACAACTTACTTTGATGAATACTATCAGAGAAGGTTATACGCGGAATTGTTACTAAATATTTCTTCATTCTAATATTGACACCCTACGTATGTATGTATGTAGCCGATTTTTATGTTCCCTCGTAGCGCTGAAACTACTGGTCCGTTTTCAACAAATGAGGTGTCATATGATTCGTCTTAATAGCCCGAAGGTTATAGGCTATGTGACGTCAGATAAAAATGGGGGTCTAACGAGATAGCGGGGGTCGAAGATAGGGTACGAAAATTTCAATGTTAGTAAATATGCTCGTGTGTGGTATCGTTGCAAAGGTCTTTGTTTGTACTTTCCAAAACCGTTTTTCAAACTTTTGTGAGATTAACGATTCTTAAGGTATTAGCAAAACGGTATTTTTTTTTTGTTAAAAACTAAAATCCGACTACATAAAAGTCTTAAACAAGCGTTCACCTAATGTCCTTATCAGTTTCTTTTGATACTTAGGTAGTCGGAGGCACCCACCCCATATACCTAGGGTACAATTAGTAACAAAGGCCTCCGACTACTTAAGTATCAAAAGAAACTCATAAGGACAATAGGTGAACGCTTGTTTAAGACTTTTATGTAGTCGGGTTTTAGTTTTTAACTATATATTTTTTGTAATTAAGAATATAATCGAGAAAATCTAACAAATACAATAAAGAATACTTGTAAATATTTGCCGTTTATTGTTTCTCTTCCTACAGTGCCTAATACCGTGTTTACAAATTATCTACATACTATCTGATCCCCGCAGTTTCACCCGCGTTAAATCGTAAGCCGTTTATGCCGTAAATTTCCCATGGGAATTTGATGTTTTACCAGGACAGAAAGTCCTATGTTACTCTCCATCCTTTCAACTAGCTCCAAAAAACAATTCGATTAGTTGCTTAGTTAGGGCGTGAAGGAAGGACAAATAAACAAACACAATTTTGCATGTATAATATTTGTTAGAATGTATTGCTATTTTTAGAGAACCCTAGTGTCTAAACCTATATATAGGATATACCTATATATAGTCTATATATAGGATTTAAGGCACTATTAACCAAAAACCATGTAATCTTCGTAGCAATAAATTCACAATAAATTAAATCAATATCAATCCCTACTTCCTACTAATATTATAAATGTGAAAGTTTGTATGGATGGATGTATGGATATTTGTTATTCTTTCACGTAAAAACTACTGAACCGATTAGGCTGAAATTTGGTATGGGTATCGTTTGGCACCTGGAATAGCATATAGGCTTTTTTAACTAGATAAAACGCGGGCGAAGGCGCGGGCAGCAGCTAGTAATATTATAAATTTAAAAATGACTCTGTTTATCTGTCTATCTGTTACCTTTTCACGCCTAAACGGCTGAACGGATCTTAATTAAATTTGGCAGGGAGGTTCATGGTATCCCGGGGACGGACATAGGATACATAAAAAGCGCGTGCGAAGCCGCGGTGCTGTCCGTGGGTTTTAGTTTTAGTAATTCATATTAAGAAACATTGATGAAATCAACAAGTTAGATTGTTAAAGGATGAAACAAAAACAATCATAAAACGATTTGTATCTACTCTGAAGCCATTCTTCGACCTCGACAAAATTAATAATTGCTCAATTAGGTACCTACACGCGGAACAGAAATGAGCATTGCAGACATGTTAAATAACCAATAGTGTCTTAATCGAACAATCTCACTTACATAACGCAATTGTAGCGAAACAAATTGTAACAGCGCACGCGTATAGGTGATTTTTTAAAAGCTGGCGCGAATGTATTTTCCTTTTTCAAACAATTAACTACTCTGACATCATAAATCTCTCGATACTGGATACCTACTTTAAGTTCTTTTCATCCACAGTTGTGAAGTACGGCCGCAAAATTTAACGTGTAAGTACTTATTCTTGCTTACTTACGAAAGGTGCGGACGAATTTTATGATTCTGACTTTTTAATACGATAATATAATTGAATCATTCCAAAGTGAAAAAGTAGCTCATATTCGTACAAAATTTCAGTTTTCGATTACAAACGAAACAAAACGAGATTTTGTAATGATTGCAGGCCCCAGTATGCGAAGAACAAAAGAGAATCGCGCCAGGTTTCAGTAATTTACCTATATACAGCAATGGGCAATTCGTTCTCCGTGAGACAATCTTGGTCTCTATTTGGAACAACGAGTTGGGAAGGTAATTAAAACAAACACAGAGCAAGCTCACGTTTTGAACTTTCGAATTGGAGCTTTTGTACCGATTTATGTGATCTCAACAGAATAGAAAATCTAGGAACAGACGAGCTCTACTACAGATCTCTATGGGCTCTACCGAGAGTACCTTTACTTTGCCCAACGTTACAATCAAAGACCGTTTGGACATCTATAAAGAAGGGACTATCGAATGAGCGCTTAGGAAAGTACTTTGCGTATAATCAATAAAGGTGCCGGCCGCAAGTGCGTGTGGTTGCGACCAATCTCAATTATGTAGGTCAATTAGCGTCTTGGCCCGTTAGCGTCGATACAAAGCGCTACAAATAGGTAATTGGTTGTTCCATTTGCAATTTATGTGTCGGTAACATTACGGCAGGCGAATCTAAGATTTTTTGCGCCATTTATAACTGTAATTAGGGATCGAAGCGTTTTCGCTTAATTGGCAAAAAGTAGGATGGTTTTGTCCGTAAATGGAATGATATTTCTCCAGCTTAGGAGAGTGGGTCTATCCGATAATTACGAAACTATATATATAGTAACTTATGGATGATCGTTATGTTACAACATGGTTTTTATGAAGCAGGTTGATTGACTGGTATAGGCACTGCGTGGAATTAGTCCGGTTTTCCCAACTTGGTAGAAACTCTATCAATCATCTGAATTATAAAAAACTCTGATTACAACCGATGTTATATTATCATCAACTCTGAAATGTCAATTTCATACGCCTTTTTAACTAAGAATATTACAAATTATATTACTCTTAAGAAAAAACATTCATATCATCATTGCCATACAGCGAGGCAACGCAGCCAGCAGTGTCTTGGGGAAGCTACCGGCTGGTGCTAATATGGACCAGTTGAGTTACCTGCAGATTATTTCCAATTGCAAAAGTCTGCAGTTGGCTCAATTCTAATTTGTTTATATTATTTGATTAGAATTATAAAATATTTAATATAACTAGAAGTAAATACTAATAAAAAAAAGCATTTGAAATTGTGAAAAGCAGAATAATTCAGTGGTATGCTAATGTAAATTGATCGAGGATTTTCTTGACAAAAAATTATGATGTCACATAAAAAATGTATTATTTCTTATTGTATTAATTATTATTTGACTATGTAATGAATTAATTTTATTTTTATATTGGGTACATTGACAACTGTTTATTATTTTAGATTGTATAATTTTTATTTAATTTGTTATTATGTACCAACTTTAATTTGATGACCTGTAAATATGATTTTACCAATAAAATGACTATCTGACTATCTGTAACATCGGTTCTAATCGTAATCTTGCAGCAGCTAGGTAGTTAGGTACCGACATACATTTTTAAAAGCGATTGTATTTAGTTTTTTTCATACAATTATTCACGCCTTACGTCAGAAATTTATGTCTCCAGTACCTACACGAAAAACAAAAGGTAATCGCGCCAGCTTTACAAAGTCTATTTATACCTACTCGTAATCTAAATTCTTGCTTTCGTCTTTAAGTTAAACGATAAAAAACCATAGCGTTTTATGAAATGAAATTCTAGAAAATTTGCAAGTGAAATCTGAGGGCCAGCTGGGCAGGTGATGGTGATTCTCACGGCGAAACAGCATTATTGTGCAACTGCACGTGTTTGTGCATTATTATGAAAACCTGGACGGTTTATATCTTCTGAGTAAAGGAGGGGCTATTTACGATGTCTTAATAATTCTGCATCTATTTATTAGCACTAGCTGCGCCCGGTGGCGAATAAATAAATAATAATAAATAAATAAGTGTAGGTAGCTCTCGCCTTTAGATTAATTCTCATAAAGGGCCTCTGTGCTGTTGGCTTCGGCCCCTCACATGCCTCTCAAAGGACCGGGACCACTATAAGGCCCGTGATTATGGAAATGAGAAACAGATAAATAATAAATAAAATAATAAAACATAAATAAATAATAACAAATAAATAAAACATAAATTATGTTTTGTCCACCAAATGTTTTACGCAGCTAATGTTGTGCTGCAGCAGCGTGACAAAAAGGCTCAGTGAAATTGTATCCCACGGCAATAGATTTCCAGGATCAAAGGTAAGTAGCCTATGTGTAAATCCAGGTATAAGCTATCCCATGGTAGGTACCCTTCCAGGTCACTATTCATTCACATGAATAGTGTTCAGGCATTCTACACTACGTTTGACGAGTCACGGTCTCCGTTTAAATACACTTTTCAACAAACAACAAAGTGTTATTATCGGATAATTGAAGCTTTACAAACCTCCTTTCAGACCACTGGCTCAGAAGCATATTTCCAACCATCTACAAACTTGGTCGTATAAAACTTTACGATCTTGTCTTCATTTGTTTAATCGTTTGGAGCCCTTTCATGGGGTAACGGTATTCGTAAAATATGCCCCATAATAATTTATGTAGTGTAAGTTTTTTATAAACTGGCGGAAGCTGTTGCGTGAACTGATTCATTTAAAATCCTCAAGGTAGTCTTTTGGCCGTGTATAGGACGATATGATGATGATGAGCCTTTTTTAACCGACTTCAAAAAGAGGAGGTTATCAATTTGTCTGTATGTTTTTTTTTTTTTGTATATATGTTACGCGATATCTCCGCCATTTATGGAACGATTTTGAAAATTCTTTCACTATTGTATGGAAAATGATCCCGAAGGGGTCCCATAAAATTTATCCCCAGGGGACTAGTATTTATCCCACAAACTTAAAATAAGTGCAAAAGTAAGGGAATTTGAAGTCGGTTTATCGTTTTTTAAAACCCGCCATATTATTTGATAGTCATTAGACCTTCGTTTGACCACAATCTCACCTGAAGGACAGTAACGACGCCAGTGTATCACAAAGGTCTAGAAGACACCTATTCACTCTTGTCTTGAGACCCCAGATTGTAATTTACCGGAAAAACAGGAGCAGCAGCGAGTTCCATTCCTTAACGGTGCGAATGATGAAGGTGGACGAAAACCGCTTAGCTACTAGTGGATGATATTGTGCCTTCCATCTGCCTGTCGAGGGGTGGAAGTCTCCCTTCCACTCCTAGTGGGATCAGGTCAAAAAGTTCCTGAGATCATCTATATTTATAAAAGAGTAAACTGGGTGACTCATCAAGAGATCCCTGAAACTACAAGAGCTGCGAAGCTGAAATTTTGTAAGGTGCCTTTTAGGACGTAGGCACCCGCTAAGAACGGATTTTTCTAAATTCGTATGCTAAGACAGTTAAAAGGTCATTTTTATAATAACTTCAGAACCGTAACTGTTGGCCCGTCAAAATTTGAACCGTAGGAGAAACTTGTTTCAGGGTTTTTTGAAATTCGGAGCCTAAAGGTCGGTGTGGAGTCAAAGTTAGGCCATTTGATTTGTCTAAGTGCTTATTTTGTAAGCCTAAAGAAATAAAGTTATTGATTCTGATTCTGATTCCACTCACTGACTTATTAAGAAATCTCAGAAACTAGAAAAGCTACGAGACTGAATTTTTTTACTTTATACATGGAAACCAACATTACTTGAAGTAGGTATTACTAAAATCTAAGCGAATGAAATCGCGCGCGGGTCAGTTAGTCATCTTATAAAAGATCGAAAGACAAGCAACCTTGCGGCAGTGTTCGAGACTTTGGACCTCAGTCTCTACAAAACTATGGTTAACTATGCAGTCAAAACAAAACTATGTATATCTATTATTATAATAACAGGCCATCGCACCTGACGTCAATCAAAACTATACGTTTCCTGTATAATAAATTCCATATGGCTCGTTGAAATACATAGGTGACTAGTCTATAGAAGTTTCAGCACATACAGCCCGGTATATTTTCTTACTTATAGTATAACGTAAGTTTGTGATGGATGATATGGACGAGCTCTGTGGCGGCGCAGCGGGCGAAGGTCCGTCTGTGACACTGGGGTTCGATTCCCGCCTTGGGAAAAATGTTACAAACATCTGTACCGAGACGATCTGCACATATAAAGATAAAGCTAAAAGATAAAGATACATTTATTTGGACATAAAGAGCAGCATTTATAGATTTGTAAAAATAGTTCTAAGTACGTACATTAAAAAGTTACAGTAGTTAGTACATTAAATTGTATTTGTTCAGGGTGTTCTGTATGTTTTCTATGTAGTGTAAAAATATCAGTTATCTAGTACCCATAAAACAAGCTCTGCTTAATTTGGAGCTAGATGAAATTGTGTGAATTTTACTAAAAAATGTGTGATGAACAAATATAATTGAGCCCCGATTTCACCAGATACACCGCCAAAACTATTAAAAGGATTTTTCTGAAAATGTGCACACATGAATTTCTGGACTCCTCCATTGGTAGTCGGGTAATAAAAATAGCGGCCCGCCCCGGCTTCGCACGGGTGCAATGCTGATTGTAAATTATACATATAAATCTTCCTCTTAAATCACTCTATCTATTAAAAAAACCGCATCAAAATCCGTTGCGTAGCAAAGATCTAAGCAGACATAGGGACAGATAGACAGCGGGAAGCAACTTTGTTTTTTACTATGTAATGTAGTGATATTTGATTTTTTTTCAGCACCCCTTTTTGTGGCGACGTATTGTGGAGGTTTATGTCCAGCAGTGGACGTGTATGGGCTGATATGATGATGATGAATGTAGTACACAGTAACACATAGTTACCTAATTTTTATCAAAAAACGCGAGTAACCGTCAGCAGCTAGTTTTAAATAAAAACAATAGCTTTCCTCTATTTGCTTCTGTATAGGTAAAAACTGCAGGTAGGTAGTTATAGTCCAGATTAACGAGTTCCCAGGGTAAACAGTACAACTCAGGCGAACAATGGACTAAATACAATCTTTTGCAACAATCAAGACCTTAGATTGATTCTATTTCCACGACTGGCCCTAGATTATAGAATAAGCAGCAGTGTCTATGCACTGAGGGTTCATCCCATCACGACAATGACCTTGCTAGAGTTCTTGCTAAGTGGCGATATACCTTAAGAGCGTATACTTACTTCAAATTGCTTATTTTCAACTTAATCGGATGTTCATATCTTACAAACTACTGAATATTTAACTTTAAAATTTATAAAAAATCGGGACTATCGTTTATATGTTTCGAAAAACCGATTCCATAAAATTAACTCGGTAGAAAAAAAAAACAAAGTTCGCTCTAAACTGTAAAATAAATCGTCGCTAATCGTCGCTATTCAATAAATACTATAAAATAAGCCTAGATACTTTGTACAGTAAACAAACAGAATATAAAGCAGACGATGATTGTGTTAGATTTTCAAAATTACTAATATTTTTACCGTAAAACACAATAACATGAGTTTTGTGCTACTACGCTTTGCTCTGGCTACTATGAACGCGTAATCTTAGGCCTACCTAGCCTATCCTTCTCACACAATGGCGTCGTATGGTAGACCCTTAACATATAGGAATTCTTTTCAAACCAACAAACTGCCTATATCTGAAATTTTGCATAGTACAGTACAGTACAGTAGTAGTGACGACCGATGTGGCGCGGCGGGCAAAGGTCCACCTGAGACGCAGGAGGTTGTGGGTTCGATTACCGCTTTGGAACAAATGTTTTTACGATCTGCAAATATTTGTTCCGAGTGTTCTGAGTATTTTCTTAGTATAATAAAAAATATCTATGTATGTAAAGTATTATATTAATTATACTAGTCATCTAGTACCCGTTACAAAAGCTCTGCTTAGCTTGCGGCTAGATGATGCAGTGTGGATTGTCCAGCTTTATTTATTTATTACTAGTTCATCCCCGCGGTTTCATCCAAGTTAAAAATACGAATATTCCCGTCAATCTCCCATGGGAATTTGATGCTTTACCAAGACAAAAAGCCTACATATGTTACTCTCCATCCTTTCAACTAACTCTATGCCAAAAATCAAGTCGCTTATTGTATATTAATTGTTTGCTTAGTTAGGGCGTAAAGGAAGGACAAATAAACACACTTTCGCATTTATATTATTAAGTTAGGATAGTAAGTACTGCATGGAATAAAACATCAAACCACGCGTGCGAAGACGCGGGCAGAAACTATGTAGTAACTTATGTCTAAAAAAATCATGAGATGTCATTCATGTCATGACTCATGAATGAGTCAACTTTGTTGTATTTTTCGCATCTCGAAACTACGAAAACTAAGATAAGTGTGTACAAGTAGCGGCACGTACCTAAGTCTAGCGCTGAGCGATACACGGAGGGGATAGCTGCGCATGAGTAATGTATAAAGTGACCATACGTGCCGTTTTGAACGGGACTGTCCCTTTCCCCGGTCACATGTCCCGTTGTCCCCAAACAAAGCTCCGGGACGCAAAATTGTCCCATTTTCCGAAATTTCTGCTCGGGAATACAAATCCAACGAACCCAAACTCTAGGTGGTTAAGTTGTTTCGATTAGGAGTTTCTATCCTTCGGTCTCCATCATGAGACTCACTTTGGATTGTGGGCCCTAATTTCAATGACTTGCAGGCTACCGTTGGAAATGATACTCCATGATACTCAAAAGAAAGAGCAATAAATAACCAGGGGGGTTCACGTCTCGTTACTAAGGTCAAATAGACTCACCCCCAGACATGTTTCAATATCGTTTTAACAAATTAAAAATATATGTTTCCTATATTTTTAAATGGCGCCCAAAAACGGTTTTCTTAAATCTGAACAGTTTCGTGAACTTTATATTACTATAACAAAAAAAATACTGCGATAACAGATAGCTAGGACAGGACTCGTTAGATTGCTTACAGAATACTTTAATAAAACAAAATAAAAACATTTCACTTATTATCAAAACCATTATTAGCAATTAACTGAATTTTGGGTTTTCTCCCCAAAACCAAAATAATTCGTATAAAATCAATACTGAGACTTCGTTGTAAACAGCCTCGGCTTAAACGGTTCTAAATGGTCTATTCTACCTCCTCATTGAAGCGTTGCACCCAGCTACCAATCACCCCGTATAAAACCAGGACCCGTTTTGAGATTAAAAAAAAATATGGTAAGTTTAGTAATGTACCACTAGCCCCGCCCAGATACCTTATTTTTTACTTCTGCGCAATAACGGCAGCGCTAAAGTTACGTGCCGCTATGTATACTTAATTCTATAAAGGAGCTAAAGGGTCATGTCAAGAACAGAATTCTTTCATTCAAATCAAAAGGGCCTCTATCGCAACACGCTACTAATTATCTAAATTGTTATAATTGTTAGAAACGAGCACAATAGCGTATTTTATACGAAACTTCCGCTCCTACAATTAGACTTTTCTGAACAGGCCCACTTTGATTATATTATACGTTTGTAATTTTATTAAAACTTTCATAATAAAGATATTTAGTACCTACTCAATTAAAAGCCATGCTACTAATATTATAGACATCAAAGTTTGAGTGGATGTTTGTTACTCTTTCACGCAAAAACTACTGAACCGATTAGGCTGAAATATGGTATAGGTATAGTTTGGGACCTGGAATAACATATAGGTTATTTTTTATCCCGATAAAACGCGGGCGAAGGCGCGGGCAGCAGCTAGTTCTTTTGATATATTATACTTACGTAGCCAACAAAGTAAGGGCCTGCTCAACAACAAATCATACTAATATTATAATTGCGAAAGTTTGGATGCATGGATGTATGTTTGTTACTTCTTCACGACAAAACTACTGAATGGATCGGGCTGAAATTGTAAAAAGATATAGGTCTCGATTGACACAGGCTTTTTTATCCCATAAATCAGTTCCTATGGGATGGATTATATACATCCCATAGAAATATACTTTGTAAGTTTTGATAGAAACTCTTGCAAAACAAGATAACTTGATATAAATTACCTTATAACAAAAATTGTAAACAATTATCTTTTGCAAGAGAAGATATTCAGAAAATAAAATAAAGTACATATTCAAATCAATTAAAACAACGCGTGAGTAGCCGCGGGCAGAAACTAGTATTGTTATAAAATTTACAGAACAATAGATTAATTGGCAACAATACAATTAAAATACATAACAAAGTATTTTAATAGCGCCAACTGCGAAGTGTTAATATAAAGTTACAATTACTATTATCGAAAGCAAGGTAGGCCCTATAATTAATTCAAAGTTCAAAGGCAATTATTTAATTTAAGTAATCTCAGGAGTCTGATTGCCACATCAACCGTAATCATTTAACCTTCGTCATCGCATACGGGTATGTGGAGTAGATAAGCTGACCGGCGAATACAGCCATCATAAACTAAAACTAAGTTTTGAATATAATGGCAGGAAAAGAAACATAAAATAAATAGTTTAATTTTTTTAAACGAGTGTTCTTTTATTTTCTTTTTAATTTAAAAAAAGTACCTCCATATATGCCTTGGGGCCATGGCGTACTAATATCGGCCCCTCCAACTCAACCCGTGGATGTCGTAAGAGCCGACTAAGGGAACCTACCAGAGGTAGGGCAGTAGCTTCCTTCTGAGTATTTTTTAACACCAACACTGCGATCACCAATCTGCCTGCCAAGCTTGGTGATTATGGCAAATCCCCAAATACTACATGGGAGACCATCCACTCGATGGACCAACGACATCGTAGCGGTCGCAGGGAGTCGTTGGATGGAGGCGGCTCAGGACCGCTATTTGTGGCGTCGTATGGGGGAGGCCTATGTCCAGCAGTGGATGTGTATGGGCTAATATGATGACCTCCATATGAATTACCCATTATAATCATCTAGGATCAAAGTGCTTGGGAAGACAAATCCAACGAACCCAAACTCGACGCAGCTAAGTCGTTTCGTTTAGGAGTTCGTTTGGCCACCTTCGGTTTCCATCATCAGACCAGCTCGATGGCACCATTGCATTGTCACCGAACTTACATAGATATGCCAAATTTCAATCGGTTGAGGATAACTAGTCTAAAATTGACTTGCAAGATTCCACCGGAATAAACAATTGCATGGTAAATAAAAAATTGTAAATAATTAAATTCACTTTTTGCAAACTAATGCTGGATGCGCAAGCTATTGACTAATATAGAAAAAAAAATATAAGCTAGCGCGATCCCTTTTTTCCTATACTGGAGACCTGGATTATGACAGCGAACCGAAAATATCGACATAGCTGAAAGAATTAGCAAGCTGAAATGGCAGTGGGTCAGCCATATCTCACGAAGAACCGACAACCGCTGGGATAAACGTGTTCTTCAGTGGAGACCACGACTCGACAAACGTGGTGTAGGACGTCCTCCCTCCGACCAGGTGGTATGATGATCTGCTTAAGACTGCAGGAAGGTGCTGGATGCGGCAAGCTGAAAACAGGGCGCTATGGCGCTCATTATGTTCGCCTAATGAGCGTCATAGCGCCCTGTCTTTAGTTTACACCAACGGCCTCTGCCTAGGTCCAGCTAAACCAGACTAATCATCATCAACCCGTATACTTCCACTGCTGAACATAGGCCTCCCCCAAACGACGCCACGAATGGTGGTCTTGAGCCGCCTCCATCCAACGACTCCCTGCGACCGCTACGATGTCATCGGTCCATCGAGTGGGAGGTCTTCCCACACTCCGTCTCGCATTGCATCACGGTCGCCACTCGAGAACCCTTACTCCTCAACGGTTCTCGATTCTACGAGCTATATGGCCTATATAACCGGACTAATATAGAAATTAAATGATATCCCAAAAATGTACGATTTCGGCGTGACTTGAACCCACGCGACCTTCCCTTTCAAGTCCCGCCGAAATTGTAAATTTTTGGGATATCATTAAATTTCTTTGAGATAACCTCGAGTGGGAGGTGCTTACGCACATAATACCAAAAACCTTTGGACTAATATAGGCTGATGATGATGATGTAGCTAAAGAAATACGAATGATCAAGTGTGTGCTATTCGCGAATCCATCGCAAAATGGTAAAATAGTTACAACGTGCCTACGCATAATGTTTCTGAATTACGGACTCTATTATCAGCTGTGGTTATAACGTTATCAGTAATCCCAACGAGGAGGGTAGGATCCTGTCGTGATCTAATATAAACTGATAATGATGCTATTATTAACATAACGGCCGTGGGTTTCCCGAATATTTAGAGAGAACATTTAGTACCTATTTGCGGAGGTTCAGTCTAGAAATAGAAAGGTGCTGTTCATGCAAAACAAAAATATCTTTTACAGCGGTTACAGAGCTGTGGGCATAGATTACAGTCTTCCTATATAAAAAAATCAAGCAATTAATTGGCAGATTCTTCGGTTAACTTTACAGACCGTTCACTATAAGATGTCCCCTGCCTGCCATAGTGCCAACACCACGACAGGGGACATCTCATGGCGAACGGTCTGTAAAAAAACCAGGTCTATGGTCTGTACCGAAAACTTCAGTCAGAACTTTATTTAAAATAAATAGAAGAATACATGATCAAATGCAATTTAAAATTTTATTACAAGATATACCAAGGGTTAGTTTACGTTCCTACCTCTATGAATAGATTTTGTATAATTGATAAATGTTCAAAACCCTGTTCGCGAGTCACACTCGCATTGATCTTATTCCTCTGAGACAGACAAGTTGGTTGGCAGGTCATAATCATAAGCCATCGCTGCTGTATTTTACATTCGCTACGGCAACAATGGTCTGTTCCAACCGATAATATCAACCATTATGCAGGGATTTGTGTTACTTCCGCTTATTATACTTTAACTTGACTATGTACAATAAGCAATAGCTGCTAACTGGGTGATGCTTTATTAATAAACTACCTGCTGCCCACGCCTTCTCCCGCGTTTTATCGGGATACAAAATAGCCTATGTGTTATTCCAGGTCCTAAACTATACTCATACCGAATTTCAGCCTAATCGGTTCAGTAGTTTTTGCGTGAAAGAGTAACAAATATCCATACATCTATCCATACAAACTTGGACATTTATAATATTAGTAGGAAATACCAGCAGTATATCTGTCAATATTTTACAAGCCATATTTACGAACCTTGGAAATTACACTACGGGAAGATATTTCGAGTGTTTATCTACTTACTAGGACGCAGGCATAGGTGCCTGTACCCAGCCCGAAAATGATATAAATCTAAATCTGATGAAAATAAATTATTGGTCGTTTGCGTGCCTCAAACAAGGCCACCCTCGCACGCATGCTTTGAATCAAATACGAAGGTACCTAGATATACAAGTTCGTTACAATACTAATCATACCAAAATAGCACAGGAAGGTTCCAGTTGTTTAATCTAGGTGTCTAGGTTATAAAACCTAGAGGTTACACGGTCGTTCAGAACTTTTGAAAGACAGTCACCGAGGCTGGGGACGACGAAATTAGATACTAGATAACTCTTTGTTCAGAAAATATGTATCTAAATCTTTATTGAAAAAGAAAATAACAATCAAATAATATAAACAAATTATCTAAATTGGTTTTCTTTGTATGACATTAAAATATCCGTTTTGATTTGGGTGCCTATTTAGCCTATTAACCTATAGGAAGGGTTTGCTCTGGATGTGGTTTCTATAAAAATACTTTTCATCGCTGTCTGAACTTATAGCGCGTTTGAAATGAAAATGAAATGAAAATTATTTGTTTCTCATAAACCACAATAAACAAAAAGCCAGAAATTTTAAATTAAGCTACCTACTTAGAACAAAAGAATACTTCGTTTCGTTTCGATACTTTTCTATGCTTGGAAATGTGTCTGTTAGTCACAGTCAGCCTATTTCTAAACAGCAAAATTGATAAAGGCAGAACAAAAATTATATTCGAAAGCCTTTTCAAATGCTGGTTTTGTTTAAGAGAAAAACCGCGCACTTTTCTAGAGGTTTTCTGCTGAAAAATGATTCAAAGAAACTCAACAAGTAGAGTTCAGTCCGTTGAACGAGTAAATGGTTGAACATTTTACAAAACAATGAAAAGTCCTTCACGGAAAGCCGACAACAATGCTTCGAGTTTCTGTTTGACTTACGTACCTAGGTACTCAAGTGATCTAGAAATTAAAAGATAAAAACTCATAAATATTTTACTTACCGACTGGTGTTGATATGGACCAATTGAGCTACTGAAGATTGTTTGCAATAGTCTGCAATTGGCTCTATTGTTTCCATTGTAAATAAAATACTAGTCCTGATTTGTTTCTATTATTTGAGTGTAATTTTCTTTGGTATTTATTTATATAGTAGTTTCTATAAAACTGCGATGTCAGAGACTGTATTGCTCTAGGTTTTGCTCCTTGAGAAAGTCCTTGAAGACAATAAAGTGGCGTAGTTAGGTATTATAAACTACTACCTACAGTTCCTAGGTACTTAATACAATCAGGTTTTACTCGACTGAAAAGGAAAGGCCATGCATAATAGAGCTTCTTGGTAAAACACATAACAAGTTCACATGTAGGAACCATAACATGTTTTGAGTAGAACGTAACATCGATCGTTAGTAGGTTTCGTGTGAAAGTATCGATAGCTGGTAAACGTTAAAATTGTAATCTGGCGAATGCGTGTGGAAATGCACCTCCTATTCGACAGTGAAACACTTTCCGATTTCACAAAAGCGTGTTAGGCTGGCCTCATACAGCCGAAATGGCTCTCTGAATTCATAATTTTAATTCATATAGGCATCATAATGCATACAATCTCATGATGCTCCACCCGCATTCAGATTTTTTCAGATTCAAGAATTTGTCAGATCGGTCTCGGAATATTTTATATTCTGAATTCAAAACGCACGAATTTTCATACATTTGAAAAGCACACACACACACACGCCAGAATCAGAATCAAAATTCTGGTTGTATGAGGTCCTAGTACCTACATCAAATTCACCACACAGTTGCCCAGTTTCGGCGGTGCACCCTGGAGAGACACGCCGCGAACGAGGAGCTGCATATTGACCATGTGAGCCTTGGGCCAGAAGTGTTAATGTAGAGGAGCAGAGAGGTAGCTAGTAAAAGTAAGCCAAAACAGACGAGCAATATATGTACAGTAAAAAAACTGACAAAATCGGTCTCCACTCAGCATATATGCTATGAATGCTATGATAGAGCAGATCATACCATAGCGCTGGTCTACTGTAGAGATCGTGGTGCGTAATGTGCACCGAGAAAATATCTGCATCTATTGCCACACACCAGACGTAGATGACATTACCACTTTCAAGCCCCAAGACTGAGTTATCGAGAGTCTCACTTCGGACCAGAAACGCGTTGAATCTTGAGAGTCCAAGTGAAAATCCTACTAATATTATAAATTTTAAAGTAACTCTGTCTATATATCTGTCTGTCTGTTACCTTTTCATGCCTAAACGGCTGAACAGATCTTAATGAAATGTGGCAGGGAGGTTCATGGTATCCCGGGGATGGACGTAGGGTACATGAAAAGCGCGTGTTAAGCCGCGGGCAGCAGCTAGTTCAAAATAAATCAATATTTCTAGTAAATCTTCGGCCCACTCGTTTGTTACAAAACTCAGCTAGACTCACATGGTCCATGTACAGTTGGACCATGTGAGTCTTGGCATACAAAACATATGCACCTACTGTAGAGGCATATGTTTTGTCAACTATGAAGAAGAATCAACACTTTCAACAGAATTCTTATCAAGCCTTTGGAGATAAGGATGGGTAGGTATGGGCAGATATCTACCGCAGCATGACCGCAGCCCGTATTTCGTGTCCTAATTGTCTTGTACAGGTAAGTACCTACATAATTATTATAGTAGTCGTAGAATACAGTAGAGAGCTTCTCAGATACAAAAGCTAAGCTAGACTGAATCATTTGAAAATAAGTAGGCACAACTGGCTATTGTGCCTACTTATTTTCGAATGACGTCATGGCGACGCTTCCGATTGGTATTGTATGGACCAGTTGAGCTACCTGTAGATTGTTTGCAACAACAGTTAGCCCAATTGTTTCAATTTTAAAAACTAGTTCTATTTTGTTTTTATTATTTGATTGTAATTTTCTTTATTAATAAAGTTTAGTACCTACTAATAATGTAATTTACCACTACTGGTAAGAGTTTATTGCTGGCAATTTTCCCAAGTTTTAAATTGGCTTTCGTAGGATTTTTCTGTTTCTTTATCCTGACACCATCTACTTAGCTACAGGCTTTTAACTTTTTATTGGGTCTGACTCGTAACTCAGGATTTAAATAGCAGTCTAATTCTGTTTGGCTTAATTCAGACTTTTATACGTAATCCTTAGTACATATAAATCTTGCTCTCTTTTTAGGCGACTTATTTTTTGTTTCAGATCCAACAATTTTCATTTTCAATTTATTCTCTAACAATTTTCAAGGCTAGCTTTAATTTATTCTCGTAAATATAAAAATATTATTTGTTTAAGAAACAACAAACGCAGAATAAATAAATGCAATTTTAATTAAGCTGTATGTAATTTTAAACCTGCCTATTTAACTAAAGAGCTGAAATGTACCCTACATTTCAGCTCTTTAGTTAAATAGGCAGGTTCTATACTATACTAATGAAAGTCAAGAGATAAATTAGTTTCGTATTTAAACTATTGTAATAAATTAGCAAAGGCCAGACCGTTCGTTCCCGCGGACGATTCAGGGTGAGAGTAAATCAAAATAACGGCCATTTTACCATTCTAGCTAACATTCAAATATGAACCACTATTATTTATAACAGACTTGAAATTGAAACTAGATTTCCCTGCATATTATTTATTGTTATTTCACCACAGTTGGTCGACTACAGAAGAGGCATAAATACCTCTCTTTACGCAGAGCCATTATCCAAGAAGTTGAAGTTGACCTCTCTTTCACACTGACTGATATACCTAAATAGTATCATAAAAAAACCAAGTCGAAATATGTCGATAGCCAGAACCATACTGAAGGTAAGTTGTTATTCTCATCCTTAGATAGTTTCCTAGCTTTAAATTAGATATGCAAGAATAGTGATTTGGCCGAATATTCGGCGGTGCATGACGTATTCGATGCTGAAATTTTTCAACAACGGTAATAGAGAAAAGTGGAAGCAAATGAGTTAAAATTATTTAAAGAGTGCTCGTCTCAACCGTATGGTAGATCCTAATAACTGTTGGTTAACCAACTCAAAACAGTACGCAAAGGTATATATTATGTATATAAAAATTTTATCATAAAAAATCTCTATTTTGTAAAAAAATACTATTCATCCCATCACCTTGTAATAGAGTAATACAGCTAGAGACTATTCTCTGCAGCAGGTGTACGAAGAAAAGCGCAATCATCTGTTATCAACAAATTCTGAAAAACTTGTTTTTAATCACCATATTATCTGCCTTCGAATTACCTATTTTAAATATTAAATTAAAAACAGTGCCATCATCAATATCAATACTAATAAATAAATGATTGTTTGATAAATACATATGTTTTTGATTAAATTGTTCAGTTATTATATTTCCTTTTGTGAGATATTTGGTATGCCGCCGAATAGTTTGTAGTATTCGGCCGAATACCGAAATATATTGAAAATATGACCGAATAGTTGCCGAATATTCGTTGCGTATCTACTTTAAATACGTAGTTTAATTCAATTAAAATTAAGACCTTATTTGTTGTTAATAAATTAACAAGACCGACAGAGCCCGTCATTGCTGGAGCATAAGTGATTAATTTGTCTCAGTAAATGACAGACTGCCCTAGATTCATGT
Source organism: Eupithecia insigniata (assembly GCA_947859395.1). NCBI lineage: Eukaryota > Metazoa > Arthropoda > Insecta > Lepidoptera > Geometridae > Eupithecia > Eupithecia insigniata. The sequence goes on from OX401998.1 coordinate 4,786,455, forward strand.
TCTTATTAATTTCGTTTGGTTATGAACTTAGACTGCGAACAGTTAGCGATTCAATTTAGGCCAAAACTATTTCTATGAGATGTTAAAAGTCTTAAAGACTCTTGAGCGCTAGTTCTCACCTGCGGTAATATATACTCCGATTCAAAAACCTGGATATTTTTTTGTAGGTATACAAACGGGTTACAAAATGCAAGGAATATTGGTGGGAAATATTTAATGACATTGGTATCATCAAAGCAAAGCACAGTAGCTCGAAACGATTTTTGGTTATGAAAGCTTTCATTCAACATTTCATTCATCTCTCGTTTATTTTCGTATTCAAATTTGAACTTTTCTGTTACCTTGTTGTTTTCTGGTATTGTTATCAGTTTTATAAATGTCTTTGTTGACATAAAATATCTTGGATTATAAATTGGAGTATACATAGTTATAGTACTTAGCAGTCAGAAGTGTGACAAAAAATCTTGCAGCTTACGAAAAATAATGTATCACCTGAAACACGTTCAAATCCCTCATCCAAAAGTTAAGAACATTCCAAGCGCTTGCAATTACGTTCAATAGGCTTTTTTGACTAGTTCAGACTTTTATGAGACTGATAGAACAAAGACAGATACCCGCTATGTTTATCATAACGGATAACTTGCGCTTATTCAAATCAAACACAGTATCGCGTCAAATCATTACAGACTTTATCGCAAAATATTAAGGTGTAAATCAGTAGAACTGGAAGAATTACTTCCATTCAAGCATAAACGTAATCTATTACTATGTAAAATAAGGTTCAAATCATTAAAATGTAGTGTGAAGCCATATCAGTAGGGTACGCAAGTTTTGTAAGAACTTAATCAAATATTTACAGAAATTCAAGTGGATTAGATACACCGTAGTACGTTCAACTTGTGGTTCTGTCTGTGTTTGTGTGACTTTTAGTTTATATTGTAGGACACGATCCGTAAGTGACTGTTAACGCTGTTAGTACACCTACGCGTTCGCATGCGTCTGCGAAACTGCCAAAAAACTGTCAGTATGGCAGAGTTTCGTATATGCTATGTCTCTCTCTAGCACTAAGCTAGATTAAATGGTCGCATCCTTGTCTGTATAGTTCCACAAGGATATACGAAATAGCCGTTACACAGACGTAGTTATTCCGCAGTGATTTTTCGCAACGCAATGCGTCCGCATGCGATCTGTCGCTGAGGACATATTTGGCAATATGAAAACCGAAAATACTGAAATTAGATTCGAAATCATCCCGTAATTCTAGACACGTAGATTATAAAAATACGTACAAAAAAGAGGTCGCATGGAGGAAAGTTAAATAAAAGACAGGGAGGGTCAGTTCTTCGCAAAAAAACTGCAGTGTAATAGTTTCGCATAGATTCGCTGACGTATGCGAACTTTTAGGTGTACTAACAGCGTTAAGGCGAGGTGTATGTTTTATGTGGATTTTAGTAGATTGATAATAATAATAAAACGCCTTCTTCACGAGCCAATGATTACATAAGTGTCGATTTAACTAAATTAAGTTTCCGAGAAGCAATCTCCAACGCGGCTGATTTAAATCAGATTTATTCATCAAGTCGTGGCGGTTTGCGTATAGAGATGTCTGCCTTAGGTAGAGAATAGAAAATATTTATTTGTGTAGCATATATTATTTTATAATATATAATATTCCTTAGATATAGACAGTTTTGATCCAATCAACATAGTAGGTACTATGTTGATTGGATCAAAACTGTCTATTTTCTTTTAAGGTACCTAGTCACTAAGGTTTCTTAACTATTTGCGTATTAAAGTAGGTTACATAAGGTGTTTTTTTTCTATTAAAAACTAAGAGGGAACAAAAGCCGCTAAGTACCTTCAATAGAGGCATAGAACCATTTATTTTTATCCATAATCATCTGCAACCCGACTTCACCCACTTAAATTACTTATTATAAAACATCGGTAATAAAGAAAAAAATAATAAAGAATTTATTTATAGCAATTATTTTACGCATATATAGACACTAGATATACAAAGAAAGAGAATTACACCTAATTACGAATAAACATGAAAATAGCCTTTAAATTAAACACTTAATGTAGGCACCCTGTAGTAGAGTCCCAAGGAAAAAAAGTCCAATAAAATATACGATGCTTTCTTATAGAAGATCTGGCGATAATCTAAGTCCGGAAATTAATAAGGATGGTATCTATCAGGTCTTTAAACGAGTAGACGAGGTGTAAACCTATCAAATCCTGGCATCGCGTTTGCAACAAGATCTAGAGTCAGATAGTCGAGGGCTTCAATGTCGTGCGATCAGGCCGCAATGACTCCAACCGCCTTTTATAGCGGCTGGCAGCGGTGCCATAGAATAATTAAAAGCATCAAACAGAAGGTTCAGTAAGCCTGTGTGTATGACCGCAAAAAAAAAAGATTCGTCCGGTAAAAAATTGACATGATAAAGTTTCACTTTAAAAAGTAATATAATCGATACTCTAATAATAGGTACTCTATGTATAATCGTGAAGATTTAAAATATGTATACGATAATTTTAGGGCAGATTAAAACCACAAACTCAAGAATGGAAGGTGAAAAATAATATTTTACAGGAAAGGTGCGTCCGGTATTTCAGAAATCTACCTACCTACTACCTACGCATCAAAAGAGATTGTGGTCAAAATTCTATCGATTATAAAAAAATACTCTCCCCTCGTATTTTCGATAGACTAGTCTAGCAAAGTCCAGTGCCTTCTCTTTTATAAGCTAAATAAGTTACTTCCTTTAAGGGCTCAAGTGTAGTGATTTATTTGTTAGCTTGGAATCGCTAAATTAATTTATGTAGCAAGCATAGCGAGCTTTATTAAGAGAGATTTACACAAAAAAAAATAATCTCTCCCGTTTACTATTCTTTTTTATGTATATCATATACATAAATATGTATAATGTATGTATGTTCATATAAAATTGTACACAGAAACTATATTCTTTTTGCAGTTGGATTACTGATTTGTATTCTGAGCTGTGGAATGCGAATGTTTGCGTTCCATGTTTATTAATTGAAATGCCGGGATGGGAACATGATATGGAAATTAATTTAGCTACCGGTCCAGCTCCCGGCTACATCCAGTGAGATACAAGTTACAAGTATTACTACCTGTTGCACCTGCCTAGGCCTAGGTACTTGTGGTTTATAAAAGGAAGCTTTATGCAGAAGATATTTGATAAAGCATGAAAGTATCTTGACAGTAGACACGACAGTGCGTGAGACAATCTTGGTTTATGATAAGTCTGATAAGTATATAGGGGGGGATATAATAGGGCTATAAGCTAGCACTATCTATCGTTATGAAGAATATCATACCTGTGACCATAGAGTAAGGATTTTTTCTACGCTTAAGTCTATGTCCGTGACAATAACAAAAAAAAATATAGAACGTTAGTGGTAATTGTCTTTTGACTTGCAAGCATCGCAATTCGCGATCTTTTGAACAGCGAGGGACGTGTTAAAAAAAGATCGCAATGCTTAGAAGTTGACGGGGAAAGCCTTCGACCTGTTCCGAGATAAAATGGGCTGGTAAAAAATAATTTTTGTCTATTTGATAAATTGAAATAGTGAAGTTAAATTGTATTGGGACAAGTTACCAGAAACATTGATTTATCTATCCCCTCGACAATGCAATTCACAAGTTACGACATCCGGTTTGTTGCGTGTCGATCCAAAGCTTATTAAGTTTTTGAACGACTCGGTACTTAGGCTTTAGATAGGGGACTTGACAATTTCCAATTCTACTGTCGTCGTCCGGTTTTCAGAACAAATGGATTTATTGCGATAATAACTCACAGTTTTGTAACAGATAAAACAACCGATCGAACAACTGGATACTGGTAACATTTTCTGAAAGTATTGTAGTAAGGGGTTTGTATTTTTTTGTTCAGTATAATTACAATTTATTTATTCAGGCCGAATCATTACTTTGCCGTAACACAGTTATAAACTATCACGGAAAGTAAAGGCTTTGTCTGATTAAGTACCGTATTTTTTTTACTCTTAGCGATTTTATTTAGAGAATTTTATTTAGATAACTATATTTAGATAACTCTGTATTTAGTCAGTAGGTACTTAAATAATGTTTTATAAGTTTGTACAAATAAATATTCTTATACTTACGACGTACAACGACGACGTACGACGTACACGTACTATACAATTTTCTAAAAAAATAATTGGAGCCTCTCATACACATAATACGAGTACAATCATTGTCTAAATCAGCTTTTGTAAATATAAAAATAAAGTACCTGTATTTTAAGAGATAATTTATCGTAGGTATAAAATTTTCCTAAACAAGATGACGTGTCTGTTTGAACAACAATTCAAACACACACAAAATAATATTTTAAAACCTACTAAAAATGAGCATCTTTGTTTTATACGAAAGATGTAGCATTTAAGAGCGCTACTAAATATATTTTGTTGGCATCTAATTGGAAATAAAATTTATAACGAACGACCCATCTACGCAAATAAAATAGGACCTAGCTAACAATAAAGTTTTATAGATGATATTGCTTCGGTGCTTTTCTTTGAAACTTAGAAAGGAAAATATTCCATCATAAAACTAAATTCATACTTTGTTTTTTCGCGCACGTCCCAAGATACTTGTATCGAGTTGAATTGCAGATAACTCTTTTGCAGATAACTATTTGTTGCTTATTTTTTTATTTACACCATATTTTTTTCAATCTTAGTTTTTTATATCTAATAATTGACAATATCTTACTTACAAAGGCATTTCATAAGAAATTCTAAGAGTTCTATTAATCAGAGTTGTCAACCAGCCGAAACAAAATCACGTCACGTTTTACCCGCAATCAATCAAGGAGAATTGGGTGAACAGAACAAGGTTACAGAGGTTATTAGTACCTAAGTAACTTAACTTTCAGATACCGAAATAACTATTTATTCCACGCCTACAATTTTGACTAAGTAGGTATTCTAAAATTTTTACTCTCTTCTAAAAAATAGGAATCTTTCAAGTAAACTATCATTAATAACAGTCATAATTTTTTTTTTTTTTTAAGCTCTCTTAATTCAGTCCTGCATGTAATACTGCATAATATTACAGTCCAAAATATTCATAAGGTGTATTACATCAGTTGACATTTCCATATTTAGCAGCGCTCGGTGTCGCATGCGCCCGCGCCGGGCACGAGCATGACTAACGCGGTAACTTCGTGCAACTTCGTTTTTTATTTCATTTGAAGGACGGAATGAAGGATAAATGGACGTTGTAATGTTCATCTCACGTCTATTTGGAATTTTTTTGAACACATGTATATTGTTCAAATACTGACATAAATATACTATATGAGATAGGACAAGACCTATTTGTGGCGTCGCGTCGTCGTATTCGGGAAGCTTGTTGTCCAGCTGTGGACGTGTATGATATGTGATGATGTGTACGTGACTGTAACTAAGATCATAATTTAAACAATAAAATTGACAGTACCAAGTCTCAGGTCCTAAACAGAATTTTAATAGGTACCAATTCGTTCCAAAACAAAATAAAACAAATATTAAATAATAAAAAATATGACGCGAACAAAAAACATGACATATAGGTACAGGTTTTTACCAGTGTCGGATGACCTCAGCAAATTGTCATTGACATTTGGCGGGTCATGAGATTCAACTTATCTTTATAAAATGAATATTTACGACTTTCCTTGTGAAAATAATCTATTTAAAGAAAGATTTACTGCCATGCTTTATGGGAGATGCCTTTTCTAGATTATAATAATATCATATAATTTGTAGATTATAGATACATCATGATGCGATAAAACAATTAATATGATGTTTTATAAAACACCTTAAACCCACTCTTGAGAGTGACTGAGATCTGAACCCTATTGAGCATCTTTGGGGTATTATGAAGCGCAAAGTCAGAGAGCATAGCATTACATCCAAAACAACGCAAAAAATGCTTTATTTCAAGAGTGGGACGCCGCCGTGCAGCCGAATGTAAAAAGTTTGTAAGCAGCATGCCCCAAAGAATTGCTGCTGTGATCAATGCAAAGGGTGGGGCAACTAAATATTAGTGATTTATAAATTTTTATGTAATTTGGAAAACAAATTAGTTTTATTTTCCACCTTAAAAACGAAAAAGTCATTAAATTTTAAGATGCTTTATACTTTTGGCCAAGGCTATATAATGAGTTTTACCGGAAAATGAAAGTAGATTTTGAAAATAGTGTCAGAATATCTCGAAACTGGGTGCCCTTGCACTTTACTGATGTATATTTTTACATAAATATCATATGAGTTGCTGTGGAAGTTGTACCTACAGTGAGATAATGAAAATGTCACCCACAAGTACGAACAACATTATTTTCTGAAAGAATTTTTTTTACGAGTCGGTAGCATTGTCAATGCTGATCATGAAAACGTTTGTATTAGTATTTAGTATTTATTCAGATAGAAACAAGCATAATAGGTAATGTTATTTTAGAAATGTTTGGGTAGATCGCTGTTATAAACCAACAACTTTACGCTCAAAAAGTTAGAAAATGTATAAATTTTTAATTGGCTGTTCAAGAAAAAAGATTAGAATACCAAATACTAATATGTATTAATATATATTTTTTTATTATCATCTTTGAACTCTTGATGAATGATGAAACATACAAGCAACAAAAACAGGATATTTTATTGTTTGTATACTTCATAAATATACACTATCGTCATAAATCTCGACTACGTTATACAACTAGCCATCTTACCATCTCAACAAACAAGAAAAACCTCCATTAAAATCTACATTTCGTTCCGCAAATTATTTCAAAAGAACATCTTGTCAACACAAGTATTCGTTACAAAAGATTTTCCATTTGCCCAACCCTTTCAAGTGTCCTATAAATGGGACAGCATACAATGGCCCGCAAACATATATCCCAGGAAAATATGCAAAGAATAGTGTTGTTAGGAAAGTGTCCGGCTGCTGTACGGAGATGGTTGATAAGTGGAACGACGGTGAAGACGATGCTACTCGTATTTTAAGTAGGCCGCAGCTACATGCATGGTTTGATCATGCGAGGTAAGAAAACTGTTGTTTACACTCCACTTCCACGGACACAGCAATACAGAAACATAGTTCTACACATAACGACAAAGGAATATAGGACACATTCCATTATAGTCTAGATTCATTGTTGAATACTGAACTTTATCGATTGATATCCGTTTGTAATCTACCTGAAGTCTACAGCTGAAGTTTTATCATAAAATGAAATGCGTACTCAGTATTGCATGTACGAGTAGGTATATAATTGTGTATCTTTTAATTCCTAGATTTGATATAATGCTTATAATTTATTCGGTGATTAATTTCCATCTTAGCTACCTACATCATCAGTTAATTAAATACAATATTTCTAGCAAATATTAATTAATTCATACCATGAGCTTTTAGTTTCACAGTAGGTAGGTACTAGCTAGTTAGGTTGGGTACCTACCTATTCAATTGAAATCAAATTATAGGTTTTCTACTAATTAGTTACATTTTACCAACAATGCCTATTCTACTAACGAAACAAAAATAGACTAACTACAAAGAATAAACGAATATTCGTCTGGAGTTATGTATTAAATTCATATTTTTATAACATGATTCCGTAATATTGAGTTCTGTTACCTGTTAACTGAATCATTTGTGTTACTTGAAGACATATGATACGATAACATGCAGTGAATAATACAATAAGTATAGGTACCATCTTCATGCAGGTTACATGCACGTCACCGGACGGGCATGTCCTATCCACTTCGAATCATAATCTGATTCATGCATGCCTATCTGATATTTGATTATGCGTTTAGTTACATCCTACTCAGCCAGCAAATCCATTGTATTAATTGTACTTTCAACTGTCTGCAATTCACTTTAGATTTAAATTTCTTTCTACCTATATTCCGGTAAATTTTATGAGTTTTCGAGCATGAGGAACATAAAGCAGTTAAGATATAATACATCAAGATAGATAACATGCTCTAAATGTGCCCTTGGAAGTATACACAGGCACATTACACAGGCTATATACATGGGGTTGCATTTTAAATTCTGACATACCCTGTACCATGTAGCCACCTGTGGTATCCCGGAATCGCCACCGAAAACAATATACATTATACATATTAATTATACTAAATATTAAATTATACATAAATAGAATTAAATTTTATAAAAATAATAAAGATTTAAGATATACGGTAAAATAATAACAAAAATATAGGTAAACAGATACACACAATTATATTATTCAAACTTAAACACACGATTAAGATGCAATCATGAAGATATAAAACATAAAATTGACAGAAAAACAGGATATTGTCCCTTCCAATCAAATTCAATGAAAGCTCTAATAAGTAATATAATAACCCAAGCAAGACCCAGTCCAGTATAGTAATATAAACTGTGAACCAGTTAACTAAATACGACCTATAAGATCTTAAACAGAATAAACGCCATCACAGATGTAGCTATAATATGTATTATAGTAATGTGAAACATAGCAAGGCATAGCGCGACATATTTTCTATAAAAAAATAGTCACCACACACGCAGCTATAATTTATATTTCTATGACGTCACCAAGCTATATGTAATTACTTATAATTATTTGCTTTAGAGCACGGTATAGTAGGATACCGTCCTATCCTATTCTACTAATATTATAAATGTCAAAGTTTGTATGGATATTTGTTACTCTTTCACGCAAAAACTACTGAACAGATTAGGCTAAAATTTGGTATGGGTATAGTTTGGGACCTGGAATAACATATAGGCTATTTTTTATCCAACAGCTAGTATTACTATATATTATAGCTATGGGCTTAAGAGCCCAATCAATGTATGAATGAGTGAATGTAGTTCGTTTGGTGACCATGGTCCGACATAAAGAATTCCCTTCCACATAACGGTATTGTGGAAACTGGTTTTAGATGTCGAGTATGCCAGATAGGTACATCAGCCAATTTTCACATAAATTTGATCGATGACGTTATTTCGAATCGAATTTTAAATATACACGAGCAAAATCAATGTTTTATATTTGGATAATTTTTAATTTGCATAAGTAAACGAACTTGTTATGGATCATAGTAAATTTAGGAAATTTATCTTAAGATAATAATTTTATTTAAGTAGTAAATACATAAATAAAGACGGATAAGCCACCGTATTTAGATAAATGTATGTATATATAACCTTATCAATTATTATAATACTAGCAACAAAAATATAGGCAAGTAGTAAAATCTCTTATCTAAAATTTATGATGAATTTTCATAGACATAAGTCTATGAAAATTTATGATAAGAGATTTTACTACCTACTAAATATTAATCATTATTTTGTTATTTCTATTTTATGAGGATGATAATGAATTATAAAAGATAAGCTATGTTATCTATCACCTATGTATGTATTAACTGACAATTTATTTATTACCTTGTTTATGAATTTTATAGAAGCGGGAAGATAAAATATTTTTCACATACTGATTGAAATGTGTCCAAAACAACGAGTCCTTTTAATAAAACACAATTTGTAACTCATACAATTTAATGCTATGCGTTTTTGCGTCCTGTCATCGCATCGCAAGTCTCATTTGCAACTGTGTTTGCAACCAAAATAAAAGTAATATAAGAACGTACACACCAGGAGGGCAATTCTGGCAATATAACTACTCAATAAACATATTTACTACAGAATTGCAATAGCAAGATAGCATAGCTGTAAAAATATCGAGTGATAAACAAGCGTATTCTCAAAATCTGCAATTCTATATTTATCGAGGGTTTTTCTTTGATGAATCGCTCGTTAGGTCGCACGAGAATGCAGTTTTCCATCACATGATATTTTTATCCCATGATAATGAGTACCTATCACTCGATAAAGTATCATGTGAAACGCAGAATTGATCCCCAGGCATTTTCAAAGGGACATATTTATCGCGTCCTGACCAAGTTCCATGATGTTTTAATGCGAACATTTATTACGATTTACGACCAACGTAGGAGTAGTCTCGCCCACTGTTGGGTCTACCTGCAAGTTACTTCTATGTTTGCCTTGTCTACTTACAGCTTCAAGTTACGGTGATAGCAAAAAAATAACTTTTACTTTAAATAACCTAGTAATAAAATAGCTGCTTTTTGAAAGTTTTATAAAAAAGAATCGATAAAACCACCATCAGTGAAGGTTGTATGCGCTCGTAAAAACTATTAGCATAATGGTGCTTTTCTTTTATAGTGATTTGTGTTTCATAGTGCCTTCGACGAAGGAGGTTGCGGTTTAGATTCCGGCCTTGGGACAAATTTTTGTATTGTACGAACTGCAAATATTTGTCCCGAGTGTTCTGGGTATTTTCTATGTTTAATAAAATATATATATCTACGTTATCTATTATATTATGTATAGCAGTCACTCTAGAGTACCCATAACACAAGATCAGCTTAGCTTGGGGCTAGATGATGCTGTGTGAATTGTCCAACACTATTTACATATTTAATATTTTAAAATCTTTCGATATATATACTTTATTGTCCACCACAAAGATAAATAAAACACATAGATATTAACATAAACAAGTACAATGGGCGGCCTTATCGCTCAGAAGCGATTTCTTCCAGGCAACCTTTGGATGGATAGAAAATTAACAATTTAAGAAAGGCAACAACATTAATACATAAAATAAAATTATACTATAATATACATAAAGTAGCAAATATAAGATAAAAAAGGTTTCGAACGAAACCTCTAGCCATAGTTTATATACCCACTGAATTTCTCATAAAAGTGAATTCGTAGAAGCTTTCTTGTCTGAGTAAACATTCCGAGGCGCGCTCGCTCTGCCTGATCGAACTCCGAGCCATTCCGCTCTCGACATTTCATTTCAATTCATATTACAAAGAAATTATCTACTTGTTCTTCGAGCGCGCGCCCACGGCTACTTTTTGTAGCGATGCTGTCGCGCGTTTAGGGTAAACTTGTCTAAGAAGTCCTACCTACTAGCAGCGCTTAAATCGTACCTGGTCTATATCTCAGCTCCCGTACTTGCCGCCCAACCACCTAGCGTTTCCAGCAGCGGTACAAATTGTAAATAACAGTCTGCCATATTGCCTCGTACTTTTTTGATTGTTTTTCAAATTGTTGATTTCTCTAAAGTTTGTAAGGTTACTGTTTAGAAGTAATAAGCATTGAGTTAAATAAACGTTATTTCATATACCTACCTATTTATTTGAAAGAGATTCAAACGTGAAGAAGCAATTTTCGCATCTTTTGTTTTTTTTGTTTATGAAGACACAAAAGAGATTCAATAAAATGCATTCAGACATTTCATTTCAGACAAATAGATCATGTTGGTAGGTACAATATCTTGGTAGAAAATCATGCTGTCTTCAAGTCGATTTACTAATAAATTTTAAAACGTAATGCTCACTTCATAACCTTATTTGTAATTGCCTACCTTTGGTGTCTATCTGATGGATGCATTCAATTTCTAAATCGTATTTGTTAAGGTTGATATGTATTCATTTCTTGAATTACAATACAACCATATTTTACATTTGACAATTCAAATTATATTCCACCGTAACGTAATGTTTACTGAAGAAACATTTACGTACATATAAATCAAAAGTTGCCGAGAAACCGTAACATTGAATAATCGGACTTTACAAAATAACAATAAATTTGAATAAGCGAAAGTTCGTAGCGCTTTGTACAGTACAACCAGTCTATTTAAGTACTATTCTGAGCCAGGTAGGTAATCTCTGCATTCATCTACAGGTATTTTTAGAGGGCATGCGGCTATAAAAATAAGGTATTTTTAAGTAGGTACTTAGATCTCCTTAAAGCTCCATCCAAACCAAACATGTTTGAAAAGATCTTGCATATTTCGTTTGGAATAAAAGTTGTGATTTAACTATATGATATTTTCTTGTCAAATGATATGTCAAATCACAAAATTATATTTTTCAGCGAAAGCCAAAAGAAATGTGCAATTACTAAGCCTAAAGCAATTCCGCATCCCTAGGGGATCAACTCTTATTCTTACTTATAGTAGTTCTGTTAAATTTCTAGACTTTTTGATATTTGGGTTCTTCCCTAGGAGCTCGGACTCTTTAGTAATTCATGTTCCTTCATGACAAAGTTCTCTAACTTAGGTAGCGTAGTGACCCAAGGCAATGCTGCTTATCGTCATAGACAAGCCGATCCCTTAGGAACTTCAGACTCTTCTGCAAGTTCATCTCAGTACGTTCACGTGCTCTCGCCGCTCCCTTATCATACATATAGAAGATTATGTGTTTATTTGCCTACTGACCATAGAGGTCTGTGGACTGACCTTAGGCAGCGACGCGAGGCATTGCTGCTTGACGTCCCAGACGAGCTGGTCCCTCGGGAACTGGAGGCTCTTCTGCACGTTGAGCTCGGGCACGTTGATGCGGACCAGCAGCCAGCCCTCCGGCTCAGCGCTCTCGCCCTCCATTACGGCATCTGCAACAAGGCAGATTACATTAGCTTTAATAGCTATAAGTTCATAATTACGAATCTCACATTCTGCAGACGCCCTAGCTATGTATATGCTCTACTATAACTCTGCAATATTTGTGCTCAATTTTCCGTCCTTATAAATATTGAATCAAAGGCCAAGCCCTCTCTATGTCCTGACTTATTATTACGATGATCCTTACTTTCTTCTACTTTGTCGAAAGGATACCACATCACAACCTTAGGTATATTTCGATCTTTGATTATTTCAAAGTACTTTACTTTTTCCGAATCTGTGACTCGCTCGGCCTACATGTAAGACGTTACTTCGGTCCATTATAATCAATCAGATTATTAACAAATGATGATGTATGTTTGTTTGTTGACAAATAAGTAAGCTTATTTAAAAGGATTTAATATAATTAAAGTAAACTCGCAATTGGAACTTTGGATTGAATGTAGGTAGATAGATAGAATATGTAGATAGAGAGAATTAGGTAGGTACGATCTGTTCTTAAATGAATCAGTGTTAATTGAAACCTTATTTATCATTGTTTTCATAAACAAATATCTTTTATTAACGGATTATCGCTAACCTGATGCTAAACATCCTATCTACCTGCATGGATGACTTGGCGGCGGTTATCCGGTTGACTTTCCGCGAAGTAGAATTACAAATTCAATAGCTAATGGCGGCTGGTTATGGCACCTAGGTGGAATAACTTTGTCTCCCTAGTTTACGCTAAGTTCAGCTTCTGTATATGTTACCTTTAGTCGCCAAAATAATGATGTTGTGGGTTTTAGAAGTTATTTCTACTACGTCCACATCCAAGGTTGGAAGATCGAGTCATGGCCATGTATTCTCCAGACCAAAGTCGGCGACAACCCGGCGCGGCGGGGCGGGGCGGCGGATTGGTGTGCCATTTCAGTGTATGAATAATATAGGCAACCAACAGTGTTTTGTTAACTTGTCGGTGGCCCGCTAACTATGGTGTGTGACTTGACTTGACTTCTTTGTTATTGGCAATATGTGTCTGGGTTACCACTTTTCTGCCAGTGTCCATGGAAATCTTTGGTGTGTGGCTCTACAAACGTCCTTTGTGATGACAAGATTCCTATGCCTTGGCTCGCCATGACTCGGCCAATATGTTGACGCCCCATTATCAGCAATCAGATTATTAACCAATAGTAATGAATGTTTGCTGACAAAAAAATATGGTTGATGTAGGTACCTAGTAGAATTTAAAAAGCAATCTTGCAAGACCCATTACGGAATATTGCATGACGACAACACATAAATAAATTCTTATTTGGACCTTTTAGACTGTAGAAGCTGACCTTGGGGACTTTACTGCAGCCAGATTTGTACACTTTCATTGATTGGGTTGGTAAATTAAACGAGTTTCCTTTATGTAAGCACTCACTAAAATTCGTACATTTATTTCGTTGGTAATCAAGTTTCGTTTGGACACGGGAAACACTATATTTTATATTTACTACATATTTTTCATTGGTATTATTGAATATATTGTTAGTGTTTAAAGTTTGATTTTCAAGTAGACGGTGAACTACTTAATGTCCACTCGGTAGCCAACACATGTGTCTAAGTAACACTTAGTTCTCGCTTATTTACTTAGGAAGCATTCCACCAGTAAGTAGATCGTACCGTTTATCTTAACAGCGGTAATTAACCCGATTCCGCTTATCTAGGAAGCGTTTGCTCACTTCATTATCCTGGTCAGGCTCCAAAGTACCTACGTAAAGGTATGGTACCGCATATAACTCCTCCTCATAGTCTAAAATCTGATTAAGGCGAGGTGAGCCCAGCACTTGCAAGACGCAAGCAAGAAGCAAGACGGTGCGCAGACAGCTGAGCACGATTTTGTAGTTATTTAGGTGCTTTGAAAAATATTTGTATGACGTATAAAAATATTTTCTAGTGATGTACTGCGTAATAACGTTTGCAATGTTTTGGTATACAATTTGTGTAATTTTATTCATTTTTCTATTCACATTGATCATTTAAAGTTTCATTTAGAGGTAACTTTGTAATTTTTTTTGATCGGGTGAAATGTCACCAATCCTGTTTTTGTCTAGTGATACATTAGAAAATATCCTCAACTATAATATGTTTGAATTTCAAAACTATAGGCCTTCTAGTTATTGAGGGCTGGGTTACCCGGATTTAGGGATTTTTAACTGTCCTTAAGTTAAAAATCCCTAAATCCGGGTAACCCAGCCTCTGTTTACTGTATGAAAAGCATTTTATAAAAAAGAAAGTTTTAAAGTATAACGCGAGTGGGTTAGCTGAAAATGTAGAAAATTGTAGAAAATAATATTATCAAAAAAAATATGTTTTCATTGACATCAATCTGTCATTCAACATTTCGGAGATAACAGTATTCAGGCATTTTGGCTTTCAAGCATTTTGGGAAAAGGTTTATTTGTGATCAGGTGTATCGAAAAATCGAAAACAAGGTGTTTTGAAATTCAGTCCTAACGTCACGTAAGCAAAAAATCCTGGCCAGACTATGACAAGTTACAAAGTTTATTTTCTTAGACTGTGAGATACATACGTAAGGGGAAAGTAGTGCAACGATATCCCCTTGTACCGTGTTATTTTTGAATTCAGATTAATCATAGTCTGGCCAGGATTTTTTCACCCAACCAACTTGCGATATAGGTACTTCATAACATACTCATAGTCTTTACTATAAAATACTTTTCATCCATTAAACATATGGGTGAAGGTCGTCTCCAATTCGGATCCCCTACTATTAGCCACATACGGTCCTGCTGAACATTTTTCTCCAAACAACCCCCACTGTTTTGGGATAATCACCACGCTTGGCAGGTGGACAGGTGATCGCAGTTGAGGTGATAAAACTACACAGAAGGAAGCTGCTGCCATTCCTCTAGTCGACTCTTACGTCATCCACGGGTTGTGTGCGTCAGATTTTTACGTTGCGACCGTCACGGTCATTATTACATATATGTAGGTATTTAACGCATTTCAGACCAAATACGCTAATTGGTCTATCCATCAGGTGGATAAAATTCTTAGGATTTCAGGACTCGGATTTCGACCCTTATCATGAGCCTTTAGTTTTAAATTTATTAATGCAATGCAATCTATTTACGTATCAAATTGTCGTTGAAATACAAATTGTATGATGATCATTGAATAAAAAAAATACAATAAATTGAAAAAAATATGAAAATTCTAAAGTCATTGTTCTAGGAGTTCCTTCACAGAATATAAATTCTATTCGACAAGCCAACGTTTCAGCTTGATTTTGAGGCCGCGTAGACTGCCTTCAGCTGAGGCAGAATCAGAATCAATAACTTTATTTCTATAAGCTTACAAAATAAGCACTTAGACAAGTCAAATTTTATACCATAAACAGTTATAAATATAGTTATTAAAGGTTGCCTCGAAGAAACCGCTTCTAAGCGATAAGGCCGCCCATTGTACTTGTTTATGTTAATGTCTATGTGTTTTATTTGTCTTTGTGGTGTACAATAAAGAGTATTGTATTGTATTGTTCATCATTCATTCATCATCAACCCATACACGTCCACTGCTGGACACAGGCCTCCCCCGTACGACGCCACAAATAGCGGTCCTGAGCCGCCTCCATCCATCGACTCCCTGCGACCGCTACGATGTCGTCGGTCCATCGAGTGGTCAGGATGGTCTCCCATGTAGGGGGGGATTTGCCATAATCACCACGCTTGGCAGGCGGATTGGTGATCGCGGTTTTGGTGTTTAAAAAATACTCAGAAGGAAGCTGCTGCCCTACCTCTGGTAGGTTCCCTTAGTCGGCTCTTACGACATCCACGGGTTGAGTTGGAGGGGTTGATATTCGTACGCCACGACCCCACGGCCCCCATTGTATTGTATGGTTATTAAAAAAGAAACAAGGCGTTATTAATTTGAGTCTGGTAGATAATATGGTAATATAGAAACGTAATTAATAAAAATATATTATTTGTGATGATTACCGAAAGAAAAGACAGTATTATCCTATCCTGCTAATGTTATAATGGCTCAAGTCTGAAAATGTAGTTATGATATAATTGAGAGTCGACAACATGTCGACAACGACAAATCTACTGAACAAAGCGTACCTACAGAATTTTGGACAGACGTAGTTCTATTATATTTCTAGAAGAATATAAAAGTTACTTTTTATTTTGAAAAAGCATACAAAGCCGTGGGCGCATGCTAGTTAAAAATAAAAACCATTTTTAAAATAAAAATCATAGCACTGTTCGCTGTAGATTATTTTAAAAGCAATTTCTTACAACATGCCGAACCAATTTATCGAGTTCCCACTTTCGAAAGAAGCTATTAAAGAAAGCGAGGAAGCCAAACAGAGTCTGCTAATAAGTTGTCTACACTCCGGCCAGCTTCGAGAACAAATATTTACAAGAGATAGTGCTGGCCGGTCACGGAGGGCGGCGAACGAAATGAAAACGCATCAACTTTTATAAAATATTAGTTTCTGCTCGCGGCTTCGCACGTGTTGTTTCTATGGTTGTATGTTAAATAACTTTAAAACGTTTAAAGTTATTTCTATCCTATGGGAACTGATTTATGGGATAAAACGTAGCCTATGTTGTATTTCAGGGCTAGAACTCCCTGTACGCAAATATTAGCCAGATCGGTTCAGTAGTTTTGGAGTGAAGAAGTAACAAACATCCATCCCTTATAGATGGGTATCTAAACATCAGAACTTTCGCATGTTTGACTAGTTTCCGAGCGCGGCTTGACGCATTTTTTTTAAAAATAAATATTTGCTTGAAATTCCATTCTTATTTAGAACTATACGTACCTACATGTACACACAATTTCAGCATGATCCTTTCATTAGTAGTTTACAAACATCGTTTCAAACAGTTCTTAGACTGAAAAAAACAGTAACAGACTCCTTTTTATCGTTGAAACACACGTGCAAAGCTGCGGGCAAAAGTTAGTTTTTAATTGAAACGTATTTTGAAATAAGACGACACCGTAGCGGTCGCAGGGAGTCGTTGGATGGAGGCGGCTCAGAACCGCTATTCGTGGCGTGTCGTTTGGGGGAGGCCTATGTTCAGCTGTGGACGTATATGGGCTGATGATGATGATTCTGAAATTTTACAAGCTTGTTTGAAATTTTCTTGAAGCTCGCGTCAACCTAAACTTTTTACAAAGTCACATCGTGCAACCAATTTGGTTTTAGTAAAAGTAGCTTTGAAAGTAACAGTAAAAGGAACGCGTACCTAACTCGGGATTCTTTTCACGCAAAATGTTCAGACTCAGACCTGAATTGGGTATTTCTAGGGGAGACGTGCAACGAATTCGGAAAAAAGAGGAAAAATATCGTCTATTGGTTCTCATCAGAACTAAACCGTTTTGATATGGTAGTTTAAACACGCTTCGCCGAAAATTTACGGTCCTATGAATATTCAACTTAGCGATTGACCACTCATAATTAAATTTTCCGTTTTGTTACAAGGGTTTGTTCAAAACATTGATATTATTCATAACATAATATTCATTATTTCCTATGAGGTAATCACCAGGCCGAAAGATGGTCTGTTTAAAGTAACGACAGGCTACCGTATCGTATTCGGCAAAGGTATTAAAAGTCCTCCGGCGCGCGGCGGTGGGACGGTGATTTGCGATATAATGCTGGATGCGTTAAGCTGAAAGACTTGGCGCTTTTGCGCTTAATCAGGGAAGCCAACGGAGCCAGCAGTTGCATTACTAACTATTATTATTACTAATAATCTGCATTGCACTAATAAATTGCATTTCTGTATTTCTATTTCATTTATGCGTAGAATAAGTTCTATATCTTTTATATTGTAATATCACCGGTATAATAATACGATACTATTAGTAGTATGAAATAAATGAATTATTATAATTATATTTCTTATTCATAGCAAAAACATATTCACGATGCTCCAAGTTCAAAGTAATCCTAAAGTAGGTATCACTTTAGTATGAGTCTTGCATAACTTACGAAAACTATAAAAGTTTTCGTTTCCTTCCATACATTCAGCGCCTTGCATCGCCTCTATACTGATACTGAGAGGAACTAGTTTTCATAGTATGACGGCGATCGAATAGTTTCATACGAACTCTATTGTCTCTATATAACTCGGTTTCGAATGACTTTGCTGCTGAGATAGCAGCGAGTTTTTACTCTATGTTTTGCTGCATTTTCGCATTGCGAGTCCGACTATTTTGACAGGTCAGCGGTAGTATTACGTTCTCAAAAACGTTTCCGTTTTGGCATTGAGCAAACTCTTATCTACTAGACTCCAGAGTAGTCTCGAAGTACTAACATGAAAATCCCTTTTCCTTTACAACGAACAGTCTTGGTCTTGTACCACAGTATGTCCTCCATCCAAGTCCCAGTTTATCACGAGCGACGAACAGTTATCGCTAAACACGATAGTTCCAAAAGTGCCCGTATATTTATCTAGTTAAAATTCCCAGACAATTTGTTGTTTGTTTTGTTATCCTCGGACAAAGTTGGTACAGTGCTTCCAAACTGTCTGAGCAGACAGCAGCTTGTTATTTCACATAACTGTTATATTCGTTAGTGTTCATGCTGATTTCCGCTAATGGCTGCATTTTTACACTTTTCACGGATTACAAATAAAAAACAAAAGAAAATGAGCGTCTAAAATAGATGAGTAATACACATATGAACACATCTGAATTGACAAGCATGTTGGAAGTGTTAGCGGTAAATGGTTTTACCCCTGTAAAACAATTGAGAGATACCCAGAGGGTAATTTTAATTTTTAAACAAAATATATTATTTATTAACACTTAGGGAGCACTAACAATAGGTTTTATCAACACACATATGTACATACGCTCACTGATAAACATGTCTACTCCAAACGAGAGGGATTACGCCTTAATCACCACGCGCTTGGCAGGTGGATTGGTGATCGCAGTTGAGGTCTTAAAAATACAAAGAAGGACTTCCTGTGACAGTTCCCTTATTCAACTCTTACGAAGTAAGAGTTGCTTACGACATCTGCGGGCTGAGAGTTGGAGGGGTCGATTTGTGGTTTCCTCTCTTTATAAAATTATATACTGGAAGGGATTCCAAGAAAAGAGGTAGCTTTTTACTTGAGGCTGTTAAATTAAATTAGAATAGACCCTGCATAAACTGTTTTTATTTAGAATTGATATCCCACGTAAGATCAGCGCCATCTGTTAAGTTCTAAGTAATTAAAACAATTGAGGTAATCTTTTTTAGTAAACGCGACCAGCACAGAAAAGTTAGGAGCATTGTACATTCGCAGCTCGCAACAATCCGTCCTTCAAGAGGCCATTTGTCAATGTCAGGGAATCTTCAAATCGGTCTTTGATTTGATTACTGTTGTTGCGAGGCGTTTGTTGATAAATCTATTTACTTTTTACTTTGATAGTCAGCATCGGTTGGCAAATCATACTAGGTCCTTATTGATGAAAGGTAATATAAAATCAAGTTATTTATAACTTTTATCTGTACAACCATAGAAGAACTCACATACATACTCAGTTTTAGAATCCCAGATTGTTTTTGTAAACAAAGGAGTTACAAGTTCAGAGAAATTTTGGTGGAATATTATTTTACGAAGTTGGTTTCACCGGAAGATATCGTTGAAGATCGAGATAATTTTTAGTCGTGAAAACTTTCAGTCATCCATTATTTCATTTGTTTCTCGTCTGGTTTTGAACTCGAATTTGGTAATTTTTGACAGCACGTGTATTCTGTTTTTAGTCACCTTGCTGTTGTTAACCTTTAGTCCCCTTGCTGTAATATTAATCTTGTCGTTATAAGTTTTTATTTAGCTTCATTCATAAATATCTTTGTTGACATAAAATATCTTGCAGTATACCTACCTCTACCATTATTTTATTTACAATATTTAAAAACATTTTATTGAAACCATTATTTTATTTACAATATTTAAAAACATTTTATTGAATTTTTTAGCTATCTATTTCATAAATATCTTTGTTGACATAAAATATCTTGCAGTATACCTACCTCTACCATAATTTTATTTACAATATTTAAAAACATACTCACAGTTAGTTAGTGCAGTGAATTTTTTAGCTATCTATTTCATAAATATCTTTGTTGACATAAAATATCTTGCAGTATACCTACCTCTACCATAATTTTATTTACAATATTTAAAAACATACTCACAGTTAGTGCAGTGAATTTTTCAGCTATCTATTCTTTCTATGTCGTTCAGAATCGCTTATAAACGGTTTCTCAAGCGCTTATAAACGGTGTTTTATTAAAACAGTGCTAAAAGCTCCGTCGTTGCTACCAAGTGTTACGAAATGACGCCATAAAGCTTAAATTTGATGAACACACACACCATTTTATGGACATATTATACCAGCAATTACTGGAATACCACTAACGTTTTACGATAGGTAGCAGTGACTCAGGTAATTTGGAAGGGATATCTTCATTGGATCTTTGAAGTCAATATTTAAGTTGGCAATTTAGCAGCATCCGCTTGGTCTAGCTGATGAGGTCAGTGAAATCTCTAAAACTAACATATTTTTTATACGTAGGTTTCAGAATCTAAAGAATTTTTTGTAATCAAACCATCTATCAAGGTATTCGCCGGCGGATCAAACACATTTATGTACCTACATATGTAAACGTAACAAAACTACAAGGTACAGCTAAAACAATAACCTCAACAACACAGGAGTTCCGCATTTGAGTCCCTTTATGAACAGAGATAACCATAAAGAAAGGATATCTATCCAAAACCCTTCTGATTTCCACGAGTTTTGAAAAATGTTGGGTTTTAGTAGACGTCAAGGGTACCTAACTACCCAATCAGAACCAGGAGTTTTTCGCGTACCTCTCATAGACTCATGGGTTGCAGCAAGCATCAAGAGGTCTAACCAAGCCAGCACCACCAGACCCGCGGAAAAATGTGCAAGTTTAGGTACACGTAGGCTCGGCAAGCAGATGAAGGAGAATACAATACATCCGTTCTTTGACACCCAACTTAGCTTTATTTTTGACTACTTGAGAGCAAAGAAAAATAGTCGAGCTACTTATTCAGTATTCATATAGTAATTATTCACAATGGCACCTGCTAACAGCTGAATTGAGAGCAGGCGCAAGGCCGTTGCACAAATCGTCACGTTTTAGAGTGAACGATAATATAAACTGGATATGTACATAGTAAAACCAATCCTTGCACGAAAGCTACTCACCTGTCGTGCTAGAAATGAAAGAAAAAAAATACATACTGTCAGTTTTCGTTTTTGCACGCTTCTTACGTGTTTTTCCTATTTGTTAGTGTCCAGTATTTGGTGTTCACCACAGAACGTTGTGTGGTGTTCTCGATCCCACTAGAAGTATTCTAAAGATGATTTTCAAAGGCAAGATTTTCCATACCACCAGCTTTGAATACAAAAAGTTCTTTAAGAGAATCGTGACGAGCGAAAAAGGTCGATTCTCTCGACCAACCATCTAAGAGCCAACCTTCTAAGTAAACCTTTTAATTCCACACTGGACAATAAAGGTACCTAAAAACACCTTGCTACCTCAGATATCTGCGTGTCAAGGTCAAATAAATGACACGGGCCAACTTTTTGCGTATTAGGTGAAGCCGTCTTACTTTCTACCTCTGAGGAAAAAATGGTTGTTGCATACAGAGCAAGCTTTTTTCTTAGCTTAATCTAGACTTTGTCTATGGAAGAATAGACGTGAAAATGATTATCTTTATTTTACGGTACATACTTAGGTACAACATGCAAAGTCTATTAACTTAATTCATTATTCAAATATTCATTATTAAATCGCACCGCCATTTTCTGTGAAAGCTTCCGTGCCGCCCGCGTCATGATCATGACACTTCCTAAGCTAAAAAGCATTTTGGACAGGATTTCGTTTAGTTTGATAATTATCACAAATAACTTTTTATCACTACCTATTTAATTCTTCGAACGCCACGCGAGGTAATTTTTTGTAGGCAGAGGTGTAGGTACCTAAGTATTGCAAAAAACAAGGCAAAGGTTTATTTTATTTGACTTGTAATGAGAGTCATAAAAAGATAATGAATAAAAAATAGTCAGCAATTAACACTTAAAATAGTGTTGGTACTTCATGACATGTGATATCATGCCAAATCAATGTTTTTTGTTAGCTAGTGTGTGTCTAGAGGGCCGTGGGGCCGCGGCGGCGTACGAATATCGACCCCTCCAACTCAACCCGTGGCTGTCGTAAGAGCCGACTAAGGGAACCTATCAGAGGAAGGGCAGCAGCTTCCTTCTGAGTATTTTTCAACACCAAAACTGCGATCACCAATTCGCCCGCCAAGCGTGGTGATTATGGCAATACCCTCACGGGAGACCGACTCGATGGAACGACGACATCGTAGCGGTCGCAGGTAGTCGATGGATGGAGGCGGCTCGGGGCCGCTATTTGTAGCGTCTTATGGGGGAGGCCTATGTCCAGCAGTGAACGTGTATGGGCTGATATGATGAGGTTTAGTAGGTGCCTTATGTAATGTTAGGCGGGTTGTTACTATGGACAATTTGATCCTGAAATGCTTTTGGAACATTTCAATGAAATACAAAGCTTTTGACTTTATGTACCTACATATTCAAAAGCAAAGCGAATGATCCCGAAGTGGCTCTATAAGTTTATTCCTGAGGTATTTCTATTTTACACTTAAAACCCAGGAATGCTTTTATGAAATCACTACATAGTATAGGTAAAACAAGTCGATTACCGCTGCCTGTCTGTCCTTAATATATGTATGTATGTATATGTACATCGTAGGTTAGGTCGTTTGTCCTACTAATATCATGAATGTCAAAGTTTGTATGGATGGATGTAAGAATACTTGTTACTCTTTCACGCAAAAACTACTGAACCGATTAGGCTGATATTTGGTATAGATATAGTTTGGGACCTGGAATAACATATAGGTTATTTTTTATCCAGATAAAAAGCGAATGAAGGCGCGGGCAGCAGCTAGTACTATATAAAGTATATATAGTAGGTACCAGCTGACAGTCACACTAACCCGTAGCTTACAAAATAACTAAACTGTGTGTGGGTGAACTCGTTCGCTGAGGAGGCAAACACCTAAGTCGCGTAATTAACAGTTAAACACTGCCCACTCCACTCCTGGCCTTGTTGGTCAAACTATTTAGCGGAATGGAGATTACTTCTAAAACAAAGGAAAGTTTTATAATACCGAAGAATTTGAGTCAAAAACGTTTATTTCCGAGGAACCAGAAGAAAATAATAACTCAATGCTGGATAATTTACACGGCATCATCTGGCCCCAAGAGTGAGCTGGGGCTCGCTGAGCTTGCTGCTTGTCTTGGGCCAGATACCATAATACAAGTATTATGAGTACTCGTCACGTGTTATATAGAAATAATACATACAAACAAAATGGTAAGTACATAGAAATAATGAGTAAATTGATACATTTACTTACTTTAATATTTTTAATCATGCTAGAGTATTGCAGTGGTAATATCTAGCTTGTTCGTTATATAACATTACGCTACGATTACCTACCCTTATTTTCGGTATAAATTAAGTATCTAACAAAGACCATCATTGAAAGAAACACGGAAGTACATAATACTCTACAAAGGGGTCCCTTATCATAAAATATCTTTCTTGTAGAGAAAAACAGATCCATAACAAAGCTGCGTCACGTTCGCTCCAGGACAACTGGGACAAAAGTTGTCCCAATTGTCCTGTACAGAACAACTGCACAAAACTACTGGGAATAAGCGTTAACATGTACCTACGCTACGGAATAAATAAATGAACTAAAATCAACATGAACTTTAGACTTTTGGGACTGGACGAAATAAGACACTGGACTTTTTAGCATACTTAGCATTCTAGGATACTCGACATTGTGACCAATGAAAAGACAAATTAATGCAAAACCCAGTTGTAGGTACATAGGTACACATATTTTTACTAGCTGTTCTCCGTGGTTTCACCTGCGTTAAATTTGAATTTCACATTTCAAATTCATTTGATAAAAAGGCATTTTTTTCCGTAAAACTCCCATGCGATTTTGATGTTTTACCGGGACCCTTTCATCTATGCCGGGACAAAAAGTAGCCTATCTCCATCCTTTCAACTAACTTTATGCTAAAAATAAAGTCCATTGGTTGCTGAGAGGAAGGGCAAAACAAAAACACCTTTGCATTTATAATATTAGTTAAGATTGTTTTTATGATTTTATTTCTACTTCGCTAACACGCCACACCTCGCCTAGTTCGTGACATTTAATATATTCTAACAAGTGTCCATAAAAGGATCATAACTCATAAGGAAGTAAAAATAATTGGTTCATTTCAAATGAATCAAGACATAAATAACGAAATCGAATTATAATTTGTAACAAGTAAATTATTTTGTGATTTGGTCTGACAATTATTTCAGCCCTTGTATGATATTATCAAAATAGTATATGTATGTATATACAAAACAGTATATTGAACTGTTGCTTTACTTAACCATGATGCTACGTCATCGTTATCATTTTCCTGGGTAGAGCCGGTCTCCCATCTGCCAGAGTCTGCTATCATGTATCTCATGTAATCATTGATATGCATGAAAATTTAAGCTACGATTTTTAATTATAATTTCAGAAATATTAAACGAGTCAAGACACCATACGAGAGACATCACAGAACCGAGACGAAGACGACTGAAGAATCTTGTCCTGTGAAGGACGCCAACATTCCATTTCACTCGCTGACAAGGGCGGCGTAGCGCTGAGCTGATACCCAGGGCGGATTTCTAACGTAAGACCTACAAAAAAATTATAACGGCGGCGAGCAAAATTTTTATGATCTGGCTGTACGTGTGAATTTCCGTTGTCATCCCTTCGGGTTTGGGTTCGCGGTACCCGGGCACCCCGAGTGTTGCCAAGATGGGACCCCTCGGAGCTTAGTACCCGGGGCGGACCGCCCTCCACTTACGCCGCTAGTGCTCGCTGATGTAAAGTTGCCGAAGAAATATAGTTGTAGTACCTAAATAAATAAAATAAAAATAGCCTTTATTCTCTGACTAATAGGTACTTAATTAATATTATGTTTAAATTTTAATAGTACCTAAGTAAAAAGTATTTATTTTAGCAAGTAAATCTACGAGGAAGACTTGTTACCGCTGGTTGTAATAAAGCAACCTTATCAAAATGTCCATCTTTATCAATTACAATCCGGAGAAGAGAACAATAGAAGCAAAAAGTCGATCTAACCGTTTACTTAGAATGATCCTAAGATAAATGGAACTGGTTCAATCAATTGAAGAAACAATGAGATTGTTATGCTGATTGCAAGAATCTTCTATATCGTTAGAGCTCAATATTTGTGAGAAAAACTCAAGCATACCTATAGGGTGGAATTTCAAGCATTGAAAATGTTCTAATCAATCGAGAGTGCTAGATAAGTATTTCGTGGTCTCCAAGAAAATTATCTTGCTTCTCAAGCATTCTATTATCCTTGAAAATGTACGAGTATATTGGTAAACACTTTTTTCAAAGCTGATCGCGATCCTTTTTATTTTTCGTATGC
Source organism: Eupithecia insigniata (assembly GCA_947859395.1). Lineage (NCBI taxonomy): Eukaryota > Metazoa > Arthropoda > Insecta > Lepidoptera > Geometridae > Eupithecia > Eupithecia insigniata. The sequence continues at coordinate 4,812,599 of OX401998.1, forward strand.
TGGAGGCATGCGTGATATCAGCGTGAATAAATTGTATGAAAAACAAAAGCCAATCGTGAAACCTTTTAAAAAATTTACTTTCTTCTCCACACGTAAAGGGAATGGAACATTTGAATTCTAAAACCTACCTAGCTACAATTTTTGAGGGACCCAAGAGTAGCTCCCTTTCTCATGGTCCAAAAACGTACTTGTTGATTATTTTAAGCCGACAGCAAACCTACAGTTACTGACTCATAGATATCTCACGTTAGCAACAATAAGATAAAATCTTGTAATTATTTTCACGTCACGGCCGATCTTGGACAAAGCCCTGCCCTTAGTTTTTTGTCCGGAGCTAAAACTCGCCGAAATTAATATCATACCGGTTATGATAAACCTCATTTTGTAAATAACGTTGACCGTCATATTACGTTGGTTTCATGCGCTAATGTGCCTGATATCACCGCTATTTGCTTATCATCGCTTTTTAGAAAATGGTAATGATGGAGTTGCTTTTTTGTAAGGTTGGTAAACAAAATTGGTGTTTTGCTTGCCAAACGCCTCTAGAAATATAATGCTGTTTCTGTGAGAACATTATGTTTTCATGATGAACGTTAGTGTTAATTAGGAACCTTTTTTGTATTGTAAGAATACCGGGGTTTTATACCTTAGTGAGAGAATTCTTCAGGGTGTGGTTCGTAGTTAACCGACCTACAAAATTCGTCAAACTACGATAGTTTTTAGGGTTCCGTATACAAAGGCTGAAAACGGGACCAGAAATAGGGTCCCGTTTTCAGCCTCCTCTGTATGTCCGCCTGTCCATCCGCCCTTCAGCGGGCTGTAGGTCATGAACCGTAAAAGGTAGACTGTTGAAATTTTGTTAGGGTGTGAACAACTATTGCCACTATAGCAACAAATAATAAAAATATAATAAATTTAATACCAAGTTGAATACATATCACCGAGATTAACCAACGTCGGGCGCGGTCAATGCTTGGATGGGTGCCTGCGTCAGAATAACTTTTTAGAAAATTTGAAAAATATCCCATTTTTAGGGTTCCTTTTGCGGAATAGTTACGTAAGATGGTACGAAACCCTTTGTGTGCGAGTCAACTCGCACTTCGCCGGTTATATTATAGAAAAAAGTTGTTAAATGTTGTAATCGTTGCTTTATTCAAGTTAATATTATTCACAACCAACACTTATAAGTAGGTACCTCCGTGTGTTTACGATCACGTGTCGTAACTATGTACTTAACACGTGGAACACTACCTTAGTACTTTAGAATAATAATTGAAAACAACCAGTTCTAGGTACAAAACTAGGTGCATAATGCCGTACACGTACCTACTCATAATGCAGAGCTACATTGTACCAATACATCAAAATAACACAACCATCATTCCTGAGATGTGTGCATCTGTTGAATCCAAAAACAGAGACAGAGAGGGAAGTGTGGGGAATGTAGCGGTACAGGTACAGGTTCCTATCCCTAGTAGAATCCATAGAACGCTCAACACAAGGTGGAAATATGTTGTTTAAGGACATGAGAGACTATCAATATCAAGCTGCCAAGGGCGACGTCGAGGTCAAAGGTATTATCTATTCTGAGATCAAGGTCTTAAGGATTTGAAACCGCGCTGGTAATGTGGAAAATGGGGTATGCGATGCGCTGGATGTATTCTTTTCGCCGCCGTTATAATATTAGTACCTACAATATAAAGGCCTACCATAGGCCTATGTATAGACGTGTGTGAAGGACGAGGCCTTTATATTGTAGATCTATATATTTTAACGAATAATTGTCTAATGTTCACTGGAAAACTAGATATTTATTTATTAATATAAATATATGATAATCGCGTAAAGTTTACACCAAAATCTACTATCTAAGTAAAAAAACTAATTAAAACTTCAGTCTAATCTTAGATACAAATAAACACAAGCTAGGCTATTATTTAACACGTCTACATGTTGTATGAAACTCAGGCAGAAACTTATTCAATAGTCTGAGCATGCGCAGGGTAGGTCCTTGGTTAGATGTGTGTAAGTCTGAAATTTCTGAAGTTCTGAACCTTGAAAAACATAGGTATATGAAAAAGCCTGCGAAGCCGCAAACAGAAGCTAGTAACCGTATAAACCTTCCTCTGTATAGCTGTCAATCGTCGAACTGCATTATCTCAGTTCGATACGCGTGAATACACCGCCGCGCCGTGAGTGCCGGCTTCATCGAATCAACATTGATTGAGTACATTTCTCTGCGATAACGCCAAGTCGATTCTAGGACACGGTACTTTCTACGAGACTTCTCTTAATAACGTTTGTATGTTACTGTTATGGTTGGTTGTAACTTGTAAGCTGTACTTTCTTGCCTAGTACTGAGTGGTTCGGACGGGCTTGCACAGTGCCAAAACGAAAGAAGTTTTCGTATACTACCGTTGACCTGTCAAAGTTGTACTAAAATGCAATGAATCACTCAGAATCATTGGAAAACTACAATAGAATTGGTAGAATTCTGGCAAAGTCGCGCCAAAAAATTAATAGATAAATAAATAAGTCTTTATTTTCAGAAAACAGTGCATGCTGCAACTGGACCCAGTTATTTAAGTTTAACACAAAGAAGATACATACGATTTTTTTAATAAATAAGAAAAGTATGAAGCTATTACACCGCTTGTCATTCTACTAAATGTGGTTCCTCTATAGGGGCGCCCCAAGGAGCTCCATTTTTGGGAGGAAACGACCACGAAAATTATATACCTACTCCAGACTTTTATGGTTGCGTTTTTGATAAACGTAAACGGAGGTTTTAACAGTTTTTTTAAAAAACTGTTCCCTGCTGAGCTGTGCGTCGTCCTTCGAAAACTATCAAACAATCGCTCTAGGAAGTTTTCTGCTGAAAATGCATTGAAAGAAACTTAAAGTTTATTTGTTCAGTTTAGAGACGATGTAGGCAAACATTAGATTCGATCGAGATAGACTCAATAGTAGGACGATCTAAGCATAGAAGAGCAAACCCTAGGTCAAGTTGACCTAGGGTTTGCTTTACGGGAAATACCTGGGTTACCTAGTTTCTAGAACACTGTGCTGTTGTAGTGCCAGATGATTCATTAGATATTTATAATCCTGAGTAATATTCGTTTATTAATAAAGTGAACAAACTTGTTCAAATAAATTGATACTTGACATTTGATAATTATTATCACATAGTTTTACTATCTTGACTTAATGTAAGTAGCCTTCATATGGAAGTGATAAAGATCTTAATAAAGATAAAATTCACTTAATCATGAATTAAGCAGCCAGTTTTTAACTATATTTTTTTTACAGCACAACAGGGAAAAATCTTGTGCGAATCTGGGACCAAAAGCTAGTTGAAAGACTTTACCGCTATACATTATGCGTACCTAGCTACCTTAAAGCAAAGCTCAACTTTTTATCTTTTTACCCAATAAGCTGAACGCTATATTTACCGTTCACACTACAAAAACGGATTACATTCTACCACCGTTCTGCGGTGATGATGGCGACCATTTGTTCCGCGATCGGTTCAAGTTTTCCCAACATTGTTTTTGCTGCTTCTTGGGAAGCAAGTTTCAATCAGCACATTAATTCAAAAACAACTTTATTTAACTGAATTTAGAGTTCATTGAGGCAACCTTAAACTACTACTGGCAAATTTATCGTAAAACTAGATAACCAGAATAGAGTGAAATATATACGAAGAAATGAGCTTTTTGGTATTAATATCGGCCTACGAATATCGACCCCTCCAACTCAACCCGTTGATGTTGTAAGAGCCGACTAAGGGAACCTACCGGAGGAAGGGCAGCAGCTTCCTGTTTATTCTATGTATGTTATTTTTATGCTAATCATGTAATTTTTACTTATAGAAAAAATTTCGCTGTAATTACATATGGTTTTTATAAGACATAAACTACTGCATTGTTGCTATCCGTGGATCAATAGGCCATAGTAACTTACTATTAATTATAAGTCTTTCACTAAATTGTTGAACATAAATAAGGTACCAAGTCTAAACTGTGAGCTGTGTGAGCACATTGTCAGTATATAATGCTACCTGCTACTGTATTTATGAAACGGCGGAAGATCAGCGCTGTGTGCGTTTGGTTTACCAGCACACACAGCATTAATGCTGAGCCGTTTCCTAATTCATAATTACAATCAGTAATACTTAGTTTTAAGCTACTACTTGTTGTCTGTATTATTATATGATTGTAGTTGTAAATAAATTTATTTTATTTTCTTTCTTTCCTTCCTTCTGTTGTATTTTCCCGATTTAAAAGCAAAAGTCAATAGTATGCAAATTAACGACGTTTCCAAATGTTGACTCTAGTTTCAGCTAAAAATTTCCGATCTGGGATTTCACCAGGTTTTACTTTGAGCAATTTACAGGAAAGTCTGGTTCAAACGAATGTTCGTAGATGACATATTATGAACGAGTCTTTCTATTCAGACTTTCAGACCAGAGATTCGAAATAGAAGAAAATTTCCTGGAAGTATTCGGTATAATGTTTGAAAAGGAATAAAATATTTTGTATGGAAAGATTTTCTTTTAAGTTGCTTATTTTTGCAAAACGTGTAAGAAAGTTTTTCTTATACCTCTTATACCTGGAATCCTTGGTTATTCTTTAAGGTATTAAATAGCAGAGGTAGAAATACTTAAGTGTTATCTTTTCTGATCTATTAAACTAGCAAAATGTATATATTGTCTAAGGGTTATCTATTTAAAAAGGGTTCAACAAATCAATGGCATTTAAAAACAAACAATCGCACCGATCATTTCTACCCCTAACAAGGGATGATTGCACGCGATAGCAACCCTCACGTGGGGTTTAGAATAGAGGCGATTTGGGGCTATTACTTTATTCTATGGCTGGTATCGATTGCAAACACACTTCCGACACGTTCCCGAAGGGTTTCGTATTATTGGCACAAAATGATGAATGAACCTTACAGTTCCCGGCAACTATTGGCGGGTGAAAACTGAACCTGGCTTCGGTTTTAGGTATTTTAAACATGACATCGTTACCTAATACTTTTCTGTTTACCCGGTAAATTCGAAAGTCTTTTGTTTTCCGGATTTTCAAATGTTACAATGTCTACTTTTAATGTAAGTGCTTATTTGGGCAGTCGTATAAATAAATAACTTTTGGTCATACATAATGAATCTACCGTTGACTGGTACATACATTTTCCACCTCAACGGTTGCTCTGGGTTAAGTCAATACTGGCGAAAAACGAAGTAACGTCGCGAAATCATAATATTTTATGTGCGTTCTTATCGAAATAAATAACGTTGACTTTGATGTAATGTTTCACTGCTGACACCGTACTTCAATGGGCCAGTTTGAAATGTGCCACTATATCTGGCGCCATCTGAGTCTTGGCAACAGGCGGTTCGAAGTGAACTGACGTCCACGCAATTACTCGCAAAGGCTAGGTTCGAATGCACTATCTATTGATTTAATAACGCAACTGGCTGTGTAGGCAGAGCTTTATTATTACGAAACCGGTTGCAAAACTGGACATTGGAAGAATATTAAGCAGGTTATAGGCTGCTTTTGAAATCTGTGATGTGAGACCGAAAGCATATTTTAAAATTAAGTGCTCGCCTCCAGGTAGATGTTTACAGAGGGAATTTACATTTTGTCGAAGATAAAATGGAGTAAGTAATGCTTTCATCAATTATGCGTAAAATATTCAAAGAAGATTCTATATTTTTTGCAATGTTCACCGGGGAATAATGGCTTTTAAGGGATTTAGTCGTTCTTAGACACATTATGCTGTCATAGGTTTAAACTGTTAAAAATACACTTTAACGATCAAATAAAAAACAAAACACATTACAAGGCACAACCACAGTCGTGATGAAGACCTAGTAACTTGAGATATCGGTTTACACTGATAACGGGGACCTGGGAAGCTTCGACCGCATTCCTGTAGTTTTTACGCAATTTTCTGTCTATCATTGTCATCGCACAAACGTCGTGGTTCCTCTGGAGCTTACCGTAGGGTTCTTGCGGTAAAATATACAATTTATAAGACCTTTTAGAACACCATGATGCGAATTACTGCGATTTTAAAATCACCCAAGGTGAACGCGAGGTTTCTTTTTCGTCACAAAAATTCGTAGCAAATTCGTAGCACTGCGTGCGCGTTGAATTCTTTTCTACGCGGTTTTTGTTGCGTAGCAGTTGTTTTTACAAGCTTTTATTCTACTTGCCTTGTTAGTAGTTTCAGACCAGTTATCCTCAACCGATTTAGCTGAAATTTGGTATACTTATGTAAGTTCGGTGACAATGCAATGTCATGTACCATCGAGCTGCTCTTTTTATGAAGACCGAAGGTGGCCATAGGAACTCTTAAACGAAACAACTTAACCACATCGAGTTTGGGTTCGTTGGATTTGTCTTCTAGAGCACTTTGCTCCGAGATGATATAAAAGCTTGTTTTAAAAATGGTTTATTAAAAATTTATTTGAGTATTAGGTATCCTACTAATATTATAAATGTCAAAGGTTTTGAGTATGGATGTTTGTTTCTCTTTCACGCAAAGACTACTGAACTGATTAGGCTGTTTGGTATGGGTTAGTAAGCTATTTGTTATTCCGATAAAACGCGGGCGACGGCGCGGGCAGCAGCTAGTTTTTACATATCAGGAAAATCACACAGTCAAAATTACAAAAACAGAAGTTCTGCTTACTTGGTTCTAGAGGATGCTGTCCGATAATTGAAAAATGTATATCATCTAAGTTTTGTAACCCTTCAGTGCCTATCGACATTATCCTACCGGTTCGCATTATGAAATCTAAGTAGCAAGGCGTTTACAATCTAACTAAAGGCACATAATCATAATTTCACAAGCCACTGACTGCCAGATGATAATTTGTAAGACATCATATAGTTTGACTTGACATGACACTTGTTGCAAAGGTTAACTGAGAAGAGATCATTGGGTCAGTTCAGTTTTACTATACAGCTCTAGGTAGGTACCTATTGGAGTATTTTGTAAACAATCTGTAGGTATACTTACTATAATCTTGGGTATGTATAACATGAGTTTTACTGATTACATTTCAATTTTGTTGACGTAATTTTACGTACTAGAGTTATTTTCCACAAAATGTAGGTATTTCTTTAAAAAAAAATGAAACTCGTATTTACAATTGAAACAATTGAGCTAACTGCAGACTGTTGCAAACAATCTATAGATAGCTCAACTGGTCCATATCAATACCAATCGGAAGCGTCCCCAAGACGCTGCGTGCATTGCCTCGCTGGATGGCAATGCTAATGCGCTGCGCCAGATACTCACCAGCTCTCGGGTCAGGCGTCGCTTCGACCAGGTGCTCAGAGAATTTTTTGAAAACCCGGAGAGATTTCTTTCTTTAATGCCTATGTATGTATACTTGAAGTTGAATTATAAAAGATGAAGGAAAAATCATAATCTCGCTTGTAAAATGCAGTTATGTATTAGGTCGATTCTGAATGCTGGCGCATGTACTAGTCGAAATAAAGTAGACAATTATCTAAAAAAAATACCTAGCCAAACTCAACATTGCCCCCATTCTTAATCTAAAAATTACTTCGTTCTTGTATAAAAAAAATACATGCCCATTTGAGTTCTGTCCTACGATACTCATAATGCTGACAAATATTTTCAAAACCGACGCCAAAAAGAGGTCTTATATTTTTTCTCTTGTGAATTACAACATTTGTAAATACAAAAGTTGTATTTTCCGAATAATACAACTTTACGTTTAAACTTTAGTAAAAACAGAAACTCGTAAAAGCAGGGTCAATTCCTAAAAAGCGCAAAATTTTGTAATTTCCACAGTAAATTGGCAAAATAACTTGTAAAACCGATATACATAAATACAAAAATATTAGAGACCGCCCAACCGCGCGCAGTTATATGCAAACTGCAAACGAACCGGGCAAGCAATCCAATTATCCATATGTGGAATATGCCTACATTATTTCCTATGAGCTAGTACATAGGTTGTGACGTTGTTCATCGATCGGTAGTTAACAGGGTGTTAAGTTTTAATTAATATTTGAAATTAAATGTTAAAACGAATCTTCGGCGCTATACAGGATGGTGACTGCTGGCGAATAAGATAGAACTCTCAGCTTTATAACATGTGCCAAGAGCCAAATGTCGTAAAGTTACAGGTAAAAGTAGGCCGTCTTCGATAAGCTGGTTAATGGTTATGTAGAACGAAGGCAAAACGACAGAGCATCAAAGCGTCTGCGTGGCAAACCTGATGGCCGAAGACCTGGAAGACCGAAATTCAGATGGCTCGATGGAATCCAACACGATTTTAGATCTTGTTTTGGCAATTAGAGTAACCGGCTGGCAGGAAAAAGCCAAGAATAGCAACGAATGGAGTTTACTCGTCCTGACCAAGGCACACCCATCTACCTACAGCGTCAGGATGATGATTAAGTTTTAATTAGATTTCTATTGATACAGACATATTTTAAAACGTATCCTTCGTTAAAATGAAGATAGTAAGCTTTTTATATAAACAAAATTATATTTAAATATAAACAATCCTATCGTACTTCCTACTATCCTATCATACTATGTATACATATGGATGTATGGATATTTGTTACTCTTTCACGCAAAAACTACTGAACCGATTAGGCTGAAATTTGGTATGGGTATACTTTAGGACCTGGAATAACATATAGGCAACTTTTTATCCCGATAAAATGCGGGCGAAGGCGCGGGCAGCAGCTAGCGTTATATTATAAAACCAATACCAATAAGACAAGAGTGAATAGGTGTATTTTATACCTTCGTGATACACTGTAGGCCACATCGTCACTTCCTATCAGGTGAGATTGTGGTCAAACGAAGGTATATCGACCATAAAAAAACAATGTAGTTACAAGACTTGGAACTTGTCAGGGGGCTAGGTACCCTAGTGAACGTAACGATTAGCGATTTGGGGACATTTGGGAATTTGCATGTTGACAGATGTGATTAAAATTAATTCTGATTCTGAAATTATGAAGAACGCAGTGACATTTTTCTGCTACCCCGGTCGAAATTCGTAGACATGGGCGTTGTCGTTGATATTCCACGTCGATGTGCGTCGTTGTTTTCAAAATGGCATCGATGTGAACAACGATGTGGTCAATAACGATGTCGTGGTTGCTAGCACTTGTTTACCATCCGATACCGTCGTCGCGCCGGTCGGTGGTGTGGTGAGGACGTTCGTTGTCGCTGGCGATGCTGATGTGAGGATCGACCGTACTTCGCAAATCTCGATGTCGCTGGCATCCGATGTTCCCTATTCGCCATCCGTTGTCATTAACAACCGACGTTGTTGACAACGGATGCCGGATACCGACATCGTTGATCATCAACAACCGATGGCAGTAAAAGGACCTCCTCTAGAAATTTGGCTAGGAGGACATCATTAGTCGTTACACTCAATCGACTCATTATAGTTGATGAATATTTTTGTACGGAGAGTGGAATAACATAGTAATTTTTAGTCTATGATCGACAGGTCGGAAGGAATGATGTGCATACCACGTGTTAATAAGTTATTATCACAAGAAGATAACAACAATAAATAGTAGTAGCTCGATATTTCTGATAGTAGCCTATTTAAGCAGAGTACATGTGAAGGACAGAAAGATAATGACCAATAGATTAAATGGAAATTAAATATTTATTGACCATCAATAGACATTTGTTTAAAAAATCTTTTGATGGTAAGTGACGATGTTGCCGACGATGTAAGTATCAAAAAGATCTAGAAAACTCCCAATTTACTCTTGTCTTGAAGAGACATTAGTCAACTGCTAGCCCAACTCGATGTAGAATTTTTGTAAACAAAACTCACATACTTAACCTAAAATTCATTTTGCTGCCGCGTATTTGTACCTACATACATTTCATGTATCCGATTATATTACTTGTCAATTTGAGATCCTTCCTTCAATAAATATTGCTTACAATTATATCTGAGATCTGAAACTCAAGCAAGTGAATTTTAGTTAGGTACATGTGTCGTGGTTTGTTTACAAACATTCTACATCGAGTTTGGTTATGGTATAGGTCTAATAATGTTTACATTATTTGAGCAGCAATTTGAATTGTATGAATTGTTATGATAAGATCGGACAGGATTCCATAATAAAAAGAAATATCATTGTTTTATTACGTCAGAATGTATATTATATTTGAATAAGCCGCCGCACCGCGCCGTAGAAATAATTTTAAGTACTTAGCAGATATAGGTAGGTAGTTTATTAGGCACAATAAATGTGTAGGTTCTAAGAAATACGGCTGAACGTTTCGCGTTGGCGCGTTATTAATTTTATTTGTGGTTTTCATTTACTCTGCGTTCAACAAGGAAAAAATTAACGGAAAAGTAGTTTGTCGTACATCGTAAACTATTTTCTATGAACCAATGATAAAACCAACTTCAATTCAGTCGTTTATTGTGAAATATAAATTTTTAGTCCAAATTCTTATTTTCCGAAATGCTGCTAAATTACCAGTTGTTCGAAATTAGTTTCCATAAGTTAATAGAAAATGGTTTAAGATTGACGGCAAATTACTTTTCCGCTAATTTTATTCCTTGTAGAACACAGAAAAAGTTCCAAACCAAAACAAAAATCGAATCTCGCGCCAACACGAATCGCTCAACCTCAATAACATAAAAAAAACTAGTTTTTTAATGTCCCGACCGATAATGGAGACCATTGTTTCTGTTCCACTTTTCTTAGTAGGCTAGAGGTTTCTTGGTAGGTTAGAAGTTTCTTAGTAGGTTAAAGGTGTCTTAGTAGGAAGACCTATTTTGGTTTACATCAGTTGGTTCCACAACAAGTACCACCAGGATTTAAAAAGCCTCGTAGTTTCATATCTCAAAATGTGTGGAGTTGTCAGGAGAAAACGTGACTAAATTTTTGTGTTACTTTATAAAAATTTCATCAATATATACTAAGCCTTATTCAGTGATCGGAATAAGGCGGGCTAAAATACCTAAAGTTCAAAGAACAGAGGCAAAAAAATAGGAGACTTCCTTCCTTACTATACAAGAATTTTATTCGGACCAATTGGGATCGATTTTTTTTTAACAATTTTCGCAGTACATTTAATATTAATGTTAATAATATTGTGAACGAATTATAATCATTTTTCTATATTACCGACTGCAAAAAGATTTTATTTTATAACTTAGATTTAAGTTCTAATTGTTATTAACTCAGGTAAAAAACTGATTCACCTCAATTTTGTCTTTTCCCAGAATAGCCGAAGCTTGTTGTCTCTTTCTAGCTTTTGCTTCATTTGTCACTAATTTGCAGTGTACCTATTACATAAACAATGATAAAAAGGTCGATGGCTAGGGTTGAGGGCGTGTATTGCATTCCAAGAGTCGTCGTGCCTGCTTCACTCACTCCTGTACCTATCCCAGTTGTGTACGCATCTTTGACTCGTGAATATTTATTTTTTTGACCTGTGCTTGTTTTATCTTTTATTGGATCTGCTTCACATGACTACCTTGGCTTGAATTTACGGACTTCGATTTACTGCTACTACAACTATATCACAGCCTTCACTAACACTTGCTCTGGCGATCAAACTACTTGCTAAGTCTTTGGTTTTCATTTGACTTTTAATACATTCTAAAGATTAAGCTATTTATAAACATTTACCAAATTCAAACAATGTTACTCAAAGGTAATGGATCATATTTCAAACTATTGCCTTATATCTTAGTCTGTGCACAAATTGTATAGCTACCTACTCGTAATTATATCATTAAACCATTTTTACGCTAAGAAGACACCCCGGAATAAAGGTAGTTACCATTATATTTTGTCTCATTATTTACAGCAATATGGCGACCAAACCTTCCGAAGGCATTGTACAGTCGTGGATTCAAGATCACCCTGAATTATACTACGACCCCGCTAGCAATACGATATATTGTTCTAAATGTGAAATTACTATCGTATGTAAGAAAAGCAATATCAAGAGGCATATTGACGGACCGAAACACCAAGGTACTGCTAGCCGAAATAAAGAATTTTATCTTGATTTAATACAGTTTCTTATATTGTGTAACATACCCTGGTCACGAGTAAATCGACCAGAGTTAAAAACTTTTTTACTTAAATATCTGTGTTGTAATTGTACAAAAGTTAAAACGATTCCCGACGAATCGTTATTGAGGAAAATTTATTTAGGTATTGTGTTTAAAAAAAATAGATTCAGTTCATGAGCATCTTCATAATCAAAAACTTTGGATATCTCTAAATGAAACTACCGATTATTTAGGTCGTTATATTGTAAATTTTCTAGTAAAACCTTTAAATGTCATTACAAAAAAAAAACATTTTTGATAGATTGCAAAGAGACCTTGTTAGAAAAAGGTGAATGGAGAGACAGTAGCTCAATTTGTGATTGGATGCTTAGAAAATATGTGGGGAGACTCCTATGAAGCCAAAGTAGGCTATTTTAGTATTATGTTCTGATAGTGTAGCATATATGTTAAAAACAGGAAAAAATTTAAAAAATATTTCCGAATTTGATACATGTAACCTGTTTAGCACACGCTCTTAACCGCATTGCAGAACCAATTAGGGCAGAATATGCGGACGTTGATATGTTAATTTCAAATGTAAAAAAAAATATTCTTAAAGGGTCCTAATAGAGTAAAATTATTTAAAGAAAGGTTTCCGAACATACCATTGCCACCAGAACCTGTCATAACCAGGTGGGCTACATGGTTAGAAGCAGCTTCATATTATGCCAAATATTACGAACAAATTAAAACTATTGTAAGACTTCTTAGAAGCTCTGAATCTTTGTCCATAAGGCACGCTAAAACTGTACTAGAAAAAGAAAATTTAAAAAAGGGATTATATTGACGAATATTTCGAATATTCAAATATCATTAAAACAATTACAAAAACCTAATTTATTGTTAACGGAATCTTTCCACATATGTGAGGAAGCAAGAACTATCCTAAGCTGGTGTTCATCTGAACCAGTCAAAATAAAACTAGATAACGTTATAAACAGAAATCCCGATCTAGATGCATTAAGAGACATTTGCGAGAATTTAGAAAAAGGACCGGAAAATGAAAATGTATCATTGTCATACTATAAATATGTACCTATAACTTCAGTTGATCTTGAAAGGTCCTTCTCTACCTATAAATGGATTTTAAGTACAAAAAGAAATCGTTTGAAGATTGAAAATATGGAAAACCTCCCAATAATTTATTTTAATTCTCCGGACGAAAATATATCTGATGTTGACAAGGAAAACTCCGTTCCTGAAGAAACCTTAAGCGATTCAGATTAACAGACTTATTTCAACATCAACGGAAATAATATTTTCCTGTGTCCTTAGATTGGTTACTTTTATAATTATTGAGTTTACGTTTAGTTCCAATGATTGTACGAAATTAATAAATGGTATGAAAACTATAAAATTGTTTATTTTTTTATCTATACTTTGTTAGCTATTCAAAAGCTAATAAGCTTGTATGTAAATTACATTACCTTCTGCGCCTTTTTACTTACATACATTGGTCGAACGAAGAAAAGAAAATTACCTTTAAATTTCTTTTAATAATACAAATCGTGCTTAATTTTTATTTTTTAAATAATAAACGGAACTTAGTTCGATAGTTGTTTAACTGAATTAATTATAGATGCACTTTAGTTATGTCTCGAAAACCGAAATAATTGGGACCAAAAAATATTTAGCCCTAAAGCATCTCCATTGTCTCTGTTATTTTTCGAGCAGTAGGTATTTTAGCCCGCCTAATTCCGATCACTGCTTATTAGGGTAGGTAGGCACTAAAATGTATACCTACGACTGAGTCAAAGAAAATACATTTGTGCTTAGTAATTAAATTACTTAGTTACTTTAATGATTAGATAGAAGGGCCTGAGTATATTAATTAGGCTCAATGTCATATTATATTATTCGACTAAAATATTTATCATAATCCAAACACTCCCTTGTACCTATTATGACTGTAACCCTACTAAAGAAGGTTACAGTCATACATTTCTTCTTTCTTTACTAGGTACCTACCTTTATTTTTTTAATCATACGAGAAGAAAAACACTGGCAGCTCAGCCAGGATTAGGATTTAAACGAGATTTAGATTTTACGTTAAGGTAGTGCTCCATTGGACAGTCTTTAAGTTCAAAACTTAGCCCCTAAACATTTACGGTTTTAATTTAAATACTATCTATACCTAATAGGTATTTTTACTATACTAGGTAATGAAGAAATTTTTTTCCTTAGGTAGGTTTATTCTATAGAATAAGTAATAGGAAGGCAGGTAAGCAAAAACGTAACCTACCTACCTAAAAAGCAGTTTAACTTGATATCGAAGGCACCTTTGAATTGACTTACCATAAAAACAGCGCCAAAAAAAATCCAAACCCTGGTATTGAGCTCACAAAAACTTGCTATTCACAAATTAAAAAATATAATCACCCACAGAAATATAAACACTTGCACAAAATATGTTTTATTCGATTTTAAAATGAACATTCGATTTTCGTAGCGCGCTGAAATAAAGCGAGGCACACACACGACCTCCGGCGACCGGTTATCACCCACGACTGAATGAACTTAACGAATGAACCAGTTGAATGCGTCACAGAATAAACACTCAAGCGGAGAACGAATGAACCCGGTGAATTACGGCCATGTAAGTACAACACAGAATCGAGTAACATATTCAATGAATATGAATGAGGAAATGGAAAATGGTTGGATGGGTAGATGCTATCTGAATTTTGGTGTTTGCAAATCTAAAGTTTAATTTTCAGCATTTAATAATCGGTGATACATAGTAAATAGGTCGTTTCGTTATTATTAATTTAACAAAATGGTAATTACAAGTGTGGTATTTTTAAATAACGGTGGTGAGGTGAAAAAATTGTGTTAAGTACCAATAAGTCTAATTAAGTCTATCTAAGGATTTTCACGGAACGAAAGAATTTCTTTTATTCGTGAGGGGTGATCGCCTTTTTCTTTTGTTTCTTTTGCCCAACGAAGCATGTTCCTTCTTACAGATAAGTGTGGCATGTAAATGAAACACAGATAAATATCGTGGAAAGTTGTGAAATGATTGGAACTGAATAATGAATTTATAAAATGAGGTTAATGTTTGGTGTTCCAACAAGAAACTCGTGTTACAATTAGTACAAAGATTGTAGCAGCCTATATTTCATAGAATTGGTACTAGCTTATATGAGTTATCAGTTTATCGCACGATTTTGAAAGAAAGGTTCATAGATGTATATAACTAAATAAATATTGCTGGATAATTTACACAGCACTGCATCATATATCCCTCAGCTAAAAGTAAAGCAAAAATCCTTTATTTCCGTAAATACAATACCTAATAGTAAACTAAGAAAATGTCAAATTCTTAAAATAGACATTGAAATAAGGTTGATATTTATTTTTAAATAGATAATGCCCAGCGCGGAACAAAAGTCTACAGATCTTACAAACATTTGTCCCGAGGTAGGACTAGAACCCTCCACCTCCTGCGTCGCAGGCGGACCGCACCTTCGCCACTGCGCCACAAAGGTGGTCAGATGACGTTGTGAATGTTTTAGAAATTCATTTTTCAGACCAATCCAAAATTAGGTCCGCAAAAGAGTAGGTAAGTGCTCGTATACACCAGCGGCAAAGTGCCAACGGCAGAGGTAACTGTAGCCGTCGACACCCGCCGACGGCAGCCGTCGACACCCGCCGACGGCAGCCGTCAACAATTGACGCCAACCGTCGTCTATCGACAGCAGCCGTCGACGCGACAACGGCAACCGTTGACAAGTGTCGACCCCTGTGGTATTGACGACGGCTACAGCTACCTCTGCGTTGGCACTTTGCCGCTCGTGGATACGAGCACTAAATAAGAATTTAATGATCTAGGAAATAATAATGAGACCACTTGCTTATCTTCAATCGTAATCAAGAAAAGTAACCGAGTTAAATTAAAATCATAGCCTAAGTATGATTGCATCAATTCATTGCATAAAACGTTGTACTGCCGTGAGAATGGTGCTACTTAATTAATGGCCTAGCTAGATACAACTAAAAGCTATTTCACATTAACTTATTATGAATGAATGAACACTTTATTGTACCTATTAAAACTACATAAAAACTCTTATATCTAAAATTAAAATAAATACAGTTCAACAGGCGACCTTATCGCTGAGAGCGATTTCTCCCAGGCAACCGTTATTACCTTTATTATACCTGTATTATGTACCTACTTGGCTTTACATCGTTTTAAGTTTATTTCTTGTATTCTAAATCCTAATTTAGTATTTATTTTCAATCAGAAACTATAATTACAGGAATATCCTAATGCAATAGCTCAGTTCAATTTATAATTAATTATACGTAAACATAACAACTATGTATCGCACGCAAGGCACACAATAATACACATCACGGAGATAGGTACATTACAAATAACATAAAACAAACAAACATAAAACGAACTCCGTAAGGCTGTAGCCTTACGGAGTTCGTTCAGATAGACCTGAAACAGATCCATTTTCTCAGCGACCAATTTGAGCGAGCCCAGTAAGTTGGTCCTGGTTTTAGGAATTGCAAATAGACGAGGTCTCCTGCGCCGATGT
The DNA here is from genome assembly GCA_947859395.1 of Eupithecia insigniata. Lineage (NCBI taxonomy): Eukaryota > Metazoa > Arthropoda > Insecta > Lepidoptera > Geometridae > Eupithecia > Eupithecia insigniata. Next base: position 4,829,267 of record OX401998.1, read on the forward strand.
TCATAATAATCGGGCACACACAGACACAGTCTGTCCAATATATCCGGGTTCGAAATGTTCCCACGAAACACACTGAACACGTAATGTTCGTTCACCTGTGTATTCTGTCTACGTGTTATCTAGTACGTACTTTTTAGTATTTTTGTATTAAAGTTTGTGTGTGACTGATATATAATTTTCTTTTTTTCTTTCACTAGGTTTTCCGACTTCGCAAGCGTGATTCCCAGTAAGCAAAGCACGGGGATTATTCTCTTCTATCCAAAGATTTATATCGTTAGATATGCCCCGGCAACAAAAACCGTGGTCCATTGTCATTGAATGTGTGCGTTACGAAATGCCGACGCACGCACACTAATAAGTAGTAAAAAATTGTGTTTTTGCCAGTAAACTTAACCACGTACCTAACTGTTATTATATCCATATTATGTGCAATCATACTGCACACACTGTTGTGAAAAAATAAAGGTCCTATCATGCCCTGAATTCGAAAAGTACGAAAAAAAGTGTGCAATCTGGGTTGTACCACAGATTAGCTGGTAATGTTACTTGGTAGTGCGGTCAGAACGCAACAGCGGAAACACAGATTTATAAAACGGAAAGAAAAATAACAGTTATTTAATTATATCGCAATACCTAAGAGTGAAATGTAACGCTTTTGTCTTTATTTGTATGTTTAGAATTATTGTTGCATTTGCGAAATACGCACCGGCATTTTGTGACACTTTTCAACCAAAAACGACAATATTACAGCACGTCCGCCTGACACAGTGTTTAGATGTACACTGATTTGATTCCAAATGAGCGAACTATCGCATTTCATATGGCACCAACACGGGCCCGGTCGCTACGGTAAGGGCCTATCTAACGATATAAATCTTTGCTTCTATGTATATGGTAGAATAGAAAGTAATGACATCGCATCGTCACTACATTGCGTACATTATTGATGTTGAAGGATTTTTATCGAATGCTTAAGTTATTTTAAATTAATTTAAAATAACTTAAGCACTCGATGAAAATATACACATTACACAATTAGAAACATCGTCACTTACCATCAGGTGAGATTGTGGTCAAACGAATGTCTAATTGATTATAAAAAAAACAACAATCCCTGTGCTTGCCCTACTGTTAAACTCACATGCCAAGACGCCCTTCTTTTTTTTGAGAACAAATATTATATATATTTTCGATTAAAGATGCGGGACTGTGAATGATTTCATTCGAATTATTCGACTTGACAAGTCATTCGAACGATTCGACTGACTAGAGCAAATTAGTAACTAATTTGGTTAGTAATCGCGAGTCGTTCGTTTGACTGCCTGAGTCGGTTTCGATTCGTTATTCGACGTGGATAGTCGCCCCCGCTCGAAGTTAGAGAGAGATAGTATTATACCTATATTTCATTCAACTCCGGGTTCGTTCGCTGCCGCCACCCAACGCTTCACATGTAAAAGTTTACGAGGAAGGAGGTGATGCGAAAACAGAGTTTGATGGCCAAAAAGTGCAACGTCGCATCTCTTCCTAAACTATACCAAATAAAACTATTACAGAGGCATTAAAAAAAACTTATGATAGGTATCACAAACTGGCAGAGGGATTTTTGAAAATTTGTTTATTTAACGTAATAATACAATAAAATAGGTGGCGGCGCTAGTTTGGGTCAGGGAACCACCTTAACATAAAATATTTGAACAAAGTTATCATATAAAAGGTATTATTGAACTCCCAGTGAGCTGTGAATAGATAGCTGGGTATCTGTAATAGTTACATTACCGGATTCAACATAAAACTCACCAGCTGTCCACCACACTATAACATTTACACTAAAACCATATTTACACTAAAAGCTAAAATATTATACTTGAAAAACTACACATCTTATCAACCGCACAAGAATGATAAAATTAGTTACTAATCTCCATTCAATCCCCGCAGGAGCGACGAATAATTCATTAATCACTAGAAACCATCGGTCGACTAACAAAGTCGAATCGGAGCAATGAATGATCCATTCGTAGAGACATTAGTAATTACTAATTAGTAGTTTCATTCGACTTTGAAGCTTATTATATTACTAATATTCAAGTCGAATAAGGAAATTAGTAGTTGTTCATCATTCGACTAGACATATAATTGGAAGTCGCGCATCTTTATTTTCGACTAAATCATTTTCGAGGTTATAATGTTATATGGCCTTGCTTTAAATAGAAATAAGTGCGTGCCTACATTTAGGAGGCCGACATATCGTGAAAAAGTTTCAGACGCCTAGCACCTGTCTGTAACTTTTGATTTATTCCACACTAGCTGCTGCCCGCACCTTCGGCCGCGTTTTATCGGTATAAAAAATAGCCTATGTTATTCCAGGTCCCAAACTATACCCATACCAAATTTCAGCCTAATCGGTTCAGTAGTTTTTGCGTGAAAGAGTAATAAATATCGATACATCCATCCTTACAAACTTGACATTTATAATATTAGTTAGAAGAAGTAAGATAGGATTCGCCCCGCAGAGTTTCGCCCCACATGTAAAATTCCACGTTCACCCCACATTATATTCCTTCTCTGCCCCGAAAATATTGTTAAGCATATTTTCATATTTTAATAATTTTATTCCACGTTCGCTCCATTTTGAGTTTGACATAATAGTTTATTATAATTGGTTTAGATGTTATAAACATGTACTTTATAGTTTCCTAAGCCCTTAATAGATTTATAACTATTTTAACTAATACGTAGAATTTTTAAACAACTTCAAAAAGAGGAGGACGTTTTATGTTCGTGTGTATTTTTTTATGCATGTTTGTCGATTACTCCGTCAATTGTTTTGTGGACCGATTTGGATGGTTTTTGCTATTGATTCGGTGATGGTTCTATGAAAATTTTATTCCCATGGGATTTGTATTTGACCCGAAACACTTAAAAAAAAAACGATGTAAATATTAAGGAATTAGAAGACTTATTTTAGTTTTTTTTTGTAAAACAATCTTTCACAACAATTATATGGTATGTTATTGTAAAATAACATTTTAAAATAAGTTTCATCAGACAGCAGCAAGCCAATATGTTCTTTCGTGTTATTCTGGATTTAAGTTAAACTTTCACAATTTGACAGATACTTAGTTTTAAATATTTATTTCACTTACTCTTTGAGGCTCAACAATCGTACCGATACTAGCTAGAAAAGTTACGTGCCATATCGACGAGCAACTCAGTTACAAAATATTTGTATAAACGAGTTGACCGGGTTGTTACGTTTTGCTGGTAAAGATACCTCGGGCGTTGTGCACTTTATGACCACGGGCATTCCACGTTTCTAGCTGGCAATACTGGCACACTTGTGGGATGTCAACTCTATAGACCCACTGAGGAGTCGTACCTACATACTTGGCACAGAACAGTATCCTAATACGAAGTTGGTAATGTTAGATCATAGATATATCTAATATATTTCTATGTTTTATACGTTACGTTTAAATAAATTATATTTGTGATATAAATAAATAAATGTTATATGTCTGTACTGTATGTACGTAGCATATTTGCATGCCCTCTCTGGTTCTGTAGTGAGGGATCAGAACTTGCTTTTCGCTACTTACAAGTGTAAAATGATAATTATGATATGTAAATTATAGTTATCGCATTCGCACTGCATTCAAGAAGGAAAGTATCTATTTTTCTGGCCGGCGGCAGCGGCGCCGACGACCTCAAGATTGAAACTTGGTCTTACTCCCAGCCATCGCGTCTGTAAAGATAAGAGAGGCCTATAAATATTTGTTCAGTTGGCACTTGGCACCTCGAAAGGAGAACAAAAGCCTGCATAACTGCGTGAAACAAGTAGGCTAACAGCCTAACAGTGTACATCTGTTATCGGAAAGCTGTTGTACAACACCTTTAGACCTACCTATTATAGAGTCTAAGGCTATCTGGTCTGGAATTATCATGGCAGGGACATGTTATGACCAGCAGCGAATTTTACTGTTATATCTAGCTGTAATGCTTGTTAAATCTACATTTCTAGCCAGATATCACAAATTACTGAACATAATTTTCAGATTTGATGCTTTTATAATATAAATTAGTTCACTAATCCCTAGGAGGCTCTATTCTACATAATCTACAAATTTATTTTATCTCTACTTTATGTCGATGTTATATCCTCTTTCTTTAAGATGTCCATAAAGTATAAGGTACTAGGGGCAACTGCGAAGCAGACCTTTGTCCTTTTTAGACTTATTACGTTATCATAAGACATACTGTGGAGAAAGTTTAGAAGCAAGATCAAAAGTGTAAGTTGTACATATAGGAAGCCTAAGTAAGACTTATTAGCCCGGCTACACGCTCAAACATTTGTGCAAACACGCATGCACAAACACAGTTTGCGCAAGCAAGATGGAGCATGTGGCCGGCTCATTTTGCTTGCGCAAACTGTGTTTGTGCAATCTGCAGGTACAAATGTTTGAGCGTGCAGCCGGGCTATTAGGCCCGTATTATGAATTCTTGCTCAGTTATCGACCTATGCTTGAGTAATGCTTTTCGATGACATAAATGTCACTCGATCATAGCTATGACTGAGCAAGCTTTCGTTATACGGGCCTAGGTATCCTAGTCTCAAAGCTAACCGGTAGTAATTTTCTCATTTAACCCAATAACAAACTGGTATTCAGGTACGGTATGTCCCCTGAACAACTATGGCCACAGATTAGGTAATGTTACTTCGCTATGGCAATAATTACCTTTTCAATGGCAGCGTACCTACCTACGTCCGAAGGAACCGTTATGTCCGATCTTACCGCAGCATCCGATGATCTCAACATCGTGCAAGGTCACAGGTACTTATAATGTAATGATAGGTATTGGTACTAAATGCAGGAAATGCAAGACACGAGAAGAATGTAAATCTAATGTGAATAGAAACAGGCTGATTGTTGCTTTTTTTGTACGACCTGATTTTAGATGCTGATTTCTTAAAAATCATATCTGTACACAATTTTCTATTTTTCTAAAGAATATCCTAATCTGACGAGCTATTTTTTACAAGCTTTTATCCTACTTACCCTGTTAGTTTGGGGCAAAACTTGCAACTGATTTTAAGACCAGTTATCCTCAACCGATTGAGCAAGCCGATTTATGTAAGTTCGGTAACAATGTAATGTCTTAGTACCATCGAGCTGGTCTGATGATAAGACCGAAGGTGGCTATGAATTCCTAAACGAAACGACTTAACCACATCGAGTTTGGGTTCGTTAGATTTGTCTTCCCATGCAATTTGGTCCTATATGATACCATCTAAACAAGTATTTATATAAAAGCTTTTATGGTTTCGAAAGTTTTATTATAATACAAAAATATTGGCCGTGGGGCCGCGGCATAGAATATCGACCCCTCCAACTCAACCCGTGGATGTCGTAAGAGCCGACTAAGGGAACCTACCAGAGGAAGGGCAGCAGCTTCCTACTGTGTATTACTAACATCTTACTGCGATCACCAATCCGCCTGCCAAGCGTGGTGATTATTGCAAACCCCCCCCCCCCCCAATATGATGGCAACAAATAGAAAACGGCCCCCAGTCCCCGGCAGCTCCGCTATTTCTGGTCACGGTAGCGGCCATGGTAACGGCGGGGCAGGGGGTGCTAGGAATCTCCGGCAGAGATTGAGCTACCAATCCCAACACCGACGACCCTTGCACCTGGTAACATACAACGCACGAACATTGAGGACCGACGAGAAGGTAATCGAGCTGGAAGAAGCGGTAGACAAGTTGCGCTGGGACATTATAGGGCTATCGGAAGTCCGAAGAGAGGGAGAGGACACGATAACCCTTAATTCCGGCAACTTGTTTTACTACCGGGAGGGCGACCAGCTGTCCCAACACGGTATCGGGTTTCTCGTCCACAAGTCCCTCGTCAACAACATTGTAAAGATCGAGAGCGTCTCGAGCAGGGTGGCGTACCTTATACTCAGAATCACCAAACGGTATTCGCTGAAGGTCATACAGGTATATGCCCCGCACTCGGGACGCCCTGACGATGAAGTGGAGATCATGTACGACGACATCTCCAAAGTCATGCATGCCTCGAAAACACACTACACTGTTGTGATGGGGGATTTAAACGCGCGGTTAGGCGCAAAGAGCGGCAACGAACTGAGAGTGGGCCAGTTTGGATTTGGACAGCGAAACCAAAGGGGTCAGCGACTGGCCGACTTCATGGAAAAGGAGGGACTCTTTGCGATGAACTCCTTTTTCGAGAAGCGGCCGTCCAGAAAATGGACCTGGCTACACCCCGGCGGCTATAAGCATGAGATAGACTTCATCATGACGACCCACAGGCACATATTCAATGACATCTCTGTGATCAACAGGGTTAAAACCGGCAGCGATCACCGTATGGTAAGAGCGGCATTGAATATCAATGTAAAGCTAGAAAGGTATCGTCTGATAAGGTCTACTCTACGCCCAAACCCTGTCCAGATACAAAATCCCGAGAGCTTTCAGTTGGAGTTACAGAACCGCTTTGAATGCCTCGCGGAATGCGTAACAGTGGACGAACTAAATAACGGGCTGGTGGAAACTGTCCGTGCGGTCGGGTCGGACTTCTTTAGGACCCGCCGCAGAAATAAAACACAGAGACTCTCGGGTCACACACTGGAGTTAATGGCAGAGAGGAGTGAAATGAGGCTGCAGTCTTCGGCAGACATGTCGACATACGGTGCGCTCAACAAACAGATCTCGAAGTCTATGCGACACGATTTGCGCTCATACAATACCAATTGTATTATGAGCGCAATAGAGCGGAACAAGGGCTCCAAAGTGTTCGCAAGAGATCTGTTGCTTGGGCAGAGCCAGTTGACGAAGCTGAAGACCGATAGCGGCAGCATCATTTCCTCCAAGCCTGAGATCTTGAGAGAGCTTGAAAAGTTTTATGGGCAGCTCTACACCTCATCGCAATGCCCTGCAAATAGCACGGCAGGCGATGCAAGAGCCCGTTTAACCCGACACTATACCGAAGATATCCCAGACGTCAGCCTCTACGAGATAAGGACGGCTCTCAAACAGCTTAAAAAGAACAAGGTACCCGGGGATGACGGAACAACGACAGAGCTTCTGAAAGCGGGTGGATCACCAGTACTTAAAGTCCTTCAGAGGCTATTCAACTCCGTCATTCTCGAGGGACAAACGCCAGAGGCGTGGAACAGAAGTGTGGTGGTACTGTTCCATAAGAAGGGTGACAAAGCCCTTCTAAAGAACTATAGGCCCATCTCACTGCTGAGCCACGTCTATAAGCTGTTTTCGAGAGTAATCACCAACCGTCTCGCTCGAAGATTTGACGACTTCCAGCCGCCCGAACAAGCCGGGTTCCGAAAAGGCTTTAGTACCGTAGACCACATACATACGCTCCGGCAGATTATACAGAAAACAGAAGAGTATAACCGGCCGTTATGTCTAGCGTTTGTGGACTACGAGAAAGCCTTTGATTCAGTCGAAACCTGGGCAGTCCTGCAGTCTCTCCAGCGGTGCCAAATCGACTACCGGTATATCCAAGTGTTGAAGTGTTTGTACAGCAAGGCCACTATGTCAATTCGTCTCCAGGATCAAACCACAAATCCGATCCCACTGCAAAAAGGGGTGAGACAGGGAGACGTCATTTCTCCGAAACTGTTCACCTCTGCATTGGAGGATATTTTTAAGCTTGTGGACTGGGACGGATATGGCATCAATATCAATGGCGATTACATCACTCACCTTCGGTTTGCCGACGATATAGTCATTATGGCAGAATCACTGGAAGACCTTAGCAGGATGCTCAGAGACCTCAACATCGTTTCCCGCCAAGTGGGTCTTAAAATGAACATGGGTAAGACAAATATCATGTCTAATGCCCATGTCGCACCCTTACCGGTCAATGTGGGGAACGATGTTATCGAAGTTGTTGATCATTATGTCTACCTAGGCCAAATGGTCCAACTAGGTAAATCCAACTTCGATAAAGAGGTCAGCCGACGAATCCAACTCGGATGGGCAGCGTTCGGGAAACTGCGCAATATCTTCTCGTCACAGATACCGCAGAGCCTCAAGACTAAAGTCTTTAACCAATGTGTGCTACCAGTGATGACTTACGGATCCGAGACGTGGTCGCTCACTATAGGCCTTGTGCATAAGCTCAAAGTCACCCAGCGAGCTATGGAGAGAGCTATGCTCGGAGTTTCTCTACGCGATAGGGTCCGGAATACGGAAATTCGTAGAAGAACCAAAGTTACCGACATAGCTCTCAGAATCAGCAGGCTGAAATGGCGATGGGCAGGCCATATAGCTCGTAGAACCGATAACCGCTGGGGAGTAAAGGTTCTCGAGTGGCGACCGCGATGCAATGCGAGACGGAGTGTGGGAAGACCTCCCACTCGATGGACCGACGACATCGTAGCGGTCGCAGGGAGTCGTTGGATGGAGGCGGCTCAGGACCGCTATTCGTGGCGTCGTTTGGGGGAGGCCTATGTTCAGCAGTGGACGTGTACGGGCTGATGATGATGATGATGACAAAAATATATTTTAAATTTGAGTTTGTTGCACGGTCAGACCGCGGTATTTACCAACGAGCAGCATATTTCTTTTATTATTTACCCAGATATGTAGATAAAACTTACATAATGTAATGTTCTTAATGGAATATCACGGAGATATCAGACAAAGCAGCCTTTTCTCAGAAAGTTATTTTCAGCTGTTAGTTGCCACGAAGCTTTCTGATAAATCCAAAGCGTTGGTATAACGTGGGCCTGAAAATATTGTATAAAGTCCTTTGCGTTTGGTTTACGCTTCCTTCAATCAAAAAGAATTTTCAGGATCCAAAGTGGTCAAACTGTTCTCTAATGATTTAACGACGAACATCATTTATTTTTATTAACGCATTCACTGCACAGGCGCGCAGGTGCGATCCGCAGCAGGGGCGCGCCGCGTCACGGCGGCGGCGCTGGAGGACATCTCCATCGTCGTGGGCCATGAACCGTTAGTAGCACAGATAGGTAGATACATGTACCTTTCTAATGGAAAATCACTTAGATTTTGGACAAAATTTCATTGAATAATTCTTTTTAGGTGTAGTTGCCGAGATCTGAGAAATCTGCGCAAAACTGTAAAGCGTGTAAAGTGGCCTCAGAAATATTAAAGCAAGTCAAGCTTTGAGTTTATACTGAGACTCGACATCGCTCAATCCTAGCGTAGCGAGCTACAAAAGCTCTTAGTATTGGTTTCCAAGGCAGGTCGAGGTCAGGAGATTATATTATGACTAGCTTTTTCTCGCGGCTCCGGATGCCCTTTTCCTAGATACAAAAAAATTGTCTATGTCCTCTTCCGAGATACAACTTCTTTTTGATAAATTTCATAAACTTCACATAAAAAGTTCAGCCGTTTAGTCGTTAATAGGAGGTAGCAGTAATTACTTTCGAATTTATAATACATACATAGTACATGAGTAATTGAGTACTTACGACTATGGAGCTTTGGGTTTAGATTTCGTCTTGAATCCATTGTTTGAATCCAACCTTTAACGTTTGGAGTAGATAGTAGGTAAGTATTTCCATTCTTATGCCCGAATTTAGAATTGATGATTTTACTACGCCGATATGACGGACTTTATGTATTTGCCCTTACGTTGATATTCCTCAACAACCTCCCATTCTACAAACTTTGCAAAGCCTCATTATTGTTTATTCGACGAAACTTCCAAATTATGAGGGCTTTGGGATGTCGAGAGCCCTCGTTAATCTAAAGATGATGGACTTTGAGGATCCTAAAAATAGGCCCCGGAGTCGCGGATCCGATAGCTACCTAGATACATAAGATGTTAGGTTCTAAGAAGGGACTTTAACCACTTTAGGGACTCCTCTTAACCGCTCCGCGCCGTAGTGACTCATCAATTGCGTATAAGGTGTGAGCCCGTTGATTTTGGATCTTAGGTAGGTATGTATGAATGATATATTAGATAGATAGAATATACTTCATTGCACAAAAGTCGTACTAAGGTGAGCATAATGCTAGATAGCATTCTCTACCTAACCTACTACCCTTTGGGTATTGTGGACAACATTTATCTCCTTAAAGACCTCATCTGAATCTTCAGATTTGAATGTATTTTTAACTGACTGTTCAAATTTCAGAACTAAATTACTATTAGAAACTATCAAAGTGTTTTTATTAAAGAATAGAAACAAGTTAGAACTAGTATTTACAATTTTAATAGTTGAGCTAACTGCAGACTGTTGAAAATAATCTATAGGTAGCTCAACTGATCCATAATTATCACTATCAGTCGGAAGGGTCCCCAAGACGCTGGCTGTATTGCCCTGCTGTATGGCAACTACACAACACATTTTGCGCAAGCAAGATGGAGCGTGTGGCTGGGCTCAAACCAGTTTGCGCAAGCGAGATGGAGCGTGTGGCCGGGCTCATCTTGCTTGCGCAAACTGGTTTGTGCAATCATGCATGCGCAAATGTTTGAGTGTGTACCGGCTACCCACTATTAGATACTCATCGCTTCATGCGGCATGGTGCAGCGCATCAGCGTTGCCATCACAGAAATCTAAATAATTATTATTTAGATTTCTGTGGTTGCCATACAGCAGGGCAATACAGCCAACGCCTTGGGGACACTTCCGACTGATAGTGATAATTATGGATCAGTTGAGCTACCTATAGATTATTTGCAACAGTCTGCAGTTAGCTCAACTATTAAAATTGTAAATACTAGTTCTAACTTGTTTCTATTCTTTAATAAAAACACTTTAATAGTTTCTAATAGTAATACAGTTCTGAAATTTGAACAGTCAGTTAAAAATACATTCAAATCTGAAGATTCAGATGAGGTCTTTGAGGAGATAAATGTTGTCCACAATACCCAAAGGGTAGTAGGTTAGGTAGCGAATGCTATCTAGCATTATGCTCACCTTAGTACAACTTTTGTGCAATGAAGTATATTCTATCTATCTAATATATCATTCATACATACCTACCTAAGATCCAAAATGTAGCCGGGCTATAACGCGCCAGATACCTCAGTGATAGGTATTCCATTAGCCGCTAGATGATAATTTTCAATACTTCATATCAGTAATGTCCTACTCTTCCAAATGCTTTATATGATGTAGGTACCTAAATATCTAAGCGTCTATTTCCGATGGATTAGAGGATTGTGATTAGAAACGTTGGTGTAATCCTACTAAATCCAAAAGAATGTTATCAGCAACATAAAGTGACATTATCGGAAAAGGTGATCAATTGTGTGGGTGTAGGTACGGCATCCATATAACTTTTAACTTAAGGTTGTCGCAGATCAGGGGCGCACCGCTACCGTACAGGACAAAGTAGGGCATTCAAATACGGGCTTTAACTCGTAACATTTAGATCCATTTCATATAGACGGTACCAGATGACAGACAGTTCGCGGCCACTCGTTCGAAGAATGTGGGATGCCATTTTGTCACTGTAAAATGTAAAAGATAACGGATTAAGCCTATATTTGAATACATATTTTTATGCTGTGCGTAGGCGGCGTTGGATTAATGTGCGCAGAGCTTAAGGTATGAAAGGATTTCTTCGATGAAGAACAAGAGGATGACGATATGAAAAAATTCCAATGCAATGGGATTGTTTCATTTGGAATTGCAATTGATCGTATTAGAACAGAACCAGCCCATCATACATTGCGTAGATACATTATTGAAGTTTATGGAACGAATTTCAAATAATTTACGCATTGGATGACGAAGTAACGTAATTTTTCTCTATTCTACCATAGACAACAATCCCCGTGCTTGGCCTACTGTTTATTTCCGATGTTATTCCAAAGATTTAAATGTTTTTCATCACCACACGCCTTGGTCATTCGTGTCGCGCACGCAACGAACGCTCCTCTATAGGCAATCAAAGGCAATCAACATTACTTGCTTTCTAACTAAATGAAAGAACAATATAATTTCCGATACCTATCTTTCATAGATTTTTTCTTTCATTTATTAAGTTTCTCCTGAATTATTTTCATAGGCGCATCATAGCTTGCTATGTTCATAATTTAAGGAGAAAGACGGCGTTCAAAACTTGGTCCATGCTATTATTGTAATTCAGAGTAGCCTACCAGAGTTGCCTTAGAAAAGGCTATTTTTTTATCCTGATAAAACGCGGACGAAGGCGCGGGCAGCAGCTAGTTCGGCTATAATTTGATTCTGGGATAAAACTAGAAACCGAATTTAAATACTTTTATTTTACACAGTTTATAAGTTTTGCCGGTATTAAAAAAATTCGGAATCATTGTTTATAATTAAATAATTAAGCGGAATAAGAATTTTCAAATCGGTGCATAATTGACGGAGAATTTGATGAAAACACATAAAAGAACATAATTGCAGCCGAACTTGGACCCTCCTCCTTTATTAGAAGTCGGTTAAAGAAGCCTAGTTCACCCGAATCATATCGACGAATCGATTGATATTGGTTTCGATTCAGATGGCACAAAAACTATACTAAACTAATTTGAAATGATACCATCTATTTTAATTCGATCGGTATGAAAGAGACAGCAACCTTTTAAGTGCTGTCACAATATCAAAATGGTGTCATTTCGATGGTTGCAGAAACAACAAAAACACACAAAAAGTGTCACAATGTGACAGCACTTAAAAGGTTGCTATCTCTTTCATACCGATCGAATTAAAATAGATGGCATCATTTCAAATTAGTTTAGTATAGTTTTTGTTGTTTCTGCAACCATCGAAATGACACCATTTTAATTACATTTTAGCCGACTTCGAAATAGGTTTAAAAACTTTATTCTCATACAAACACATGGTTCACTTATAATGAGATACTCGAGAAAAAAATAATCTAAGTTATACAATAATTAAACTAGCCCCTGGGCCTGAAATATGAAATAAGGAGGAGGTTCTATGTTCGGCTGTAGGTATGTATGTTTTTTTATGTAATGTACAGCATCATTTGGTAACCCCTTTCAGGTGTACACTTCTACCGCTAGAGGGTTACCAGTTACTGATGTTCTCTGTACGTACGTCGATTTCTCCATCAATTATGGATTTGCTTTTGAATATATTGTCTAAACTCTGCTGCTGCTGCTGCAATGCTGCTGATGCTGTCAAGATGGTCTCGTAAAAATTTTAATCTAGAGAGATTGGTATTTATTCCACAAAATTTAAAAACAGTGTTAAATTAGGGGCTTTGAAGTCGGTTTTAGTTTTTCAAAACAATCAAATTATGTAGGTCTCTGATACGAAGTATCATCGCATGCTGCTGCCCGCGCCTTCGCCTGCGTTTTATCCAATTATTATTAGAATAGCCTATTATTATATATTATTAAAAATAGCTCATTCATATGTTATTCCGGTACCCATACCAAATTTCAGCCCAAGTTCAGTAGTTTTTGCGTGAACTTTTCACGCCAAAACTACTTGGACAAACATCCATACACCCATCCATCCATTCTCACAAATTTGACATTTATAATATTAGTAGCAAGGAAGTTATCTCATAGTTATCATCGCATGCAGAGACCACCCTCCAATATACATAGGTGTTTGCTATTCATGGCCACGGGCAGGGTTACGTGGTGACCTCCATCAGTATGCTAACGAACATGCTAATTCGGATTAGCATGCCTAACAATAGAATTAATGCAGAGTTGCATCGGTTATTAAGAAAACAAGTAATTAAGAAGACATGATTATACTATTGGAACAGTTCTTGAACCGTAAACCGTTGTTTTCTTGGTTTTCATATGTGCCTGCCTAGGTAGCTATAAGTATTCTAAATTCACATTCGCCATTTATAATTCGAGATCATATTTCTTCGAATGTCTTATGGGCAAAACCATAAGAATAAAACCTGCTTAGTAAAAAAAAAAAAAAACCTTTTAATACATCTGTGATTTAGCTTCGCTTTAACTTCTAAAAACCTAGTAGGTACTTACTTACCTAAATAAAAAGCTTGTAAATAATAATTTCATGGTTTTTGTTATGTTTCATCGCATCTATTTGCTTGCGATAGGATAGCTGTACTCTCGACTGTAAAATCTCTTCGCACGATTTGATCCCTTGATCCATCGTCTTCTACGTCACAGATGGATTTATTCTGACTTGCAACTTGCATATATATCCTTACGATTGACATATTTATAGGTACTTAGGTACCTACGTATTTAAATTTATAGGTACCTTCTTAATTCAATATTGAATTGAATTTATAGGGGTATAATAATGTGGTGTGTTGTAATACAGACTTATATAAGCCTTTCTCAAGCTCCTCGCAAAACAAGTTAATTGCTCATTATGGACCATATTTAATTCTACACAAATATTATTCAGAAAACCTTTTTGTTCGTGGAAAAATAAATGTCTTATTTTAATGTTCTGGTTAGCTTACCTATCTCTCTTTTCTCCATACCATTACTTTCAAATGTTCAAACATCATATGTATTTACTAATTTATGAAGAAAATTTAGAATGCAAGTTGAACATTTATCATATTTTTGGTCAGTACGATTAAATGTGAAAAAATTTAGTTTTTGTTATCCAGCTAAAACTAAACATAGCTCGTATTATATACACAATTTCAGTCCGTTTTCAATAGTTAAGGCTTCAATAAATTATATATAACGTTTAGAGTTTTGGTTATTTCCACATGTACAAACCACTTTGGTTCCACAGTCCCATTACACTTTGCTCTGCATTTGGGGTCATGTATGAAGACCGAACCCGATAAGTAGTTATCCTAATAACATAGAAGAATAAGGCTATTTATGTGTGCTAGTGGTTTCTTTTTCACTTCCTCCATTAGTGGACAAAAAATTGAAGTGAATAGAATATCAATAACACCTTATTTCTTATTTGATAATATTAACTATGTTTGTTTATAGTATAAAATTTGACTTGTCTAAGTGCTTATTTTGTAAACCTAAAGAAATAATTTACGTTATTGATTCTAATGCTGATTAATTAAGGTAGAAAAACGAGCTGAAGCTGAAGCCGAAGAATATACTGTACTGACAGGGATGGTGTTATTCAACAATCCTACTCCTATATAATTTTCAGTGTTTGTAAGAATGGATGTATGGATGTTTGTTCCTCTTTTACGCAAAAACTACTGAACTGATTAGGCTGAAATTTGGTATGGGTATAGTTTGGGACCTGGAATAACATACCAGCTATTTTTATCTCGATAAAAATGGATAGCAGCGTGTTTTTCTGCTATGCCTACTAAAATAACCAGATCATCAACGAACACAAGTAGCTATGTCGGCCGCAATATGCTCCCCAGCTCATTTTCCCGGCATCGAGCGATAAAAACAAACCGTAGGCTGACCTCATTAGCCATGAACAGTCAATGCGGTTCCATTCTTATTAGATACTTAGTGAGCTAATATAATATATTAGCCCGCTATCTACCTGGTTATTGGTTACTGTGCTAGAACTAAGTATTTATACCTTAATACCTACTTAACACAAAACATACCATATAGATAATATTGACAATTAATATGATACAAGACTCCTGACATATGTTTGTATATTTTTTTTATCAATTTTATAATTCTTTTTTGAAACATTAGAATGAAAAAAGATTTAGTAACTATTTCGCGTATAACCTACTCTGATAATATTCATCAAAGTTAGTTGTCAACTAGTTTCGTCTCTCCACGAGACATCTTCAGGACACCACAATGTTGCCTCTCCGAGCTCGGAGAGGCAACATCGGCATCGAGAATCTCGTCGGTGTTGCTTGGCAATCTCAATGTCAAGGTCGAGCAGGGTTGGAAAAAAAACAGTTTTTTTTAAATTTTGTAAAACAAACAGTTCAAATTGTTTTAAACAAGTGTTTGTTTTGTTTTTTTTTGTCCTTTTTAGTTTAGGGCATTATTTTAAATTAATTCGACCTATAATGTTTCATTTCCAGACTAGATCTTTTGACTTTTCAAATTTTCTATAGTAAAATAAATATTGACAAAAAACGATCAATGGATAAACATTTATTTTATGTTGCGTATCTCTAATCACTACTAAACGATTTACATTCACCCTGAATGTTTCCTAGCAGGACTATACCGGCGGGGAAATACCTATAAACTATAAATTCTATTCTATGAATAGGGGCACCCCCAATATTTATTAATTAGTGATGGGCCGAATGTGGTTTGAACCGAATACGAATTTCGGCCGAACATTCGGTAAAAATCAAAAATGCCGAAGTTCGGTTTATTCTGCACTTATATGGTAACAACTAACAAACAACAATAAAATATACCTATAAGTAATTAATATATTGAATTTTCAAAAAGTTTATTTGATTCAAATCATAAGACTTCCTAATTTAATAAGAACTTATTGAAGTTGATTTTTTAATTCTAAAACTTAAGATTGAAATGTCGAAAAAGGAAACTGATAATGACAGTTAGTTACTTGATTAATAAATAAATTACCATGATTTTAAATTATGTAAAAGGCTTATTTATTTAATCAGGTATGAGTGAGTATGACAGATTTGATTTTTTTATGTTTTATTAATCTTAAAATCAAAATTGTGCAACTATTTCACTCTTTTCTTATACCGAATGTTCGGCATTTCAACCGAATTTCGGAAGAATGCCGAAGTTAGGCCCATCCCTTATATTTATATTTAAATGAGGGGAATAAAATAACCACTATTCCATTCGACAGCCATCCATTAGGGACTTTCCTAACGGGACTTTACCGGCGGGGAATTACTTAATATGAATTCTATAAATACGAGTGCCTTTCTTTCTCACATTTCATTTCATTATTAATTCTGCGACTGATAACACCTCATAAAAATGTCAACTCCAGGACGCAAAAAGCATGCAATTTGGGAACAATTCACATCGATCCCCCAAGAAAATACCACACTGAAGACCAATAGGGTGCGTTGCAGAAAATGTAAGAAAGAACTAGTTGGACTTGTGAAAAGAATGGAGGCACACTTCCAGCAATGTAACACCACCACCGGTTCTAACACTGACGCAAATCTTGACGCGGACAGGGACGTGGAGGAGGAGTTGTTGAGTGATGCTGGTTCTTCCCGATCTTCAGATAATTCTTCTGCTACACCCACATCTTCTGTTACTACTCTTCAATCTAAAAATGCCAGTACCAGCAGCAGCGCGAGCGTGAACATTTCAATGAAAAGATTTATTATTGCTACAAGTCAAGAAGATAAGAAGAAAATTGATTTACAATTATCTCGTTATATGTTTGCTACTAACACGCCTTTTAACCACGTAGAACACCCAGAGTTACTGAAATTAATGGAAATTTTACGCCCAGGATATAAACCTCCAAACCGCAAACAAATTGCTAGCAAGCTACTCGACGAAGTCTACAACTCGACTCAAGAAGCCGAAAAAAATGAATTGAAAAACAAAGTTGTTAATCTGGCAATTGATGGGTGGAGTAATGTCAGGTAGGACTCGATAGTTTGTGTCTGTGTTACCGATGTGTTGACAGACTCATATCATTTAATTGATACAATAGACACAGGAGCCGAAAGCCATACAGCTGACTACTTGGTTAAAATTACTACTGCGGCAATAAAACAATGTGAAACTTACAAATGTACGGTGCGAAGTGTAGTGACAGACAACGCAGTAAATATGAGCCGTATGAGACGAGATTTAGCCCAACAGGAAGAACTAGCTTCTCACGAGGATATACTTACATACGGATGTTCATCACACATATTAAACCTTCTAGCAAAGGATTTGAATGCAGAAGATATTACTGATAAAGTTAAGTCGATAATGCGGTACTTCAAATACACTCACTTTGCATCTGCCAAATATAAAGAAGCTGGTGGAAAAGCAATTGTTATACCACAACAGGTACGGTGGAACACAATGGCTGACTGCTTAAAAGTGTTATTAGAAAATTGGCATATAATGTCAGATATATGCTTAAATCATTCAACTGCTATAGATCTGTCAATTTCATTGAAAGTAAATGACATGGCGCTGAAGCAACAAGTCCAGGCTCTCTAGAAAAAACTGGAAAACATCGCAGTTACACTTGACATCTCCCAAAAGACATCCTGCTGTATTGGCGAAGTGACTGAAGCATGGATAGAGCTTAAAAATATGTTTGAGGGAGAGAATGTACGACTGCGTGAGACCGAGTATTCATTGGATGATTTAAGGAAGTTCAAAGCTCGTTATGAAATGGCAATGTCTCCAGCTCATTTTGCAGCAAACTTACTACATCCTAAGTACAGGGGTGAAAAACTCACGAGTGAAGATATTTCTGAGGCTTTATTATTTATAGAAGCTTATCACAAAGAGGCGATGCCCTATGTTGTTAAATACAGGGCAATGACAGATCCCTTTCATAACTTTCTATTTGAAGATCATGTAGTAAATCAGGTCGGACCTCTCGAATGGTGGCAGTCATTAAAAAAACAAATTAATGGTCAAACAATGAACTTAGTGGCTCAGCTTCACACTGCTGTAGCTTCAAGTGCTGGAATTGAAAGACTGTTTTCAACATTTGGATTTATTCATTCTGACGTACGAAATAAACTGGGTACAGAGAAAGCTGCAAAACTTGTTACAGTTTTTAAATACCTTAATAAGGAAAAGAAAAAATAATTGTTATCTTGATCTTGTCATATTGTCTTACTCTCCTGACTGACAAACAATTTTGATAATTAAAGATTATTTATCGGGTATTTATCGCGTACCTTTTGTTATATTTTCCCCTACGTTTCCATCGCGTTACAGCGATCGTGGTCACGGGGCGACTGGATGTACTCGGAGCTACCGCCGAGAATTGATGGCAGTATCCACGACTACCCTCAATTCGTCTGCAGAATCAGGAATGTCCAAGTTCATATTACGACACACTACACTGACCGTGTCTGACTGCAGTACAGGCGGATCACGACGCACACACTTATTAAGCACAGGATTCCACGAGGAAGAGAGACGAAAACCATCTTCACGATTAAAGTTCGGGTATTTTGTGATCTCAATCGCCTCTCGAACCATCCGTTTGTAGTAGTGGCGTTCACAGGATAGAACTTTAGGGTCATGTAGCTCAATCCAGTGGTCACTTCCTGAGTCTAGCAAATGTTCCGCTATCGCCGACTTGTTCAGTTGCCTATTTTTGACCGCTGCTATGTGCTCTTTCACCCGTTCGGCAATCGTTCTTTTAGTTTGCCCTATGTATGAGCGGCCATAGCTGCAGTCAACTTTGTAGACGCCTGGTTTTTGTAGAGGTATGACATCTTTTGGTGTTCTGAGTTGCTGAGCAACTTTTGCGTGGGGGGTGAGAACTGACTTTATTGAAAACCTTTTCAGGATATTTTCAATTTTATCCGTCACCCCTTTCACATACGGCAAAAAGATGGGTTGTCTGCTTACCTCAGGCGTTCTTCGGCTTCTCCGCTTTATGTATATAGCACTTTCAATTGAGGGTAGTCGTGGATACTGCCATCAATTCTCGGCGGTAGCTCCGAGTACATCCAGTCGCCCCGTGACCACGATCGCTGTAACGCGATGGAAACGTAGGGGAAAATATAACAAAAGGTACGCGATAAATACCCGATAAATAATCTTTAATTATGTCAACAAATCGCGAAAGTTTAAAAAGTTTTAACAATTTTGATTTTATAATGTTTATTAAATATAGGTAATTTTGTTTGTTATAATTTTGTTTTTGATTGATTTTAAATTGAAATTTTTAATATTCTATACTATCTAATGCATGTTTCAAATATACGTGTTATCTTATCCCATTACCCATATAAATCCTGGTACTTGGTAGGTACTTAGATCTTTGTTTGACTGAATAAATAACTTATCAAAAAAATATTACTTTCATTTTATATCATTCATTCGCAATGAAAAGTAGTTTTAAAGCTTGTTTTTTTCTCATCGTTTTATACAATGTTTAAAACTTGTTTTAATCTGTGTTTTTAAACGTGTGATAAAAAACACGGTTTAAAATCAAACTGTTTTAAACATTGTTTTAAACATGTGTTTTAAAACCATTTGTTTTAATCATGCCAACCCTGAGGTCGAGTATTGTGGTGTCCTGAAGATGTCTGGTGGAGAGACAAAACTAGTTGACAACTAAGTTTGATGAATACTATCAGAGTAGATTATTCGCGGAATTGTTACTAAATATTTTTCATTCTAATATTTTGCAATGGATTTCCGCAAAGTAACGCGTGAATCTATTATTTAATTATTTTGTTTCTGATTTAATTTAAATCTTCTAATTTAAGATTTTTTTTACGCTATGTGTATATATGGAATAAAGCTCTTTTTACCTACTTTTTTTTACTTATTTTACCTTACCTTACTTATTTTACCTACTTACTAATAACAATACATAATGCCAGCTGCCCACCTCCTATGCGTAAAGATTTGCGAGAGGGGAGAGGTCATCCTCTCCCCTCTAAAAAAAAGCTCTCAAAGCAGCATGCTCTCAAAAGCAGTGCAAATATTACTATTAGATATTGCAGGTCCTACAAACCAGAAGATCTGCGAAAAGCACTGTAATATGACACATGAACAATGATCTGGGAAACCGTCAACATGCAAGTGGTCTCGGTAAAGCTATTATCTTTTTAAAATATGTACATACATAAATGTATGTATAATTAAAAAATTCAAAAGAAATAATTACAAATTTCTTAAACCTGTCCTCTATAACATAGTTGTCAGAAAACGCTATCGTCATCATGATGATTTCCGAGTCCGTCAACGTCATTATCATCATAATATGAATGACGATGTCCGTCTGTGATTGAAGGAAGCGAAGTATATCCATTGCCCCGGCCCAGGTATTCACCTTGATCGCCGCATAATTACGTGGAATAATCGGGAGCATTGGTGCGAAATGATGCTTTATCGTGAGGCGAGCTCATCAACCATAAATCGCCACAAAAATATGTTTTCTAAAGAGAGGCATAATAACCGTGTCTATTCTGATGATCACATGATCACATGTGATCAAAACTAATGTCAAAACTAATGTGATCATGTGATCAAAAGTACTTAGTTTTGGCCACATGTGATCATCAGAATGGACACGATTATTATGCCTATCTTTAGAAAACATATTTTGTTATTTCTACTTTCATAGGTATTATTATTATTTGAAAGCATTAAAAATTCAATACAAAACTCTTTATTGTACATTAAAAAAATCACAAAGTTAAATAAAAAAGACACTAACCTGAACAACTACAATGGGCGGCCTTATCACTTAGAAGCGATAAGGCCGCCAAAAATGTTGCCATCCTTTTTTATCAATTGAAATAAAACGGATGGCATAATTTTCAGTGCTTTTAATTTAGTTTAATTAATGAACATTTCGACATTGTCTTATATGGGTGTTTATTGCATTCCGTTATTGTTTCTTTTATTATTTCTCCTACTTCTGTATCGCGTTACAACGATCGTGGTGATCATGGGGGCTACTCAAATAAGTTTAGTTTAGATTTTGCGACATCTTAATTGACACCATTGTCGGTCTACTTATATGGGTACTTTTGTCATACTAGTCTCTAAATCCTGAAGACGACATTTGCAAGAATGGCAAGTGGCAAGCATGGAGAGAGGCTTTAAATGATAAAAAAACCTAATTCAGAATCTCCTGAAAATTCCTGTCATATTTGCATGCATGCATGATGAATGGCCATTTTTCATTCAAGAACCAAAATGACGATAGTCTAATTGAAAAAAAGTAAACTGACCGTCCATTATCACATCCACAGCTGCAATACCGGCATTTCACACAAAAAGTTACCACCTCAAGGTAATTGGACCTGCTCCATAATTGCAAAACTAAACCAGAGGAAATAATGTAAATAATAAGGAAATAATAAAATAAATAATATGTAGATAGATAATTCTTTAACTTATACCTAGACAGTTTCGTAAAAGGTAAAAGAATTGGCGGCCTTATCGCTTAAATTTCTTCCTGGCAACCATATAATAATGAGGCGTTACTTATCAAGTACTTTTTATTATAGGGTTTATCCTACAAATAGTGTAAGGTCGAAAGTTTGTGCCGTTGAGAACATGTTTGTGCGAAGATAACGCCAAAATTAACAGATCGACCTGAAGTTTTGCACACACAAAGTTCTAAACCTGGAATACCATTATAGGCAAAATTGTGCAAAGGCCAGAGACACAAAGGTAATCGAATAGGTACCAAAACTCGCTGCAAGGAAAACAGCAATGAAAATAAGGGATATCCTAAAACTTTAAGATTTCGGCAGGACGGAGGACAGGGTAGTATGGAACTAACCTGACCTAACCAACTGCGCCACAATATTAATCATTTTTCTTCTATTCAACATCATTTTTGGGATATCATTTAATTTCTTTGAGATTACCCCGAGTGCGAGGGCTTGCACCATAATAACAAAAACAACAACAATGCTAACTTGGTCCCATTGTTGTTTTATACTCAATATTGAGCTTTATAAACTCAGTACCAAGAAAGCAAACGAAAATAAGCATTGAATGACCATGGCCTGTCATTAGTACCTTTCCACACATACTCCAAACGTAATGGCTCGTTTGAACGCAGAGCTGAGCCACTAACTGTCGCCTGGCCTCTTGACCGACACTCTGTATGTCGGGCGTTTCTTGCTGCCACAGTGGTCCAAGTAAGAGGCGTTAGCGGGATCGTTACTGGTACTGTACAACTTACAAGTAAACCTACCCAAGTGTGACAGAATTAGACAGTTAAACGAGTATAATAGTGAAAAAGACCCGTGTTTTTTTTAGCGGCTCTAACTCAGTTTTAAGGGTACAAACTACCCTACCGAACCACAAGCAAACCCACCTAACCCTGGAAACAGGAATTTAGTCGCTTATTTTTCTTAAAACGATTTAGCTCCACAAGCTGGCTAATCCAGCATACTTTAACTTACCTACACCCATTAGTGTCGTTCACTAGACTGAAATAGCATGGTTCCGGGACAACTGGCGATCTCTGGTGCCAGGGATTCAGTTGGGGCCCGCGTCACGACAAGTACCTGAATAACACAGCATAATAAAGTATGGAGTACGCAATGTGGAATATTACCCCATAAGGAAAAGGAAGATCTTCCCTGCTCCGGGTAATCCATCTGATCTACATGTCCGGTCTTTGGACCGACATGTTGTGGTCTATTCTATTTGTTTTCTTTTTCATTTATTGGTTTATTTATTAAAAACCTAGCTTCTGCCCGTGGCTTGGCTCGCGCTTTTCAAGTTACCTATCTCCGTTCCCGAGAGACCATTTACCTCCCTGCCAAACATTAAGATTCGTGTAGCTGTTTAGGCGTGAAAATGTAACAGACAGACAGACAAAAAGAAAAGAACTTTCAGATTATAATATTATTTGTATTTAAGTTTGGATAAAGCAGCTGGCGGTGGGGAGAATTCTTTATCTTCATTGGTAAAACCAGACTCCTTGCCAAACTCCTTACCTATAAGTTTGAAAACCACAAATTTTCTAAAGGGGTCTGTATTAACAAAGAAAATTACAATCAAATAATAGAAACAAATTAGAACTAGCATTTACAATTAAAACAATTGAGCTAACTGCGGACTGTTGCAAACAATCTACAGGTAGACCAAATAGCGATCAGCTTGTAACTTGGACACGTAATTACAGTGTAATTTTTTGCCGGTAGTCGCTCATACGGTAATTCCGCACGTTTAGCGGTCACTTGAGCAATTAAATATAACTCATTAATACACCGATCTGCCAGTTACCTACTGTCGCGAATCAATGCCTTTCATCGAGCCCAAGAACTGTTCATTTGTGGCCGACGTTCCAGTCCTTAGGTCCGTCCATATGTCAGCAGAGTCATCGCAAAAGTTCTTTGCAATGACTAATGTAACGGCCTACAAGCCTAGAAAGGGCTAGCCATTTTAGTGCAATGTAGGGGAAAAAACCTCATCAAACCTTAGACCGAAAGTTTGGAAACCGTACCGTACAGAGCAAAAAACTTTTTTACGCAGTGCCGTGCTATCTGAGATACATTTTCATAATTTTCTTACGTACCTACCAAATTTTTACGATAGGTAGACCTTCATTTAATTGACCTAGATTACATAAAGGATGCCAAATAATAAATAGTAACAAAAATGCAAATTAATTTTACTTTTAACGCTACTTTTATTTCATCCTAAATAAACGAAAATTGATGGACAAAATTTGAATTAAATTTCATTAGGGACGCCAAAATAATAGTAACAAATCTGCAAAATAATCTCTAATTTTACGGTACGTTTTATTTCATTCCGAAGAAAAGCAAAATGCGACGTTTACGTAACGTTTAAAAGCACTACATCTTCGTCTAATAGCCCGGCTTTACGCTCAAACATTTGTGCATGCATGATTGCAAAAACACAGTTTGCGCAAACAAGATGGAACGTGTGGCCGGGCTCAAACCAGTTTGCGCAAGCAAGATGGAGCGTGTGGCCTGGCTCATCTTGCTTGCGCAATCTTGTTTGTGCAATATCATGCAAGTACAAATGTTTGAGCGTGTAGCCGGGATATAAGTAGGCACCACAGAAATCTAACTATTTAGATTTCTGTGGTTGGCACTTATGTAACCTACGAATACGAGAACCTATATCTAGTCAGACGTAGTAGGTATGTATACAGACTCGAACACGCACTTGCATGATTGGCACCCTGAAGGACAAAGCCCACCCTGCCTCTACACACATACACTGACTCTCTGAGTATTCGACACCGAGCTTGCAAAGGACCTCTGACAAAGTAATGACGGTGCCCAGACAAAGGGTCTCCCCCTAACGACGTGTCAGGCAGGTTGGGTTTTCTGTAGCAAGAAACTGCAACGTTTACTGTTTTCTCGATGTTTATCTTCTACTTCTAGGTTTGTTTGGTAATTAAAGCATGAAAAGGTAAATGAAACAAGTACATTTAGTACTTGTTTCATTAACTTTTCTGGCTTTTATTATGTACCTACCTGGAGTATCTCTCTTAGTAACTCGTTGGTTGTAAAACTAATTATTGTATGTCCGAACAGGATAAAATTGTTGATACTTTAATTTAATTTTAAGACCTTCATGTTCACACAATTTTACAATAAAATTCATTCTATTCTATTCTATAACTCGATTTAGTACTATAATACCTACAATAATTTCAAGGACGAAGTAGGGCCTGTGCCTGAGTAGTACTTGTTTCATTTACCTTTTCATGCTTTTATTAGGTACCTACCTGGAGTATCTCTCTTAGTAACTCGATTTACTACTACCTAATAAGTACCTTACCTACAATAATTTCAAGGAACAAGTAGGGCTTGTGCATGCATGCAAGCATTATAGTTGCATTTATAATATTAATTAGTATTTGGGCATACAAATCTTAACCAATATTATAAATGTGAAAGTGTGTTTGTTTGTCCTTTCTTCACGTATACAGCACAGGATAGGTACATAGGATAGGTACTTTTTGTTCTGGTAAAACATCAAATTCTCATGGGGGATTTACGGGAAAAAGACCTTTTTATTCCATAGAGTATTTTTATTCCCTAGAATCCCCCTAGAAATGTGAAATTAGAATTTAACGCGGGTGAAATCGCGGGGAACAGCTAGTAATAAATAAGATCAATATTGAGATTTGAGACTTTTGGCTTTAGTTAGCGCACAGTGACCATAAGCTAATTTTGATCACCTTCCTCAACGCATTCACTTTCCGGCCTCTACGATGCGGCCCAAAGAGGCGCGCCCTTGGTAGAACGGGTTGTAGATAGACATGTGCGTCATGGGCAATTCCCAATTCTAATTCTAATTCTAAGTGGGGGAACTGGGATCTGCACTGACATCTCGCATAGGAGTGTATTGTGCATTGTCCCCCTGCCTAAGTAGGCCCTAACCAGCCCAGCTCCCTGAAGTATCGGAGCAGGGCTTTTGGTGCTTGACAGTTTCTTTTCAGCTTTTCTGTATCTGTTAACGGGTTTGATGTATCTATGAGACCCTTCAATCCCGTTTTCCGTCTGGCCTCCTCTGTGGCCGTGCAGTGTACTACAAGTGGATCACAATCCAAAGTCTCTTCTTCCTGGAAGCAGCCACGACACAGGCTGCTGTCTGTGGCTCCAGTCTTGAAAAGATGATGGTTCAGTTTACAGTGACCTGACGTGATGATGCCCATCATTGTTCTTAGGTCCTCGCGGATCATCTTGAGCATCGTGTTTATTTAATATAGATTTAGTGTGTTTGCACTGTTTGCAGTTTGTACGACGCTCGTCATGGGCAATGAAAGTGTTCCGGTTGTGCCATATAAAGCTGTCCCCAAACAATCTTATTTTAAACCATCGTCTGTCTGAATCAAGAGCAAGGTTCGTTAACCATCGCCTGACGATCGTGAACAAGACGCCCGCGGGCGGAGCGAGCGTGATAAACAAACGGGGTGTCGGTGGCTGGGGGGTTATCTCGTGATTGCGAGACGGGTTAGGTAGAGAAGCGGTCTCTATCGTGATTGAAGAGCGGTTTGCTTAGGGTGTGCGTACCTCCGAGTGATAAATATTAAGCTTGGAACAGACTTACCGCATACTTAAACGTCGATAGTGTTATTTTATTTTCATTTGAGTTTAACTTACTCAATCAAAATTATCGATAGTGTTATATTATTTTCATTTGAGTTTAACTTACTCAAATGAAAATAAAATAACACTATCGATCACCAAAAACAAAACGCCAGATTTGTAACTTGAGAGGGCGGGTGAGATTGTCTTATTGTAAGCTAGAGAGGCATTGATTTGTTAATGTTAAGAGCTGGTTTCTTTTTAAATTGCATAAGTTGGTAACTTTTATACATACTTGATTTCTAGGTTTTAGTTTTCAGACATGCCAAAACATAAAAATGCTAATGAGCTCGATATATTAGTTCTGATATTTTCTTTCATCTTTCTACTTGCATATTTTCAAAAACTCGCTTGTATTGTACTCGGCTCTCCCCTTTCTCTACAAATAATTGCTGGGGATGAGCGAGTATAATATTTTCTCACACCTACTACAAACATCAAATGTAATTATCATTTTCATTTTTATAGCACGTTCAATAAGAAAGGCGTTATTCAAAAATCATCCCTAATAGATGATCTTCAAAGACCAATTTATTTGACTTGTTGAAAATAGTAGATTGTTTTACAAGAGACTAAACCATCCCATTATATACGAGGTTGTTATACTCCCGAGCGTAGCGAGGGAGGATGACAAGACCGAGTTATAATGGGTGGTTTTGGCCCGAGTAAAACACTCTACTTTTCACTTCGATTGCGAGAAAATAAAACAATTCAAAATTAGACAATTTTCAGAAATTTTATTAAAAATTAAATGTGCAGTTTGAGCAATTTTGAATGTTTAGTGATATCTTTTTCCCGGGCAATTTTATTTCGGTTCTCTGTGATTGGGATGTGATAATATTTTGAGTTGATTGTTGTGGAGTAAAAGTTGGAGAGACTCGACTCATGCTTGAGTTTCCTGCATTATTAAGATCTGAGTGCGGCTTCAGCTGAGTTGGCATATTCATCCAATCCCGCGATGTAGATGCTTGGGGTTCTGTAATGTTTGGTAGAATATTGATTCCTTCCGTAATCCGCTGCGTGACGTGATACTTGTTTTGTATAGAGTCCTCTATATAACCTTCAGCCACTTGATCGGACCTCCATCCACCGTGTCGTTTTAATATCGTTATAGTCGCACCAGAGTCCGCCAACAGAGTCGCGGATGTTCTGCGGAAACAATGGCCCGTGTAGAGTTCCGGATTTGGTAAATTTAGATAAGTGACAATATCTTTAGGCATGTTACCAAATTTATTTTTGCCTATTACTTGCCTTGTGCATTTACCATTTTGATAATTTAGAAAAAATCTTCTCGTTGAAACATTAGTGGGACGTAACTCCTGATAGGCTTTAACTATATTAAGGTATTCTCCACTGATGACAAATTTACGCTCTTTGTTTGTTTTCGTGTTCGGCAGACTCACAGCTTGTAGGTTTGTATCCGTTTCTACGTCTTCTAGCGTTATATTGGCAAGCTCTATTCCTCTGCATGCACCGCTGATTCCATAAATTAAAGCAACCTGTTGAACAAAAAAATAAGTGTGTTAATAATCGTAATAACCTAGGTACATAATTTAGGTATGTAGGTAGGTATCTATTTATTTAGTTTGAGTAGAGTACATAAGTAGGTTACCTTTGTTGCCAAGTATTGTTTATTTGGAGCGTTATTTAAAAATGTTTCGATTTCTTGTGTCGTCAAGACTTTAGATTTTTTTGCCTTGTATCCAGTGGACAATTTCTTCAGTAAAGCCGTTAAATTTACATATTTTTAACATCGACGTCGTATTTCGTTTCTAAGGTCATTCTTAACATTGAATATGTGCTCCAAAGAGTCGACGATTTGAATTTTTCATCAAAATAAGTGAGAAAAACCCCTTCTGTAAAAGAATCCACACGTTTCTCATCTCTCCATTTCATAAAATTTTCGTTACTCTTTAAATATATTCCACGTGATTTTGTCGGCAACAGATTCATAATTATTTCTTTGCCCTTTTCTTCCATTTGCATATTAGCATCTTCACTATAACTTGATGATATTTTTCACGTTCACAATTTGGAAGTAAAGGTCAGGAAGTTAAACGTAAAAGTTTGTGATTTGGAATGAAGAAAATTCTAGAGATATAGCGCCAATACCATCTTTTTTTTTAATCTCTATTTTACCCGCAACGAAACAGTTCGCATTCTACCGTGAAGGGAAGAATCAACCTTCATAAAATATCACCAAGACGGTTCTATTTTCAAAAAAAAAGATTGACGGAGCACCAAGAAGTCGAGTTTTTATGTAAGAGAACGAATGCTTTGTACGGGCTGATGATTTTAGACAATAATTAAAAAGAAAAATTGCTTTTTAGCCCGAGGTATTAAACTCGAGTTTTACGCCCGCTAAGCTACACTATTATGATACACTTTTTGAGCAAGAGAAGTGAAAATAATATTATTAGGTAGAGATTATTTCATAAATTATTTCTGCGTAATTTTATTACGTGGATGGGAACAACCAGGTATATTAATAGGACCCCTCTTGTAAATTCAATTTACAAGTTCCTCAGTTGGCTCTTCCACTTTGTTATTACTGTGGGTGCCAATTTTCAGAAAACAATCAGAATTACAGTAATAACATTTTCGTTGATCTTTTCCCCAAACAGAAATCATCTCTAATTTTACACCCTCACTCCTTAGTAATGTCCAAAATAAATACTACCTACCCCTGGGTTTATTGTATATTTTGGACATTACTTCACTCAGCATCTTCTAGCACCAAAGCACAGATTATGTCCTGTTATCTATATTATAAAATTTATAAAGTAAGCAGAGCATTTATCTTATATATAAAATTTCCATGTCACAATGTTAGTTACCGTACTCCTCCGAAACGGCTTTACCGATTTTTACCAAATTTTATATGCGTATACAGTAGGTCTGAGAATCGGCTACTATCTATTTTCCATACCCCTAAGTGATAAGGATTGAAGGCAAACGTTTGGCGGGTCAGCTAGTAATATAATAATTATGAAGACTAAAACCAAAGGAACACAAGGTACGTATGGTAACACGACTAATCTTTCGCATGAAAAGTATAATGAGCTCAGCTATGTTTGTAGAGGCATTTCATTCCTCGGACCCTTTGACGGGATGCGCCTTCCTAAGCACAATTCCAACAGCATTGTTGGACCCTTAGACCTATTAGGGTGACCATGTTGGTACTTTAGGAACACATACATAACCGGAGCATTCGGGACATAAGACTTTTTATTTATTCACTTTGTTACTGTGGCTTCGCACGCGTATGCCTGTATAGTCTATAATTATGTGTGTTAGTCCAGATCCATAACTACATTTATGCAGGATACAGAAACATACACAACACAGAAATACGTATATAAACCCTGTGAAACGTCCAAAAACTCATGAGTTCTATGAATAAAGTCTACCAATACATACGTATCGTAGAGAAGCAATGAATACTAAAATTATTCTTTTGTTTGTTTTTCGACGATTCTTCGTTTGTACGACGGTGCACCATTTCGTACGGGGCATGGGGCCCAATTTTGTTAGCCAATAGCATAACTATGACAATAATATCGTCGCAGAATCGTCATGCAGAATCTCTAGAAGAAACTCTGCAATCTAGATAGTGCGTTAGGTATTTGTGTGATTGATAGAATGGTTTCAATCTTCGACGACCGATGTGGCTTGGTGGGCGAAGGTCTGCCTGCGATGCAGGAGGTTGCGGGTTCGATTCCCGCCTCGGGACAAATAACTGTTCGATCTGCAAATATTTGTTCAGGGTATTCTGGTCGGTTTTCTATGTATAATAAAAAATATGTATCTATCCATGTAATATATTGTGTTTATGTTTATCAGTTATCTAGTACCCATAACACAAGCTCTGCTTAGCTTGGGGCTAGATAATGCTGTGTGAATCGTCCAGCATTATTTATTTATTATTATTTATTAATCTTAATACTTTTGTTACGCGTGTCCCTTTATCTGTACGTAGCCTTACGTACCTTACCTCTGTCTGATAACTTACAAAATCATGGCAAACCATCAAGAGTGTTGGGTAATGAGCTAAAACCGCGATAATGTTTCCGCGAATGGGTTGAAATTGGCGCTGCAATCTGAATCCTTCCGCGTGCTTCTGAAGATCTCTCGACAGCTACGTGGAACATAAGCATTTTCTCAGCAACCATTAATGCTGCATTTACTTGGAGCAGTCGGTTCCACGAATGAATACAGAGTGCTCGGATTTACTAACAATAAGTTCTACGCACGATTGAGTGGCATTGATGAAAACTCGATGATACATACGTATCATAAAAAATCTATCTATGGTACTTACGTATTGTATTTTATGTATGTAGGTATGTATAGCTTAGTAAGAGCGAGGAACTCATTAGCGAGGCCTTTAAATGGGTCTTTTTGACACACCATCTCTAAGTAAACTTAAGACCAAATTTGTTAAATATATTAATGTTTTTTTGTTTTTTAACGAACTTAAAGTCTTTATTGACAAAGAAAATAACAATCAAATAATATAAAAAATTAAACTAGTATTTACAATTGAAACGATTGAGCTAACTGCAGACTGTTGCAAACAATCTACAGATAGCTCAACTGGTCCATATCAATACCAGTCGGAAGCGTCCCCAAGACGCTGGCTGCATTGCCCCGCTGTATGGCAATGCTAATGCGCTGCGCCAGATACTCACCAGCTCTCAGGTCACGCGTCGCTTCGACCAGGCGCACAGATAATTTTTTGAAAACCCGGAGAGCCTCCGTACCCCACGGACCTAGGGTCTCGACTCCAAGGGGAGCAAATTCGTAGGCTCTGTCGAGACCTGCCTTAATGTAATTGATGTGTTACATAAGAAGAAATAAACATTTTTATCTATATCTTTTTTATAAGTATATCATTCTCTAGTACCCATAACACGGGCTCTGCGTGAATCGACCAGCATAGTCTTACATATGGGACGTTTTGTAATACTTTTGTTCAGTGGTTTTAAAAGGGTTGCGAGATGAAATGGTGGACAAAGGGGAAGTACCTAGAATTACGCTAAAATCAATATCATCGCGCTCACACGCGTTCCGTATTATCGTGAGCGCGACAACGTTATCCCGTGTGACGTCTTAGATGACGTCATTACATGCGCCATTTTGCGATATCAACGACCATGCTACAAACTGAAATCTCTGTGAGCGTGCTGTCAAATCTGACAATTGGGTTTGTTTACTAACGGTTTTTTCTTTGGGTTTTTTCAACAAAACGTTCGTTTGCAAGTTTTTACAAAGAAATGGAAATAAATATAGAAGACCAAATCAACGGTCGGAGAATAGCTTTGATGCTCTCTTTTTGTATTGCAATGAGATATTGACATTGACACCACGACACGACACGTGACCGTGAGCGCGCTCATAAGTGTTCCGAATTAATGTTAGCACTCAACTGTCAATATCGTGATATCTAATTTGGAACGCAAAATATTTTTGTGATCGCTATCAGCGCTGTAATCGTAATTCGGAATGCACCGTACGTGTCATTCATATTTCGCTCTCTTTTTGAATGATCCCGTCCGATGCAGAACCGGTTACAGATGCGTGTTTTTCGTCATGCCAACCGTTATATTTACCCGCATTACCTGCTTACGTAATTGGACCCGTACACAACACACCTACTGAGATGGAATTTAATAACTGTAACTCAGATGTGAATGGGCCGAATTCACTTGTCCATAACTATCTACTTTATAAGTAGGGCCTTTGATCTTTGAGGTTAGTGATAAAGATAATATAAGATTCACACAGCATCATCTAGCCTCAAGCTACGTAGAGCTTATGTTATGGGTACTAGATAACTGATATACAGAAACACAATATATTACATGGATAGATATAAAACGACCAGAACACCCTGAACAAATATTTGCAGATCGAACAGATATTCGTCCCGAGGCGGGAATCGAACCCGCAACCTCCTGCGTCGCAGGCGGATGACTAGATGACTGATACATACGTATGTACCATCTCAACAGTACGCATATTTATTCGTCATGCCTCCCCTTACCAAGGGGGAGGGGGGTTTTATTATACCTAGAGAACACCCGGAAACAATAGAATTTACAAACATTTATTCCAAGCGAGAATCGAGCCCACAACCTCCTATGTCAGGCGGACCTTCACCCGTTGCGCCAGAGAGGTCGTTGTGTCAGTTATTAAGACTCTACTTCTCCTGGAACTTTTGCGTGAAAGAGTAATAAATATCCATACATCCATCCATACAAACTTTGAAGTATATAATATTATTAGTACAGGATGTTCTTGCCTTCATATCTTTCAGGAGGTCCCTACCAAACACTCTTTCTTGAATATCTTGAATAGTTTTTTTTTTTAATATCTTGAATAATTCTAAGGACGTGCTTCTTACGTTACCTTTATCTGGTAGCCCCAGGCATTCTTCCGAGCGAATTTCTGAAACCAATAAAAATTTCTTGAATTACAATATTTGGCAGGCGTTTAAAAGCCTATTAAATATCCAGTATCATATTGAAAATGGGACGAATGCGGAATTAAATCACCTCTGAATTTGATTTTCCGCCTACGTCCCACTTTGGTCCGAAGAGGGTGGGAAGAACCTCCTGTAGGTACCTATTTTAATTTGGTGTAGGTGTGTAGATTACGTGCTATAAATAAATAAATAAAAAGCTTTTTTGCAGGAAAAAATACAGTATACTATAGTATACACACTACAGTATACAGTATACTGTAGTGTGTATACTATAGTATATTAAATACAGTATACTGTAGTGTGTATACTATAGTAAATTAAATACAGTATACTGTAGTGTGTATACTATCTATACTGTATTTTTTTTTGCAACAAAGCTTTTTATTCATTTATTTATAGCACGTAATCTACACACCTACACCAAATTAAAAGTTAGATGTATCTTATCTTTTATCTATCGATCTCGAAACCTCGATATTATCCTACTAATATTATAAACGTCAAAGTTTGTAAGTATGGATCGTTTCTCTTTCACGCAAAAATTACTGAACTGATTAGGCTGTGGTATGGGTATAGTATAAGCCGTGGGGTCGCGGCGTACGAATATCGACCCCTCCAACTCAACCCGTGGATGTCGTAAAAGCCGACTAAGGGAACCTACCAGAGGAAGGGCAGCAGCTTCCTTCTGAGTATTTTTAAACACCAACACTGCGATCACCAATCCGCCTGCCAAGCGTGGTGATTATGGCAAATCCCCCCCTACATGGGAGACCATCCACTCGATGGACCGACGACATCGTAGCGGTCGCAGGGAGTCGATGGATGGAGGCGGCTCAGGACCGCTATTTGTGGCGTCGTACGGCCTATGTCCAGCAGTGGACGTGTATGGGCTGATGATGATGATGATGATGATGATGGGTATAGTTTGGGACCTGGAATAACATATTTTAATAAATATAAATATTTTTTATCCCGATCAAACGCGGGCGTAGGCGCGGGCAGCAGCTAGTTTCTATATATTTTATGGACTTTAAATAATTTTTATTTGACTATGACTGTCCCGTATT
The DNA here is from genome assembly GCA_947859395.1 of Eupithecia insigniata. Classification (NCBI taxonomy): domain Eukaryota; kingdom Metazoa; phylum Arthropoda; class Insecta; order Lepidoptera; family Geometridae; genus Eupithecia; species Eupithecia insigniata. Next base: position 4,863,447 of record OX401998.1, read on the forward strand.
TTATAACAAAATTTACTACTTTTAACTTAATTCTAAAAATAACCTAAAATCTCTATTCTTAGACCAAATGACGAGCAAATGTAGCTTTTTATTTCGATGCTTTGTTTGTTTTCTACTATCGCCACAATCCGAAGGCCTGAATCGGGCCGGCAAAGGTTTCCACGTCACCTCGGATTACCACTGACATAGGGCTTCAGTGAGGTCTCGTTATTAGATCACAGGGCACCGAGGCACGGTTACATTTACATGCACTTGCGAAGTACCTACCGATCAAGTGCATTTCTAAACCTGTCTAGTTAATTGTTTTGAAATAAATAAGTATGAAATGACGCTTGATAAAATGAATAATGAATGAAAATGAAGCATTGATAAAATAACATTGAATGATTAAAGCTGAATTAAAAGAAAAAATACTTAGTTACCACCACAATAACCCCCTTATTCTTAATAGTCTGCTAACTTAAAGCATTGCTATTTCTCAGTCTGTCTTCTTCTATTGACATAAGTCAGAGTGAGAAATAACACTGCTTAGCAACTGTTTTAAGTTAGTAGACCATTATGAATAAGGAATAGAATAGAGAATAGAATATATCTTTATTGCACCATCAATACATGTAATACTTATACGTTAAGAACTAAATACTAATTATACTTAGTGTGGTACAATCGGCGGCCTTATCGCTAACAGCGATCTCTTCCAGGCAAGGGGGTTAGACAATAATTTTCAGAATACACGGTATAAACATTTTTTCAGTCCTAGTAATATTATAAACGTCAAAGTTTGTCAATGGATGTATGGATTTTTGTTTCTCTTTGCCGCAAAAATTACAGAACTGATTGAGCTGAGGTATGGATATAGTTTGGGACCTGGAATATCATATAGGTTACTTTTATCCTGATAAAACGCGGGTGAAGGCGCGGGCAGCAGCTGTAAGAAAGCAGTGTAAAGAATACGAGAATAAATTTCTTCGCAATCGCAATGAACTTGGAAGATAAATAGATATCTTTGTATGATACCTTGGAAGATAGAAGATAAATAAGTAGAATTAACTTGGGAAGATAAATAGAAAAACTTTATTAAATCGATAAAAAATACAACAAAAAAACTTAAAAACTAAGTGACAAGTGGCGTGGCGGTCTTATCACTCAAGAGCTCGGAAGAAGGTGGAATAAGTTGAGTATTGGGTTACGAAACAAGATAAAATTGTTGGTGTTAATTTGACGTGATCCTTTTTATATTTACTTTGTAAAATACTTGAGTATTCCTTTTTTCCTCTCCTCGAGTGGCGACCGCGACGCACTGCGAAACGGAGTGTGGGATACTCGATGGACCGAAGACATTGTCGCGGTCGCAGGGAATCGTTGGAATGGAGGCGGCTCATGACCGCTATTCGTGGCGTCGTTTGGGGGAGGCCTATGTTCAGCAGTGGACGTATACGGGCTGATGATGATGATTCCTTTTCTGTAATCACATCTCCCTGCCTTGGTTTTGTATTTTCCTCCATCGCTGTTGAATACTAAAATAGCTTCATCATCGTAAATGACCAGGCCAAGTGTAGCGAGCCAGCAAGCCCATTACTTGATACAGGTAAGGCAACTTAAACTATAATGACCCCCTGAAGCATCAGCTTTATTACAATAGAACAGAGTTCGAAATCGATCGACACACGTCTGGAGATGAATATGCGACAACACGCGACCGTACGTGCCATTTCTCCTTCTTTTTTCTTTTTTCTCAGTCTCGAGATGTCTCGTGCGCTATGCGGGCAGTGGTTAACAAAGCGTCATGTTTAAAAATGGCTCCTATTGTTACGGACTTGTGGTCGCAGTTTGCGTGTCAGGCTTTCGCTTCAGACAAAGGGTCATCGCGTTCTAGGGTTTCTTGTAATTGCTTTTGTATGGTGTTGCTGATTACGGGCTATTTTGTGGTGGGAGATAGACATTCGAGAACATTCTCTACGTGAACAATTCTTTAACAGAATAGGTATATGAAGCGCGAGGAATCAGTCGTTCACATCATAATGTCAACAATACCTACCTCAGGTAACTATGTAGGTATAACTAGCTTTTGTCCGCAGCCTCACACGTGTAGTTTCGGTATAATAAGTAGGCTATTATCTAAGTTAGGCTATGTTCTCAATGTACGCCAAATTTTATCTTGATCTGATACGTAGTTTTGGAGATAAGGTAAAAAATATAGTTAAAAACTAAAACCCGACTACATAAAAGTCTTAAACAAGCGTTCACCTATTGTACTTATCATTTACTTTTGATACTTAGGTAGTCGGAGGCCTTAGTTACTAATTGTACCCTAGGTATATGGGGTGGGTGCCTCCGACAACCTAAGTATCAAAAGAAAATGATAAGGACAATAGGTGAACGCTTGTTTAAGACTTTTATATAGTCTGGTTTTAGTTTTTAACTATATACATATTTTACCTTATCTCCAAAAGTACGTATCAGATCAAGATGAAATTTGGCGTACATTGAGAACATAGTTTACCTCAGATTACAGTTTACTTAGGTTAGGCGCGAATTTGATTGAGTTTATGTAGTATACATAGGTATTAGGCACAATGTAAGAACATAGATCTATCTGCCATATAAAAAAAAATTGGAAAAAAAAATGTTTATCATTTAATTTCTCTGAGATTACCCCGAGCTTACGTACTATCTAGTATATATCAAAAACATTTTAAAAAAGCGAATATGTAGCATTTTCAACGTGCGACCAGCTAGCTGCCCGTAAAAAACTATTCTACAATATAGAAAAGGGAATATAGAAAGTTCAACGGCTACAATCACTGCGTGGCACAAAAAGCCATCATTCGTCTTCCCGTGAGAGTTCGCCACGGGAAGTGGTCGGACAATAAGCACCTAAGCACCTTACCACGTTTACTTTAACGCGAATAGCTCCCTTCACGGCCATTAGAATTTCAAATTTCAATAAAAAAATTATGGTTGCAAACAGGTTGCAAAGTACGAGAATGGGCTCAGGTAATTTTGTTTCTTTTTTTTGCCAACAAGGGTTAGTGATAGTCTTATGAAATATGTAAGATTGAAAGGGATTACAAAATATATTTTTTTTAAAGAAGAAAAACATTTCATGTGTCTGTTATTTTATTATAGTGCGTCATTATAGTTGGTGCGGTAGTTAAATAAATATTTCTAAAAGCCAAGTGCCCCTCGCACTAAAATATTTATTTCATATGAGTAAACAAAACAATTATTTTTACCCATTATGACAAACTTAAAAACTTACAGACTAATGATTGGTTGCTGATGAAAGGAATGAATATTTTATTTCTTAGTATATACATAAGATTAAGCAACTGATAGGTAGGTAGGAAGCTATTTAATAAAATGTCTTGTCCTGTCCATAAGACCACATACCCTGCTCCTTATGTAAGTGGTCTTAAGAACGGTACGGATAGCCCTATTCCCCATACAAATGTACTTTCCGCTTATTTTGGAAACGATGTCCCCGATCTTCTTTAAATTTTCCATACGTAATCGGATGAAACATAGCTAGGTATGTTTGTACCGGTTTAGTTTTTCAAAAACATAATGATCTTTAAATGAGAGCGAATCTTATTTTGACTACCAAATCGAGTCATATTCAAGCGATTTTTTATGCATGATAGACACCTTTATTCGAAAATCTGTCGCGCTGCAAAGATCCTAAATATATTCAACATTGTAAATAATCAAAAAAATTTTTTAACACAATCGTTTACTCAAAATTAATCGGAAAATACGAACAATAAATGGTGCCAACACCAAGCACACGCACACAGCCACATGACAGCTTCGTATTAGATGGTTAGACCCGCTTTCTCACTCATAGCGCGCCTTATTTAATTCTACGTGAAACAACAAAAAATCCGAATGGGAAAATCCGTTTCCATTTGGGAGAGGCTCGTATCCTTCTTAAGTATAGAAAAAGTAGAGCACATTTGTTTTGAGTTTAATAGCAAAACTCCAATTATAAATTACTAACTTCTGCCTGCGGCTTCGCGCTCGCTTTCCGGGATAAGAAGAAGCCTATATCCTTCCCCGGGATACCATTCATATCTCTACCAATTTCATCAACATCCGTTCAACCCAGGCGTGAAAAAATAACAGACAGATAGACAGAATTACTTTCGGTTTCATATATTGGATTTTTAAAATAATGGTAGCATTTTGAATGTAAAAAGTAGAACATAAAGTCCATTAAAAAATTCCTAATATGGATCAAATAAACGAATGTAGCTTTTTGTATAAATGGCGGCGTTGCCTGCCATCATAGAGGCTCATATTTGACATTTACACAACTGTTCGATTTGTTTGCGCCTCGCATTCCATGACGAAATGCTTTGCCAACACCTTTTTGTCAGTCGTCTATTTACTTCAGGAATACATAATCACTACTCAATGATATTATTTACTTTTTGTTAGTTCAACTGACAATCATGTCCTTTTGCTACACCGCACCGATTGGATTTTTTAAGACAATCGATTTTGTTTATAAAGTTGTAATCGATTTTGTTATTGTTGCTCAACAATTTGAATAATTTTATAGACTTTACTCAGGCGTCTAAATTTATTGTTGGAATCAGAATGTTCAATAGAATAAAAAAGTATTGTTGTTGTTTTATTTGCTACTTGCTTCTTCCCGCAGATTTACACAACACAGATTTACTGTGGTAATCTATAATTTTTTATACTATTTTCAATACCTTTTCATGAAAAAATCATTTAGCTCATAATAGTGCTTATCTTCATAATAATAATAATATAATAAATCGTTTATTTTCAGATAACACAGATCCATAATCTATATCTACGAGTACATGTGTCTTAATTCTATGTTTGTTTAATATTATGTAAATTTAGGTTTAGTTAATTATTACAGCAATGCAGTGTGTATAGCGGGCCATCAATCTTGTCCGCTATCATTCGCAGGACTCTGCACAGCAGTGAGGCTGCTTTTTTCCTCATGCAGGCGGCGAACCCATCTGTGCGTGCCGCGGCAAACATGCCGGACGCGCTGCAAAACCGCGGCAGCCCCAGCAACATCCTGAATGCATTATTGTATTGGACGCGAAGAGTATTGACGGATTTCTGACTATATGTGAACCACAGGCTCACATATACTCAGAAATCCGACTATGTCGGCTCGAAAACGAAACTTTCGTAAGAACTCATATTTTTCTAATCGGCAGATTCACATCTCTGTCAAGAGTAACTGTGTTTACGAAATACATCATTTTGTCATTCAGTCTTCACTCAATCACCTGTGAACAATTAGGGAGCTTCATAGTTGTGCATATACCAAACAGATTCGTGGACAATTCGTGGATCTTTACGTGAGTCTACCTCAATTTAAAAAGAAGTAATTTAAGTCTAAGTCGTTATTAATTGGGAAAGTTAGGTTGAGTCGCCTTCCTTAATTATTTCCTTGTAAAAGGAAATAGGTAAAATTCAAGTCTACGTACTATAATTTTGGAATAAATTACACAAAGAAATAAAAATGACCTTAGCCCCGAGTCCATTTGACGATAGTTCCGAGATGTGATTGTAGCGTCTCGTATTTGTATGGGATTTGCGTATTTCCCTGTCCGTACGATACCGCTGCACAAAAACTTATGGCAAATGAGACGTCACGATCACGTCTCGCTCGTTACTGTCATCAAATGGCCTCGGGGTTCAGGACCCTGACATAAACAGTTGGATTAGAGAACAATTTCATCGGCCTTTAGCACAAACTAAAGGCCTAATCAGCAGAAGATGAAATTCAGCTGCGGATGATAGTGATAAACAGCCTATATCCGAACTACGACGGCGCGGGGCGGGGCGGTTAGCTTCAACATAGATTTTCGTACCTAGGAAATATTTTTACCTTCATACTTTTTAACTTACCTAATTTCACTTTTAACATAGGTTAATAAATTTATTTTTTGAACTCCTTCCCATGAAATATTTTTTAACATAAATTTTATCATCACCCGAGAAACAGTTTTTTATATACTGGAGGCCTATGTGTAATGTAATGGGTCACCATATGAAGATACGTGTGTGGTACGAAGTTTCGTTTTGATTCGTTCGATTCGATCGGTACTTTAAAATCGAACGAAAACGGAAATTACCTACGAAGTTGAGATGCTTTTCACTTTGGAATGGTAGTGGTATACTTTAAATTTTATTTGTCACTGAAATTTTGGTTCTTACAATGATTTAAGTGTTAAAAGGTATTAAAAAAGACTGAGTCCGAAATGGGCTCATGTGGGCTTAGACGCCCAATATTAGGTAGGCTGGTAGTCAAAATAGCAATATGGTAAAGTAGGGTATCGAGATCATTGATCTAAGTTTATGTCATGCACGATTTTATCACATAGTAATTCGTCAACCAACAGAATAATTAATTAACAGTTAAAAATGTAACAGAGCATTTCAATGGTGGCAGGTGTTTAAGCTTTTTAAAGAATGTTTTGTAATTTTTTCGTCGTATGCTGAGGATTTATTTATATATATTTTTTTACCCTATTATTTGGGCTTTTACTGGCCAAGCACATATTAGTATTAGGAATTATAAGTTTATCTTTGTTTCGTTTATTATAGTTTAAGTTCTCTTCGGTTTTAGATTTAAAAGATTTCTATTTTTTCTAACAAATACAGCCATTTGGTATATGTAAATACAAGGTAATATCAATATTATATTTTCTTATTCCTAAAATGCGGTCTGCAACTTTGTTTTGGTCCGATATTTACTAAGAAGCGTAATAATTTCTTTTGTTTAATGAACAGTTTTGCAACTTTGTAACTACGGATAAAAATAACTAGAGTATAGACCTCCAGAATCTACAGCAGGGTTGGAAAAAAAACAGTTTTTTTTAAATTTTGTAAAACAAACAGTTCAAATTGTTTTAAACAAGTGTTTGTTTTGTTTTTTTTTGTCCTTTTTAGTTTAGGGCATTATTTTAAATTAATTCGACCTATAATGTTTCATTTCCAGACTAGATCTTTTGACTTTTCAAATTTTCTATAGTAAAATAAATATTGACAAAAAACGATCAATGGATAAACATTTATTTTATGTTGCGTATCTCTAATCACTACTAAACGATTTACATTCACCCTGAATGTTTCCTAGCAGGACTATACCGGCGGGGAAATACCTATAAACTATAAATTCTATTCTATGAATAGGGGCACCCCCAATATTTATTAATTAGTGATGGGCCGAATGTGGTTTGAACCGAATACGAATTTCGGCCGAACATTCGGTAAAAATCAAAAATGCCGAAGTTCGGTTTATTCTGCACTTATATGGTAACAACTAACAAACAACAATAAAATATACCTATAAGTAATTAATATATTGAATTTTCAAAAAGTTTATTTGATTCAAATCATAAGACTTCCTAATTTAATAAGAACTTATTGAAGTTGATTTTTTAATTCTAAAACTTAAGATTGAAATGTCGAAAAAGGAAACTGATAATGACAGTTAGTTACTTGATTAATAAATAAATTACCATGATTTTAAATTATGTAAAAGGCTTATTTATTTAATCAGGTATGAGTGAGTATGACAGATTTGATTTTTTTATGTTTTATTAATCTTAAAATCAAAATTGTGCAACTATTTCACTCTTTTCTTATACCGAATGTTCGGCATTTCAACCGAATTTCGGAAGAATGCCGAAGTTAGGCCCATCCCTTATATTTATATTTAAATGAGGGGAATAAAATAACCACTATTCCATTCGACAGCCATCCATTAGGGACTTTCCTAACGGGACTTTACCGGCGGGGAATTACTTAATATGAATTCTATAAATACGAGTGCCTTTCTTTCTCACATTTCATTTCATTATTAATTCTGCGACTGATAACACCTCATAAAAATGTCAACTCCAGGACGCAAAAAGCATGCAATTTGGGAACAATTCACATCGATCCCCCAAGAAAATACCACACTGAAGACCAATAGGGTGCGTTGCAGAAAATGTAAGAAAGAACTAGTTGGACTTGTGAAAAGAATGGAGGCACACTTCCAGCAATGTAACACCACCACCGGTTCTAACACTGACGCAAATCTTGACGCGGACAGGGACGTGGAGGAGGAGTTGTTGAGTGATGCTGGTTCTTCCCGATCTTCAGATAATTCTTCTGCTACACCCACATCTTCTGTTACTACTCTTCAATCTAAAAATGCCAGTACCAGCAGCAGCGCGAGCGTGAACATTTCAATGAAAAGATTTATTATTGCTACAAGTCAAGAAGATAAGAAGAAAATTGATTTACAATTATCTCGTTATATGTTTGCTACTAACACGCCTTTTAACCACGTAGAACACCCAGAGTTACTGAAATTAATGGAAATTTTACGCCCAGGATATAAACCTCCAAACCGCAAACAAATTGCTAGCAAGCTACTCGACGAAGTCTACAACTCGACTCAAGAAGCCGAAAAAAATGAATTGAAAAACAAAGTTGTTAATCTGGCAATTGATGGGTGGAGTAATGTCAGGTAGGACTCGATAGTTTGTGTCTGTGTTACCGATGTGTTGACAGACTCATATCATTTAATTGATACAATAGACACAGGAGCCGAAAGCCATACAGCTGACTACTTGGTTAAAATTACTACTGCGGCAATAAAACAATGTGAAACTTACAAATGTACGGTGCGAAGTGTAGTGACAGACAACGCAGTAAATATGAGCCGTATGAGACGAGATTTAGCCCAACAGGAAGAACTAGCTTCTCACGAGGATATACTTACATACGGATGTTCATCACACATATTAAACCTTCTAGCAAAGGATTTGAATGCAGAAGATATTACTGATAAAGTTAAGTCGATAATGCGGTACTTCAAATACACTCACTTTGCATCTGCCAAATATAAAGAAGCTGGTGGAAAAGCAATTGTTATACCACAACAGGTACGGTGGAACACAATGGCTGACTGCTTAAAAGTGTTATTAGAAAATTGGCATATAATGTCAGATATATGCTTAAATCATTCAACTGCTATAGATCTGTCAATTTCATTGAAAGTAAATGACATGGCGCTGAAGCAACAAGTCCAGGCTCTCTAGAAAAAACTGGAAAACATCGCAGTTACACTTGACATCTCCCAAAAGACATCCTGCTGTATTGGCGAAGTGACTGAAGCATGGATAGAGCTTAAAAATATGTTTGAGGGAGAGAATGTACGACTGCGTGAGACCGAGTATTCATTGGATGATTTAAGGAAGTTCAAAGCTCGTTATGAAATGGCAATGTCTCCAGCTCATTTTGCAGCAAACTTACTACATCCTAAGTACAGGGGTGAAAAACTCACGAGTGAAGATATTTCTGAGGCTTTATTATTTATAGAAGCTTATCACAAAGAGGCGATGCCCTATGTTGTTAAATACAGGGCAATGACAGATCCCTTTCATAACTTTCTATTTGAAGATCATGTAGTAAATCAGGTCGGACCTCTCGAATGGTGGCAGTCATTAAAAAAACAAATTAATGGTCAAACAATGAACTTAGTGGCTCAGCTTCACACTGCTGTAGCTTCAAGTGCTGGAATTGAAAGACTGTTTTCAACATTTGGATTTATTCATTCTGACGTACGAAATAAACTGGGTACAGAGAAAGCTGCAAAACTTGTTACAGTTTTTAAATACCTTAATAAGGAAAAGAAAAAATAATTGTTATCTTGATCTTGTCATATTGTCTTACTCTCCTGACTGACAAACAATTTTGATAATTAAAGATTATTTATCGGGTATTTATCGCGTACCTTTTGTTATATTTTCCCCTACGTTTCCATCGCGTTACAGCGATCGTGGTCACGGGGCGACTGGATGTACTCGGAGCTACCGCCGAGAATTGATGGCAGTATCCACGACTACCCTCAATTCGTCTGCAGAATCAGGAATGTCCAAGTTCATATTACGACACACTACACTGACCGTGTCTGACTGCAGTACAGGCGGATCACGACGCACACACTTATTAAGCACAGGATTCCACGAGGAAGAGAGACGAAAACCATCTTCACGATTAAAGTTCGGGTATTTTGTGATCTCAATCGCCTCTCGAACCATCCGTTTGTAGTAGTGGCGTTCACAGGATAGAACTTTAGGGTCATGTAGCTCAATCCAGTGGTCACTTCCTGAGTCTAGCAAATGTTCCGCTATCGCCGACTTGTTCAGTTGCCTATTTTTGACCGCTGCTATGTGCTCTTTCACCCGTTCGGCAATCGTTCTTTTAGTTTGCCCTATGTATGAGCGGCCATAGCTGCAGTCAACTTTGTAGACGCCTGGTTTTTGTAGAGGTATGACATCTTTTGGTGTTCTGAGTTGCTGAGCAACTTTTGCGTGGGGGGTGAGAACTGACTTTATTGAAAACCTTTTCAGGATATTTTCAATTTTATCCGTCACCCCTTTCACATACGGCAAAAAGATGGGTTGTCTGCTTACCTCAGGCGTTCTTCGGCTTCTCCGCTTTATGTATATAGCACTTTCAATTGAGGGTAGTCGTGGATACTGCCATCAATTCTCGGCGGTAGCTCCGAGTACATCCAGTCGCCCCGTGACCACGATCGCTGTAACGCGATGGAAACGTAGGGGAAAATATAACAAAAGGTACGCGATAAATACCCGATAAATAATCTTTAATTATGTCAACAAATCGCGAAAGTTTAAAAAGTTTTAACAATTTTGATTTTATAATGTTTATTAAATATAGGTAATTTTGTTTGTTATAATTTTGTTTTTGATTGATTTTAAATTGAAATTTTTAATATTCTATACTATCTAATGCATGTTTCAAATATACGTGTTATCTTATCCCATTACCCATATAAATCCTGGTACTTGGTAGGTACTTAGATCTTTGTTTGACTGAATAAATAACTTATCAAAAAAATATTACTTTCATTTTATATCATTCATTCGCAATGAAAAGTAGTTTTAAAGCTTGTTTTTTTCTCATCGTTTTATACAATGTTTAAAACTTGTTTTAATCTGTGTTTTTAAACGTGTGATAAAAAACACGGTTTAAAATCAAACTGTTTTAAACATTGTTTTAAACATGTGTTTTAAAACCATTTGTTTTAATCATGCCAACCCTGATCTACAGATTTGTGACGTTAGCGTATATACCACCATCATTCCAAAGTGATAATTAAAGCATCTCAACTTCGTACGTAATTTACGTTTTCGACCTACCTCGATTGTCTTTCATTTTTGTATACATTTGTATCAAAAAAGAAACACAATCGCACCTGCTTTTAAAAATTTCGCTCTTAGGTACTACCTATTTATAACAATTTTCCATAATTCTCGAATCGCATGCATTGTCGTCTCATATGTCACGCGGTAGGTAATTGTGGATTGTCTGCATACTGCGAAGTCATGGTTTCATGTTGACAAAGAGCAATCACGGTATCGTATGACAAGATAGGTATTCTTAGGTTTATGCCTCGTAGGTAGATAATAATACTATACTCAAGCCATTCTCACTGTACAATTTTTATAAGTATACAACTTACTGCAAAAAATTAAATTTCTCTTTTTGGCATCGACTTTGAAAAGTATTTGACTTCGGAGAGTTACGATTTTACGCAACTGCAGGTAACACCAGATAACCAGATTCGTCTTCTCATTCGCCGAAGACGTCTATGACGTAGCCTTGTGTCACCCACGTGACTGTCGTGTCTCGGAAAATTATACTCTATATTCTTATACCATAGATGGCATCAGATAAAACACAGTTCGCGAGCCACAAGTTTAAAAGCAAAAAAAACTCAGAACTCAAGCAATAAGTCTGCATTTAGTAATTTTGCCACTGTAAAATGTATCTAAAAGTTACGAGTTTAAGCCCATATTTGAATACTTCTTGTTGTGCCTTGCGGTATCGGTGCTGGACATATTATGTCTTTATATTATTCATTGTTATGTCTTTTTATTATTCATTATTATGTCTGGTTATGGAACATTTTATCATTATTATGTCTGTTTATGGAACATTTTATCATTTATGTCTTTTTATTTTTTATTATTATGTCTGGTTATGGAACATTTTATCTTGTTGGTATCGGCCACAGAAATCTACTTTAGGCGCAGCTAGTATCATGTCTGTGGTATCGACGAAGCCAAGAGTTTTATGCGACCTTAAACGCTAAACAAATTGGCATGTGCTGCGAACGATGACATGCATAAGAAGTTAATAAGTGACGCAATCGCCAGCCCATCATCGCTCGTCAGCCCAAGTGGCTGCCCTGCTGAGTGCGTGTTCTGAGTGACAGCGAATATGTAAGCAAGCACTTCTTCCTTCTTACAAAAAAATTGTTTTTTTTGTTACATTTTTCATTTTATGAATGAACAGGCGAAAGCCATAATAGTCATATTGCTTTATCTTCCGTTTGTTTTATTTTCTTTAGTTTTGTGTAAAATACACGTCTTTACTTGTCAGCCAATTTCTTATGTTTCCAAAAAAATTAATAAAAAAACTTCAACTTCTTGCTAGAATGGCTCTGCGTAAGTAGGTTCCTACTCTACCCTCCTGAGACCCAAGACTAGAGTATATAACCCACAATTAAGATTGCTACTTTTTAAAGCTGGTTATTATTTATTATTAATAAGACACAAGAGAAAAAAATCCTACCCTCCCCTTTTGGCATAAGGGATGGTACCACAGGTGTTACCTTTTACTCATATTATTTTTATAGTATAAAAACACTAAGATAAGAACAAAATATAATATTTACCACGACGCGAATTCGCCATGTCATGTCGGTTAACGCAAAATTTACAAACTTGCACTGATCGCGTACCTATGTACGATCCAAATTTTAACAAGTAACAATTCAACGGCGAATGAAAAAACACAAGAAAGCTCGCGCTAACAGTTGAACGACGAATTGCTTTAGGATTCAAGTTTTCAAGTTATCACTGGTGATACCGGGGTTCTCAGGAGGCTACAAATGCTGAACTCTTCGAGATTGCAAGCTAGCGAATACTTTGGACAGTCAGCAACGCAAGAAAAAAACATGGTAATCTTTATCCGCCCCGCAATCCACACCCTCGATGCGCTATCACTCAGGCCACACCAAGGCAGGAAACACCCCATAGTTCCCCCGGATCGATGCCGACAATTTGGCGACACCCGATTTATCGCACTACTAAATTCTTATCCTATATGTACCTACCTCGTAATATTTTACGACGCAACAATATCTCTACAATAGAATAAAAACTCGCTGCTAATTCTATGATCTCTACTAATGTGGTAATGTGAGTTTCCGGTTAGCTACAACATGGGTCTCGTCAAGACAAGAGTGAATAGGTGTCTTCTAGACCTTCAGGATGCACGGTCGGCCTCATCGTCACTTTTCTTCAGGTGAGATTGTGGACAAACGAAGGACGACCGTAAAAGAATGTTCCTGAAAGGACCTGAAAAAAACCTGGCTTAATACCAGTAAGCATACCAAAATGGTGACGTCTCTTAGCAAAGGCTAGGCCGGGTCGTTGAGTAATAGTAGTAAGATCTGGCCAGATGGTTATTATAAGTGGGAAGTAAAATTGAGGTGTAAAAAATGTTGCAGATCAGGAGGGTAATCCTGGCAATCTACTATCTACTCGATAAATATGGCAAGAAATGTCAAAATATCAAATGCTTCGTAGCCAACAAGCGTATTTTCAAAATCTACGATTCGATATGTATCAAGGGTTTTTCTTTGATGAGTTGCTCGATAAGTCGCACGAGAATGCAGTTTTTGGCGGTACTCGATATTTATCACAAGATATTTTTATCCCGTGATAATGAAAATCATTCGATAAAGTACGTGATACGCAGAATTGGCCCACAGGTCCGCACCTCTACCGCAATAACACACATAATGTGCGTTCAATGTTAGCTCGTAAAATTTAGATGCGTTTTATATTGACGGCATCAGATGAGAGACAGCTTGCGGGCGAATCGTTTGAAGCTTGTGGGAAGCTATTTTGTCACTGTAAAATGTATCTACATCTAACGAATTTAAGCCCATATCTGTATGCATATTTTTGTGATTTGCGGTAGCAGTGTTGGATTAATGTGCGCAGAGCTTTAGGCCCACCTATTTCTAAAAAGATCATAAGAAAAAGCATAGAAATGGTAACCATAGAAAAATTTACTCATTCGGTTTATTGGTAGGCGAAGCAAAGCACCGACCCATCCGTTGGAGCTGTTACATAAAAATATCAATAGAAAAAGTTTCAAACTCGTCTTCCTATTCATTTTTCCCGAAACAAACACCGTCAAAGTTTTCAACTTGAAAAGAAAAGTTTTATCTTGTTATAAATACTTTATACTGCCGACGCCAAACCATTATACTGCCTATGTTTGAAGTTAAGTAGGTATTTATTAATGTAGATACGTTTAATAAAGAGGGCAGTGGTATCTTTTTTTTTTTAATAAATAAAAGTATATAATGCCGGCAAGCTCTAATACACAATCCAGCATCTTCTAGCATCATCTAGCGCAAGCTAAGCAGAGCTTGTGTTATGGGTATATGATATTGCACATATGTATATATATATATATATACTGATACATGTACATAATTCAATATTCCCCTTGGAGTCGAGACCCTAGGTCCGTGGGGTACCGAGACTCTCCGGGTTTTCAAAAAATTATAAGAGCGCCTGGTCGACGACGCGTGACCCGAGAGCTGGTGAGTATCTGGCGCAGCGCATTAGCATTGCCATACAGCGAGGCAATGCAGCCAGGGTCTTGGGGACGCTTCCGATTGGTATTGATATGGACCAGTTGAGCTATCTGTAGATAGTTTGCAAAAGTCTGCAGTTAGCTCAATTGTTTCAATTGTAAATACTAGTTAATTTTTTTTATATTATTTGATTGTTATTTTCTTTGTCAAAAAGATATTCAACACATTACATACATATCTTTATTATACATAGAAATACCCAGAACACCCGGAACAATTAGTTGCAGATCGTACAAACATTTGACACCACGCAACTTCCTGGGTCGCAGGCGGACCTTCGCCCGCCATTTCGGTCTTCAAGAACAGATAAGGGATAGTTCGATAAAAATCTAAAAAATCGAACTCGGTACTTCCTTTTTACTTTTATTCGTCAAATGAGGGCGAAGGCCTACATGACTTCAAAATGTAGCTTAGAACCATAAAGGAGACCAGACCACTATCATCATATCAGCCCATACACGGCCACGGCTGGACATAGGCCTCCCCCATACGACGCCAGAAATAGCGGCCGCTTCCATCCATCGACTCCCTGCAACCGTTACGAGGTTGTCAGTCCATCAAGTGGATGGTCTCCCATGTAGGGGGGGTTTTGCCATAATCACCACGCTTGGCAGGATTGGTGATTATGGCAAAGCAAAACCTATTACCCGACCAGTATTTAGGTACCTTATTTATCAATATCGCTTTGACCTTTTTGATGCTTGGAGGAAGGGTAATAATGACTATCCGCCAACCAAGAAAACTCTAAAAACACCCAGGCCTCGTGAATAAATAAATAAATAATAATAAATAAATAATAATTTATTCAAAATTAACTTAGGGCTAAAAGGATAACAAAGACTAAGACTATTTAATCTTATGTTTTTATGGGATAACATAGTACATGTGCCTGAACTAGGTAAAAACCTGTTTTTCAGGCAAAGAAAGTGCTGATAATAAACAAACAATAAAATCCGATAATAAATGCTATGCATACTATAAAATTACTTATGCTAACTATGCTAAACTAGTTTTAATAATAGTAAAGGTGCCTACAATTAGTGGCCTACTTTAGAATAGTCAATAAATTTTCTGTGTCATCGTATGACATACATTGTAAAGTATCTCTAAGTTTTTTCTTACAGCTATTATAGTTTAAGGAATAAATATTGGCTAACACAATTAATCTATTATATAAAAAAGGACCAAGAACACTGTAAAATTTTCTTGAAAAGTGTGTGTGTGTTTTCGACCTAGTTCTTTAGGACAAACATTATTTTTCCTCCTTTTGTTGGCGATTTCAGTGACATATGGAAGGTCTGCGTGTAGTAGTACTATGTTCATTATGAATGACTGTCGAACTGTTAATACTCCACATGATTTAAAGAGAAGGTTTGTAGGAAAAAGAAAAGGACGGAAAGTTGATACTTTAAGTATCGCTCTTTGTGCTCTCTCAACAGTGAGTAATAATGTTTTACCTACTCCACCCCATGATGTAATGCAGTAGGTCAATATGGATTCGCAAAGGGCCCGGTAAACCTGTATAATAAGTTTTTGGTCCGCAATATAGCGTAGATTTTTGAAGAAAAAATCAGCTTGCGGACTCTACTTACTAAAGCTTCTAGATGTAGATGTAGGTTTGAATAAAAAGGACCTACCCTACCTCAACATGTTTAGCATTCGGCTAAGCCCAATACTACGCTGATGTGACAACCGATGTGGCGCGACGGTCGAAGGGCCGCCTGCGACGCAGGAGGTTGCGGGTTTGATTTCCACCAAGCCAACCAAGAACACTCTAAAAACATAACCCAGGCCTCGTGAATAAAAAGGACCTACCCTACCTCAGCATGTTTAGCATTCGGCTAAGCCCAATACTACGCTGATGTGACAACCGCTGCGCCTGCGACGCAGGAGGTTGCGGGTTTCATTTCCGCCTTGCGACAAATGTTTATACGATCTGCAAATATTTGTCTCGGATGTTCTGGGTATTTTCTATGTATTATGAAAAATATCTATCTTTGTAATAATATATTGTATTAAGTACATAATTATATCGCTCTCGATATACACATAGCTCTGCTTAGCTCGGGACTAGATGACGCTGTGTGGATTGTCCAGCATTATTTATTTAATTATGTAGTATTTAGTTTAATACATATTATTATATAATACGTATTTAGTGTAAGATAAATATAAAATATTAACTATTAAACTAAATAACTCTTTAAACTTAGTAGATATTGATTTACATTTATATATCAGTAATTGTTTATGTATTTTCTGTACGCCACCGTCTATACCTCCTATAATAATTACGTGTCCATCCAAAGCTTGCTTGGAAGAAATCGCTATTAGCGATAAGGCTGCCCATTGTGCAACAATTTCTGCGTTCGTGTTTTCCTGTTTTCTTATTCTATCTTGGTGTGCAATAAACAGTATTTCTATTCTATGTAATTTTCAGGAAGGTCGCGGAGTGACGATTATAGAAATGGACATAAACTATGATAGAGACTAGGATAGATACCTACTTAAGTTCAAATGCAAAATATTCAAATTATAATGGTACCTAATAAACAATAAAAGGCAGATAGTGAATGAGAAAAATATAAAGCACAAGAATAGAGTCAGCGAAATCTGAAGCTAAAGCCGTAAGACCTATTTATTATTCCTGCCGGATCCGATCCCGCAATCGTTCAAGATTAAAACGGTCTTCAGAGAAGTATTCAAAGTCGGGATTATGTTCCCAGGGCTGATGAATTGGACGTGATACTTAGTTGGATAACTAATGAATGGTTCTTGGGAAATTCTAGAGAAGAAGTAGTAATATTATTTTTCAAGTTTGCCGAAACACCTCATTATACTAGAGAGATCGCAATTAGCGCTAAGGCCGTTTACTGTCTTATCAGTATTATTAACCGCTTTCAAGAAAAGTAGGAGGTTATATGTTCTGCTGTTTGTATGTTTTTATATTCTCTTCACTACATAGTATAAAACAAAGTCGCTTCCCTCTGTCTGTTCCTAAATATAATGCTTAGATCTTTAAAACTACGCAACGGATTTTGATGCGGTTTTTTTTAGTAGAAAGAGTGATTCAAGTGGAAAACTTTATAATGTATAATTTAGTATCAGCATTGCACCCGTGCGAAGCCGCGGCCGAGGTCGCTAGTGTTTTATACTTTTGATTTTATGCATTAAAAAGCACCTATTTCTAATATGCTTAGGTACTTGCCTTAGGTACAGGCAATTGTTAATTTTTTTGTACCAAATTGTTTGTATTGTTTATTAATTATTAATTCTTTTGTAAAGTGTGCAATGAAGAATCTACTTATTGAGTCCTATAACGGCTAACATGCAGCTCTACCATTCTCGTTCACCTCGTAGGTACCAATTTTGTGCCAAAACGCTTCTCAAGCGTTAGAAAAAACTCGAGTCACGAATCGCCGGCACTTCAAAGAAGAAAATTAAATGGGTATTTAATGAGATGTGAGGTTTTTACTACCTACGTTCTCTATAAAGGCCGTTGCACACCGCGCAGCGAGGATAGAATCTCATTAGCTCTCTCATTAACGAACGTAAGATGCGGACATAGAATAATATCAAATTTTACTTGTCTAAGTGCTTATTTTGTAAGCCTAAAGAAATAAAGTTATTGAAATCTGAAATCTACAAACCACAGGAACTTTTCTAAGCGTTCTACCTACAATGGAAGCCCCGTCATCGTCGACCTGAGAATTAAGGTGGCCATACACGTTAGGGTTTGCACGATGGTTTTAACCTTGCATGCATAACCAACAGGCAAATCCTAGCGTATATGTGTAATATGAAACTTGGTTTAACCTGTTGGTTATGCATGCAAGGGTAAAACCATGTACAAACCCTGAATGGTGACAACCATTCACCACGGCCGTCGGCCACCATTAGGTTTTATCAAAAACTGACACGACCAGACACGACACTATAAATGTGATTCAAATACCTATCTAACAGTTCCTATTTTGAATTGAACTGAAATGAAATGAAGTGGAAATTAAGTGACTTTTTTTCTTTTATTGTGTTCTTGTAATGTAAAATCTAACCACCAACCTCACCGTCTCTGCTCTCCTTTGGTGTGCAATGGCCTTTACCATCGTCTTCACCATCCCTCACTTCCACAGAATTTACCAAACAGTTAATCAATAGCTCATATTATTTGCTTATCCTGTTATTATTGCGGCACGAATAAAGGTCTTGGTGTTATGAGATAAATGGGGTATAATTTAATGAAATCACGTTCAAGAAAAATTAAATCACCGTCTCTGCTCTCCTTTGGTGGTCAGTCAGATTAGGTAGCAGACAACTAACAAGCAAGAGGTTTCTTATACTAATTTAGTTTATGATAAAATCTTTATTATCAAAGAAAATTTACAATCAAATAATAGATTCAAATTCGAACTAGTATTTTACAATATAAACGATTTGAGCTAACGCTTCAAGATTATTTTTCTTAGATTATCTACTTCTTTATTGATTGATGTGGACGATAATAAACACAAGCTATTTTTTTATAATGCACCCTACTAATATTATAAATATCCAAGTTTGTATGGATGTATGTATGGATATTTGTTACTATTTCACGCAAAAACTACTGCAGAACCGATTAGGCTGAAATTTGGTATCGGTATAGTTTGGGACCTGGAATAACATATAGGTTATTTTTATCCCGATAAAACGCAGGCGAAGGCGCGGGCAGCAGCTAGTGTTCTACATTTTGGCCGAATCTGAGTTGCCGAATTTTATAGAAGTCTGAATATTTTTACCAAAATTATTATGACCCTATTGTATTGACTTAATTCAGGCGTTTACAATAGGTACATAATAGGAAGTACTTACCTACTGTTTTTTAATCTTTTTTCATGAGATGCATACCGTGAGACTCAAAACACGCGAGAGCGCAGGCGCGAATCTTCCCCTTAGTCGTCTGTTCGTTCACCTCTGCTATAGCTATAGTGTAGGACGCCATCGCCATGAGGGTCGCGGCCTATGGCTTGTCTAGCCGCAAGGTCGGCTATACGATTCAAAACATAACGTACGGACCTTATATTATGGTTCAAAATTGATAAATCTTTCGTCAGCATCCACCAATCTTATACCTTACCAGTACCCGGCTTTGCACGCGCTTTTCCAAGTAGCCTACGTCCGTGTTCGGGATATTGTTTAGATACCTCCCTACCAAATTTCATTAACATCTGTGCAGCCGTTAAGGCGTGAAAAGATTACAGACAGACAAAGCTACTTTTGTTTTTATAATATAGTAGGTATAGATTTATTAAAAAAATGATAGCCAAATAAATAAAGCCAAATTAACCAAACCCGAGTTCATTGGATTCCGAGGATTTGCCTTACATTTATTTGAGGTAAATAATCAAAGCGATTTGCGTACGATACGATACCAAAACCTATAGAAAAATAACTTCTCGATACTATCGTCAACTGAACTCAGGGCTCAGCTTGCTCTACACTTAAGAAGATCTTTGGAAATATCACAGAATTACTATATATGTACTTAGTACTACACATACAGAAACTACCTACAAGAAAACCTATGTACCTATAACCAGTAAAAAATATTATTTTCCAATGGAATTTCAACCCACTCCGAGCCACACATCCTCTTGTAAATAGCACTCACTAATTCACTTTAAATTGCATGCGATAAGCCCTTTTTAAATATTTATGGGAAACATGACACAGTTTAAACAGAGATCAAGAGAAAAAATTATACGCTCGAAAGGGTAGATTGTGTAGACTGAAAATTATGTATAAGATCTGATACAATCACAACACAAATAAATGATTTAAATAATATGGCGTGTTTTAAAAAACGATAAACTGATTTCATATTCCCTTACTTTTACACTTATTTTAAGTTTTGCGGGATAAATACTATATCCCTTGGGGATTAGTAAAATATTTTTTTTTCGGGATAATTTTCTATACAATAGTGAAATAATTTTCAAAATCGGTCCATAATTGGCAGAGCTATCACGTACCATACATACAAAAAAAACCTACAGACGAATTGAGAACCTTTTGAAGTCGGTTAAAAAACTGTAAGAAGTACATAATGATCCGTCGTTTAAAGTAATCTCAGGTTATGGTGGTATTTCGACTGCACCTAAATTCCCAGAGCCCTGAGTTCGGTTTGACTATAGTAGGTATTATATCATCATCATCATAATATCAGCCCATACACATCCGCTGGACATAGGCCTCCCCCATACGACGCCACAAATAGCGGTCCTGAGCCGCCTTCATCCATCGACTCCCTGCGACCGCTACAATGTCGTCGGTCCATCGAGTGGATGGTCTATGTAGGGGGGGATTTGCCATAATCACCACGCTTGGCAGGTATAGATATTATATATACCTACCACCTATATTGCGAAGTCACGATAAGTGCCCATATACACGAGCGGCAAAGTAGCAACGTCAGATGTAACTGTAGCCGTCGACACCGGTCGACGGCAGCCTTTGAACGTCGACCGATGTCTACGGCTGCAGTCGACAGTTGTCAACGGCTACAGTTACCTCTGCCGTTGCCACTTTGCCGCTCGTGTATATACGACACTTAAGACGACAGCCCGATGCAACAAACCAAAACTTAGGGCTAAGCTATATTAACAAGAAAAGTTTTAATTCAATAATCCAGAGACAGATCAATAACGCAAACGGTCACATTGTTATATGTAACCATGACTCGTGTTACAAATGGCCAAGAACCCGAGACAGACACGTTGTAAGGTCTTCCATTTTTGCTAGGAGCGCCTTTTTACGACTATTCGTCGTACGAACGGTATTTATGCGGTGGATTTACATGATCAAGACCTTCGGGTGCGCTTTCAGTGGACAGCGGGAGCGACGACAGCGGAATTTTGACAGTTTTTCGAAGCCGCACGAGTTTACTTTTTAGCCGACTACGAAAAAAGGGAGTTTTATGTTCGGCAGGTATGTACCTATGTATGTTTTCTCTATGTTTGTTCGTCAGATTATTGACTGATTTTGAAAATTCTTTCGCTATTTCGTAGAGAAAGGTCTTGAAGTGGTGCTATAAACATTTTATTCCCAAGGGGTTAGTATTTGCCCCACAAAACTTAAAGAACAGAAAATATTAAGGAATTGTAAGTCTCCTTTTAGTTTTTTTTTTTAAAACTAACAAGGTAATGCTTTATAAGGAAGGCAAAGCAACCCAGTGAAGTCTAGTAAACAAGTCGGTACAGTAGACGGACGCATCCGACTGGTATTGATATGGACCAGTTGAGCTATCTGTAGATTGTTTGCAACAGTCTGCAGTTAGCTCAATTGTTTCAATTGTAAAATCTAGTTTAATTTGTTTATGTTATTTGATTGTTATTTTCTTTGTCAATAAATTTGTACAGTAGCCGTCGAACTGAAAATATGTTAAATCGACTTCTTGTCGTAATTCACAAGAAGTCGATTTAACATATGTATTTTCAATTCACGTCGTGACAATAAACAGAGTGTATTGACATTTCAGAATCTGCAAATGTCAATCTGCTTCATCAAGCAGAAAATCGACAAAGATGTAGGGAGACAGGAAGCAGTGATTGCTCGGATTCACCTGTACCTATTATATGATTCACCTGTACCTATTATATAAAATTCACCTGTACCTATTATATATATGATATCTCTTATTTGCTGGGTAGTTCGATGACAATCAAATAGGCATGTCCTATCACCGATCCGATTTTTATCCCTACGACTGTAATGCGTGTTTTAAAAAACGATAAACCGTCTTCAAATTCATGAACCTACCTCTTGTTAACGCCTGTTGCCATGGAAACTGTTTGTTACCACTCATTGTGATAATTTTATTGTTTTCAAAAACCTTATACAACTCCGAACCGAACCCCTTACTATTACACTGATTTAAATTTTACTCGTCAACAATAAAGGAACTTCATAGTCGTGCATTAAACAAAATAACTTGTTCCTATTATAATAATAATGTCATAGTTATCTAGGAAATGTTGTGACCACAGCACAGGGAAATGGAGTTGGGACCATCATAGTAACCGACCACGCGACAAGGAGCATCCTTCAGCTGTCCAGGAATCCCTTTACTATTCCCTGATCGTCTAGCTAGCGCTTCATCGGTAAATTTAAAAGATGGAATAATTCCTATTTCCAACTCAGACATCAGGGAGGGCTCAGCTAGTATCCATGTCTAGGTATTTCTAACCAACTTCTAAATAAAAGGAGTATTCTTTTTTGTTAGATATCTTCGCCAATTTTCTGCTTAGTTTAGGGCTAGATGACTCTCTGTGAAATTGTCCAGACATCTAATAGGGAAAGTTTTGCGGGCCAAATAGTACAAAATTAACGTACATTAAGTACGTAGATACTATTTGTTGGTTACTATTTGTATTACGTGTGGTTACTATTTGTTGATATGGAACAGATAGTACGTAGATACTATTTGTTGGTTACTATTTGTAGTGTACTACGGCCTTGGGGCCGCGGCGTACGAATATCGACCCCTCCAACTCAAGCCGTGGATGTCGTAAGAGCCGACTAAGGGAACCTACCAGAGGAAGGGCAGCAGCTTCCGTCTGAGTATTTTTTAAACACCAACACTGCGATCACCAATTCCCCTGCCAAGCGTGGTGATTATAGCAAATCCCCCCCTACATGGGATGGTCCATCGGGTGGACCATCCACCCGATGGACCGACGAGACGACATCGTAGCGGTCGCAGGAGTCGATGGATGGAGGCCGCTCAGGGGACCGACTCTGAAAAGGAAAATCGAAGTTTCTTTTTCGTGTCCGTGCAAAACCAACTCTTATGTCCTTTGCATAAGATTAGCGTTTGCACGAAAAAGAATCAGAAACTTCCTTTTCGTTTTTAAGAGTACGGGCCCAGGACCGCTATTTGTGGCGTCGTACGGGGGAGGCCTATGTCCAGCAGTGGACGTGTATGGGCTGATGATGATGATGATTTGTACTACGTGTGGTTACTATTTCTTGATATGGAACAGATAGTACGTAGATACTATTTGTTGGTTACTATTTGTACTACCTGTGGTTACTATTTGTAGATATGGAACAAATAGTACGTAGATAGGTACTATTAGTTCCGTTAAACTTGTAAGCCTTCCATGTTTGATGAAAAGTGTTGAGTGCCTCATCTATAAAAACGGTATATAATAGAGCTTGCGTATACCAACGATTTGCCAAAAACCCATATACAGCTGCATTATTATGTCATTTTTTGATATATATTTTAATAATATTTTTGTTCCTGCCATTATTATTAATTCTAGGCCCTTTGTCCTAGCCAAAATTTTGAAAATTTGATGTATAGGAACCACTGTCTGTCTGTTTTTCTTTCTCACTTCTGCTGCGTTCAATCCCATAATTGGGAACCTTGGTAGGTTCCCAATTTAAATCGTTGAGGTTTTCATAATTTTGTTAAATTTATTTTTTAATGTTTTCAATTGTAGTCACAGGTCCCAACCCTTTTTACATAAACGGGATCTGAAGCCGCGCTCGAGACCCGACCTTTGTTTTGTGATAAAGCTTATTTGCGGGCGGCCGGCTTTCACAGAAACACCGGCTCATGTCATGTGGCCAATTATTGGCCTCCAGTTAGGGTTTGTGTACCTTATTCCGACATAGAATTCAAGGCAAGAATCCGTTTTAAGATTATTATATTTTTATTCATATCAGAGATTAATAAAACTTTATGGGAGACATTCTTTTTTAATGTTTTAACCTGTTGTTTTGTTTGTTTCTTTTCTTTTCCACACGAAAATACTTAATTATTCACCCTAAAATGATTCGATCCTAATGTAGGTAAGTACTCATAGCCCCACACAGTGGGCTGGGCACCCACTTATATCACTTAACCTTTTTAGATGTAAAAACTTGAAATTATTCTTCTGACTAAAAATTATGGTAATTACAATAATATATTCTAAGAACCTGTAAAAATTACGCAACACTCAAGAGTCCTATCGAGTTAAATCACCCGCTAATCACCACTCCTTGGGACAATCTGCCGTCAACTAAACAGCCAATTTAACGCGTGACTTCGACTTAATTTCAGCAGTTATGTCGCCAAATTTACTCTCCTTTGACCATAATTAGTGACCTGAATGGAAAACTCGTAGATATTATTTATTTCCATTAATAATATTCTTCCACTCACCTTTTCTGGTAAGTCCTTAAATCAACAAAGTAATCCAAAACACTAGCACTAACACTTATACTAGAGACTCGATTCCTTATCACTGTGAACTTTTAGTTTATTATTGAACATATACAGGGGGTTTATTTTTATTATCGTTTGAAGTAGTGCAGTGTCAGCAAACGTACGCCCGTTTGGGGTACTCCCGTCTCGCGACTGGTCGGTATCGAGCGGCGACCGGCGCTCCCCCGCTCCTCTCTAAACCAATTTATAATACATATAGAGGCGCAGCATCCCCTACCATCCCAGCAACTCACTCGCAACCTTACCCCCTCCGTATAGAGTCGCTATCGACGTGCTAGCAGTTTGCCGCAGGAGTAGAAACGTCGCCAGCTCTTGCAGAGGAGCCAAGGGTGCGAATTGTGTTTTCTTCATTCTAATTGAAATCAGCGTCGTAAGGAACTTTGATCGAGTCGATTGTTGAATGTTTAATGCAGTAAGGATTTGGGTGGGCTGATCACCGACTTGTTTAGATTTTGTGATTGTTTTAACCAGCTCGTCTCGGTACCAAGTCATGACCTTGCGCTAAAACGTTGCCAAAAGCCTTACCTAATCTTACCTTTCTTATTTTCTGAACTGAACGATTTTTTAAACTATCGGAATAGTTAACATTTTGTTCTCCCAACTTTAAGTCTCAAAAGCTCTGTAACTTTAATTTCTGACCTAGGTTTACTTTTTATACTACCGGAATAACTATTCTCTATAGGTGCTATAGGCTTAATTTACTTATTTTTCCCTATATTTGTCTTTGCACTTAAAAGTGCGTTGACAAATATATAGCGTTTACTCAGCAGACGATGGACGTGCCGCGTTAAAATGCGGTATTCAACGCATGAAAAAGTCACACACACAGAAATCCGATAAGTATATTTTTATACAGCTTCATTACAAATTTTGCAATAAGATCTTATAAATCGAATCAAAAGTGTTCTTGCCAGCTTTCTGCATTATTCCACCCTGCAGTTATACCACTATCTGCGTTCGTCATCGTGCGTGATCGACGCCGACGCCTGCGGTGCGAATATAAACCTATCTGATTACGCATGGATGCCTGTATTAGGTACAAGGATCTAATCGGGCTCCGTATAATCCAACTTAATAAACAGGGAAACTATGGGGTAGATGTAATTTAAGATTCGAATATCTAGCAGACAAAGCCACACTGTAAAATTGGTGAGATAAAATCGTCATGTGACGTAGAAGTCGAAAAACTCAGGGACCTCGTGGCGCAATTGGTAGCGCAACCCGTATTGAGGGGGGGTAGCGGGTTCAAGTCCCGTCGAAGTCGAAAATATTTTGGGATCTTATTAAATTTCTTAGAAACCTTTACTTGTTATATTGTTAGTTTTCGAGTTGGAGCAAAACTTGTCTCAAGCTTTTTTATCATCTACTAGATGCGAGGCTAGATAATCTGATTTTTTTTTGTAAGTCTTTTTACAAAGGATATGTTTGACTATTTATTTGAATTTATTTACTGATAATTTTCGCAACTCACTTAGGAGGTTTGTTGTAGGAGCGTAAAGCCCTTTAAAAGGTCTTATGTAGCCTAGTTGTGAGCACAGATACTTTATTCTTATTTCTAATATTTAAACTATGGAAGTCGCTATTTTATTTACTGCAGATTATGGCAAATCTACGGCCATAACATCCAAAATAAACTTCCTGCCTATCTAAAGGCTCTTCAAGAAATATGTACCTATGTACGTAGATCGTATTTCACCGACTAAGTAATATGTTTGTAAAAAAGACCGTTCTTTTTTATATGAATGAATCATGAATAAATCATTTCATTTCATTGGTTTCATTAATTAGCATTTACTACTTTTAACTTCCTACCTACAACAACTAAATTAATAAGTCAGTCGATAAGGATTGGGATTGAAAACGTCATGCATTCTCGCTTTGATCATATTTATCAAATGTGATCTAAGATGGACAGCATGCTATTTTAAATCACAATCTTTGAGTACACGACTTATACCTACAGTGAGGTATAGCAAGAAACCTTTCTGTTTTATAACTTACTAACAACCCGCTCCGACTTTTCAGGGTAGAGCATATCTTAAATGGTTATCTTAAAGGGTTTTCGATGAAAGTTCCCAGGCTGCTTGACTTTTTCCGATACTTCCAACCATTATCGTTATGTTTCAATCAATTTACAGAAAACCTTAACAAGTTATATACTTAAACATTCCTCATGAATCATTTTATCGATTGGTGAAAACCGCATGAAAATCCGTTCAGTAATTTTTGACTTTATTCCGAAAAGACAGACAGACAGACTCGGCAAAGGACTTTGTTTTATAATATGTAGTGAAGTCGTAAATAAAGCCAATGCGGACTTTGACAAGTTTCTAGCATTTTATCGAGAGTTTTTTATTTATAGTGCGGTTCCATTGTCCGCATATAAAGTAGGCAATACCTACGTGAGTTTGATGCGGCCGATAATGAGACACTGCCCTTATGGGTACCGAGAACTCTTTGTAAGCCCTTGGCCTTCTATTTTATGTCATTTGACTTTAAATAAGCATTTATCCTCACGTGAAGAGCGATTGTACCGAGGGAGGACTTTGTCGATGGTTTTAGTTTTGTGTGAATTACAGTGATGTACGTGAATTACAGTGATGTACTGTTACTCATATTATTCAGCACATAATATTGCGTGTCACACGTCGCCGACAATACGTGATAAGTTACTAAATAAGTATTTTTTTATGTATGTATGTTAGACTAAGGTACCTATGTATATGTTATATGGGCCGTAGTTTATAAGTATTTTACATCCTATACTAGACTAATGTTGCCTGAAATAAATTATTTATTATTATTATATTGTGTACGTACTTATTAGTTACTGCCTATGGCTTTGCACGCGTTGTTTCTATATAAATTTTTAAATCTTATTGATCTTGTTTTATTCCAGGCATCATTATCAGGACCTACATCTATTTAAGCAAAGTATCGGCCAGATACGATCAGTAGTTTTGCCGTGAAGAAGTAGGTAACAAATCATTTTAATGTGACGAATTTACTTTCAGTGTATGGAGTTTACAAAAATGTGACGAATTTACTTTGTGGCAAATGTACAACAACCCATTTCTACCCAGTAAGTAAAACAGGAGTACATTGGTCCCTTAGTAGGTGCGCCAAAATTCACCTGTACAAAGGAACAGGAAGTTGTAATTTCCGAGGGGAATAGGCAGCTCTATCCCGGATCGGGATAAATCTACCTTAATTCCCGGTTCCTGAATAAAATTAACGTGTGACCTCCAAAATTCTAATCTTGGAGGACAGAATAAATTGTACAATATGTCCTCGTGAATAACAGGCGGACTTTTTCAGTTCATAAAAGTTTTTACTGACCCATCGTTACAAAAAGAGTGACGGAATGAACTTTTTTCCCAACTGTCCCCACTACATGAAATTTACCAACTGTTTACCCGGCTCTATCCCCCAGAGATGACAGATGGGAATACGTTCATGTTTCTGTACGGGGGGTTAAAAACTAAAATTACCTTGAAATGGTTGAGCCCTTTCTCAGGCTTTGGCTAGTAGGTCCTTTTCAGCGGTAAAAGATACCTTTTATCTGAAAGATTATTGTGTTACTTTGCACAAAATTATAGTAGAAATAAGTCCATTTATGTTAGTGGCAGAGCAACAACACTGCAATGTGAGACTTAACACTATTGGTTAGTTTTTTATTTAATAGTATAGTGAGTGTACGGGTTGAATGTACCTATCTAACTACTTAGGTATATAGAGGTAGGTACTACTTTATTGACAAAGAAAATAACAATTAAATAATATAAAGAAATTAACCTTATGACCGCCACGCCCCAATCGCATTTCTGTGCTCTCAACGCCAAGGCACAAATTAAACAAAAATACCTATGAAAAAAATAGTGCTGCCAAGAGTCTATGAATTGTAAATTGTTGATAAACACATAGAGACTTGATTTCGTTGCTTTTTATCCAATAAACGACTTCTTAAAACCTGGGATGTTTTATTTAATCTTGTCCTATATCCCACTCTTAATACCTCTACAATATAATTTTGTACATAAATAAAAAACAAACATTACAAGTAAAATAGTAGTAAAGCACAGCACTACTCGCCATAGCGATGACGTCACTGTCACGACTGGATGACAACGGCGCCCACGGCCTACCTTTTTTGAAACTTCCTTAGAGATGTACCTAACCGTGTCGCACGCAGATTATCGATTTCCAAATAGATGTCGATTTTTCTTAATTGACGAAATAGGCAGGTATCGATTAAAAATATTTTGTTTTTGGTAGGTCAAGTTATGACTGCCGGCGGCTTCGCACGCGCTTTTCATGTACCCTATTTCCATCCCCGGGATACCATCTACCTCCGCCAAGATCCGTTCAGCCGTTTAGGCGTGAAAAGGTAACAGACAGAGAGATAGACCGAGTTACTTTCAAATTTATAATATAATTAAGTAGGATAGGTAGTATACGTACAATTCGCTTTTTAACAGACATTATACCTAATTTATAATATTATTAAGTAGGATAGGTAGTGTACGTACAAATCGCTTTTTAACAGAAATTATACCTACTTGGTAGTTGCATTATAAAAGTAGATAGAGACGTGGCGTGCTACTCTATGTGCAAAGACAACCCAACTAGTAATCAGAACACTAAAATATAATTACGTTATCCCAGGAATGGACCCCAGCACTTAGTTCGGCCCTGCCAAA
Organism: Eupithecia insigniata; assembly: GCA_947859395.1. Taxonomy (NCBI): domain Eukaryota; kingdom Metazoa; phylum Arthropoda; class Insecta; order Lepidoptera; family Geometridae; genus Eupithecia; species Eupithecia insigniata. The sequence continues at coordinate 4,893,163 of OX401998.1, forward strand.
AAGTCCTTAGTGAGGACCTGAAAAATCTCCGTACCGCGCGACTGCGTGCAACTACCGTGGTCGACAGATACCTGAACTCTTCATCGTCATCAATTCCTTCTAAAATTCGCAGGTCTGAATAATCCATCACCATGTTGCACTGCACTATTTTTTCGCTCTTCGCTTATGACGTCATCAAGTTGTCGCCTATAGATGACCATGGCGCTCAGGGAATGGATTATTCGGTCAGGTGCTAGGGATGCACCAGACTTGAGTTATCAGATTTATTTTGCCAGGTTGATTTGATGATATTTTTTTATTCATGTATCTTATGCTAGTTTTATGTTTTTAACCTTAGTTTTATTCAAATATCAATAAGAATAAAATATAAGAAATGATAAAATAATATGTATATTTGAATTGAATTTTGAATAGTTTTAAAGAATTCTATGCCTCCTGCATCACGTCACTAGTTGTCAACTATAGACGACTGTGGCGCTCAGGGCATAGGGCATCAGGGCTTGTATGAAAATCTATGTTTTTTATTTCAATATTTCTCAGTACCTGTAGCTCTAAGAGACTTGTTTTTTATACTCAGATGTAGCTGAGATATTCTAATTTGGGAAATGTAGAAATAAAATATCAGTAAAACTTTTTCAATACCTTTATTTCCAGGGTTGGAAAAAAAACAGTTTTTTTTAAATTTTATAAAACAAACAGTTCAAATTGTTTTAAACAAGTGTTTGTTTTGTTTTTTTTGTTTTTTTTTTGTCCTTTTTAGTTTAGGGCATTATTTTAAATTAATTCGACCTATAATGTTTCATTTCCAGACTAGATCTTTTGACTTTTCAAATTTTCTATAGTAAAATAAATATTGACAAAAAACGATCAATGGATAAACATTTATTTTATGTTGCGTATCTCTAATCACTACTAAACGATTTACATTCACCCTGAATGTTTCCTAGCAAGCAGGACTATACCGGCGGCGAAATACCTATAAACTATAAATTCTATTCTATGAATAGGGGCACCCCCAATATTTATTAATTAGTGATGGGCCGAATGTGGTTTGAACCGAATACGAATTTCGGCCGAACATTCGGTAAAAATCAAAAATGCCGAAGTTCGGTTTTTATTCTGCACTTATATGGTAACAACTAACAAACAACAATAAAATATACCTATAAGTAATTAATATATTGAATTTTCAAAAAGTTTATTTGATTCAAATCATAAGACTTCCTAATTTAATAAGAACTTATTGAATTTGATTTTTTAATTCTAAAACTTAAGATTGAAATGTCGAAAAAGGAAACTGATAATGACAGTTAGTTACTTGATTAATAAATAAATTACCATGATTTTAAATTATGTAAAAGGCTTATTTATTTAATCAGGTATGAGTGAGTATGACAGATTTGATTTTTTTTATGTTTTATTAATCTTAAAATCAAAATTGTGCAACTAGTTCACTCTTTTCTTATACCGAATGTTCGGCATTTCAACCGAATTTCGGAAGAATGCCGAAGTTAGGCCCATCCCTAATATTTATATTTAAATGAGGGGAATAAAATAACCACTATTCCATTCGACAGCCATCCATTAGGGACTTTCCTAACGGGACTTTACCGGCGGGGAATTACTTAATATGAATTCTATAAATACGAGTGCCTTTCTTTCTCACATTTCATTTCATTATTAATTCTGCGACTGATAACACCTCATAAAAATGTCAACTCCAGGACGCAAAAAGCATGCAATTTGGGAACAATTCACATCGATCCCCCAAGAAAATACCACACTGAAGACCAATAGGGTGCGTTGCAGAAAATGTAAGAAAGAACTAGTTGGACTTGTGAAAAGAATGGAGGCACACTTCCAGCAATGTAGCACCACCACCGGTTCTAACACTGACGCAAATCTTGACGCGGACAGGGACGTGGAGGAGGAGTTGTTGAGTGATGCTGGTTTTTCCCGATCTTCAGATAATTCTTCTGCTACACCCACATCTTCTGTTACTACTCTTCAATCTAAAAATGCCAGTACCAGCAGCAGCGCGAGCGTGAACATTTCAATGAAAAGATTTATTATTGCTACAAGTCAAGAAGATAAGAAGAAATTTGATTTACAATTATCTCGTTATATGTTTGCTACTAACACGCCTTTTAACCACGTAGAACACCCAGAGTTACTGAAATTAATGGAAATTTTACGCCCAGGATATAAACCTCCAAACCGCAAACAAATTGCTAGCAAGCTACTCGACGAAGTCTACAACTCGACTCAAGAAGCCGTAAAAAATGAATTTAAAAACAAAGTTGTTAATCTGGCAATTGATGGGTGGAGTAATGTCGGGCAGGACTCGATAGTTTGTGTCTGTGTTACCGATGTGTTGACAGACTCATCTCATTTAATTGATACAATAGACACAGGAGCCGAAAGCCATACAGCTGACTACTTGGTTAAAGTTACTACTGCGGCAATAAAACAATGTGAAGCTTACAAATGTACGGTGCGAAGTGTAGTGACAGACAACGCAGCAAATATGAGCCGTATGAGACGAGATTTAGCCCAACAGGAAGAACTAGCTTCTCACGAGGATATACTTACATACGGCTGTTCATCACACATATTAAACCTTCTAGCAAAGGATTTGAATGCAGAAGATATTACTGATAAAGTTAAGTCGATAATGCGGTACTTCAAATACACTCACTTTGCATCTGCCAAATATAAAGAAGCTGGTGGAAAAGCAATTGTTATACCACAACAGGTACGGTGGAACACAATGGCTGACTGCTTAAAAGTGTTATTAGAAAATTGGCATATAATGTCAGATATATGCTTAAATCATTCAACTGCTATAGATCTGTCAATTTCATTGAAAGTAAATGACATGGCGCTGAAGCAACAAGTCCAGGCTCTCTACAAAAAACTGGAAAACATCGCAGTTACACTTGACATCTCCCAAAAGACATCCTGCTGTATTGGCGAAGTGACTGAAGCATGGATAGAGCTTAAAAATATGTTTGAGGGAGAGAATGTACGACTGCGTGAGACCGAGTATTCATTGGATGATTTAAGGAAGTTCAAAGCTCGTTATGAAATGGCAATGTCTCCAGCTCATTTTGCAGCAAACTTACTACATCCTAAGTACAGGGGTGAAAAACTCACGAGTGAAGATATTTCTGAGGCTTTATTATTTATAGAAGCTTATCACAAAGAGGCGATGCCCTATGTTGTTAAATACAGGGCAATGACAGATCCCTTTCATAACTTTCTATTTGAAGATCATGTAGTAAATCAGGTCGGACCTCTCGAATGGTGGCAGTCATTAAAAAAACAAATTAATGGTCAAACAATGAACTTAGTGGCTCAGCTTCACACTGCTGTAGCTTCAAGTGCTGGAATTGAAAGACTGTTTTCAACATTTGGATTTATTCATTCTGACGTACGAAATAAACTGGGTACAGAGAAAGCTGCAAAACTTGTTACAGTTTTTAAATACCTTAATAAGGAAAAGAAAAAATAATTGTTATCTTGATCTTGTCATATTGTCTTACTCTCCTGACTGACAAACAATTTTGATTTTATAATGTTTATTAAATATAGGTAATTTTGTTTGTTATAATTTTGTTTTTGATTGATTTTAAATTGAAATTTGTAATATTCTATACTATCTAATGCATGTTTCAAAAATACGTGTTATCTTATCCCATTACCCATATAAATCCTGGTACTTGGTAGGTACTTAGATCTTTGTTTGACTGAATAAATAACTTATCAAAAAAATATTACTTTCATTTTATATCATTCATTCGCAATGAAAAGTAGTTTTAAAGCTTGTTTTTTTCTCATCGTTTTATACAATGTTTAAAACTTGTTTTAATCTGTGTTTTTAAACGTGTGATAAAAAACACGGTTTAAAATCAAACTGTTTTAAACATTGTTTTAAACATGTGTTTTAAAACCATTTGTTTTAATCATGCCAACCCTGTTTATTTCATATTTTTGTAGGGCGGGTTTTTTGTCAACTATAGACGAAGTTGGCGCTGAGGGCACGGAGGTGCTTGTCACCTATAGGTGACTATGGCGGTCATAAGGTTAAACTAGTATTTACAATTGAAACAGTTGAGCTAACTGCAGACTGACAGACCCTAGGTCCGTGGGGTACCGCGGCTCTCCGGGTTTTCAAAAAATTATCTGAGCGCCTGGTCGAAGCGACGCGTGACCCGAGAGCTGGTGAGTATCTGGCACAGCGCATTACCATTGCCATACAGCGGGGCAATGCAGCCAGCGTCTTGGGGACACTTCCGACTGGTATTGATATGGACCAGTTGAGCTATCTGTAGATTGATTGCAACAGTCTATAGGTAGACTTAATATACTAATTGAGACAGGCTTACATACAAACCGGATTTTTCTACGGTTTAAGTTAGCTTTGATATTATATAACAAGTAATTAATGGGTAACATAAATAAATGAAAAAAAAACTTAATCCGTTATTTTCAGCAATGAGTATACGATAACTAAATTTTCAGCTGTGCCCGCTAAAACTAGAAATATCTTTCTGCGGCAGCGGGGTTTTACTCTGTGCCTTTTTGCCTCTACAGGAAGCCAATCAGCGTAGCGTTCCAAAAATTAAAAATGCCGTAAAACTCTACAAAGTTCTTATTGGTTTTCAACCGATCACTATGGTTTCCATAGATTGCTTTTCGCTGGGGAAGTGTTTTATACCTTAGCAGGCCTAATTGAATGTTTAGTAGTAATAATACTAATAGTAGGTAGTACAAGGTCGAAATAATACGAGTAGGTATTATGACCGAAATAAAAGGTACCGACCGACATACCCATTTCATCTACTGTTTTTTGTAAGACAGCAGACGAAACTAGAACAAAGAATACTCTTATTGATTTTATCAAGAATATCTTTTATGAGACTGTTCTTCATTAGTTGGGTTGGATGACAGAACTAAAAAAAATGGCTATTATATAAAAACCCATAAATTTTAATTTGAAACACAACACTTATGAGCATTTACATCGATTTTCATCAAAGAAAATTTAAAGCGAGGTATGTTTTAATTTTTTTAAGTAGCCCTTGTTATTTTTAATTTTGTCATCAAACAAAGAAAAGAACTAATAGTTTGAGTGTTAATTAATGACAAATGTAAAAATAAAAAGGGCTACTTAAAAAATTTAAACTTACCTCGCATTAAATTTTAAATTGAGTCATCATAACGTATGAACGGCTACACCGATTTTCATCAACTCAAGTCAATGATAAGAACACTCAAATCAATAAGAACAACAAGTCACAAAAATTACCCAAATTCATCCGTTTCTCAGCTAGAAGCACAGATACCTCCTGAAATGTATACAACCCACAGAAATCTAATTTAGGCGCAGCTAGTATCATGTCTGTGATATAAACGCGCACTTCCTAAGCCAGATGTCAAAAAAAAACAGCGAGTATGTACCCCCTGCGCCTTTCTAGTACGTCAACGTCACGCGATTTTATTTTAAGTAGGTTAAGCTTACAACACAAATACAATAAAACTTTTTTGCACAACAAGAAAGTACAGGAATTCTTTTTCAAAATCCATACTTATTTTTTCGTAAAACACTTTTACACGTGAAAAATTGCTCAGGATATAGTTCATCTCAAGTGGAACACGTCTTGTCAAATTGGACTCCATATGCAATTTCCGTTTCAGAGTTCACCAGACGCTACTTTCATACAATCTGCTTTTCTCGTCTACTAATGCATCCAAACATTTTAAACGAATACTATGTCGCCAGATCCTACTAATATTAAAAATTACAACGATTGTATGTATTGCTGTATAGATGTTTGTTCCTCTTTCACGCAAAAGCCAGTACTGAACTAATTAGGCTGTGGTATGGGTATAGTTTGGGATCTGGAATAACATATAGGCTATTTTATATCGCGATAAAATGCGGGGTAGCAGTACTAATTTAATAAAATGACCATCTGACAGAAATATACTTACGTTGAGATTCGTGAACCGACGATAAACAGAAGGAGGTGTTCTCTATTATATATGTATGTTTTTAGTGCGTAGGTTAGGTATGTTACCTACTCGATATTTTGAATGATGTTACGTATGTCTGCAGTAGTGAACGAGCAGTAGCGAACAGTAGTGAACGTATGTCTGCTGTTGCTGAAGGCAAACAAACTATAAAAAAAATTTAAAAGTAGAACATCGTTACATATTGCTAGCTGAAAAGCTCTCGTTTGTATGAAAAATCTCGCATCTTGTCAAAGGCCCGATTTCGACTTGCAACTAACATCTCGCATCTCGCAGACGGTTTTCGGGAAATTACCTATTTCAATTTCCTCACCTTCAGGCTGTGGGGGAGCAGACGTCGTACGTAAGTGGATTTCCATAGTAATATCGAAGTCTTCAATCGAATTCTCTAAGTACCTACCTACAAATATACCTACATCGTGATGTCCTAGATGTATAAACTATATAATATACTAGCTGACCCACCCGCGGCTACGTCCGCGTTGACCAAGAAAATATCCCACCATGCATATGCACTTTATAACTAACTAATTATCAGTTCGCTCCATTCACTGACGAACGGGCGCCGAGTATACGTAGGTACTAGACATGTGCGCCGATGCCCATTTGATCGGCGGCGGCGTCTGGTGTCAAATTTGTCGGCGGCGGCGGCGTCATCGGCGTAATCGGCGTGGGTGTGAAAATAAATAAAAGAGACCTCAATCCTTATTACACTTTTTATTTATTCACTCATCAAAATTATATGGCACGCTTACTCTAGTAAGCGTGATCAGATAAATCATATTTTAATTTATGAGCGAGTGGAGCGAGCCGTTAAAAGTTAACGTTTTTTTCGGATGTTTGGGAAAAGTGAGGAAGAATTCCTATGACAAAAGAAAATAACAGTGAGCGAAGCTAGTCCTGAAAATCATAATGGTGGTCGATTTAAAGCTTTAAATATAAATAACGGCAAGCAGATCGATCCACCCGTGGGGCCGCGGCGTAAGAATATCGATCCCTACAACTCAGCCCGTGGATTTCGTAAGAACCGACTAAGGGCACCTACCAACTAGAGGAAGGGCAGCAGCTTCCTGAAAATTTTCAAAACCTACCTACACTGCGATCACGAATCCGCCTGCCAAGCATGGTGATTATGGCAAAACCGCCCCTACATGACAGATACAAACAGAAAATGGCCCCCAGTCTCCAGCAGCTCTGCTATTCCTAGTCACGGTAGCGGCTATGGTAACAGCGGGGCAGGGGGTGCTAGACATCTCAGGCAGAGATTGTGCTGCCAATATAAATAACGACGACCTTTTCACCTGGTAACATACAATACAACGCACGGACTTTGAGGACCGACGAGAAGATTATTAGAAGCGGTATACAAGTTGCATTGGGATATCATAGGGTTATCAGTAGTGTCCAAAGAGAGGGAGAGGCCACAATCACCCTTTATTGCGGCAACTTGTTCTATTACCGGGAGGGCGACCAGCTGTCCCAACATGGTATCGGGTCTCTCGTCAACACCATTGTAAAGATCGAGAGCATCTTGAGCAGGGTGGTACGTAACGTATACTCAGAATCACCAACCGGTATTCGCTGAAGGTCCTACAGGTATACACCCCGCACTCGGGCCTCTTTTTCTTGGAAGGGATTTTCTTAACAAAATTGTTACTTATTTTAAGTTTTCAAACGAAAGAAGATTTAGTTAATATATTCTAATTTGTTTATTTCTTTAATTTTCGTTATAAATAAAGTAGGTATTATTTGATATTCTTTCTGAAAACACGACACTTCACGACAGAATGTCTGCTGAAAAGTCAGATACCTAATTTTATGGAAAAGATTGTCAATATACCCATAAATAATACCAATAGTAACTATAAATACTGAGGTACCTAGCTACAATCAAATAATACAACTAGAAAATAAAATATACTTATTGAAGAAAAGAAAATTGCAATCAATTAATAGAAACAAATTAGAACAAGAATAGTATTAAAACTAGCTGCTGCTCGCTCCTTCGCGTTTTATCGGGATAAAAAATAGCCTATAGGTATGTTATTCCAGATACCAAACTATACCCATACCAAAATTTCAGTCTAATTGGTTCAGTAGTTTTTGCGTGTAAGAGTAACAAATATCCATTCATACATCCATCCTTACAAACTTTGATATTGATAATATTAGTAGGATATAGTTGATTAATTCTCATTAATACTTTCAATGTCTCGGACCAAACCTTTCGTATTTGAGATTGTAAAAATATGTAATATTAAATATTTTTACAATATGGTTCCAAAAAATGACTTGAAAATTTCATCCTTCGCGGATGTGTATTGTATGATGACGTCATCAATAAGCTCCCACAGTTGCACAGGTTCAACAGACGTGCGTGTCATCGTGTTCTATTCAAAGCTTTTAATAGAGTTCTACCTACTGTTTGCGGCCCTTAATGGAATATCAATTCAGTCATCAATATGTATGAGAGTTCAGACGCTTTGCAGTATTAAACAAGTACTTAGTACAAGTTTCAATTATTATCTTTACTGTTATGAGTTAATGGACTCCACATATCCTACTCAGATATGCCTGGAAGAGATCGCTTCTAAGTGATAAGGCCGCTCATTGTATTTGTCTTATGTAAGGTTTTTCTGAGGTAAGTACAATAAATAATATTAAATTTTTCCTGTTCAAGTTTCAATTATTATCTTTACTGTTATGAGTTAATGGACTCCACATATCCTACTCAGATATGCCTGGAAGAGATCGCTTCTAAGTGATAAGGCCGCTCATTGTGCTTGTCTTATGTAATGTTTTTCTGATGTATGTACAATAACTGATTTTGAATTTTTCCTGTTGATACTAAGTACTTAATATCTATAGGTTTTAAATGTTAAAGTTAGGTATCACTTCAAAGAAGTTAAGTAGAGCCTACGAAAATACGCTGATTACCTACATACTGTATATTGATGCATCGATAGCGTGATGCAATAGGGTGTTGTTTACTGTGCAGCATTAATGATAAAAATTATAGTTTTATACAATGTTCAGCTACTTTTCGAAAATTGGTGTTTGATTCCCACCTCCGGACAAATTGTAGGTAAGATCTCCAAATATTTGTTCCAGGTGTTCTGGTAGTATTGTAGGTATCGTTTAAAAATAAATTATAAGTGTATAATGTATTAAATCAGTAATCTTCTAGTACCTATAACACAAGCTCAGCTTAGCTTGTGACCAGAGGATGCTGTGTGGATCGTCCAGCCCTTTTTACAACTTCTTTTCTTCTTTTAACATTCAAACTTGTATATTTATACTCAAAGTTATGCCTACAGACCGTATGATAAGAAAAGTTTAGTTAGCAACCAATTGAATCAAGGGTGAGGGGTGAGGAGCAGCGGGGGCGTACTCAGGACACTATGAACTATGAATGGTAAACTAAGGAGTGGTATCGATCCGGTTGCCTAGCAACGGACAGGCGTCGCGAAGACGGCATTACCAGGCGGGATGTACAGTCGGATTCATTAAGAAGTACGCTACTAACTACTGGCGAAGTAACATTACCTTATCTGTGATACTGGTACGCTTTAGCATCACAAAGTAAAAAACTACTGCAAGTCCGTATAAACAGATATAAAACTACTGGGACACCCTTCCCAGCCGTCTCTAGACATTTGAAGTTTTTAACCGACTTCGTGATAAGGAGGTTCTATGTTCGGCTTTATGTACATATATTCACCGATTGTTCCGTCAATTGTGGATTTTTTTGTGTTTACCTGCTATCGCTATCGCTGTCGTTATCGCTATTCCGGTCGTTATCGCTATCGCTATCCCTGACACTGTCGCTGTCGATATCGCTGTCGATATCGCTGTCGATATTTTTATCGCTATCGCTTTAGTTATAGCTATGACTATGGTACTAGGTATGGCAATCGTAGTGCGTATGCCCTCACACTAATGGTAAATTGCAATAAGTTTAGTTTGTACAAATCTGAAAATACACGACAGCTAAAATAAACTGTAAAAATAGGTAAAATACAAAAATCAATACTTACTCGTAAAATACATTAATTTTATCTAACCGTTGGATAATAAATGTATTGTACGAGTATGTATTGATTTGGTTAGATTCTAACCCAATACACACGTATAAAGTTAGGTACCCTACCTCGCTATAACAATCCCACAATTTAATTTCTTGAAAGCTGAAAAAAATCTTTAAAACAAATGCAACATGAAAACACGGTTTAATTTAATTTTCTAGCATTTCTGTGGTCTTAATATCCTATTGAAACCACCAAGCTATTGTCGGGTAAATTGGAATGTTCCATTAGGAATATTGCAAGTTGGAGATATACGACTTGGTTGTCGCAGATCAGGGATCGCAACCACTTTCACACAGCACAAAAATGTGCATTGAATATTGATTTGAACATTTAGATGATTTCGTATGACGGCATCAAATGACAGAGAGCTCGCGGGCCATTTTGTTACTGTAAAATCCTACTAATATAAATATTAAAGTTTGTATGTATGGAAATGGATATATGGATATTTGTTACTCTTTCACGCAAAAACTACAAAAGCGATTAGGCTGAAATTTGGTGTAGGTATAGTTTGGAACCTGGAATAACATATAGGCTATTTTAATCGAAGGCGTGGGCAACAGCTAGTTAATAAATAAATAAATGTTTATGCTGACATACACACATATATCTTAGAAATTGGTCAAAAGAAATAACAGAATTTCTTATCGTTATACAACGAAACATGAAACAGCCGAAATCGTTCTTCACAAGTTGATCCTATCGGGGCCCAGAAGTTCCCCCTTTTGGCTTAGTACAAATATTACGTGGCACCCTGTATCTATATGTTTTATCCGGCTAACGTCTAACGGGCAAACGGGAGTCGAGATTTTGTAGCCGCCCCACAAAAGCGCGCCTCGCGGGTAAAAAGCCACGTGGCTAACACAAAGCTCTCCATCATCACGACTCTAACCACCTAATTATATCACTCGGTAACTACCTACCCAGGTAACCACGTTAACCCACGTCGTCCGCATTTAGCGTGAAATACACGAAAAACCTCTTACCAACGTAAATTAAACGAACTTTCCCGTGTAAACTCAGACGAGGATAAAAGCAAACAGTCGAATTAACTGAGAGGGTAAAATTCAAATTCAGAAGAGCATGAATTTATTAAACTAACTTCCTTATTTGAGGCAACGTACAGTCGGCAGCAGTTGTACTTACCATAAAGTAAAATAAATAATGCTGGACAATCCACACAGCATCATCTAGCTCCAAGCTACGCAGAGCTTGTGTTATGGGTACTAGATGACTGATATACGTAATACATTACATAGCTAGTTTTTTTATTATATACATAGAAATACCCAGAACACCCGGAACAAATATTTGCAGATAGTACAAACTTTTGTCCCAGGGCGGGAATCGACCCCAAAACCTCCTGCGTCGGAGGCGGATCTTCGCCCGCCACGCCACATCGGTCGTCAAATAACTAGCTTCTGCACACGGCATAGTATGCGTTTTTCCAGGGTAAAATTTAGTAGATATAAGTGTTTAAAAATATAATAAGTACCTATATGTTATTCGCGGTCTAGAACTGCGACTATGCAAAATTTTTACTCAATGTCTTCAGTAGCGTTAAGAAAAACTCAATATTATTTTTATCGACCTCTGTGGTGCGGTGGGCGAAGGTCTGCGACGCAGGAGGTTGTGGGTTCGATTCCGCCTCGGGACAAATGTTTGAACGATCTGCAAATATTATTTATGTATTCTGGTCGTTTTCTATGTATAATAAAAAATATCTATTTATGTAATATATTCTATTATGTATGTATATCAGTTATCTAGTAGCCATAACACAAGCTCTGCTTAGCCTGGTGCTAAATAATGCTGTGTGAATTGTCCAGAATCATTTTATTATCAAACTTTCATTGATATCAGTGTGATATCAATGAATGAAACAATAAAATCATAGTGTCAAATAAGCTGGTTCTACCTAGATGTAGTTTTTTCTAATTTATTTATTTTTCTAACATGTAAAAACTATCCTCGCAATATCTGACTACTAAAATAAAACATAAATCACTTTTAGATATGCTTATAATGATTTCTGAATCTCAATAATATTTCACAAAATATAAACAATACTTCAAAGAGAATACAATACTTCAATACTTCCCAGACGACAGACACCTTTTTGACATAGTGGAGTTGCTCGCTGTAGAATATTTCCAAATACATTTTACTTCAAAGAGAATACAATACTTCAATACTTCCCAGACGACAGACATCTTTTTGACATAGTGGAGTTGCTCGCTGTAGAATATTTCCAAATACAATCAATACTTCAAAGAGAATACAATACTTCAATACTACCCAGACGACAGACACCTTTTTGATATAGTGGAGTTGCTCGCTGTAGAATATTTCCAAATACAATCAATACTTCAAAGAGAATACAATACTTCAATACTTCCCAGACGACAGACACCTTTTTGACATAGTGGAGTTGCTCGCTGTAGAATATTTCCAAATACAATCAATACTTCAAAGAGAATACAATACTTCAATACTTCCCAGACGACAGACACCTTTTTGATATAGTGGAGTTGCTCGCTGTAGAATATTTCCAAATACAATCAATACTTCAAAGAGAATACAATACTTCAATACTTCCCAGACGACAGACACCTTTTTGATATAGTGGAGTTGCTCGCTGTAGAATATTTCCAAATACAATCAATACTTCAAAGAGAATACAATACTTCAATACTACCCAGACGACAGACACCTTTTTGACATAGTGGAGTTGCTCGCTGTAGAATATTTCCAAATACAATCAATACTTCAAAGAGAATACAATACTTCAATACTTCCCAGACGACAGACACCTTTTTGACATAGTGGAGTTGCTCGCTGTAGAATATTTCCAAATACAATCAATACTTCAAAGAGAATACAATACTTCAATACTTCCCAGACGACAGACACCTTTTTGATATAGTGGAGTTGCTCGCTGTAGAATATTTCCAAATACAATCAATACTTCAAAGAGAATACAATACTTCAATACTTCCCAGACGACAGACACCTTTTTGACATAGTGGAGTTGCTCGCTGTAGAATATTTCCAAATACAATCAATACTTCAAAGAGAATACAATACTTCAATACTTCCCAGACGACAGACACCTTTTTGATATAGTGGAGTTGCTCGCTGTAGAATATTTCCAAATACAATCAATACTTCAAAGAGAATACAATACTTCAATACTTCCCAGACGACAGACACCTTTTTGACATAGTGGAGTTGCTCGCTGTAGAATATTTCCAAATACAATCAATACTTCAAAGAGAATACAATACTTCAATACTTCTCAGACGACAGACACCTTTTTGACATAATGGAGTTGGTCGCTGTAGAATATTTCCAAATACAATAAAGTATATTGATGATTATAATTTTAAACAGAATGTCAAAAGCAACGCTTTATTTTCTTATGGCGTCTAGTGCAGGCAAAAATAGCAATGGTACTATATTTATTATAGGGTAAGGTATCGCGGTCATTAAAACCTACAGTACCTAATGGGTAGGTACCTAGATATCTACCCATTTAACAATATCACCACCAATGTTACAAAGTCTATCGAACAACGTCTCTGATTTCAGTCCGATAGGTAACAACCGTATCATTTTAATTGGCATAAAATTTCCACAACTAGTCTTTTGAGAGGAAAATACACACAAAGAACCTGAAGTGGCGGCATGTAGCCCATTATCGAGTTAAAGGTAGAATCTAAAAACATTCACCGCTCCCAGTTTTACAGGGACGTACTCGGGTTAAGGGGTGCGGGGTTGGGGTAAACAGCTTGACCGGTTATAGAACAGAAACTAAAAACTAGACTTGAATAAAACATTGCTCAATACGATAATGTGTACAATAATATAGAAATGTGTGCCCAACAGCAACGAAATATACTTCTGAGTAAGTTTTCTGCTTTTGAACATAGCTAGTTAGTCTATTCTGTTATGTTAGTCCTAGGTTTAGCCCTGCCCTATTACAACAAAATTTACGGGCTACGTGGTACGTGCTTCACATATTCTGAAAACGATTAAAATTCAAAAGCCCCAATAAATAGATCGTCTTGCCAGTATTGAGTCCATCTCTGGCTTTCCTAACTTGATTGTACCATAGCCGTTAGTCTACATGTAACGTGTATTCAACAAATATTCAGACTTTCCTCTTTTTAATAGAAGCTGACTTTAAAATGGTGAGTCTAATGTAGAGCCCACACTTACAGAATTCGTCTATGCTTTAGTACATCCCTGGTCAACCTAAACGAACAGTTCAAAAACCGCTATTCAATAATTTACGTGCATTCTACAACTATTGTGACTTTCCTGTATAACCCTTAATGATAGGCATTATTGGCGCGGTGCTGTTACTTTGTCTGTCTGACTCTCGTTAATTAGATGTCAGAAACCTATCGAGTCTGTATAGTGAACATCGATATAATTGCGAGATAGGTATTTTGTGTATTAGAGATAATGCGCCAATTTGAATGCTTTATGGAAATGGTATGTAGGGACGCAATGGGCAGTGTTACAAAATGCCGGGTGGTATTGATTTAATTTATTACATAAGAACAAACATAAGTCTTCGAAATAATTACGGGGAGCAAAATGTTTTTATGAATGTAAGCGGGCTAACTACGAACCGCGTTTGTGTCAGAAGAACACCAACGTACGAAAAACGCTTACATTCATAATTTCATTCATAATGAATTCGGCAAACTACGAAAGTTTTTATAGTAAAAAATGCTTATTCGTTGTCACAAAGACATTTTTTTTTCTGAGATCCATGGTCGTAAACCATAAGTTATTATAAGCTCCTTAAACCGCTTAGGTACTACATAGAATAAATGAATAGATTTTTAAAAGGGGCCACGATTGTCTTTTGTTTTCAAAGAGAAGAAAGAAAATAAATTTATTTGTTTTTTCATACAAATATCCACGCTGCCGTCACAAATCCAGGCCTTCTATTAAGAAAAACAAAAGGGGATCGCGTCAACTTTTAAAATAATATCTATAAGTAGGTACTCTAATAAGAATAGGCAGAAAGAAACTTAGGGCGACTAATTGGTCTATACCCAGCGGTACAGGCCTCCCGAGGCCACAGCTGGGTCTCACGGTGAGACCCAGCTGTAAGTAAAATCTGGCTGAGGATGATTATGAATAACTACTAAAGATAAAAACATCAAACGAAATATGGGATTTGAAACAGAGGGCAAATAGTTTTTAAAAACTAATAAGTCATGTCAGCACGTTCATATTGCTAGATAATTTGTCTCATTTCTTTCGTCGATGTTATTGGCATAGGAATATATTCATGTAAATGCACCGTGGTTCTGTAACCTACTTGTACGGTTTAACCAAAGATTACAGATTTTGTAAAGGTTCTAACTTGGGTGTGGGTGGGGTATTAATTAGGTACTATTAATAAAATAAATAAATATTTGCGCGCACATTGTCGACGAGTTATATTGATAGAGAAAGAATGATGAATGAATGGAACGAACACAATAATGAACGATTGAATGAATGGTGTTAATACACAATAAAATATTTGAAACACTTTTTAAGTATTTCAAATATTAAATGACTTGGGAAAACTAATCAAACGGACCCAAACGCGAGAATTAAATTTGACTTGTCTTAGTGCTTATTTTGTAAGCCTAAAGAAATAAAGTTATTGATTCTGATTCTGAAGAGCTTGTAAAAACAAAATTAAAAATACGGCTTTATCGCTCCTACCTACTATCGTTTTTGCAAACCTTCCTATCTAGTCCAGCCTTACCTTGCTCTATCGCACCTATTCGCACAATTCCCCAAGCCGCTGATTCTGCGAAACTCTACACCGAGCCACAGGCACGTAGCCGGGCCCTACAATGAGCTGCGAAAGTGATTCCTCCCACTCTAGACCCCATTCTATCAAGTTTAGATTATATCGCTGCTAGGACACTTTACCTGTTTCCCTGTATACTCTTAAAGTTCGGTTTCTAACTCTATATTATAATGAACTCTACACACCAAACCTGCCAACATGGCCTGGCGGCGGCGGGGCAGCAGCGGCTTGATGCGACA
Source organism: Eupithecia insigniata (assembly GCA_947859395.1). Classification (NCBI taxonomy): domain Eukaryota; kingdom Metazoa; phylum Arthropoda; class Insecta; order Lepidoptera; family Geometridae; genus Eupithecia; species Eupithecia insigniata. The sequence goes on from OX401998.1 coordinate 4,909,353, forward strand.
TTTCTCTGGACATTGTAAGCAACCAACGCGATGGTGTTGGTCGGCTTCTAGCTCTATATTAAAATGGACTAGCGACCCGCCGTCTTTGCGCGGGTGCAATGCTGATACTAAATTATACAAATAAAACTTCCTCTTGAATCACTCTATCTATTTAATAAAACGCATCAATAGGGACAGAAAGCGGGAAGCGACTTTGTTTTATACTATGCAGTGACTCTACACACCAAACATGCCGAAAGAGCCTGGCGATCAGGCTTAAAAATTTCTAGAGCTCCTAACCGTTCCTATATTTTTTTTTATCTATTACTGTCATGACCAATGATGCAATGCGAAACGGAGTGTGGGAAGACCTCCCACTCGATGGACCGACGACATCGTAGCGGTCGCAGGGAGTCGTTGGATGGAGGCGGCTCAGGACCGCTATTCGTGGCGTCGTTTGGGGGAGGCCTATGTTCAGCAGTGAACGTGTACGGGCTGATGATGATGATGTCATGACCAAAGCTGCTTCGCGATAAACTCAAAAACTACTGAATGGATTTTCATGCGGTTTTCACCAAGGTTTAAATATATAATTTGTCAAGGTTTTGAGTAAATTGGTTGAAATATAACGATAATAATTGTTGGAAGTGCCGGAAAAAGTCAAGCCGTCTGGGTCTAATGAGATAATATACATATGCTCTACTACCCGTACGAAGCCAGGGCGGGTTGCTATTATGCGATATACAAATAAGTATACGAGTGCTAATTCTCGACAATGGTATAATGACCTCGCCAAATGCTCGAAGGTCAATGGTGGAAATCAAGAAATTAATAGATTACATTTCGTAGGTAGGGTACCTAATACTTCACCCCAATTCGATCCTTATTATACGTTCGCATAGGGTTTCTGTTTCCGATTCCCAAATCTGTAACTGTATTATCATAATATTGAAACTGTTGTGAAAATTAGGGGTAGGAGGGAGGCCTTTGCCTTGCAATGGTACAACACAGGCTGAAAATAAATAATAAATAAATATGAAGAGTTGGCACGTAGAGAACTTCTAAATATACAACAAATATTTGCGTAAAACATTTTGTCGCTGGAATCGAACCTGCAACTTTCTGTGCCGCAAGCCACGAGCAGCACCACACCACTAAGGTTTTCTTTTCATAATTTGCTAGACATCTTCTTAGGTCTTCAGTCTTCTTTCTTCCAAACTGTAGTACGTCCAGGTCGAGACTTCCACTACGTCACATCACACGTTGTACCAACAAGACCACGTGACTGTGAGGTAATGGCGATATCAACCCTGAACCTCTTCTTTCTTCTGTTACGTGCTTGCTCCTTCTTGATTGATATCTTCAGAGTTCTTTATTTCACTATGCTTGGCTAATTAATACATTAAAGACCTAGATCATCTACGTAAAGGCTCTCCGGGTTTTAAATAAGTTATCAGAGTGTCTGGTCGAGGTGACGCGTAACATAGCCATGTGGATCAGTTGAGCTATGTGTTCATTGTTTGTAACAGTCTACAGTTAGCTCAGTTCTAAATACTAGTTCTTTGTTTCTATTATTTGATTATAATTTTCTTTATTATTAAAGAATGTTGTTATCTATGTACATATTAAATAAGTGAGGTCAAAAACGAGTGTAGGCGTCCAGAAAAATCTCAGCAAATCTCTATCGAGGTCCATTTACACGTTTTTACCCTTTTTTAATTTTGGACCTTGACGTACGTAACTAATGTGCCTGTGTGAATTCTAAACTAGCCGTTGCTCGCGACTACGTACGCGTGAATTTTTGGAAATAGTCTATGTTACCATAAGCCAGAAAAAATAAGGATTCTACACCAAACGTTTGAATTGTCTGTTCAATTAAATCCGTCCCTACAAATATAATTCTTCTAAATTAATAATTTGGTATGTTTTAAAAAACGTTAAACTGACTTCAAATTCCCTTACTTTTACACTTATTTTAAGTTTTGTGGGATAAATACTAATCCCCTGGGGATAAAAATTTTATGGGACCCCTTCGGTATCATTTTCTATACAATAGTGAAAGAATTTTCAAAATCAGTCCATAATTGGCGGAGACATCGCGTAACATACATACAAAAAAAAGAACATACATATAGACGAATAGAGAACCTTATTTTTGAAATCAATTAAAAAGAATTTCACTCACCCTTTATGATTGTGGAAAATCCTCTATCCATAGAAGCAGTGGCTTTTTCCAAATGTAATTAGGTATTCTCTCTGAAATAAGGATTTATAAAGATAAGAAAATGTATGGAAAACTTTGGTTCGTCTTTTATACGATTCTCTATTGGGAATAGTCGAGTGAGTAGGTACCTAAAAGCTTTTTATTAAAAGGATACCTACTGAATATTATAAAAATGGTAGTTTCTAAGTTTGGGTGAAGAAGGTAATCTTCAAAACTATACTGTTTGATTTAAAAATGCTTTTAAGAATTGATTGCAACAATAGGTCAATCACGATTTATGTTATATTTTTTAAACGATAAACTGACTTCTAATTCCCTTACTTTTACACTTATTTTAAGTTTTGCGGGATAAATACTAATCCCCTGGGGATACAAATTTTATGGGACCCCCTCAGGATCATTTTCTATACCGCTCCGCCAATTATGGACCGATTTTTTTTTTCATTATTGAAAAAAAAAAATCGGTCCATAATTGGCGGAGATATCGCGTAACATACATACATACATAAAAAAAAAAACATATAGACTAATTGAGAACCTCCTCCTTTTGAAGTATGTAAAAAATTGGTAATGTTTCTTTTTTAACTGTACTTTGTGAAATCAATGCTATAAACAAATTGCAAAAGTAAGTCAAAAATTATAATAGCTCTGACTTTAGTATAACCTTGGTAAACAAAATTTAATAAAATAAAATAGGAAATGTAACGCAATAACTCACATGAGTGATTTCGGTGTGACGCTGCGCAGGAGTGGGCTAATGGCAGCTTGCACGCGGGACCTCAGAAATGCTGACGATGCAAAGCGATGCAACCAGAGGTGACCAACTTTGGAATAAGACCGAGAACCTATTTCACACTGTAATAATTCTGCCTGAGACGGAAAAGACTGCGAACTTGATTTCCTCACAAATGTTTGTATGTTCTGCAAATATCCGCAAGCGTTTTGGACGTTTTGTTTTTACAAAAAACCAGATCTGTTCAGCCATTTAGGCTTGAAATAGGCAGACAGAATTAGGTACTTCTCCATTTATGATAATAGTACGGATGGATAAGTTTAATTTATCGCTTCAGACTGGTATTGATATGAATCAGTTGAGCTGTGCTGAGCATTGCTTGCAACAGTCTGCAGTTAGCTAAATTATTTCGATTCAAACACAAAGCTCCTTTAAACTAGTTATTTATGTTTCTAATATGATTCTATTTTTTTCTTGTAATTTTCTTTGAATTTTAATGAACTTATTAAAAAAACTATGGGTTGAGAGTAGCGTATCTACGAAGTCGTAGGTAGGTAAATCTAAAACCACCTATGTACGATGTGGCGTATCTCTCACCGCCGGATTGTACAATACAGCCGGCTAGGCTGATTATAAAACGAACGTTCATTTATTAGGAATACCTAATTAATTTAAATCGACGCAATAGCTCAGTGACGTTTATCAATATTGTTGAATCGGTGATCGTTCAACAATCGCCATAGGCAATTAATTGCATTGCGCCGTTTTGCAATCAGCCTAGCTATTTTACAAACGGGCTTGTTCTATGATCCGGCGGTAACAGATACACAACCACCTACGTAACGATGTGGGGTATGCGTATCTACATCGTTGCGCCTACAACGTAGTGAGCATACGACAAAGATGCTATGCACCGTAGAATGTCTACAACTGCAGCTTAGCAAAGTCTACGACGTAGAGCATCTACAACGTCGTGAGCGTACGACAAAGATGATATGCAGCGTAGAATGTCTACAACTGCAGCTTAGCAAATTCTACGACGTAGAGCATCTACAACGTAGTAAGCCTACGACAAAGATGGTATGCAGCGTAGCATGTCTACAACTGCAGCTTAGCAAATTCTACGACGTAGAGCATCTACAACGTAGTGAGCCTAAGACAAAGATGGTATGCAGCGTAGCATGTCTACAACTGCAGCTCAGCAAAGTCTACGACGTAGAACCTCTACAACGTAGTGAGCCTACGGCAAAGATGGTATGCAGCGTATCATGTCTCCAGCTGCGGCTTAGCAAAGTCTACGATGTAGAGCATCTACAACGTAGTGAGCATACCTCAAAGATGGTATGCAGCGTAGAATGTCTACAACTAAAGCTTAGAAAAGTCTACGACGTAGAGAAACTACAACGTAGTGAGCCTACGGTAAAGATAGTATGCAGCGTCGCATGTCTACAACTGCTGCTTAGGTAGTCAACGACGTATAGCTTCTTTAATATCGAAAGTCTGTAGGCACCCTACGATGCTGACACAATATCGCAGACGATGCGTGCTACGACTGTGTGTGTCTACGCCGTAGCATTCTTTATTTTAAATAATGGCTGGAAAATCAACACAGAATCATCTATCCCTAACCACGTCCAGCTTGACGCTGTCGCTACAGGTATTTGCCGCCCAACGACCTCTCCAACGAGAATTTGCTGCGGCAAACGTCACTTTTTCATTCGGTAAACGTGACCGAGCCACGTATGGGTTAACTAGCTACTGCTCGCTCCTTCGCCCGCGTTTTATCGGAATAAAAAATAGCCTATATGTTATTCCAGGTCCCAAACAATACCCATACCAAAATTTAGCCTAATCGGTTCAGTTGTTTTTGCGTGAAAGAGTAACAAATATCCATACATCCATACATACACATACAACCTTTGACAAATAATAATATTAGTAGGATAAAAAACTGATAACATTAGTTAAGTACTTAGATATTTGTATATTTATAGAACACTCCCAGACCCTATACAAATACATATCTGCAGATTGTTCAAATATGTGCCCAGCGGCTAGAGTCGAACCCGCAACCGTCGGCATCGTCGTAAGGATCGTCTTCATTGACGATGGATAAAAAGGAACGTCTTTCTATCTATCAGATTATGATGGAGATGATGACGTCCTAGCCTAATTTCGGCTACGATGCGGTTTAGGTATAGTGCATAAAAAGACATTTTGTCAATTTATATTTGTACCATCGTGCTGCTAGTCCACAGCTGGAAATAGGCCTTCCCTATAAGCATCTTAGCTCCCTGTTTTCAGCTTGCCACCTCTAACATCTATAAACAGACTTTCGCAGATCGTTGACACCGGCAGGCGTTCTACACTTCGATGCAGATTCGCGATCTCTAATCAAAAATACTTCCATGAAGGCGACAAACATAAAGCGCACATATGGAGAATAGGGATCCGAAACATACCTACCTAAGTGGTGACGCTAGTTTCTCTTCTCTATCCAACCCGCTTCTAATTGTTTATCTATCGTAAATAGATTCAGGCGTTACTACTTTGCGGAAATTGAGTGCAAAATATTACTTATTATTTAAATATTATTTTTATCACCCAGGTTAATTTCAGCAATCTAAAAAACCGCGACACTCTAGGGGAGTTCTTCGAAAATCTGGTAGATGCTCCTAAGGTTCATGTACCTAACTATCGTGCGTTGACGCACGCGCATGTCGATGGTTGCTAGGTAAATATAGCAGGATCTCTAGACGAGAAACGCGAATCAATTCCATTTGAACACTTACGTTTCCTATACTTCAGATAAACTCGGAATAAGAAGAGGAAAAATCTATATGTTTTCCTAACTCTATTTAAATAGACAAAAAAATCTCTAACACTAAGTTAGATCTCTAACAATCAGGTTACAATAAACACGTTGGACAATTCACACAGCATTATCTAGCTCCAACCTAACCAGGGGGCCTACTCGGAAAAGGAAAACGAAGTTTCTTTTTCGTGTTCGTGCAAAACTAACTATTATGTCCATAGCATAAGATTAGCGATTTGCACGAAAAAGTATCAGAAACTTCGATTTCGTTTTTAAGAGTACGGGCCCTGAGCTTGTGTTATGGGTACTAGATAACTGATATACCTACTTAATATAATACCTACAATATGACTACATACATATTTTTAATTATACATAGAAAACATCCAGAACACCCTGAAAAAATATTTGCAGATCGTACAAACATTTGTCTCGAGGCGGGAATCGAACCCGCAACATCTTGCGTTGCAGGCGGACCTTCGCCCGCCGCGCCACAGAGGTCGTCGATTGAAAACTTTCTCACAATTATTGTGAATGAAGGCATTGGACGAACATTATGTTATGAGCAAAGGTACAATTATTTTGATTTTCATCCAGATTATTCAGAAATATGAATTTATAGTGCTTGTACCAAAGGAAAAGGTTGACCATACCTGACACACGGCAGTGTCGAATTCCCTTGTGAAACATTTATCGCAAGCGTTCCCTGGCAGCAAATAATACTTCGTATTGCAATAACAATATCATCATGTTCAAAGAAATCGGAAACTATACATATTCCGTTCGGCTTTTCTATAAGTACTGTCAACTACAAGAATCGATGAACGGGTCAATCATCTTAACGCTTTTTACGTGTATACGACACGGATAATAGATAAATTAAATGTTTACAAGCATCGTGCGACTCCAAAGTAAACAGATCTTTGTGATATTATGGGTGCCAAATAAATTACCCGTTTATTAGTCATCCGTCTGGTACCTGTACCTACCCAAAATAAATGCTGGTATACATGCTACGTATGTATGTTTCAGGTCTGTTATCAGTAGGTAGATACTTATTATCCTATCCATCCACGGTTGTTTGGTAGAGATCGTTCTTGAGCGATAAGACCGCTAATGGTCACATTTTTTCCCAAATTGTTTTGTAAAGTGTGCCATAAAGCATCTACATATATAATACAGATCATACAAACATTATGCCCCATACGGAATTCGAACCCGCATCCTGCTGCGTCGCGGGCGGACTTTTACCCACTGCGCAACTGAGGAATTTATGACAGAGGATAGCTTCATATTACCTGTTTTTAAAACTGACAATGTTTAGCAAATATTGTCGTTGACTGTACCTGCCTATACCTGATATCGAGAAATGCAATATTGCATTGACGTCATGTAATTTTATTATAACTGCATTTTTGTCTTTTGTAATGTTCCGGTAATGCCTATTTTATGAACTCCTTGTATCTATGTACATAGGTACGCAGGCTTTGAGTATATTAGAACATAGGCTAACCCGTCTTCGGGTAGTTACATAGGTATGTATAATGGGATGTCTATTATAATTGAAACACATTAGATCAATCATACATTGTATTTAATCAGTATAAGATACATTCATTGTGACAGGTAGACAAAACCGTTTTAATTAAAAACCATAACTCTACGTTGAACAAATTCAAAGGAGCACATTAAATTAATTCACTATTATTATGCCCGAACATGTGATAAATTAATTGAGGTAGATTCCCATTTACTCTGGGGTTCAAATTATAATTAACATCGGATTCACCGCAGGGTAAGCAAATAAGACAACGCAATAAACATTATACTATATAATTAAATATCTTCAAATTGAATAATTAGTGCACACTATTGGGGTACTCAGGCTCCGCTAATAGTCGATTGCTTCTTAAACATTTACAATAAAAGAGAACATCCATAATATAATAAACGCATATAGGAAACATGTTTTAAAACAAACTACTAGCACTATTCTACCGGCCAGGGCGAGCCAGGGCGCGGGATTTCCTACAAGACCGCGAACGAACCCGGCGCGAAGCAAATTACAGGATCATGCAGATTATACACTTATCAATAAATACAACCTATTTACATTCCAGAAAGCCACTGACCAAAATTACTACTTAATATTAAGATTGTCTAAAATAGTGTAGTTTTATGAATAAACCTGGTCAGTGCACTGCTATAATAGCCAACTCCTGCATCACACCTGTAATAAGTTTCGCGCCTCACAAACAACAGTGATTAAACGCAAATATAATATATTTAATTACACAATTATAGAACTCTGTGCTCTTCATGAATTCAAGATTAAATACAATATTCGAACAATTCCTAGATAATATTAAAAATCATTGGAAAGTTTTTGTGAGACAAGTTATGAACGGTCCACGATACATTATTGTGATGTTACTATATTATATTGGCAGTGATATAATATACTTGGCAGTGATATAATATACTTGGCAGTGATAAAATATACTTCATCTTTTTACGCTTACAAGTACGTTCTCCGATTAATTTGACTCTACTATCAATTTCCCCAAAATATATATCTTTGTAAATATCAAACAGTAACCGCTAGTGTGTATCTAATTTTACTTATTTCGGCCTGGGTTTAAATATATGTATATATCTTTGTAAATATCAAACAGTAACCGCTTGTGGGTATCTAATTTTACTTGTTTCGGCTTGGGGTTTGTATCAGATTTAAGATTTCAGACATTTATATTCAAGCATTTTGCTATATCAGTCACAAAATACCAACTGATCATTCCCAATTCCATCACGAGACATTTTGAACCACTCTAAACATCGATCTACCTTTCACGCATCGCCGAAATATTTGAGATCAAAATATTTATTCAAGTCCATTAATTCCACGGTGAGAACAAAAAATTGTCTTTAAAAATTTGGTGTCGAATTTCACTAAAAAAATAATTTAAAAAAGTGATCCAATAAAATATGGCACTTCTATCAGTGCTGCATAAAATTATACTAATTTTTTTTTTTATTAAAATAATAATCAGTACATTGGATAAGCTCCAAAGGGAAGTCTCGACTAACTGCGTCCGCAACCGTAACCGCGTCGCGATCCAACAAACAGGCACCAACTCGACTACAAGATACATTTTCCTAATTTCTTTGGGTCCACTCCTACCACGAATGAATTCAAAACTGCAAAGATGGTCAAACATACCGCCAGTTCTGAACTGATTCAAGTTACTTTCCTTCTAAATTAACAGCGATCTTTAATTTCATTCAATAGCCAAACTATTTCAATACTTTTCCATTATTCTAGAAACTTCACTCCTAATGCTTCTCTAACGCGAGTAACTAAGGACCGTGTTCTCTACAGAAGAATCACCTTCCTTACTTAGTATGAATGACATCGAAAAGCGTATCTGAAAATGATGGTGTTCTATTTCATTATAATTAAGTAAACACCATTAACGGCGCGTAATTCATTAACTTAACCTAGGCTAGGCACTAACTAAAACAATACTAGCGAGATCTCGTGAGCACGGAACACAATTCATTATATTGTGCATAATCCCCTTGTTACTAAAAGGCATTATAATCCGATATTTCTGTATAGAGGTCGTCCAAAAATCCTGTCAAAATTGGAAACATATTAACAGACGCAAAGCCGCGTGATTATACTGTTTCTTCTGCGATTCCTCAATGTGAGAAATCGCGTCAAACGTATAACACTACGATATCACGAAATAAACCACGGTGCTTTGCTGCAGTACTGGTAGATACCTTCTCTATTGGTTAACTAACTTTTTAGTATCAAATTGGCATAAAATCTATTACATAAAGAGGTCTTACAATTGTTGAAATGTTATTGCCAACTGTCGTAAAATTACAATGTACTTTATTTAACATTTCTACTTCTACAAAGAACAATGTAAGTAGAATGAAACTGGTGTAAAGTGGTCTACGAGAGGCACATGCTTCGCCTTGTAAAGCTGCTGTATTATTAGAATGGCACACAGGTATGCGACGACACAATCGTTGGGTACCACTTCACAACCATAGGTAAAAACAAATTAATTTCACATAGTACACAATTATTTTGAACACTTCATAGGTATTAAGCACAACATTAGTAATAGTATAAGTATAAAATACGAAATGAATTAATATTATCTCTACGGAATCAGACAAAATGTTGTGCATGAAATATATATTTGAATATAGTCTTATCTATTATTGCTAACATTACGTTGTCGAGGCTTGTGTACACATCAAAATCGAAAATAAGTTTTTATTGAAATCATCATTTGAAAAATATACCTTATTTATTTATTCAACAAGGCACCAAAATCTATTGCCGACTAAATTGTAAAACAAATACTCCATGGCAGTGTCGTTTTCAGTTCACTAACTCGCGCAGAACTCAAATCATTCAGACAGTTGTTGATCCTGCGTAAGCGTCATCAACAATTGCTTGGTTTGTCACTCAGAATACAAGAAAAGATCAATATATTGATATCAAAAGTGGAGTCTACAACTAGTTTCGATTGATATGACTACGCGCTTTCCTGATATACAATGAACACTAAAGGTAAAGTGGCTATCATAGGCACTTAGTGAGAAGGTAAGCGCTTGAATCAGGCTTCAAACTTCGCTGTTATAACGCTCGACCAATGAAAAGGTACTTCTTTTTCATCTATTAATCGTATTCTAAAATTGTAGGAAATAAAAAGATGAGGATTTACAGCTTAAGCCTGGCCTAGTCAGAATGTTGGCACGGCAACTAAGCGAAAGCAAAAAATGGTTTCGCAGGGTAATTATTACTTAAAACTAACGAGCTCCGAACACATATTATACTAATCTGAATCTTATTCCGACATAATATAAGAACTAGTATTTACACATTGGCAGTGGTGCGTAATTGCGTATCGCTGGTCGTTATGTGTCGATAGCGACCTATATTATTACATAAAACTTAAATTATTCAGACTACTTCTGTCCGTATCCGCTCGAAAATCGAGAGGTTAACATTAAACTAAATCGTCTATATTACACAGAAAACTCCTACACTCGGTCAATCTACGTTTTTACATTTCGCACTAACTATTTACAAAATTTGTTCGCGTGATCCGCCACGCCAATTCGCGCAATGGTCGGACGTTATAAGGCTCGAAACTCCGACGAACCGTTCAAATATCATTATAAAAAGTTATCATCAGTCTTGTGAATAAATTTACGGCTGCTGTAACTAGCAGTCTACGAACCGTGTCGTCGACAATCTTTGGCGAGAATTTACCTAAATCTGCCACCGGCGTCGGTGGATGCACCTCGGCCGCGCTTCGTGGAACACATCGGTCGCATGATACAATTCGATCGAGTCGATAGGAATGTTGTTTTTGAGCTTGCGCGCTAAATGCGGCAATTGTCAATAATTCGGTCAAATTAACATAATAAATTTAAATAAAATATGCACTAGCACTAATCTAACTAATCGAATCGTCCTAGTGAACATTCCTACCGACAGGAGTCCCTAACGAGAGGCGTGCGGAGTTACCGTCCGCAGGGCCAGAAGGCGTTGCCGCCGTACCGCCGGCCGAGCTTGCGTTTCTTCGCGCCGCTGACTTCCACGCGGTCGGATCTGTCTTCTTCTTTGAACAGCATCGGGGCAGCGGGAGCGTTGCACTCGCCGCGTTTGAGGTCGGCCCTAACCTCGATGCTCTTCCGCTGCTTCGCGATCAAATTGTTGAGGAGTCGGGAGGAGGTGCAGTTGCGGGCGGGTAGCAGCCGGGTCGGGACCTGCGGGGAGCGGGTTGGCTTCTTGTCCGGAGGAGGGGCGGTGGCTTTGCGGTACGAGTCGCAGAACTGCTCGTAGAGAGTGACCTTGACGTGAGCTGGGAGAGAGGCTATCTCCACCCGCTTCACACGCGTCACGTCCTTCTCGGGCACCCATTCGTCCTCGATCCTGGAATGCGGAGAGACAGGTTAGTACGCGAAATAAATCGTGCCACACAGAGGCAGCTACGAACACAAGGACTATGAAGACTTTTGATAGTAAAATTGACTTTTAGCGAAAACGGTGAACTTCGCAGTGAATTTTATTTGATGACAATTGGTACTGGTTTGTGTTTCCAGTGGTTTGGGTTGCAGCCCTGAACATTGTGAAAGAATCAACAATCATGCATATCTACCTATAGAAGCTATGTAATTCGTTATAATATATACACTTACACACATACAAGGTTAAAATAAATAAAACAGCGTAAGTAAAATCATATCCATGCCCAATGCTAATTTGTAGAACTGGCAACCCTTATGAACAGCTAGCAACATTATTAACAAAACCTAGAAAGAAATGACTTCCAGTTTTATCATTTAAAGGTAGAAAGTTTGCATTTGTTAGCAACTAATACGAAATTCCTCTGTGCGGCACTTTGTCATACAACAATTTTGCCAAGCAGAGAGTTTTAGGGATCAATTGCATATTGTGTTCAAGTTCAACAACGTTGCATTTAACGCCCAGTTCTACATATTGTGTTGTATTACGATAAATCGACAGAATATTAATGCAGTGCTACACACTGTTCTGTTCTGACGCCTATTAAACATCTTTAAATATAATTAAGGATGTAGTTGTAATAATCATAGGGTTCTAAACAGCCTGGTCTTGTAACACTATGTATGTACTATAGTTTGGCGTTTTTTAAATGCAAATGATCCCTAATGAGCGTCAAGCTTAAAGTTATTTTGTTAAAACTCAATTCTACCTGTACTGTTAGAAGAATAAAAGGATGTATGTATAATATTACCATTGATTTATTTTAATAACCATTTGACGCGTGATATGATAATAATGCTATTGAAAAATGTGATTTTTTATCGATTTATAGTTGTATCAAAATGGTATTAAAGACTTGATCTCGAGAATCTTGATCTGAGAAGTAGAATACTTCTAGTACATAAAGATTGATGGTGGATTACCATTTCACATATTTTTACAGCCTTACCCCACTGGCGATTTGCGAGCGATTTCAAAGGGAGACGATTGCGCAGCGAGCACACCGCGACGACGCCGAGGGCACGCAGCGAGCACGCGGCGTGCGATCTGCGTTTTGAATACTGGCATCGTCGACGACGACGGCGCAATCTCGCTTTGAAATCGCTCGAAAATCAGCAGTGTGTTACTACTTTTAAGTTTCAAATTACATTTTATCTTGTAGAGTGCGGTGGTATTAATTATCGTAACTTAGTTTGCTGATGTCAGTGGAGTACAAGAATGCTACTTCAACACAAAAAATGGCTTTGTATGAGTGATGGGTATGTGTAGAAAAATAAATCAATTTATACGATGACTCTACAATAACCCACCTGGAGTTTACTTACAACATCATAGCAAGCAACATATTTCCTTTCTCTAAATCTGTACAGCTGTAGAATTTAGCATTAGTAAATGTCGTTATAACACTTATCCATATATTAGTAAGTATCAGATGGAAGTGTTGTCGGTACATAATTGGATGTTTATTTTGTCGTCAATAATATTACAACAAATAATTTGACTGTTTTGAAAAAAGCTAAAAACCGACTTGGAATCCCTAACTTTGCACTGTTTTTAATTTTTGCGGGATAAATACTTATTACCTTGGGAATAATTTTTTTATCGGACCACCTCGGGATCATTCTCTATACCTTAGGGAAAGAATTTTCAAGGTTGGTCCACAATTGAAGAAGAAATCGACGAAAATACTTACAAAAAATCATACATACAGCCGAACATAGAACTTCCTCCTTTTTACGAAGTTAGTTAAAACCTATGATATGGGTTTATGATGGTGACTTCTCTTATTAGACGCCAAAACACGCTTGAGGTATCTCACCCATAGTAAGTATCAATAGATGACAAAACTCACTTCTCAGCATTTGAGTGCATGAGAGCGGATCATGGCATAGCGGTTATCTTATAAATAAATAATGTTGGACAATCCACACGGCATCATCTAGCCCCGAGCTAAGCAGAGCTTGTGTTATGGGTACTAGATGACTGATATACTTAATACAATACATACATAGATTTTTATCATACTTAGAACACCCGAAACTAATATTTGCAGATCGCACAAACATTTGTCTCAAGGCGGGAATCGAACCAACCTCCTACGTTGCAGGCAGACTTTCGCCCGCAGCGCCACATCGATCGTCAAGGTGTCTTACGTGGTTACCATAATTGTTTGCGTGAGATTATTATAATGCTAGCAAAATATTGAAATGAAGAATTACAGTTAGCTTTCAATTCGCAAATAAACTGGAAATCACAATAATATGTAACCTAATTTCATTACCATGTCAAGCCTTAGCAATACGACCTGTAAGGGCACGCAAACTTCCACATAAATCCCCGAGAGCGCTTTTGTTTAAGTACTTATGTTTAAAAGTAAAAATGGCCAACTACGGAAAGTAACATTAAAATTAATCTTCCGCTTCCTATTGAATAGCACAGCCAATAGCTTGGTATCCAATGCTTACCTGTAAAAATTAATTGAGCTCAATAGCATTTTATAAAATGTACCGGGCAAAACGGGGTGAATAGAGACTCCAGGGTGAATAGAAATGCACGAAATAACCAAGACATTACCTAGCTTGTAGCAGTGGAAATAAAGTATCCTTAGTCCGAGACTGTTCACCTCCTGCGTCAGTGGATTTGACCTCTGCAAAAGGATGTTTTTTCTCTAGTATTTCATCCATTTCTATTCACCCTGGAGTCTCTATTCACCCCGTCTTACGTACCTAGCGTTATGTAAGTTCATAAGAGGCAAAATAAAATAATTTAAAACATAAGCTTCTAGATTGTTTGCAACAGTCTGCAGTTATCTCAACCGTTTCAACTGTAAATACGAGATCTAATTTATTACTATTCTTTAAAAAAATCTAAATAGTACTGTATTGGTTAAACACAGGAACTTTATTAATTTTCTTAATTGAAAGACTCATTATAACATTATAGATAACAATGTTCGGAAGCTTATCTTGGATATTTCTTTCAAGGGGACATTGCCTTGCGGTCGGACAGAGATGCCAATAAGACACGATATTTGTGAATATTGAATATTCTAATCAGCTAGAGGTTTTTTACTAGCTTAGAAATATTAAATACTAGCTGCTGCCCGCGCCTTCGCCCGCGTTTTATCGGGATAAAAAATAGCCTATGTGTTATTCCAGGTCCCAACCTATACCCATACCAAATTTCAGCCTAATCGGTTCAGTAGTTTTTGCGTGAAAGAGAGACTCGGTCTGATGAAAATAAACGTTATATATCGTTATATATTACCATGGCAACAATAATCTTATTGTAATTCGATTCAAACAAAAACTTAATTCCGTAATAAAGAAGGTTCATCCGGTTCATCATAATTATGCACAGATATGGTACATACATATAACTATCAAACATATCCTTTGTAAAAAGGCTTATCACAAAATATCAGATTATCTAGCTAGACTACTAGAGGATACAAAACTAACAACCTAACAAGGTAAAGGTTTCTTGTTCGCTTCTTTATTTACCTTAAAAAGATTGAAATGAACAAACATCAAAGTGATTACTTTATTTCCCTGTTTTACTTAGGTAATTTTAATTTTGTGACGTGTTCAAGAGTCCTATAAGGGCTAAAGGAAATAAAGCACTTTGAGTTTTGATAGGATAGATTACGTAGGTACTATGTAGTACATATATGTCAAATACATAGCCCTTGATTCAGAATAACGGGCTTTCAGGATAGCTCAGGTGAGCTAGTAGCTACATAGTGTAAATACAAACAAACATGCTTGTAAACAGCTAAAAGATAAGCCTTCTTTTTAGGTATTGGTAAATAGGCGTTTCGCTCTGTTTTTCCAGCATCGCATATTCCAATATGCCCCATCATCACTTCTCATCACGCGAGATGAGGTTGCTTTTTCAAATATTTAATTTAATTATGATAAGTCTGCATCATACATAAGACTACAGAGCACAAGGCCTCTCTATTCCTCTTGCACATCTCGCAATCTAGTGTATTGTGGAGCTATCGTTCTCAAAAGCGTCCAGCTCGTACCACAATCTCAGCCTTGGTCTGCAGTGTGCTCTGGTTTTAGTTCTTTGTATGGATCTATGGAAGAAGTTTTAATCAGGGATAGGGTTCACTACCTCAGTCTGTTTTCCCGATTGTTTAGTATACCAATATTTAAAAAGTTGACTAACACTGACTTACACATGAGGCAGATAGTAAGTAATCAGTGCGTCCCTCCACTTGATCTGGAAGTTATACCGCGTGGCGATGATCAAAGAGTCTAGTCTATGAGCACGTATGTTTCCCCTACTTTTGCCCTTTTTTGTAGGCTTTGCCATAGTAGGGTATGACTTTGCCGTGGTTAGGTACGAAAGCAACATCAAAATGGTACCTACGTAATTGTTACTTTGTTAAGTGACCGAGTTAAACATCACATCAAATGTGATGTTTAACTCGTATTTGCTCACAGCAAAAGCTACTCTAAGAAACCTGTAATTTCTCTGTATCCAATTAACTAGAAAAAAATAACAGCGCACATCAAAATAAAGGCACTTACACATGAGGCGGGTAGTAAGTGATGAGCGCCTCCCTCCGCATAGTAACTGTGTTATACCGCGTGGCGGCGAGCGCGGTGTGCAGCGTGAGCACGTGCCGCGAGCACGCGGGCTCGGCCAGCAGACACCCGCCGCCGAGCCGCCAGCGCGTGCAGCGGACCAGGCGCCACGCGAGACCTTCCATCATGCCGGCGTCGAAGAAGTCGAACATGCGAGCTGGAATAGAAACAGGGGCTTTTAGTTATTTAGTAACGCAATAGACAGAATTTGATTTGCTATGCATCCCTCATTTTTCCGCGCAAGGATCAAAATCCATCATAAATCCGGTCCTTTTGTTGTATAATTGTAGTAGTTCTTAGGTTTTCCTATATAGAAGCAGAAGAAGCTGTACTTTGCTATTAAGGCGAATTATAAGGGGAAAAGACGAAAACGACGTCTTTTTCGAACATGTATTTGACGAAAATATAGATCGTGGACCTTTGAAATTTATATATCCGGTAACACATATCTTAAAGTATTATGTGCCGGTTTCAAATGCTTGCCGGTAGTTATAGTAAGCACTCAGAAAAAGTTTAGAGAAACAATATCTTCAGGTGAATGAACACACTTTTTGGCGGTGTGTCTTATTCGTTTACTACCAAACTCAGTATAGTTATTTATGTAGCTCGTATGCTTCAATTGCCGGTCCATTTGTTTTGAAATAAACTCAAAATAAGAAGTTTTAACGAAAAAACTATTTGCGCCTACTAAAACGTCTCTCTCCCAAGAACGATTGCTCGCAAAATTTGATTAGGCGCGCTAGGCGAAGACGCGACGTTGCAAGCTCTATAGCGGCCGGCTCGAGTGAGAGGTTGCCAGACCAAACAAAACAATCGTGCCGTCGTCTTCGTCGTTGTCGCAGCCGTCACGCGTTTTTCTTTTTGCATTATCATGCCTACATAATATCATCTGAAGCAGTTTCAAAAATAATGAAGTACCTACCTTATTGATTTTCTAAAATTCTGTGTTGTGTTTTGTCTTTAGTATTTCTTCTGGAGTTGGGTTTTAGTGAAACAATAAAAATATGGGAAATAAAAAAGGGCTGAAATACCTGTACCTACCATGCTACCTATATCTGAGGGCCGCCAAACACGGACTACTCGGGCAGTTAGCCATTGATCAACATACACGGACTGCTTCCGAAGCAGTTCAACTGCTCGAGTGGTTCCGTGTATGTGTGTATGAATGACTGCTCCAAGCAGTCCGTGTAGTACCCGTGTAGTATGGTTGGTATGGTGGCCCTTATAAATAATAATTGCTTAGTCCCCTAGTCAAGTTCTCAGGCATAGTCTAATATCGATGCATTGATGCATAGAGTAGTGCCGTTACAGAGACTTATTAGCATCTTGTTTTAATACCAACTTTTTACACACGCAACCGAAGTAACATTACCTAATCTGTGGCGCAACTTTTACCTAAGTACCTAATACTTATGTATTTTACGGCCGAATACTCAAACGCAACTCAGATGTAAGCACGTCTTATGTCGCAATATTTTGACAGTTTTCAATGAAAATCTGTCAAAAAATCGTGCTTAAATCTGAGATTCGTTTGAGTATTCGGGGGTTAGGTACCTACTAATTATTGACGTAATTGTTATAATTATTATAATATATATATAGCTGAAGTGGCGATGGGCAGGCCATATAGCTCGTAGAATCGATAACCGTTGGGAAGTAAAGGTTCTCAAGTGGCGACCGCGATACAATGCGAAACGGAGCGTGGGAAAACCTCACACTCGATGGACCGACGATATCGTAGCGGTCGCAGGGAGTCGTTGGATGGAGGCGGCTCAGGACCGCTATTCGTGACGTCGTTTGGTGGAGGCCTATGTTCAGCAGTGGACGTGTACGGGCTGATGATGATGATATATATATATATATATATATAAGAGTAGACAAAAATTGTATGAACTGTATAGTGAAAAACAACACAATTTTAGCCAGGAGTTCAAAGACAAAGTAAAAAATCGCTCAAAAATATTTAGAAAAGTTTGTCAAATGGCAAAATCAAATTATATTAGCCCAAAAATTAAAAACAGTTAAAATGTAATAAAATAACGAACGTATTGCACCAGATCTAGCTTTTATGTTCAATGAATCTATTGATTGTGGCGTTTTTCTGATTTGATGAAACATAGTAAGATAATCCCACTATTTAAATCGGGTAGTAGGTCTGACCCCACTAACTTTAGACCGATATCAGTACTGCCTACATTCAGCAAAGTTTTTGAAAAACTTATTTTACATCAATTGCTTAGGCATTTCAATGGCAATGACCTGCTACATCGTAAGCAATTCGGGTTTACTCGCGGCAGGTCAACTACTGATGCCGTGTAGAGTTGGTATCGCATATTTTTGATGCTTGGGAGAAGTCGCAAGATGCTTTAGGTGTTTTTTACGACTTGTCAAAAGCATTCGATTGTGTACACCATGGAACATTAATCAGGAAACTACATCACTATGGAAAATTGACACCTCTTCTTACTACTTATTTGAGTGACAGGATACAAGGAGTAGACGTAAATGGGAAACGGTCTTCGGGATCTGTAGTTACAATGGGTGTACCGCAGGGATATATCCTCGGTCCTTTCCTATTTTTGGTGTATATTAACGACCTGCCTCATCTCGTTAAAAATAATCACGAGATTGTATCGTTTGCTGATGATACTTCATTAATTTTCAAGATGATTAGACAAAACACAAATTATGACGGTGTAAACAATGCAATATCAAAAGTAGTCCATTGGTTTAATGTCAATAATCTTTTACCAAAACTAAATGCATTAGATTTATTCTACCAAATGTAAAACAAGTAAAGGCTGATATAAACGTAAAAGGAGAAAATTTACATTGTAGACAGTACCGTATTCTTAGGAATAACTTTAGACAGTAAACTTCAATGGGGCCCACACATAGATAAACTATCGAAGATACTTAGTTCTGCAGCATAAGCAGTCAAAAAAATCCGTCATCTTACAGACGTTGATACTTCTAGACTTGTCTATTTCAGCTACTTCCATAGTATTATGTCTTATGGCATATTACTGTGGGGGAACTAGAGAATCCCTGCATGATAGATTCAAAGAAATAAATATAATGACCGTATCATATCAATATATTTATGAAAACTTATTGTACACTCATAGAAATATCGATCGATTCCCTAAAAATTGCGACATACATAATGTAAATACTAGAAATAAGAATAAACTCGCTTTGCCCAAAACTAAAAAGATTAGTGTATCTTTTAAAGGGCAAAGTATACGTTTCTACAACAAATCTCTGAGTGACTGAGTTGCAAAAATTATCAATAAATAAATTCAAACAAACTATCAAACATATCCTTTGTAAAAAAAAGGCTTATTACAAAATATCAGATTATCTTGAGGATAAAAAAGCATGGGACGACTTTTGCTCCAACTCGAAATCTAAAAACCTAACAAGGTAAAGGTTTCTTGTTCGCTTCTTTACTTTACCTTAAAAAGATCGAAGTGAACAAAAAATCAAAGTGATCACTTTATTTCCCTGTTTTACTTATGTAATTTTAATTTTGTGACGTGTCCAACAGTCCAAGTGTCCTATAAGGTCTAAAGGAAATAAAGCACTTTGATATTTGATGGTGGAGGGGTAGGTAAGTATTTTTTTTTTTTTTGCGAAAATGTATAAAGGGATTTTATGGGACCTAGGGAAAATTCCGACTTTTCGAGATTTGCCCCCCTTCTTCCCCCCTCTAGTGCGGCTCCCAAGCAGAGCCATATTATTATTTTTTTATGGGGATTTTATAGAAGAGGACAAGTAATTTGGAATGCGATAAAATTTTTGCCCCCTTGCCAACAAAAAATCCCTCCTTTTGAGATTGCTCCCAGATGCCGATGTGATAGAGGAGTATCGATTGCGGGACCGTATGGAGGGTTTCTACTCAAATTGGAAAAAAATCACCCCACTTTCCCCAAAAAAAAACTCCCTTCTTTTTGTATCTCCCAAGCGAAGTGACTTGAAAGAAAATATTTTGTTGGGTCTTGTAGAGGATCAAAATAATTTCGAAAACAAAATGTTTCCCCCCTGGCCCTTTGACCCCCCTTTTTAATAAAAAACTGAAATTTGGTCTAATTTTGTATGGTCTGTTTCATATATACCTTTTTTCCTATATTTGGATACCATGTTATGTATTTTTCTTATTATTACATAGTTTACCAACCATATTCTATCAAATGGTATCAATTGCCTACCTACTACCTTTCACTTAGAGAATATTTTTTCTTGCGGGCCATTAAATATATTAATTTCTTTATTTTTCAGTAAAAGAAGATCAAGGGTTCCGTTAAATTACTTCTTTCCAGATCAACTTACCACATCATAACTAGTTACCATACCAACCACTTACCTAGCACTGAAAACAAGGAGGAATATAATTTTTTACACAAGATAGTGAATTTATATTATCATGCCGAGTGTTCTCATCAATATTAATAAAAACTTCAACAAAAATAAATTTAATAATATTTGTTTTACTAAAAAGATATTTTGTGTAGTAATGTTTTAATCCTAAGCCTACCTATATTCATATACATCATATAATATTTTTAGACAATTATTATTCCTTTGGTCAGTTTCTCTCAAGGGGTATCTCTGATCATCATTACTCTGTGTACTGTGTGTACGTATGTACTACACTAGTGCGCGCCATCTAACTGCAGTGGAGGACACCGCGCGCGCGTTTTGCTTGCTCCATAGATGGCGCGTGGTATCCCCGCTAGGCTGCGAAATGCCCAAGGTCATTTGCCTTTGTATACGCCTTAATTTTTGAAAGCTTCTTCACATTAATTTATAACAGACCAAACATTACATAGAGCGGCATCGATAGTTTAAATCTTACTGGGTAAAAAAGGAAGCTTCAGCTACAAACTACCGAGGCAAACTTGGTAATGTTTCGAATATAAACAGTTTTATTGAAATAAAATAACTAACCAGCTACAGATTGCTTTCTCACGTCGTTACTCTACTAAATTAACAATACTAACGTGAAATAATACATAAAATATTAGATTTTTTATGGACAATAAACCTTCGTTTGGCCACAATCTCACCGGATGGAAAGTGACGATGTGGCCGACGGTGTATCACGAAGGTCTAGAAGATATGTACCTATTCACTCTTGTCTTGAAGAGACCCAGATTGTAATTGGCAGGAAAAATAGAAGCAGGCAGCGAGTTCCAATCCTTAGCCAGTTCCATTCTTTTCTGAGAGTGAATACTCTACAAAAACAACGCTCTTTAAAAAGGTACCACGTTTCTTATAAGAAGTAGACAGTTGACGAATCTGGACTTAGGCCTCCCCCAAATATGAGCACTATAACCGGACAGCGCATCCAGACTTATTGTTTTACTAGATGTTCCCCGCGGTTTCACCCGGTTTATATTCGAATTTCACATTTCTAGGGGGATAAAACGGTATATTTTCTCGTAAATCTCCCATATGAATTAGATGTATTACTAGGAAAGTAAGTAGCCTATGTTACTCTCCATCCTTTCAACTAACTCTATGCCAAAAATCAATCGATGGGTTGCTTAGTTGCGGTATGGTATGAAGGAACGACATACAAACAAACACACTTTCGCATTTGTAATATTGGTTAGGATTAGGATGCCTTTGTTTGACACTCGTAACATCATTTTCTGAAATTCTTTTAGTTATTTGTCTTAATTGATATTTTATTTGTAACTGATATTAGAAGATTTTAAAACTGTTGTACCTAATTACATTGCATGACTAACTTACATGTATGCTTAGGTAGGTAACTAAAAAAATTGTTTGTCTGTCGAAGTTTTATTTAATATACTTAACTATAAGATGTTTCTCATATAAGTGAAATGTATTTCTTTTTGAGAAAATAAATATTCTTTAAACCTAACATTCAGTTGATATCACTCACCTGACCACGGCTGACGTCGGTATCTAAGTTTCTTCCCATTCCGGCGGATGAGTTTGCTGGCGCTGTCAGCTGACTTCTTCGGCCCACTAGCGTTCGGAGAAGACTCGTTGAAATGGTTGTTCACATGTTTCTCCAGTAGAATCTGCAATTTCACATAACACGTTAGAGATTGTACGTTTATTCCAAACAAAGTGGTGTCTTCGGTTGTACCTAAGGTCAAACAATTGATCTACAATATTCACTAGGTTTTATAACTTTCTTCGGTTGCTTTATAGCCGATAGGAAAGTTCACTTTGTTATTCACTTTACTGTGACCTTTACTGAAACTTCGAAGTTTAACTTCTAATGTTTTGTAATGGTTTTTCAATGTTATGAAATTGTTCACTTTATCAATGTTAAGTAGACTCGGGCACGACTACATAATTGTTTATTTTATTATTGTTAGATATCTTAAATCTAATCACAAACTTGAGTGTTGTCCATAGCTAGTGGGTACTAGCTAGGTAACACATCCTCTCGTTCCTCTCGTACGTGATAAATAATAGTAAATCAATAAATTTATCAGAGTATGTTGCTCAACCAAAGTTAAATAAATGGATAGACCATAAATTTGTGAAACATTTGACCATGATTTTGAATACAAGGTGTGAGTGATATTTTGATATTCATAGAAAAATTGCTAGAAAAGTAAATAAAGATGAGCATGGCCCATCCATGTATTATTCAGTCAAAATAAACTCCAATAAATCGATTGTAAAAATAATTGTAAACATGATATTGTGGTGCTTTGGTAGTGGCACTTCCCTCACCTTGGGAAAGAAAATATTATTACTTCTTTATCGTGTTGTCAGGTTAGGGAGGGAAAAGGAATGTAACAGGCAAGGGTCCTAATGTAACAAACTCACGCACTAACAATACAAAAGAAAGTCGATAAGTTCGGGAGAAATGCGTTTAGTTAATCGATATAGAACGCACAAAAAAAATTGTAAGAGGGATAATGCTGCATGGTCGACTAGAAAATTTGCGTACTTCATTAGTGATTACTCAATTCAATGTAAATTTAGTATAGACATGTACGATGTGATTATTTAACGACCATGATTCAATCACCTAAGATACGTATTTTATAGATTACGTACGTTTACTGATATACTTACAAGTCAATCATTATACTGTAATTAACTGGATTAGGGATACTGGGGGCTTACTATGTATGTTACAGTGCTATCATCTATGCATGTATCTCTATTGTAAACATTTTGATATTTATTAAAACACTTTAATTACTGAATTAATGTTTTTTCAAATAATCTATTTTCTGGCTTCATTTTAAGCGATCAATGTTTTTAGTGAAAACACATCACTTAATTAATGTGTTCTGAAATGGATTTGATAAATCTTTTCTGGCTTCACTATAAGTGATCAATGTTTAACCACATACTTCGACTACTTCGTAGAATAAAGTCCGATTTAGACGATCAACAACAATACAGATCAGACTTTACTCTACGGAGGAGTCCCAGTATGTACAGTTGAGATTTACCAATAAACAAAAATATAATATA
Organism: Eupithecia insigniata; assembly: GCA_947859395.1. NCBI lineage: Eukaryota > Metazoa > Arthropoda > Insecta > Lepidoptera > Geometridae > Eupithecia > Eupithecia insigniata. The sequence continues at coordinate 4,933,239 of OX401998.1, forward strand.
AAACATAAAACAATTTGATACACAATATTTATGATATTATTAAAGAGCCGGTGCCAGCGCTGGCGCAGCGCATTAGTATTGCCATAAAGCGGGGCAATGCAGCCAGCGTCCTGGGGACGCTTCCGACAGTCTGCAGTTAGCTCAATTGTAAATACTAGTTTAATTTGTTTATATTATTTGATTCTTATATTCTTTCTCAATGAAGATTCTCTGATACTATAATAATATGCAATACCTAATTCATAATTTATGTTTTATTAGATATAGTTAAACCTTTAAAGCCATTATCACCATAACTAACAAGTATTAATATATTGTTAGAGATTTGCCATACACCACCAATCATCCACTTTATGTAGTCAAAGACACTTAATTTAACGACTAATGGTTTCCGAGAGTATTACACTGTACATTGAATAGTAGTCGTTTCTTGAATAAGCCATTAATTACATTATTAAAGCCTGATGAATGATGAATACAGCATTCAAAGATTTTACAGCTTCCTTTTTGTCTCCGTTATCGCTTAACAACCTAGCTGTAAATAACTTATCAATAAGGTCGTAAAAAGTAATTAAACATGTTTCTTTACTATCCATTTATCACAACAGCATAGATTTTATGGATAGAGATAAATGGTCAAGGGAATTGAAACCCGGTTCCCAATATTTATGCTCAATGACTTATACTCTAGGAATATTCTACGACGTACGAAACATACCCTTGCGCAGCCGCGAAAAAAAGAGCAATTCCTTCATTTTACAGGTGAATTTCCAGAACTTTACGTAAATTAGTGCAATTATGGAGATAATATGGATCTTAATCATATTTGCACTAATTTACAGATCACTTTGCCTACATAAAGTTATGTTTCGTAAATATCCAACTAGCAATAAAAAAGGTTCAACTTAATCAGTTCTGTGTAATTTGTGTCAGAAAATAAATAATTTGAAGGGCTCTACAAACCGAACCAGGTAAACCCGTCGACACAGCCAGGCTGGTGCGAGTCTACGGCATATAGATAGAGAAGAGAGACGTCAGTGACATTGATACCCAGCGACTTGTGGCTGTGTTTGTTGTGTGATTATTGTAGGCCGCCGAGAAAGCCTTCAGGCTGTGTCAGCAGGTTTTGGTTTGTAGACTCCATTACTTTTAGTGTAGTGTAAGAAAGCAGGGAACGTAATTGTACCTGAGTGGAGAACCTTCGCTCGCAGCCGTCCACGATGCACTTGAAAGGTTTGCTGCCACCGTGCGAGAGCGTGTGCCGCTCCAGCCAGAGTCGCGAGCAGGATGGCTTGCCGAACACCTTGCAACGCTCCCAGAGGCAGACGTAGTTCTCTTTGCCCGCTTGTGTTTCAACGTGCGTCGACTGAAAAAATTATAACAAATAAATGTAATTTGTGTAATTAATAAATTAATAATAATGCTGGACAATTAGCACTGCATCATCTAGCCCCAAACTAAGCAGAGCTTGTCAAGTGGACATTTAAGTGTAATTAGAAATCTGTCAATTTATTCTAGTCAAACACGCATTCAGCCCCCCTAACATGGGCAGTTTAGACAAGCTTTTGTCTAGCTAGACTAAAATAGAGAAAAGTTCATACATTATTGCGTATATTATTGAAGTTAAATGAATTAATTTTAAACATTTCTCTCCATGTAATTTTTGTCTATTCTACTCTACCTATAGACCTTGGGCCTTGTCTATGCTGTCGAACTAAAAGTATCGGTATGGCGGATAGAATATTCGCTATAACTACAGAGAGACGAACAATTTGACGACGGACTCGTGGTCACACCGTTTTGCTACACCAGTGTGACTACGAGTAATTTATTTTCCTCGTGGTTACACTACTCTGAAAAGGATCGCACTTGACTGAATAGTAGGTATGTAGTGAAGTGCCCGATAGATAAAATACTTATTCGTAAAATAACTAGTACTTTGAAACTCCTTGATAAATACTTCATGAATCATGAACTATTTAATAGTGACACGAATGAATGATGCATGCATAAGAGATTGGTGTGTCAGCAACGAACGCCATCGAACTAATAATGTCGCTGAGAGTTATAATTCGGTGATTAATAAAAATATTAACAAGAACTATGTGACAATAAATAAATTATTAAATGTTCTACATAATTATATTAGAGTAGCAAATTTCAGCCCAAATGAACGGAGACAAACAGAAACGGAAAAAGACGATTTTATTTTAAATACTCAGATGCAGCTCATCCATAACCAAATAACTGTTGGTCATTTTTTGGAAATTTTACGCTAAATTATGAAGATGAGAAGTCTAAGCACTAATAAACGCACTCAAAAGGACAGACACACGATCAAAAGCCATTGTAGATTGCCATAACGCTCTACAAGATCTTTCTCAACACAGCAAAGTCTGCATAGAATTAGAATTAGAAGATGAGAAGTCGCTCACTTCAATTAAATTTTATTTATTACAGTTTTTGTGTTTTTGTGTATACATGCAATTACTATTTTTGTTTCGATAACTACATTAGTATTTTATTTTTGAGTAGCGTATTGATCGGTACTTACACTGTCACTTTCCCGACACTAGTAGTGTAACCACGAGTCTTATGTTTCACTAATTACTGTTGATCACACCGCACAGTGTGACCACGAGGAAAATAAATTACTCGTAGTCACACTGGTGTAGCAAAACGGTGTGACCACGAGTCCGTCATCAACAATTTGAACAGCGGCCATGCAGCCAAGCCAGAAATTGAGGGCGGGACCATTTTATTCGATAGCAATATAAATGCTACGGGTTTAGTTCACTGAATCATAATATATAATACTACTAGCTGCTGCCCGCGCCTTAGCACGCGTTTTATCGGGATAAAAAATAGCCTATATGTTATTCCAGGTCCCAAACTATACCCATACCAAATTTCAGCCTAATCGGTTCAGTAGTTTTTGCGTGAAAGAGTAACAAATATCCATACATCCATCCATACAAACTTTGAGATTAATGATATTAGTAGTATAACTTTGAAATGTATAATATTAGTATGATAGTAGGATGCGGAATATGAATAAAAAATGCTCGACAATCCACTCAGCATCATCTACATATGTAGTATCCCTAACCTAAGCAGAGTTTGGGTGATGGGTACTAGTCAACTCATAAACTTAATACAATACAATGCATCGATAGATGTTCTGGTGATGAGTTTGTTAATATATATAGAAAACACCAAGAACACACACAACAAATATCAGCATATCGTACGAATATTTGTCCCGAGGCGGGAATCGAACCCGCAACCTCCTGCATCGCACTCACACACACACACACACACACACACACACTTTCACCCGCTGCACCACAGAGGTCGTCGTAAATAAAAATATGGTGTAAGAGACAGATGCAACAAATAATCTCCTATTCAATACTCAAGCATTAGGATGATCACAAGAGAAATACAAGATACACACCTGAATATGTTCTAGAAGGTCTGGATCTCCATCAAATTCCCGTTTGCAGTTCTCCCATAAACAAACAGTGCTGGTGCCCGACGTAACCGATCTGGATGCCCGCTTGCTCTCAGCCTTTGTTAACACTCTAGGAGGGAACCTCAACGTTTTCGGCTGTTTCAAGATTGGACTCTTCTGGCTTTGGACCTCGACGGAGCTCAAACTAATACTCAGCGAAAGACAGGAATCATCGTCACCTTCCTTACTCGTCAGTGAGTCACTCGGAGAATCTATAGACTTGTCCGTACCGATTCCAGATTCCGATTCCGTTGTGGCATTACAAAAGTTCGCTTCTATCAAGGAGCTATGAACGTTTGAAGTAACATCCTTCAAAACTGTTATTTGCGTGAATATCGTGTCTTCTCGCCTCGCTACCTCCTCAACTTTTCTCATATCGTCGTCGACAAAGTCCGTTCTGGATTCATCGCTCTCATCTTCCATTTTTACGTCTTCTTCTATTTCATCGACTTTTTCTATTTCTAATAATAATTCATCAAATTTGTCAGGAAAACTACTGGTTACTTCTGCAAACCGCCTCTTTTTACTTTTTTGTAATGAAACGATGTTATTATTTACCGTTTTAGACAGCCATGGAATATCACACTTTGTACTACTTGTATCCTCGCACATATCCGGTTCTTTGACAGTGCTACTCGGTGGTTCCGTTCCTTGAATAGGATTATCAGGAGGTTTCACTGGCGCGATAGGTATACTACTCGTGTGAATAGTTTGGTTGGTGTAGCTCACCAGAGGTGGACCTTGCAAAAGTATCTGATCCGAGTATGACGAGTGAAGTCTTGTCGCGGAGCTAGCCGTGTAAATCTGGTTCGAACATGATGTCTGTATGCTTGCAGCGGTGCTGCCAGGGAAGATCGGATTGGAACATGAAGATGTCAATATCGATGGTGTGGTACTGCCGGGATACATCTGGTCCGAGCATGAGGTCTGCATGCTAGCGGCAGTGGATCCGGGGAACATAGTCGACGACGGTAAACTAGTAGCGGAACTGCCGGTGCAGCTCCATGTCTCCTTCACGTTCATGTTTGGCACAGAGGTAACGAAGAAACCTGGCTGACGTACCAACACAGGATGACTGAACTCGACGGTATAGTTAGGTTTCTGCTGGACTGTCATCCCGACGGCTGGCACTCCGGGGACATTTTTGTTGATTGTCGGCTGCGTGTTTAATGTACCATTTTTATTTATGCTGGTATACGCTGTGCCCGGCATAGCGTTGGATAGTTTCAAAAGCGTCCCGTTTATCAAAATCTGTGTTGTTTGGTTTTGCAACTGGTCTTGTCGCTGCGCTGCTAACTGAGCATTTTGAGGGAGCACAAAGTTTGGCATTTTAGCCATTAGATTTGGTATTTGCACTACTGTTCCATTTATATTTTGCATCAAAGGAAACACAAATTGGCCGTTGAGTTTCGTGGGGCTTGGCACATTGACATTTTGATTGTTGAAAGCTGTCATATTATTTTGTTGTCCTAAGGTTTGAGTTTGTATACCTGTTTGAGGTATTCTCAAAGCAGTTAGCATCATATTCTGAGGAACCGCAACAAAAGATGCCATATTGGCGGTAGTTCCATTACAAGGTTGTGGTATGTTGATCTGGTGGCAGTTTTGCAAGTTATTCACAGGTAAATTAATATTTCCCAGGTTGGCATTAACGGCCATCGGCACTTGTCGAATCCCATTGGGAATGTTAATTTTAGAACAATTTGGTTCTACCGGCGTATTCTTCACGGATGGGCGTTGGTTTGAATTTATACACTTTTGCTTCAGGTTATTTGCTTTAGACCATGTCAGGTTTTTACTATTGGCAATACATGCAGATGATTTACGGTTTGTCCTTTTAGTTGACTGAGAATCCATTGTCTTCTTGGGTAAATCCTTCTTCACTGGCATCAATTTGTGTGAGTTAGGGTTGAGATTAAGGTTATTGGAACCACACATAACTCCATTCATTCTACTGTCTAATTTGGTCGTGGAACTAACAGCGCCATTCATTCTGTTATCCGGTTTTGCAGCTAATTTTACTGGAGAACGATTGACGCTGGGCATTGGTAAAGCAGGTATTGGAACTTTCCCCTTTGGAATACTTGTGGACACTTTATTTACACCATTGGCGGATGGGTCTAGTTTTCGCTTATCACTTCCTTTCTTTTTGTTATCCTTGTATCCGTTGTTAAGCTGTGGCTTATCTTTAACGGAAGAATCCATCCCGCGCCGTACTTCCATAAAACCGTTCATTGTAGTATGAACCCTTTCCTTCGAATCTTTGTTTATTGCGTGGTCTCCCGTACCGTTCACGAGCGTACTTGATGGTTTTCCGCTACTACTGTCTGCGGTTTTGGTATCAGAAGATCCATTGAAGCTAAGGTTGATCGGTTTCCGTGCAGCGGCCTCATTTTGCCTCCCGACGTCCATCAGCACTTTTGGGCTGAAGGTGTGTGATAAATACGAAATGTATTTTTCTAATTCATGCGTGACGCCGTTTTTAGGGCACTTCTTTTTGGGGTCATCTTGTGTGGTCGAGTTATGATCTCGCTTGAGACCATTCTGAGGTTTCATCTTGTGGTTGAAGAACTCTGTGATGCGACGGTGCGAGTGCGGATTGTGGCGGCGCACGGGGGCCGGTTGGACCGCGATGCGGCGCGGGGCCTCGGCCGGCGGCGGCTGCGGCGCCGGCTCGCTCGCCCAGGGCGGCATGCGCGAGCTCCCGCTGGTGCCCTCCTCCGAGGTACTGCACCCCGACTCGGGGCTGTAAGGAGAACGCTCCTCGCCGATATCGCTGCAGCTGCCTCCGCTCCCGGACGGACTAAGCACCGCGACGCCACTGGAACAAACGAAAACAATTGTTAAGCGACATGACACTTTTACACTAGTTCAATTGTTAAATAACAAATTACAAAACCTATCAGCTTAACATAATAACAGTCGTCAATCAAAAAGTTTAGTAGCATGTTGAAAGTTGGTGGTGATAAAGTGAAGTCTACGAGCGATCAAGGTGCATTGCCCCGACCGCCACGGCGACTGGCCGAGTCCATCGCCGTGACGCAACGACGATACTGCGTTTACGAAGCGAGCATAGCTAATATGTACATGTGGAAGGTACAGTAACATTGTAGAAAACGTGTTATTTTTGGATGCATGACATTCAGTGCACGTACTACAACCGCCCTCCCCGTCGCGAGCTTTTTTCTGACGGTCAGACTGACAAAACTCGTTTTCAGTGTTTATTTGAACCCACTTTGTTGTAAGCCCGTGTAATATGACGGAGGCGGACATCAAATACGATAATAAAGTAAGTGAATTTGGAAAGAGTACTTTGTAAGTAGAGAGAGACGTAGGCGTGCAGCCAAATGGTGCATCTGGGTTCATTCAACGTAAAACAAAACACAAGAAACCTACTTCGAAAGATTTTAAATACGAACCAAGGAGGATAAAGTAGGTAGAGTAAGCACTACAAACATATTGCCAAACAATAACGTAAGTATGCTAATTTTATGTCACAGTCACGAGGTCAATATTAGCACGCGTCATAGCACAAAGCTTCTCGTTCTCATCGGAACAAAGGTTCTTTATAGTTTTTTGCGAATTACCGAAAGCAAGAGTGGCTGTGTGTCGTTATGTAGGTGAGTCTGTCAGACAAGGTCGCGCCCGCGCCGATTCCGGTCGTTAACCCGCGCTCCTTGCCGTGCTGATCAAATAGGTATTGTTGTCGCTTTCAAATCTTCTTGGCCTATTCTAGCTAATGATCATCTTGATTTAGACACATTTAAAACTTACTATGCCTTACTAGGCTTTTGTAAATCCATGTAACCTTTTGTATATCATCATTAACTTTAGTGAGAGAAAAATAAATGATTATTTTAGTATTATTTTATAGTAACGTACATACGTGAAGAATTGATCACACCTTTATACGAGGAAGAGTTGACCACTAAACCGTATAAACTAACGTGGTAGATAGACAGAAGACGGTCCGGAAGATACACACGTCTTATGATCTGTAGAATTTTACTAACAATAAGTATCCTACTTCCTACTAATATTATAAATGTCAAAGTTTGTAAGGATGGATGTATGGATATTTGTTACTATTTCACTCAAAAACTACTGAACCGATTAGGGCAAAATTTGGTATGCGTATAGTTTGGGACCTGGAATAACATATAGGCTATTTATCCCGATAAAACGCGGGCGAAGGCGCGGGCAGCAGCTAGTCTACCATATTTTATAGTCTGCATCAAGTCCACATCAGACAAGCTTTTTGAATTTCCTGGTTTATAAATTTACGTTGTCAGCTTGTCACTGAGTGGTCATAATGAGTGGGCGTGCAAAACGCAAAGAATACGTCGAGCGCACATGTCGCCCCCTGCGTGGTTGGCGAGGGTGCTTTGATTACAAGCCGTGGTTCACGTAACTGCATACCGAATATGATTAACAATGCACTCGGAGGGAAATTAGAAACGCTGATGACAGCTCTTCCCGCTGGGAATAAAATACCTAATTTTATTTTGGATACAATTAACGAAACTTAAAAAAGATATTCGATAGAACGTAAACTAGCCTGGTTTTCAGTTTTCAGCAGAAGACAGTTTTAATTTAAAGAACCCTAGTGACCCTGGTTTCTGAGGTTTATCTATCGTGGGGATAGCTTTCATTAATTCGTTCATAGATAGTAAACTCACCGATGGCACTTCTCGTATCGTCTAACCTGTCTAAAAAAAGCAAAGGATAACATTATCCGCAGGTATAGGCTACTGTGTGGATGAATATAAAATAATGTCATTTATGTTTATTACAAATCTGAATTCATTCATTCCCTTACAAATGCCAGACAAGTTTAAATCCAACCAAATTAAGCCCAGGGGTTGGCTTTCTTTTGGGGTCGCAAAATGGAATATTATTACGTTTAGTGTTCGAAATTGATCATCATGCCCGGAGTATGGCCGCTGGGGATTTGCGACGCATTTCGCGGGGGAGTAGGGTCGATGTGCACAGCGGAACCCTGCAGTGAGGCCGCGCATATGGGCTACAGCTACCCACGAATTTTAATTATGCCAATATCGATTTAATATTAATCTTTGCTGGAAGAGAACTCTTTTTAGGGTTAAGCTCGCCTTTGCCATGAATTTTGTTGTCAAAATGTTTTCAATGTATATTTTACTAGCTGCTGCCCGGGGCTTCGCCCGCGTTTTATCGGGATAAAAAAATTGCCTATATATGTTATTCCAGGTCACAAACTACCCATACCAAATTTCAGCCTAATCGTTTCAGTAGTTTTTGCGTGAAAGAGTAAGAAATATCCATCCATACATCCATCCTTACAAACTTCGACATTTGTAATATTAGTAGGATAGGACAGGATTGTGCAATAAAGAATTAAGAATAAGGGTTTTAGTACGTTCATCTAGTGTCATTTCCCTTACTACCATATTCCTAATATTTGCAGAAAAGCGAACAGATTATCGGCTGCCATTCCATTGCGTGCGGCCGAAAGGAACAATAAATAAACGCAATCAATAAAAGTGAATCTTAATCGAGAAACAACAAAAGAGAATTTCTAGAATTCCTGGTCATTCCACTTTCCGATAGCATGTAACTGTCACAATGCGACTGGTTTTCAATGGCAACTTGTGTCGCAACTGTGATTATGTCACCGGCGACGTATTTACGCTGTTACCCATTCATTACGAAGGAAAGGAAGCCGTCGTCGCGTGAGAATCGTGTCACAGGACAAGGTGGCAGTTCCCTTTTTACTACGAGCTCGAGACCGTGCCACCTCCCTTTCCCGCCTCTCCCCACACCCCCGCGATTATTATGCTAAGTGTCTGTCGGTTTTGTCAGGGAGTTTTTCGCGCATCTGCTATTTATTTACGCGTTTTATATTCATGGGATTGTGAAGCCGCTCGGTCGTGGAAGGCGTCAGGCTCACAGTTCATTACGCAGTGTTACAGGGTTATCGACTGCCGATTGATACACGATTATAGATGTTATATTGTAGGTGTTACGGTTGTGTTTGTTACAGGACTCGAGTCGGATGGGAAGTAGGTTACCGGGCGCACCCTGCGTGACGCTCCTGTCAAACATGGTTCAATTGATTTTGTACTACTAGCTATGAGGTTTGCTTCATTACGTTATGACGAAAGAAAACGTAATAACTCTGTTTGTTTTACAAACGAGAAGGTATTACGATCTTTGATTTACATATACATACATCTATGTATTTGTAAGTAAAAAATCTACTGACTTAACTACCATGTTCGTGATTTGGTTAGGTAATTATAAATAAATACAATTAGTTTAAACATGAAACATGTTTAGTAAATAAAAAACAGGTAAACACATATTCATCTCGAACATGAATCATAATAACATCATGGATAAATCAATCTAAAAACTGTTCTATACAACAACCATCACAGGACAAAGTTACTTAATTCATTAGACTACCTACCTATATATCTAACAGAAACTTTTTTCAATAACATTGAAAAAGTTTCATAAAATACGCCTTTCCTTTGCGCGGTTGCAAGCGTAACCATTTTGCTGATGAAATGGGTTTTTCATTTCATCGTTCTATTTTAACTAAAGCATCTACAATATCCTCACTTGTGCTAAATTCGCCGTTGATTTAAATAAGTAGGACTGCAGTGAATCCATGCACGTGATATCCATTTTAGTTAGATCTTGATTTAGAGTTTGGTAAGGTTGAAAATCGCGATCCCCAGTGCCATATAACTTTACAAATATATAGATACTATATTTGGTGAGCGGTGTAGCTGTACAAAGACGTTGCAGTTCTGGTTTCCGGTTACGTCTGGCGTGTCTGGGCGGGAAATAGGCGGATACGCGGCGACTGCTTTGTCTAGAACTCTACTTTGCTAATTTCCGAAGCTGTCTGTTCTGGAATAACTTAGTTATAGGTGCTGGTTCGGTTCTTTCTTTGTGTTTGATCAGAAAACACTGTTATCTTCGAAGGAGAAATTGTGTGTAAGAAAATGATGGGCTATTCTTAAAGTACCTGCCTATCGTTGGTTTACATAACATACATGTATCAGATAATATGGTGTGTTAAAAAACGATAAACTGACTTCAAATTCCTTTAATTTAACACTTATATTAATTTTTGCGGGATAAATACTAATCCCCTGGGGATAAAAAATATGGGACCACTTTGGGATCATTTTCTATACCATAGTGAAAATCGGAAATCGAAAATCAAAATCGGTCCATAATTGGCGGAGATACCGCGTAACATACAAACATACAAAAAAATCATACACACGAATTGAGAACCTCCTCCTTTTGAAGTCGGTGAAAACAAATTATGTGTTAAAGTAAAGCCCTCATAATTAAATATAATTACTTACTATAATTAACGCGATTTTTAGTTATTTTACCGATGACGTTTCAGCTGTTTTACACCCTATTAGACATGGGACGAGTACTCAGTTTGGATTCGATATTCGGCGGATTCTGCCTTTTTTTAAGGGTTTGGCTAATTATTATTCTGGGAAAAATAATGACAAAAAGCCAGTTTTTATCATTATTAAATAATTTTAATGTTTTATCATCAGTAATCATTATTAGTTAATTAACCACACGAGCGTTACCTCTTCTACGTGAACATTCATACAAAAGTGACAAATCAGTTGACAAAATTATTGACTTTTGTTTGTTTAATTATTTTTCAATTATTATTAATAAAGATCTTCACTTTAAGAAATTTTTCATGCATGTGTTTTGGTGAAGTATATATATACTATTCTAATATTTAAGACCTTGTATTAAGACGTTTAGCAGTGGACGTGTACGGGCTGATGATGATGATTAAGACCATATTTCTTGCAATTAATGAATTGATTGATTGACAAATTATGAAATTAGGGTTTTCCCCGTGCACAGATTCATCGCACTGTTACTCTGTGTAAGGGAAATAACCGCGCGCCGCCCGCTACCGCGTTTTTTTTAAAGCCCAGTATTCGGCCAAGTACTCGGCGAATCACTACTCGTTCCATGTCTATACCCTATCCCATTATAGTATAATTTGCTGATCATATATAATGCAGATATAATTTGCTATCAGTAAACCAATAAGGTGTATTAGGTAACAAAACTGTAATATTTTTTCAAATGATCCTCTGTTATTCTGTTTATAATGCTATGGCCTATGTATGACATAGGACGCTAAAGGTGTTCTCATCTTTTATCTATCTAACTAAAGGATACGAACGAATCCAAAGCTTCATGTTACAAATTAAACTCTCTCACAGTCACAGTCAACTCCCAAAGGAAATCATGTACAATGAAGGGTATAATAGCGGTATCTCCCTGTCCCTGTTTGTTTGTATTATACTGTACCTACGATTTTGGTAGGCTTAATATAAATATGTATACCTCGTTGATAAGGATTTCCGTTTAGAATAATAGCCTAAAGGTCTCTTGCTATTGTAAAAATTTTTAAATTTTTAACCGACTTCGTAGAGGAAGTTGTATGTATTTTTTTTATGTTTGTTCGCCTATTTTTACCCGTCTTCAAGGAGATATTTTTTTTGTATGTACATACATATGTTACGCGATATCTCCGCTAATTCTGGACCGAATTTGAAAATTCTTTCACTATTGTATAGAAAATGATCCCGAAGGGGTCCCATAAAATGTTTATCCCTAGGCATAGGGGTTTAGTATTTATCCCGCAAAACTTATAGTTATAAGTGTTTAAGTAAGGGAATTTGAAGTCGGTTTATTGTTTTTAAAACACGCCATATTCATTCAATTATGTTTTTTTTATGATTCACTTGGTTAGAAAATGATTATGCCGCAAAAATTTTATACAGGGTGCCACGAAAAGGGTGTTCTAAGCCGTAAGGGGGTGATTCTGGACCACAAGATCAACTTGTAAATCACGTTATTTTTTTTTTGCTAACATAAACTTTCTTATTTTTTTGCTATTCGTGTTCTTTTATATGCTATCTTGCATCATTTAACATTACAAAATATATTAAAATGTTTTTGCTGGTTTTTTAAGCAAAGCAGTTTTTTGACATGAAGTTATATTATAACAAAACAATTATGTAAATCTTTTGAAATTTCAAAATAAAATTGAATCGGAGTTGGTTTAATCACGGCTTTTTAGAAAATAGTTCACGATTTGCCTCAAATTACTTTTCCAAAAGTTTTATTAAATGTAGAACGTAGAAAAAATGTATAACCACAAAAACAATTGAATCTCGCGCCCACCCGAAACGATCAACCTTAAGTTTTAGTATTTTGATCATTAACTTGATGGTAATTCACCTATTCTATCTATAGGATTTCCTCAAAATAGTTTTGGGCTTTTGGAAGGATAATATATTATCACGTTTTATTTATTACTGGCCATAAGACCAGACCATAACGCCATCATTCTAATATGTGTAGTTAAATCTAAAGGTGTCAAGTGTATGAATGAATGGGCATCGTTGCCATGACGCATAATATGCTATATAAAAGCATGTACTATAGTGCAAAAGGACATTAACACTACTATGAGTTCGAGTTACATCAACGCTCGAAGGAACTCTATACGGTATAACTAGTTACACGCGAGTTGAAACTCGTATTTGTTATGTTAATTAATTTTAATTAAATATGAAGCTCCATGGGAACTTTGATTGCAAGCGGCAATTGTAGGTACCTAACATAACATATTTCCGGGAAGTCGACGTCCTTGTTAGGTGTTTTAATTTTAAATAATGGTTATGTTGTTATGACGTAATTTACACGTAACACTGAGTTTCCCATTTTAAACAAGAAAGGGGATCAAGTTGATGTACGTAACTTTAAGTAACAAACAATAAAAGGAATATTTGCATTTTTTCTCGTTTGTTAAGGGTTTTATTTATAGCCCATGAAGTTGAAAAAAGTTCGCAAATATTTACAAAGTTTCACAGCCGGTTTCTGTAGCGCTGTTTAGTTTGACCATTGATTTGACAAGTGCTTGGCCAAAGAAAATATTCGAAGATATATTTAGAGATTGATTAGATTGCAATCAATATTTTGACAGTATGGTCAACTAATATTTGTTCAAAATCAACCCAATATATAATACATTTGAAAAAGAGGATTGATTAGTTTGATCAGCGCGGCAGCTTTCCAGAAACCGGCCGTCAACATTCCACCAGAATTCTGCTGAAGTAGGAACGAGTTTAGTTCGACTTAAAATCCATGAACAAATGGTAGTGAATGGCAACAAGGTGCATTGCATTATGTTCCGTAATCGCGAGTGCAGCGACCTTGGCTACGAAGTACTACGATGCTACGAAGACGACATAAGCCTTGTCGTTATCTCGATGTTTCTTCGTGATCGTAAAATAATGTCTGCACTTAGATAAAGGCTATATCGGATAGGTTCGCGAGTTAGGAACGTAGCGTATCTGTCCAATTAATCTGACTGTAAGGAAGGTTCTAGGGGCTTGTGAGGGGGATAATATGTTAGAATAGACCAACAGTGACGAAACATAACTAATAACAGGCATAGCTAATAACAGGTCTAAAATAATTTGATTGTTTTGAAAAAACTAAAAACCTACTTCGAACCCCTGAATTTAATCGGTTTTTTAAAGTTTTGCAGGACTAAAAGTACTACCTACAGTACCTACCTATTAGGATACTTTATCCTTTCAAAAGTCTCAAGGCCTTTTACAGGGCCACTGCAGCGCTATTAGAAAATAGCTGCCCTATAAGATCTAGACTATAGAATACTGATACAACGCACTACCTACCAATTATGACACTGAATAATGGTGATTTCGATTTAAGATTATCGGCTTTTGTATCCGAAATCAACATACACTACAAAAAATTAATTTCAATTGCAAACAAAATTTAATTTTGTATTGGACAGTACAAGTTTCATGTAATGGCATTTTGTTTTAGGTATTTTACGGCCGCATCTTCATTGTTATGTTTCAACAAACAACAACCATGCGGCCGAAACAATTTACAAGATACAAGCTCTGAAAGCTTTTGTCTCAACTTTTAAAATTCGTTTTAAATAATGCATACACAATGTATATGCATTATCAAATCAGAATGCTCTAAATAAAACTAAGCTAAATAGCCTGAGTGTGTTTACAGTTATGGTGTGTGGGCGAAAGTGGCTGCTCATTTGTCGATAGAACAAAGTAGAGCCGCTTGCGCAACTCGCGCACGCATTGTTTCTGTTTACTGAACGTGTTTACTTGCATCGTGATAATTGCAACTAAAAAACCTTCCGTGAAAGGTGCTAAAGGATTGATAACACACTTGAAGCGTCTTCGAAATTTGGAATAGAGCCAAAGATTACCGAAATATTTCGATTTTGAAAGTGACTTCCGACAGCCAAATGTTATATTCGTAGTCTGTATTAACGAGTTGTCTTACTTGTTTTTCGTAAGCTACAAATACAAAACGTCACAACTTTATTAAAAAAACACTTTCGCATGTCGATGATGAATATGCAAATGATAACGTTAATAGTCGAGATGTTATCAGTGCACGAAGCGAAGTTATATCATGAGGGTAATTTGTGGGGCATCGAACCTTGAACCTCGGGCCCGCATGCCCATTGTCCACTCGAGAACAATGTCCACTTGTGGCGTGTTCACCACTAATACTTTCAAAAGTTATTCTTTGAGCATGGAGCAGGCGAAAAATAAACAGCTACATAGAATTGTGGTTATGCCAATAACGATAACGTTTATGTCCTGGCAAGCAAGCACATACCTAGTAACAAAAGAGAAAATTTAATTTTCTACAAGTGCGCTTTTTATTCTTACACGTATGTATTATATATCGCGAAGTCCTAGATTTATTGCAAGAAACAAGTTTTTCGAGACGTTTTACTAGTTAGTATTTACCGAAGTTGGTTCCATCTAATCTTTCTAGATTGTTTTCGAGAGTTGGGCGAATTCCAGACGTGTTGCATCGCAAGCGAAGTAGGTATTCCTAAGTTTCAGAAACAATATTCTTGCGATAGACTTGATGGCTATAAGTAGGCCCGAGTCATTATAAACATCGTTTGTTTCGAGTCAAAGTTCGCTGTGACTTGGCCAAAAAGCCAACATGTGAATGCCCTAAGTAATTTCGATGTAGTGCTTTCCCCTAAAAAACGATGCAAGTAATAGAGTCCCAAAAACCATTAACAAAGTCGAAGTAAAATGCTCATCATCGCCCATGTCGCTTTCATGGCGGGTCATTATCGCGACATTAGCATTCATTTACATTTCCGACGACATAGTATACATAAACCCTGCAGTTTAATGCTAGGACATAAAGTAATTTTGCTTCATTAGAGACTTCTAAGGTCATCGTCTCACCCGGTAAAGGTATAAATTGATGTTAAACGATTGGTTTGAAGAGGTTTCTGCTACCGTTTCCATTGTGATTTGTAAGCGATATGATAAATTTGTGCAGGTTTAAAATTTCTAGAGCTTAGTAGTTGTCACAAAGAAGTGAAGAGAAGAGAAAATTTACCTGAATAGAAAATCATAAAGTAAGTACTTTTCTTGTTTGGTAATAATTTTAAGTTTAAAATTAGAATTAAGTGTTTATTTTGTAAGCCTCAAGAAATAAAGTTATTGACTTCTGACTGTAGTCAGAATTTACTCCTTAATATAAAAAATCTCATTGTGAGATACGAATTCCAGCTCGATTCACTCACTCACAAATCCCATGTTTCCAACGCACTGGTAGGGAGACCCGAAGCATGGCAGGGGGTATTAAAAATAAATAACAATAATAAAATCAATACAGTAGAAGTACGAAGGGTGGTCAAACCGGTTTGGAGAATGAGACGGGTTTTGTTTGGCCGCAGATATATGAATTCTATAGACCTGACATTATGACACGTGTTTCATCAGATTTTCAGATTAATTAATTTTTATAACATACATATAAACAACACATATATTGTTATTAAACTTCAGTAATTATTTTAAGCCTATCTAAAAGTGATTTATGTTTTTTTTCAGTAGTTCAGATATTGCGAGGATAGTCTTCACTCTTCACTAAATAGATACTCATTTCGGCCAGGATTTAAAATAGGAATTCTATGTTTTATTGATAGTTATACGTGGTTACACTTAGTAACAAAACTTTCATTAGTTTCAGCATTTAGTGATGAGATAACATAACACCCTGGTGAAACTCGAACGGTAGATAACGAATACCACCTTTCTTTTCATAGAACGTGTTTGTAAACTTCACCGACCGATCATCTAATTCACTCGACCGCTCCACCTCGAACCTGTCTAACTTCCGCTCCGTCACGCCAAATAAATATCGTTTGTATAAACAGTGTAATTATAAAATGTATATGCGAATTAAAAGTCTTGGAAAGCCTGATATGCTTTGCATGCTATCGAAAAATATAGGTTTAAGGAGTTCACAACATAAATTATACGGCACTATGACATGTCACAAAAGCCAGGGAGCTAATAGGCATGACGACTGATTTTGAGAAAATACACCGTGATAATTTTGGACATCTACTGAATGCAAAATAAATCATATTCTGCAAATAAAATGGACTTCGAAGGAAAAATACAGTTTTTAAAAATGCATTTTAAATTTCGCTCAAAAACCGCTACAATACTCTAATGTCTATGACGTCATAGATGCACGAACATCTGATGGTACAGAATGATCATGATATTTTCAAGAGAAGGTTTACCAGCTATTCTGTGCCTTTACATTACATATAGTGACGGCATGACGTCACAGTTATGTATTCTCTGATTGGTGTTTAACGTGTCATGGCGGATTGCTGTATTTTGTAGTTTTATTTTATCAAAATAATAACTAATCTCGACTAAACATAAAATATAATACGTGTTTTGTCTATGGCTCAGGTATAATTTGGTAAATACCTAATTTTTGAAATTTTCAGTTACTGTCGTCATCCCTATTCTGCGTATCACGTGATACTTTATCGAGTGATACTCATCATCGCGGGATAAAAATATCATGTGATAAATATCGAGTACCGTTAAAAACTGCACGCTCGTGCGACTTATTGAGCGACTCATCAAAGAAAAACCCTCGATAAATATCGAATTGCAGATTTTGAGAATACCCTTGTTTGCTATGAAGCAATCACTCGGTATTTTGACAGTTCTTGACATATTTATCGAGTAGATATATATTGCCAGAATTGCCCTACAGTTCTTTTAAGAATGTTTGTAATTTATCTGGTTCCCTTTTACTTAATTTTTTTATTGAATCTCCCTTGAATATCCTTTACTTAATTGATGACTCGTTTCAGATGATTTATTGTAAATAATTCGTTTTCATTGCTATCAATAGCAGACTCGACAAACAAAATTAATCATTTGCACTTTGATTCATTATAATATTTATTCAGACTGTATGAAAATGCAACATGCAAGTTGAATGGCCGGTGGGTAAAGCCATGCTGTACCTTTACTTTAGGCACAGTCATCAGTATTACGGTATTTTAATATCGGTAAGTGTTATTTTTTTGTCAATCCGGTTTCCTCTTGTAGTCCAGCACGTGTTTTAGCAATATTACGCTAAAACCGGTACATCATAAACATCCACGGATGGGAAATAGAATTCGATAAACAATGGAAGATTGCCAGTTCCAATCAAATCTGAATCAATAACAGAAGGAAAATTTATATTTAGGGTTCCGTACCTCAAAAGGAACCCTTGTAGGATCACTTTGTAGTCCCAACTGTCTGTCAACTCCTATTTTCTGAGGAACGCGTGGAGGTATCGACTTGAAATTAACATTAAATACTCTAGTCTATAATCCTCTTGAAGCCGTGATATAAAACAAACTTTTTAAGCCAACGCAATCATAAGTTACAGCCGTTTATATCAGCATCTTTTATGGAGCAAAATTAAGCTTAGGTGGGGCCTATTGCTTCACCGGGCAGGCAGTTGTTATTTTAAGGTAGAGTTAAAGTTAATTCTGAAAAACGTAAGTAGTTTCATGGTTTGAAAACCATGAAACTTGGCAAGAAGTCTTAAAGCACAGGTAAAGGGAAAAATCCAGAAATAGCAAATCTGTTTTACTTTATTCACAAAAATAAGTCCGACTCGCATTTGACGTTTCTTTGTTTGAGATTGAACACAAAACGCACGCATAAAAATTGTCAGGTTCAATGTTTCAGATGATGGAAATGAAATATTACCCATCCATTGATGTACTTATTTAGCGTAATAAATAATCCAGAAAAGGACTAAAACCTTCGTGCGCGAGCTAGTCGCGCTCTGCGAGGCGTGAGACAAAGGATCGTGAACAATAATAATACCTACTGGCAGCTGACGAAACTCAAAATGTACGTCTTTGACACAGGGGTGCCTTGCCTTTACTTTTAACCGGCTTCAAAAAAGGAGGAGGTTCTCTATTCGATTGTATGTTTTTTTATGTATGTTACGCGATATCTCCGCCAATTATGGACCGATTTTGAAAATTCTTTGGTCCCATAAAAACTTTATCTCCAGGGGTTTAGTATTTCTCCCGCAAACTTAAAAGTAAGGGAATTTGAAGTAGGTTTATCGTTTTATAAAACACGCCAAATTATCATAGGTAACATTTTTTGTCACTTTCTCTTGGTAACCTGCAGTGTTTATTTATTTATTTAGCAACTAACACGATTTAAATAAACCAATTACATTAGTTACTTAAATTTCCATTAGTTTGCATTTGCATACCTTTCAGATGTCCTACTAGAGCTATATATATATATATATATATATACATATCTCAAGATGCGCAAGTATATAAGTATCAGGAAGTTAGTTTCACTGACATCCAAAGTCAAAATTAAGACAATTATTTGAAACAGGTCCTCGTAGATCGAAGTCAGTAACTTGATATGATTTAGGTCATTGTTCCGAATAGAAATCTTTACATAACGGACCGCAGCGGCAGGTAATATTTATCACATTGAAATGACATAACAAGCAGAGCTAGCTAATAGGAACGTTTGTATGTTATCTCATTGTTGTGCAGCATACACATTACACTTTATTGCACACCATGAAAATAAAATGAACAGGAAAAAAATCATTAACATAGGTGCACAATGGGCGGCCTTATAACTCAGAGCGATCTATTCCAACCTTGGGATGGACACGAAGCAGTTGTACATGTGTAGAAGATGACGTATTTCTTAAATAAACAATAGATACATTCAATACATAATATAAAATATATAAACTAAAACAATATACATATAATACATACCAACTTAACCAACATAACTATTACCTACATATAACTAATGTTATTTACTCACTACTATCTATGTCATAAGTCATAACATTAATTAAGAAGATAACTGTTAATTAACCTAAGATGATTGTACCTTGCTCCGTTATCATTAGTGAAACCATTTTGTGTAAATCGTCAATTTATCATTATTACCTATATCTTTGTTATACCTACCTGAACAAGATTGAAGAGAACAAAAAATCTAAGTAATCACTTTATTTCCTAGTTTTACTTATGTGATTTGAATTTTGTGACGTTTCCAAGAGTCCTGTACAGTCTAAAGGAAATAAAGCAATTTGATATTGATATTTGACTAATTAATGAAATCAGATAACGCTCTAAGAAATTTTGTCTACCATGTTTTGCTTAGAGTGATTCGATATAGAAATTATTGGTTTTCAAATAATTTATTGTTTGAAATCTTAAGTTGTAACTTTCTTTTCAGACAGCTTTCTGAGCAATTCACGGTTGTTTTTAAACAATACTAGAATAAGAAATACAAAACATCCATTAACTTTTATGTTCAGCAGTAGGTAAGGTAGTAAACGTTACTGACGCTTTTTACAGCCGCCAACCGGCAACACAAATTGTATGGAAACAATAATTCTATATCAAACAATAGTTTTATTGCCGTGTCGTTAACAAGCGATGGATATTTGTTTACATTTCGTGTAATAAGGGTAACATTACATTACATTAATAAACCAGAGTGCCTAGTAGTGCCTACTTTCGAAGTTTCGAGAAACATTTATGATAACAATATTATTTATCTAACAAGATCTTAACATATGTACCTTACATTCAATAGGTAATTTTGACAAAAATCTGGCTTTTACATGGAAATTGGGTGAAAAGAAGTGCTTAAATCTACCTCACAAGTCGTAACGAAAATGTTGGAAGAAAGGATTGGCTACAACCCAATTATTAAACACGTAAATTCAAGTCATGATGAACATGTATGTAGGAACAGTGGACGTATGTTTGTTGATGAGGAAATGAATGCAGATTCACAAAGTTGTATTATGGTTGTATTACACGAAGTCGTGTTTTGCACAATGCTAATACCTCGTGTTTTGCACAATGCTAATACCTAAGTAGCTGACGACGTCACAAGCGATAGCGAGGAGGACTGCGCAGATCACAAAAAATAACGCAGTGAACATTAAAATGCAATGAAACGTCGGAACTGAATGCAGATTCACAAAGTTCTCCGAGTATTACCCACAGTCGTGTTTTGCGATGGTTAAAAGTAGCTGACATCACAAGTGATCGCAAGGACTGCGCAGATCGCGAAAAATAACGCAGTGAACAGTAAAATGCGATGAAACGTCGGAAATGAATGCAGATTCAGAAAGTTGTATTACACGAAGTCGTGTTTTGCACAGTGCTAAAAAATAGCTGACGTAACAAATGATCGCGAGGATTGTGGAGATCGCGAAAAATAACGCAGTGAACAGTAAAATGCGATGAAACGTCGTCGGTTGATACGACATCATGTCCGGAAATTGAGCGTGCAGTAGCGAGATTGCATTTAAATTGTGTTATCGCGGAGCGACCGTGATGCAGCAAAGCACACTTCAAACGCTATGTAGCAGGGCCCTAATAATTAAGTTGTAAGAGCTTGACATCCTCGTTGCTGACTAAAACTAAACAGCAAGCTGAAAATATAGAACACTGTTGCTAGGCCTCTCGAAATGTTATGTTAAGGCAAGTACAGTATTGAAATGAAACAGTCAATTTAGGTACAGGTAGATAGTTGACACGAAAAGAAAAAAATTGAAGTGAAATATTATATGAAAGATGCCAATAAAATTTAACAGTGGCGTTGTGGAAACAAATAAAAGGAATACAACATTTTTAATAAAAATGTTCGACTGAAACTGGATTTAAAGCAAATAAAAATTGCTGCGTCAGAAGGGATCAAGCCGTAAAACTTTATCCGATATGTATCCAGAATTGATAAAAAATACGAAAGGTTCGCTTTGAGCGATGAAAAAATTGCAAAAAAAGCATCCCCTATCAACGGTTCATCCCATACATCGACAAAAAGTTATTTAGGGTGTAACGAGCAACAAACTAATCAGTTCTAAGAATAATAATTACGAGTTGTCAAATGATATGAAATTAATTTACAAAATAACATCTTTAAAATTATTATAATAGCTGACAATATCAGGCGGAACAAGTACTAGGCAGCCCTAATTGACCTGTGTATGATTGGCGGAATAAGAATTAATAAATACATGTTCTGTTAAGGTGAATAAAACATAAAAAGCTGGATAAAAACACGCGTCAGAGTCAACAGGGTCACCTTCATGGCAATAATAACGATACACTACACTACAGTACAATCATCTGTCTGATTAAAAACACTGTAATTATAAACAGTGAGATTTAATCTGGGAATGGTTACATTTCATTTATTTATTTTACAAGCAATTGATTTCGAGAATGAAAGTAATCTGGGAATAAAAAAGAAAAGAATGTAGGTGTACTTTTCAATGAAAATCGTCAAAAACCTTGGCATAACTTGGTTAAATAACTATCTATAACATAACTATCCACTAAGATCTCTAAGCGTTTCCTATCATGATGCAAAGACTTGGCTAAACTATCAGCTTAGACCTCTAAACGTTGGCGTATCATCCATGCAAAGACTTAGCTAAACTATCGGCTAAGGCATCTAAACGTTGGCCTATCATCATGCAAAGACTTGGCGAATCTATCCGCTTAGACCTCTAAACGTTGGCCTATCATCATGCAAGCTACGAGTAGGTTTGTTACATGAAACCACGACAGATGACTCATAAAACAAACCACGGTGTAACGACACCCTGCGGAACCGTCAAGCAAGAATGTCAATGACTTCCTTACAAAGAATAATCAAGTACAGCATTTTTTGCAACACGCATTACAATCCGGCCGTCTTAAAGACAAATAATATATAAATTATTCAGTGGATATAACCGGAAAGCTAAGCACAAGGTGATACCTGCACCTGCTTATGAGTAGGTAGGTATATTAACTATAACATTTAAACGGTAGCTGTTGTTACGTCAATATCATTAATTTGACTATTATGCAAAGCCATAAATCGCGAGAAGTGGAAGGAGAAAAGAAAGGATTTTGCCCAGCCAGGGAAGGTAAGGGCTATGTAAAATAACAATTAAATTTGAAGCAGATGACAAAACATACGAGTAGGATGGTCGTAGCAAAGAACTTTGATAGCTTTATAATAATTAATTACTTATATAAAATATATAGAATACTTAATATTTCGGGGTATTTGATATGAGTCTGATCATTTTCAGTGTTAAAATAGGTAATACTAAAATTAAATAAATTTAATTAAATTACAGGCAAAATAATCGCCGTGTTTCTAATTAATATTGATGACGTTGACGGCATCATATAATAACTGTGAGGATATAATAATTTACCTAACCCATTAATTATTCACCATGCTAAATACCCATTGTAAATTCCGATGACGAATAACTGAACAGAAAATAAGTAGAATATTATTACTCAGAATTGGGATAAGCTTAAAATTAAATTAATTTAAGGTAGAAAGAAACAATGCCTTGAATTTTAACGAAGTGGTGTCTGCAGATGCAGCAGTTCATAAAGTTATAGGTAGCTACGTCGATAATAAATCAACGTAGAAGTTATACCGGTTTCTCATACCATAGATTCCCAAAAACCATCACTGACAAAAAACGGAGCCGCACCTTCAACACAATAAGTTCCCCCAGGGGCGGAAAGCGAGGCTCTCCTTTATGTTACTCAAAAAATAGCTTTTTATGGCGAGAGTGTAAAAAAATCCAAATTATAGCATTGTTCAGCAAGTTAGCTAAGCTTAAAGTTCCATTCCAATGCGAGAGGGTACCGTCTTTCCGTGACGCTCCGGCACGTACGCACGCATGGTGTTTTAGGAGCGAGGTCGGGATAATCACCTCTGTCGGTGGTGTAGCATAACTTTTCATCTCCTGTCTTCAGTTGGGGTCAGCTCCTTGTAGCACTGCACATCCTGGTTGGTTACACTGAGCACTACACCACACTGTCGGTAGTATTTCACTGATCAAGTCGTCACTGCACTGTGTGTGGGGAAGCGGCGCGGTCGCGACACGGGCGGCGCGCTCCGTTAACGCCGTTGCATTGGCGGCAGGCAAGCAAGAGCGGTGCGCGCTCCCGGCCGCGCAACAGCTGACGGGAGGCGCGGTCCCCGCACCCCGCGCATCAGAACGCGCGCGCATTCGGTGCGTGAGCTAACCCCCCTCCCCTCTCGGTTCCCCCACAACGCCTCTAATCCATTATTTACGGACGGCCGACCGGTTTCAGCCGTGTTCGATATACAGAGCGCCACTCCGACACGATCTTTAAAAAAAAAAAATTCTTCTTCCTATGTCCGGCATAGCATACCACCGAAATATGGTCAATTTAATTGCATGCGTGACCTTGTAAGTGCGTCTTAGAAATCTTGCAATACTGAGATCCCGGCCTGATGGCTGTATTTACAGTACCCAAGTCTCAGTGCGGTAGTGTTCTTCTACTAATATTATAAATGTCAAAGTTTGTATGGATATTTACTCTTTCACGCAAAAACTACTGAACCGATTAGGCCGAATTTGGTATGGGTATAGTTTGGACCTGGAATAACATAAAGGCTATTTTTTATCCCGATAAAACGCGGGCGAATGCGCGGGCAGCAGCTAGTTACAAATAGAAAAACAAATACATTGCTATAACATTTTTCTTTTTATTTATGTCTAAACCAGTTCCAAAAAAAATTGAACACGCAGAGTTAATCCCACCATTTATCGTATTTCTGTGAAAAGAAAATATTGTTATCTTCCATTACCAAGAATTTTCTTACCAAGATTTACTTTATCCATGGTAATGGTGGTATATGGTATACATATGTATTGTATGTCAAACTTTCACAGTAACAAGAATTTTAAAACATTTTGAAGGTTATCACAACTAATAAAATCATTCACATACCTGCGCTAAAAATATTTCTTTACGATAGGGTCCCCCACGTCGTTTCAGTCTTTATCAATTTCGAACATGACATGATACAAGATACTGCAAAAAATAAAGCAAGTGCTGATTCCAGGCGTGGGTCTTTCAGGCCCCAGAGTAGTTGATAGTATTTCATTACATGATTTCTCCGTAGTGGAAACAGTTCTGCCGGGATTAGTTTTTGGTGGCGGCCTTAGAAATCTCGGAGTTCGCGGAACATTGTTACCTGTGGTGCGGCAACGACAGCGCAGGCCGCAGCGCCAAGGTGAACGTTCGGGCCAAGGACGGCCCGAGGCGGAGGGGCGGGTCTGCCTCCCCCCTCGCACTCTTCTCCCTGTGCCCCAGTAAAAACACTCTAAACCTTCAGAGTCGACCGGGTGCAATCCAGCAAAAAAGAGACCCAACGACCGACGACGACGCGACGCGACGGAACAAATAGAAAATACTTCAACCAAAAAAAAACTTTAAAATAACATGGATCTCTCCGATATTAGAATTATGAACGTCCTACGAATGTGGAAATAATGGGGAGTTCGCATGTTACCTGCGCCTACGCAGACGGTTCACGCCACGCACCACAAGCTCGTGCGTGTCCCTATGGTGTAATAGATGAGCTATAAAACAGCCAGCGGAAGAGGTGCGGAACCGGCCGTATCGGAGACGTACGTTAATTACTACGACGGTCCATTGTACTTTTATACTCAAGTATTTAAAAATGTAAAGAAGAGCTGCCCTTTTATTGTTCTCTCTATGTCCTATGCCGCCTAAATACATATTTTACACAAGTAGATATACCAAGAAAGCATGTTTACTGGAAGTTGTACAACCGGTTAGCTTGCAAATTGTAATGGCTTCCCCATAGGAAAAACTGGCTCTTGAAGTAACGTTGCACAGGATATTCTTAACGAAGACTGGTTAGTCTTCTAAATGCGGTAGCATTTTGGAATACATACTAATAAACAGCAAGTTAGCCAAGTGCACAGTAGCAAAATTAGACATGGAAGTCATAATTTATCCCTGGTTGAAAGAGTTGAATGGCAATCAACAAACAGTTGACTTCCTATTGAATTATTAAAGACAATAGAATGTCCTAGTGTGCGGTAGTATGACCAGCCCAAAGGTTGTGTTACATCATAGAACATAAATAGAATCTCCTGGAGCATCGAGTACTTACTTGCGTACAGCGCGTGCAAAGAGACGTTACGTTCTGTACCTTTCTGGCAAGTGGCTTGAGACGAGAGAGAAAGGGACAAGGCAGTGTTACAGTTAAGCAGGAACTCTATTTATATGCAAATATAACCTCGGGGTCGACACCTGTTTGCGTATTCTCAACGATGTTCGGTCGCTTCTCTTTGTGGTACCTCACTTTCTGTGGTATCCTTTGGAATAAAATAAGAAATAGCTGGTAGCAAATTGCACATTGCATGTAACCCATATTTACTGTGACTTTTAAGGAGCTACTATGGTCTCATGTTGCTCAATTAATTTCCCGGTTTTCTTTTACTACCTTTTATCTTATTTATTTATAGGTTAACCATAAGAGGTGAAACACGTGAACATTGTACATTATGTGAAAACGGTAAGCCATTTCTTAATGGTTAGTCACAGACGTACGAGAGTACATTACATTATCAAATAGCGAACAATAAAGCCAAAAGTGCCCTCTAGGACAATGACAGTATTTCTCTTGGGGTTTCGCTGTCGCATCTTTCCATTACTGTCATATTTCGTCGGACTCCTCCCGGTCCGGTGAGGAATTAGATCGAGTTTCGGCGGCAGCATGTCCATTTATCATACTCTATGGCAGGCGGGGCGGCGGCGGCGGCGGCGAGTCCTGAGTGCGTTCCTGTGTCCGTCCTCCGTGGAGATACGGCGGTTGTTTATTTTGTTTACACGAGTTGTATACATGCAGGCTCGCAAAACACGTTATGAAAGACGATTCAATCTAAAATACAGGCTTTTCTGCGCACAATAAACAGGCTTTGTGGTGTTTAATTTTTGGGAGTTTCCTACGTCTAAACAAAGAACGTGTGTGCAGCGAGATGCAAATGACCTGCACTTTACGACATAATTACTTTTAGACCAGCAATTATTTGAATAGCAATTATTTCCACATGATGTATTGAGCCACGCAAGTCCGTGAACCTCAAAATGAAATCATTAGGCGACTCGTACATCAGAAGCAGATGACGAGTAGAATTTTATGATTTGTGCAACAGCAAGTACGGTTCTACATCCAATGTTTAGTGTTCTCCCAATACACACTAGGTTCGTAGTTAACCCGCTTACATTCATAACGAAATCATCAAATTACAAAAGTTTTTATAGTAAAATAGGCTGGTGTAGTTCGGTGTTCTGGGGCTGCGTTTCCACCAGAGATGTGCTATGCCACGTTGCTATAGATGCAGTTGAATGCGTGCTATTGATGTGACTATGGATCGCGAGTGGTGTACCTATGTGCAGAGCAGAGTAATCACATCTTACTCGACCCGCTACATAGCTTAGAATGAGTGGAAACGGTCACATAATGTCGTAGCTTAGCTTTCACATCCTCGCCGCATAGCTGCGTAGAACATCTCTGGTGGAAACGCAGCCTTAATCAAATACAGCCCCACTCCGTAGCGTGGCGCCTTACTTAACAGACGGTGATTAAATCTCCCGTAAAGATTCGCTCTCCGCTCTTTCGTCTACCGCCGTCAGTTATAATTTTGCAGCAACACTTTGATGTTTGTCGAGTCAAGCCGGTGTTCTTTAGGGTGAAGTGTACCTAGCAGTCCAATAAGTTGTTCCTAATCCTAACACGTCCCTCCTTCCAAGTACGAGGGAGACATTTACTGCCGGAACTTGTGTGTGTAGACGAGTGTAGACGAAAGACGCTCGAAACCAGCAATGGCCTAATATCGCCGTTCAACGCCTGATCTATAAAACAGAAATGCGCGCTCTACGCTTTTATATCCCTTAAATATTTTGTTACGCTTTCCATTCCCATTCATAGAATATTTATGGGGATCGGGACCTTTCTTGTTTAAAACACCTTTCTCTGCAATATCAATAGCATTAGCAGCTTATGTTCTATACTCAATTTTCATTTGCAGTAAAGTTCACATAATGTTACTGATCAAGGTTTTTTCTATTATATTAATAACTAGTGTAGCAGGTTGAGTTTTGCAAAGTAAGCTATTTCATGCTGAATATTTATCAAGCCGCCCGCGCCGCCGGTCCAGGCCACACACGACGTTCAATGTTAATTAAAACATCACGACGACCGACGTATAGACGACCACAAGCATAAGTACAATTTTCGTTTTGGTTAACGTTGCGATGTTAAACAAACAGTATGTAATGTAATGTTATGCGTTACGCGGTATGAATTCGGTAAGTAAAAAACTTAATTACTATTTATAAATGAACTACAAAGCGACGAAATGCGCAACACAAGTTCTACAATAGACTGGTGTCCGAAAAAATTTGGGCGGCGGCGGCGCAACGAGGGCAATTTTCCCATTAGAGTAGGTAAGTAACTCCTCGTAACTTATGTCTTTTGAGCAGCTCTAAAAATTCAACATGGACAAATTAAATCGTTCATAAAAATAATCGTTTGGTTGAATGAATGAGACATAGTGTTCTCATTCATCGCATTAAGTAATATTTAAAAAAATAGAAATCTCTTTTTCTGCAACTTGCTAATTTTAACGAGGGGGCCGTGGGGCCGCGGCGTACGAATGTCGACCCCTCCAACTCAACCCGTGGATGTCGTAAGAGCCGACTAAGGGAACCTACCTGAGGAAGGGCAGCAGCTTCCTTCTGAGTATTTTTAAACACCAACACTGCGATCACCCATCCGCCTGCCAAGCGTGGTGATTATGGCAACCCCCCCCCCCCCCTACATGGGAGACCATCCACTCGATGGACCGACGACATCGTAGCGGTCGCAGGAAGTCGATGGATGGAGGCGGCTCAGGACCGCTATTTGTGGCGTCGTACGAGGGAGGCCTGTGTCCAGCAGTGGACGTGTATGGGCTGATGATGATGAATTTTAACGATCGTTCAGCTTTATAAAAGAGAAATTTTAATATTCATGTCACTATGCATATTGAGGGTTCCTTGTCGAGTCAGCGGTGTCAAGAGGTCATATTCAAACGTAGACTGAGGATTTTTTTTCTCTATGCTTAATCTACGTACTCAAACGAAAATATGAGGCGAGCAGGCATAATAATAAAATTAGATTTATCATAGAGTCAAAGCACAGACATGATATTAGCTGCGCCTAAAGAGTCTAAGTTACGTTTAATCACATGTTAAACTATTATAACAAGTTAAAATATTACGACTAGAGATGTCCATCTAGATATGCAAAGCTGACCGTGTTGCGATGGCCTGGACCTGTGCTAC
Source organism: Eupithecia insigniata (assembly GCA_947859395.1). Classification (NCBI taxonomy): domain Eukaryota; kingdom Metazoa; phylum Arthropoda; class Insecta; order Lepidoptera; family Geometridae; genus Eupithecia; species Eupithecia insigniata. The sequence continues at coordinate 4,962,428 of OX401998.1, forward strand.
GCAGCGTTTTCGGCCAGCATAATCGCGGCCAGCAGCTCAGCCATTACAGACCTCGACAGTATGTACTATTACAACCAAAAGAGATCTTTGAAAGATATCCAATTATAAATATTGTAAGTGTGTAAACGTAGATGTATTTGTGGGGTTCTGTTGAATTCCAGAACCCCACGAACACGTTGCATTGCCGGTATAAAGTTTCTTATTGACATATCCATTCGGTATTTATTCAACGTTCTAGGGTGACGCATGGATTGAGTGCAAAGCAAAGTTCTCGCAGGGCGGCCGGAAAAATATAAATTTTTGTATTGTATGTGTATTGATTTTTCATTATTTCATAGTAAAAGCTATTTTAAAAGCTTTTATTTAACTTTCAATGCATGTTTGTTCCGGTGGAATCTTACAACTCAATTTTAGACTAGTTATCCTCAATCAACCTATTGAGCTGGAAATTTGGCATATTTACATATCACAGATCACAAGTCAGTGACAATGCAATGTCATGGTACCATTGAGCTGGTCTGATGATGGAAACTGAAGGTGGCCATAGGAACTCCTAAACGAAACGACTTAACCACGTCGAGTTTGGATGAATCAAATCCAACAAGGATTTGATTCATCTAGGACTAAAGTGCTTGGCTTCCCAATATATGCTTATAAACATTTTTTAAATATTAAAATTTATTTAATTTAAAAATAGCGGCATCTACTGAACGTATATAAAAAGCTTTGAATTGAGAACCTTTCGAAACGTAATATTAAAGAAAGTACCACACAATCCTGTATTAATCCCTGTATTGCACTTTGAAAATGTCTGTTCTAATAATTCGAGAGTGCTCTTGCACTATAAATATACCGTAGAGCGAAATAGATTATGATGCTTACACCAAAGGGATAATATCGGGATCAAGGTATCCTATCATTACGGCTCGCTCGAATGAAAGAGAACCATACCTTAGCTTATATTTATAGAAGAGGCAAAGCCTAGTCGTAAATAGATATTTACAGTGCAACAAACACATCTGTCATATGAATTTTATTTAGATTTTCTGTCAAATACTTTTAATATTAATACGTAATTAAAGATCAGGAATTTCGAAGTATCTACCTACATGAAGTGGCGATGCCAAAGCTTAAAGTTTCCTCACTAATGTTAAAATTTAACGTCCAGTTATAGAAGCGGCCGCTAAGGGGAATAAATTATTGAATATTAATGTCTGAATTTAACTCGCACTCTCGGTCGCTATGGGCCCGCTAACTGGCAGATTAGTGTGTTATAAAACTGGGTATCTAGAAGCAGTATACGTTGGCAATTTAATTTAACTGCCTGAAACTTTGTCTGCGTTCCATTCCGAGTGGCCGACCGGAAACTCCTCCTTCCGCGTAAAACATTTATCAAACTAATTCTACGATTTCCTCTCACTCTTTCGGGAAGACTATGACGATACTGTAGCAAATAACTTGTTCAAAGAACAAAGCTAGGTCTTGACACTTAAAAAAACCGTAACTGGTTTGCTAGAATTTTCTGATCTTTAATCACTTAACTTGAAATAGGGTGCAATGAACTTTATGATTTCACAGCTTGGTCCCAAAAGAGAATTAAGCTTTCAATAATCCTAGGAACATTTTAATTCCACAAAAAGTTTTACAACTAAGTAAACAATGGTGCGGGATGGGAAATCCTCGAAAAAGGTATAAATGCCGACATAAATAAAAACAATTTTGTGGATGTTCGCCAAATTAGTTGCGAAAAGCAAAAGTGGTCCTCGAAGCAATTTATTTATGTTCCGATTAAAAGGGCACAGGGCAACCTCAGGAGGGTGCGGCCCATAATCCTCTCGAAGACTCTTCTAGTTACAAATTATGAACATCTCACTTTTGTGATACTGTTTATTATATGAATGTGTATAGTTATAGTCATGGATTCCAGTTTTTAAGATTCTTAAATTTTCGCGACAATTGAGGTCTGGTTTGACATAATGATTGTAAAGCGGGTTTGTTCAATCAGAACTGGTATTTCAAGTTCATATTGATCCAAGTGCCCATCATCACTGTCATCATTGAGCGACAGCTGAGTATAGACCTCCAAGTGCCATCCTTTCACAACACAAGCGAATTGATGTGTGTGCACAGATTTTATCGAAGCATAAAATATCTGATGATGATACCCTCCTAGTCCTACCTAGCCGAATTTCGGGCGGCCAGTCTCAACGAAGACTAGCTCGGTGCATAGGACATATTATAGTGCACAGGTGTACTTTAAATTCCCTCACTCTCATAATGCGTCCCCCCATTGGACTTAATATCAGAATAGAAAAGACCCATTTCGTACCGAAAAAAACGTGTTCGGACCTTTTCGTTGACAAGGTTCACGTTTCGACAACGGGAGCATTGTTTTTGAGAAATGTGATACGTAAAATATTTATATAATAGCAAGGTTTACTTCGATCGCACGCATACTATACCTATAGAATGCCTATAGATTCTTATTGGACGTAAAGTAGTATTGGGTTCAAATACCTTCGAGCTTTGTTTGGTTACTGCACAGTATGCGGTGTAATCCGAGAACAGTGGTCAGGGCACCAGCTCTGTGAGCTCGTGTTTTAGGAAGTACCCATTCTCACGGAGATTTCGTACATACCTGTGGACAATGATTTCATAAATTAGCTATTATAATCGTATTGTTGGGTAGGCATTGACTTGAACTAGTTTATATGTAATTGATATACTTACCTACTGCGTTATTATTGTAATTGTTTTTTTCTGGTGCTTGACATTTCCTATATTTTCCTACTACTGTTTCAAGCTATAAATAGAGTAAGTACCTATCTATTATTATAATTTATAAATAAATTGCTGCGCCCTTACAGGGTACATGTACTTACCTCTAAGCGCTAGTTACCACCTAAGCTAAAACTACAATGTACATACTTATGTGTATGTATGCAATAAATAAATCTAAATCTAATGCTCGGCTTATATAAATATACTATCAAATAAATCGTAACTATATGTAGGTAAATACTTTGTTATGAAAATGCGTTGGTGACTATTCATAAGTTACCAGGAAAGAAAATATAATTTTCATATTTGCTAACAGCTTAAACTCTGTCAAATGATAGCCACAGGCTCCTTTTACTTAAGCTATGTTTATTAAATCTTTTCTGTTCAAAAGACTTGGGAAGGAAAGGGAATCCTTCCCCTTTCAAGTTTTGAGACTCTAAAATCACTGGAACTAATTTCAAAGCATCGAACCTTAAATAATTTGTAGGGTATGAACTTTTGTAATGTTGAAAAGTTCTAAAACGATAAGAATAATATAAACATCTTGGTTAAAGCATATAAAACGTTGTTGTATTATAATTTTAAGAAGTACAAGTTAGCAGTTAAAACAAATATATATTTTCAGTGTTCTAGGAATAATTAACACCAAGTAACTATAGCAACCAAACCATAGATTGTAATACCAAAGAGACGACATCCATAGGTACAGTCTCTTTACACCCTCGGAACTTATAAGAATCTTTAAATTGTCTTCAATCCAATCTGCCCGCTTAAAACTTCCAATCTTGGACCAAAGAGCGGCTTGGTAAGCATATCAGCCAGCTGTCGCACCGACGGTACTTGCTTAACTTCAAGTTCACCATTGATAACACATTCACGCACAAATAGATGTTTAACTTTGATATGTTTTGTACGTTTGTGGTATTCATACTTCGGATTGTGCGATAGCTTTATAGCAGACTCGTTGTCCAAATACAGTATTGGTTTCTTCAAATCCACCAAACTTTTCATAAGGCTGTTTAGCCATATAATTTCTTGCGCCGTTTCACTAGCTGCAATAATTTCTGCTTCAGTGGATGAAATAGAAACAACTGTTTGTCGATGACTTTTCCAGCTGATTGCAGCTCCTGATAATAAGCATACCATTCCAGTTGTTGATCTGCATGTTGCTTGATCTCCGGCGAGGTCTGAGTCAGAGTAACATAAAAGCTGTTGGTGTGACTCTTTTGATTGCTTATATACAAGACCTTTATCCGTCGTTCCTTTTAAGTAACGGAAAATCCGTTTCACTAGCATGATATCGTTTGTGCTAGGTTTCTCCAGGTTTCTGGAAGCAACGCTCACGGCGTATGCTATGTCGGGCCTTGTACCCACAGCTAAGTATGTAAGGGCTCCAACGGCTTGTCTATAGGGAAAAATGGTATCAACATCAGGTTCTGTATCGTTGATACTTTGTTTGATTATTGGCGTCGGTGTAGGTTTGCAATTAGTCATACCGTATTTTTCAAGAACCTTCTTTATGTAAGCTTGTTGGCATAATGTTATATTGCCTTTTTCAGCTTTGATTTCCATACCCAAGAAGTAGGAAGCAGGTCGAGTGGTTATTTTGAATTTTGTTTTCAATTCCTTGATAAACTCGTCTCCTGCTGTTGACGTATTCGACGCCACAAGCCCGTCGTCAATGTAGAGTCCAATCAAAACTTTTGACTTTCCTCTGATTCTAATGTACAGACAAGGGTCAGCTTCACTTTGTTGAAATCCCGTCACTTCTAAGAAACCGGCAATGCATGAGTTCCAGCATCGCGGTGCTTGCTTCAGACCATAAAGGCTGCGATTAAGTTTGCATACCTGGTTTGTCCCATCTTGGAAACCTTCAGGTTGTTTCATAAAGATTTCTTCCTCTACTGAGCCATTCAGAAAGGCTGTAGCTACATCGAATTGGCGTAGGTTTAAATTTTCTTTAGCAGCAATTGCGATAATAGCTCGTATAGTACTGAGTCGAGCCACAGGACTAAAAGTTTTGTCGTAATCGATTCCTTTTTGCTGTGAATAGCCTTTTAAAACTAGTCTAGCTTTGAATTTATCGATTGAGCCATCTGGATTTGTCTTTAATCTAAATATCCATTTGCATGGTAGTGCTTTTCTTCCAGCAGGCAAACTCACTAAGTCCCACGTTTTGTTTTCATTCAGAGAGTTTATCTCGCTCAGCATGGCTTTAATCCATTGTCCTTTATTAGGAGATTCCAATGCTTGTTTGTAAGTCACAGGATCTTTAGGTAAATTTTGAACTTCAGCAACAGCAGCTAGTATAAAGTCATCATACCGTTGTGGTTTTTGTATTGCTGATCTGTCTCGTAGACTGTAGCTATTCGGTTCAGATTCAGGCTCCGTGTTAGCGTGTTCATGACTAAGACTTTCTCGAAGAGTACTTTCGTTAAAAGAATCTTGTTCATCATCAACGTTTTCGTCAACACTTTCATATTGCAGAGTAGAATCAGCTGCGTTTTCAGCAATACTGTCGTCTTGCTGACTTTCAGTTTCATTATTTTCAATAGAAAGTTCTTGCTGAGTCTCGTCATCATCATCGATTTCTATTTGCGTTTTCATCGTTTCTGAAACCGAATCACAGTTAGTGTTTTTATTGTATTCAAAGTTGTTTACATCAGTTGGGCTTTTGTAGTAATTAGCCTTGACTACTTTCACATCTGCGGATATAAAAATCTTGTTCGGAACGTAAACCCTGTATGCTTTGCTGGTGTCAGAATATCCAGCAAACATCCCCGGTATTGCTTTTGAAGCAAATTTATGACCTCTTGGTCCTTTCTTCAAAATAAAAACTTTCGATCCAAAAGGGTGGAGGTGATTAAGACAGGGCTTTCTTAACACCCATTTCTCAAATGGTGTTTTATTTTCTATAGCACTGTTTACACTTCTGTTTGCTAGGTAATTAGCAGTGTTTACTGCTTCTGCCCATAGGTGCATTGGTGCTTTAGCATCAATAAGCATAGCTCTAGCCTTCTCCACAATTGTCCGATTTTTGCGTTCAGCGATACCGTTCTGGTGTGGGGTATAGGGTGCAGATAAGCGTCGTGAAATCCCGTGTTCTTTTAAATAGGCTTGGAATTTCGCATTGACGTATTCTGTTCCATTATCCGTTTGCAAATGTTTAATTTTATTGCCTGTAAACTTCTCCATTTCTTGTTTGTACTCTTTGAACTTATCTAATACTTCAGATTTATTTTTCAGGAAGTAGACCCGTCCATACCTACTGTAATCGTCAATAAAAGTAACGAAGTATCTGTTTTTGGCATGAGTAGGTGTTCTTATTGGGCCGCACACGTCGCTGTGGACAATTTCTAGACGTTCAGTAGTTCGAGGAGTTGTTCGTTGTGGAGGGCTCGGTACTCGAGTCATTTTTGCTCGAATGCAAATTTCACAGTCTGGCAATGACAAAATCTCATTTTTGTTAAAACTCATTCCAGTCACTGTCTCGTTGTTGAGAGCCAGTTGGAGATCTTTGTAATTCATGTGCCCAAGTTTTCTGTGCCAGTCTAGTATGGAACCTTGTTTTGTGTTTGTCGAACCAGTTGCAGGCGTTGCTGCGAAGCTTTGTTCAATGTTTGGTTTTCTTACGTAGTAAAGACCATTGCTCGACTTTTCTGCAGAAAGTATAAGTTCACCTGACTCGTTGCGAACTAAAGCACGGTTGTTGTTGAACGAGACGGTGGCTCCATGTGAAGTCATTTTAGGTACCGATAGTAAATTGGTAGAAAGGGAGGGTACATACAGGGCATTTTCCAGATGTACCCGTCGTTTTCGTTCTTGATCAGAAAATGTAATTCTTCCTTCACCCAAAATTTCTGTAGAGTGATTTTCTGATGCAAATTGGAGTTTTCTTGACACAGTCTTCATGTTTTTGAAATGCTTATGGTTATAGGTCATGTGTGAGGTACAACCACTGTCAAGTACCCAGTCATCCTGGTTGTTTCGTGTTGAACTAAGAAAACATTCTTCAGCAAATAGGGAATCAGCGTTTTTGTTAGTGTTTTTGTTTTTCTTCCAGCAGTCAGAGCAAACTTTGTGTGTCTTCTTCTGAAAGATTCTTCTTCCCGTTCTTTTACATATTTTGCAAGAAGCGAAAAGTGCGTTTTCTTCTTGTTGTTGTTGGCCAGGTTCGTAATTATCATTGTGATGACGAGCGTCGCTCTCTTCAATGATTTTTATTTTTAGTTCTTCCGGCTTTGGCAATATGTCGCGAGACTCTATAGCAACGCGAAAGTTTTCGTACTCTGAGGAAAGGCTGTAGAGCATCATGATAGTTAGCAAATCCTCATTTATGGTGACATCCATGTCAGCGAGCTTATCGATGGTGTCCATAAACTTGTTTAAGTGTGTACGAACATCACTGCTTTCTAGTTTGGTCAGAATAAGTTGCTTTAATAATGTGGCCTTACGAGCAGGGCCTTTGCTCGCATGTATTTGTTTCAATTTGTACCACAAGTCTTTCGCAGTCTTACATTTCTTAACCTCTTTTAGTTGGGAAGGAGCAATGATTAGAATTAGTTCTGCCTTGGCCTGTTTATCTGCTTCGACCTCAGTCGTATCTGCTTTTTCGTCAAGCGGAGTTGAGACATACTTCCATAGCTTACTTTTTACCAATACAGCTTCAGCCTGTATTGCCCAAGTATCATAGTTATCCTTATCAAGTGGATCAATGTGATATGTTGCTTTAGACATATTTATAGCAAAAAAAAAAACTTACGAAAATATTTTCGCTATAATATTGCGTCGTGACAACTTTTCATTGTTCGGAACCACGCTCTGCTACCATATGAACTTTTGTAATGTTGAAAAGTTAACGATAAGAATAATATAAACATCTTGGTTAAAGCATATAAAACGTTGTTTTATTATAATTTTAAGAAGTACAAGTTAGCAGTTAAAACAAATATATATTTTCAGTGTTCTAGGAATAATTAACACCAAGTAACTATAGCAACCAAAACCATAGATTGTAATACCAAAGAGACGACATCCATAGGTACAGTCTCTTTACATAGGGAACGTCTGCATGTAAAATTTTATAGTATTCGACAGGTTATCCAGTGAATCATAGGAATTTCGTTATTCCCTTTCCCTGTTTGAGGATAATTCAATTTCCATTCAGAAGCACTTCAGACGCGTCGAAAATGATTTTACCTCAGTTTCTCAACCCGCATATTTTAGGTGCGGATCAAAAGCACCGCTATTTTGTGGCTTCTAAAATAGCGTTTCTGAATGTTCTTTAGAAGTGGGTGATATTTTACATTCTGTATTTTTTATGAGCGAGATCACAATTTTAATGCAGATTATTCAACCTAACGGATAATGCGTGGAAATTGGAAAATATAAAGTTGCACGGGTTAGGAAAAAATACAAAGCTCGTGGACGTCTATGCATTACAGTTGCGTCAAAATGTTCCATCGATATAGTTGGTACAACGTCCTATTTCTAAAGATTGATTCCAATATTTAAACAAGCTACATAATGTAGGTAGCCTCCTAAGCTCTCGCCTGTTTCTTAGCTCGACTCTACAGGAAGCGACCGACATAGTAAACGGACGTTTAATACGGGCTAGGAAGCGGCCGTCCGGTGTGGGTATCAGGGTTTGCCGCTATAGAGATGCTCTATCTCTTGCCGAGATTTGCGGTAATATTCTGCGTATTACGCCGCTGATCTGATGTTTACCCACTAGGAAGACCTAGCTGTGTAACATGACGGGAAGCGGGACATGTTTTATAGAGAAAAATGTAATATTACATGGAAAGAGATTTGATTTCAGCTATTGTAGATTTAACTTATACATATATACTTACTATAAAAACCTGTAACCCGCGACTTCGTTCGATTATCACCACCTAACATTGTGCAGTTTGTGTGTGCAGCACAAAATAAAGTAAACAATGTATTTAAAAAAAAGATAAGATAATGTTGGACAGTGCACACAACATCATCTAGCCCCAAACAATGAGGATAAAACCACTCCGTTATAGCCCCAAGCTAAGCAGAGCTTGTGCTATGGGTACTAGATGACTGATATACATAATATAATATATTACATACATATTTTTTTTTATTAAACATAGAAAATACCCAGAACACTCGAGACAAATATTTGCAGATCGTACAAACATTTGTTCCAAGGCGGGAATCGAACCCGCAACCTTCTGCGTCGCAGGCGGACTTTCGCCCGCCGCGCCACATCGGTCGTCAAAGTATCATCCATCAGTCAATAAATAAGGGGACCTTCTGCAAAACTAATCGCATCACTTAGACACTGGTATCGTCGCAGAATGACACTTTGCTACTACTGCGGTAGGTTCTGTAGTTTCTGCTACATTGTACGAGTACCATAGAAGAAAGAAACTGCAGCTGGAGGGACGCACGTCAAAAGCGTTAAATTAGAAACCATTTTCGGTTTCGGTTAAAAGAATTATTTTTTTCAAAAAGACACAATGGCAATTTTTTACTTGAGAAAAAAGGTTGATCGTTATCGTAAGTAAAATACTAATATAGGTGCCCATTTTACCAATATCTTCGTGCGAATAGCACCGCTCGCACTGTCTGGAGTTTATTTTTAAACTAATTATTCTACGTGAGGATTCTGTGACGATACCATTCTGTGATAATGAAGCGATTGGTTAGTGGAATTGGGCCATTATGATATCCATAACAGCTATCCATAAGCTCTGCTTACTTTTATCATCATCCAGCCCCAAAGTAAGCATTCATGTATTATTTCCATTTTTATTATGTTGGCATTGTTCAGATATAGACCTTCCTTTGACCGCAATCACTCACCTGATGGAAAGTGACGTTGTGATATAATCCGCGTGATTGAGACAGATCTACTTCTAGGAATATAACAATGGCGTGCACCTGTTCTAGCTCATATTATGTTTTGTTATTGCAGAGGGTAGGCTCCGCGAATCCGCTGCAAGCACTTATTGTGCCTTTGTTCGCTCCTCTGTAAACAATGTCTGGCTATGGCCTTGTTACTAATAGATGACTATAGGAATAGCAATTATAACAATTCTGAATCGCTCGTTAGCTTTGCTAAGTATTGTATAATCGGATATAATGTAGAACACAGTTTTTTTTGTTAAAACTTTTATGTACAACCTACCTAACAAAAACTAATATTAAAAACAGACAACGACAAGGTTACAAAAAAACGTTGACAACGCATACCTAATTCCACTGACGAAGGTGCACATTCGATGTCGAAAAAGGACGAGAGACGTACGAAATAATAACTGAAAACTGTCCAAATCATAAATTGTTACGATTTCGACGTTGTTCTCTGATAATACCAGTGTTGTAAAATTAAGTATTACCACCAATATTTTTTTGTTTGTTTCTATAACCCCTTTATTTACAAAAAATATATATATTACATTCTAGATCACAGTGTAGATATATATCGTTAGGTAGAGCCGACTCTCCAAACCTTACTTGACAGGTTGTCGTCGGCGAGATGCATTGGGACTGTTTGATCGGAGTTTTGGTTCAATATACTCGGGAAGGGACACGCCCAACTTTTTCAGCTAAGCCACTTTTATTTACTTACACGAAATGTTTAAGTGAGTATAAAGATCAGAGTTCGAAGGCACGGTAATGTTAGTAGAAGGCGTGTAGGATGAGAAATAAAAGAGTGCGAGGTTGCCGCTCCGTAGAGGCCGGCAACGTCGCCGGCGCAGGCGCACAATAGCAGGACCGACCAGCTGTTTGTACCTGGCATGGCAATGTTTATTGAGACGACTGTTTACCCGAAACCTTCGATACGCCACACTGCACTGGTAAGGCAGGGTAGGTGGTTCTGATTGTGAGCATCCACCTACCCTGGTATTTGAATCGTAGTATCACATCACACTCGTAGTCTAAATACGAAAGTTTAGATGTTTTTATGGATGAATATTTGGATGGACGTTTGTTACTTCTTCACGCCAAAACTACTAAACGGATGGAGCTGAAGTTTTGCATTGATGTAGTTCTAGGCCAGGAATCAACATAGGCTACGTTATATGCCATACATCAGTTCCCATAGGATAGGATAGCATAACTTTGAAACGTTTCCATAGAAACAACGCGTGCGAAGCCGCAGGCAGAAAATAGTAGATAATATGAAGTTAGTTCAATACATTGCATATGTATTTCCATTCCAAAATATGTGTCGTCACAATATACGAAATGGTCGCAAACTTTTCAAATATTGTGGCAAAAGAATAAGTTTTTTAAATATCTTTGGCTCTGTCACGTTTCAAGCATGTAGTCTTAACGATCTCTCTCTATCACCATCATTTAAGCCGAAAGACGTCCGCAGTTGGAAATACGGCAGGCCTCCTCCAAAGATCGCAAGGTTCTGCTGAAATTTCAATACTCACCCACTAAATATCAATAAAAATATGATAGACTTATTGACTTCTTGGTTAATGGCTCTGCTTCTGGTCAAAAAAACTCTGCAAAAAAAATATGATACTACTAGCTGCTGCTTGCGCCTTCGCCCGCTATTGATCGGGATAAAAAATAGCGTATACGTCATTGCAGGTCCCAAACTATAACCATACCAAATTTCAGCCTAATCGGTTCAGTAGTTTTTGCGTGAAAGAGTAACAAATATCCATACATCTATACATCCATCCATACAAACTTTCACATTTATAATATTAGTAGAATACGCACTTAGGTTATCGAGAATCTTCCAAAATATAATATTTTAAAAGACTAGTTACACTGTCTCATAAAAATATGAAAAATATTTTCTCGACCTTTTAAGCCTTCTCTTAAAACTGTGGCTTTAAGTTTTTATTCTTCAATGTAAAGAGTAATCGATCCGCGTGAAATTGATCCCTGCGATCCGCCAGAACTGACTGAGAGCACGCACAGCCAGTACCGTCGGCAGAAAAAGCACTTCGCAAAATTTGTTTATGTTCGTCGACAGTGCAGACCGCTTGTGATACTAACTGTACTGTACCTACTTGCTAAGAACACACAAGCAACCCCTCGCGTTGTTGCAGGGGATACTTAATCCCCTGTCTATTTCAAACACGTTTTACCTCATTCGTTTCGCGCGTAATAAAAAACTTGTATTAGATTCCTTACTCACTCGCCCCACGACTCGATCGATAAATGGGTCCTATTGTGTACTGATTTGACAGATCCTGCACGAAGGGGGGAGATAATCAAGTTACTTATTAACACTTCGTCGAAGAAATCTGCTCGATTTGTTACATTTTATTGGAAGGTCACAAAAAGTCGTATTCGTACGTATAAAATCCTATTGGAGCTTTAAGCATGTCTAGACGATTTTACTTGCAAAGAAAATGAAACATTTCCTTCTGCAAAAGACGACGCTTTATGTCATTTACTTTTTAGTAGTGGCAGCATATGCCTTGTCCCGTACAATTCTTTGTGGTTTTAAGGTACCTTCGTGATACACCGTCGGCTACATCGTCACTTTCCATCAGGTGAGATTGAGATCAAACGAAGGTCTATCGACTTTAAGAAAGCCACATTAGAACAACGTAGTGCACGTAGTTTTATGGGAAGGAACCCATCATTAGCACACCATTCGTCCACAAGTCGTCCAAAAACTAACGAGCTTGGAATGACCTTCTCTCTGTGCAATCCTAAAGCTCGCCATGATACGGCCAACATGTGGACAGACTATGAAACCTTCATGTGGTATGAATCAATCAATCAATCATCGAGGAAACCAACCTGAGATAAAATATGACACCATTAATGAATCTGTTGAACACGTGCGTTGTAGCAGTTGCGCAGTTACTTCGACCAGATCATAATATTTAATTTGGTCCATGCTCCCGCGAGCAGCCGCGTCATGGGTAGGTTATCGGGCAGTCTTCTAGTGATAAACGAAAATAGGCGGCGAGGGGGGCGCGACTCCCGCGGAGCCTGCACACATGGCCTTATCGACCAGCGCCGGTGGTGGTGCAAGGGTCAAGTGGAGGCGGCCGATAATAACACTATTTAGGTAACAAATCGTCACGTTTTAAACACATTTTTTGGTACATAATCATCAATATTCTTCGGTCAATAAAATGCTTGTTTAGATCGGATATCGTGTTGTCAAATAGTTAATATGTTAATATATCTAAATGAAGAAAAAATTTTTTGCGTCTATTATCTTTACAAGTTTACACTGAGAGAATCGGCAACTTTTTTAAGTGCTTTTGGATTATGCAGCTACCCTTTGACTGCCATTAGCCAGCTAAAATCTCGTCGTTTGTTCCCCTACCATCTTTCAAAGACACACGTTCTCCTCCGGTTGAAATAGGCACGCACGAGCCACGCGTGTGACCGCCGCCGCTGCCGAAATAATTGTCCATAACGTCCCGCGCAGAATGTGGGGATCATTACTTTTACAGGCAACAAAACCGAAGTTAAACTAAGTGCTCTAGCAACTCGCAGAGGGAGATTTTGCCTCGAGGTTACTGAGTCACCCTGGATTGAATTACAATATGAACAAGCTATTTTATACAATGTTTATGCAGAATTAGGATATTCATTATTAGGTCAATGTTCGGAAAAGTATTTGTTTTATTTCGTGTATACGTCCTCAGGATTTACATGAGCCTCTTGATGTTGGGCCGAAATTCAACTTTCCTATTTCAAAGCTTCGAGAGATAGACCTATTGGATATAAACAGGGATGAAAACGGTCTACGAACAAGGGGAGCCCGAGGCATAGGGAATTGAACTCGTAAAGTTAAAAATAGATACGACGACACGCCCTCTATACGTTTATAAACGTAACTGACACTTGAGCCCTCCAGCTGAGCAGCTGATTACATCACTATCTCGAGACCTATAAGAATCAATATGCCTTGTGTGCCGGCCATGAACTGAAACTTCATGATGGCATTCATAATAACTATAGTTCAAATAACTATAGAATGTTCAATTCTTCCGGTTCATAATTGGCATATATGTCACAACACAACACGAGATGGACATTTGATTTTAATCAAAAAATAGTAAAACTCATCTGAGTTTGATTATTATCTTTTATCGTGGTGACCCACTTGCGTATCCTGCCTCTCCTCGGTTCCAGCTAGAAGCGCGTGGCCACCACGGTAAGTGGTTCTTTACGACGTCACTTTAGATAATTTTTATGATTCATACGAAAACATTTAAATATACTGTAGGTTTAATTAAAACTGGTCAATCGATATTTTAAGACTCGATTTCAAGTTTTATGGAAGATAATACAGTAGTTGTTAGAAAGATTTATAGAAGTATTAATATTAGAGAAGAGTGATAGATTACCAATAAGAGGTAGAAATATGAAGATACATAGAGTTATATTTTATTTTATTTATGGGCAATAGACCTTCGTTTGACCACAATCTCACCTGATGGAAAGTGACTATGTGGCCGACGTTGTATCATGAAGGTCTAGAAGATACCACCTATTCACTCTTGTCTTGAAGAGACCCAGATTGTAATTGGCAGCAAAAACAGAAGCAGGCAACGAGTTCCAATCCTTAGCGGTCCGAATGATGAAGGTGAAGGAAAACATCTTAGTACGAGTGGATGGTACATCGACCAGATAAGGATGGTATGGTGCCGTCCGTCTGCTTGTCGTCTCTAATTACGATACCTACAATTAATTTCCGTTGCCCGTTATGTAATTTTTTTGTAATATCACAAGTTTTTTATTTTCCGAAGAGCTACGAATATTTTCGTATTTATTAAAACTCAAGTTTTAAAGTTATAAAGGTCACGAAGTTGGAATCGTGATGGCTGAATTGAAAGTTTACAGTTGCCCGTTATGCAATTGTTTAGTTATATCACAATTTTTTAAGTTTCCCGTAAGCAGGTGATATAATTTACAAGTTAGTAAATTATGCAATTTACAAAACTTTAAGGGGCAGAAGAACTTATTAAAAGTTGAGCGAAAGTTTTGTATACTTCCGCCGAGTTTTTCTGTGAAAAGTTTTATAAGTAGGTATGGAATTAAAGAAAAAGTCAATATTTTTCGGTCATTGTTCACTGATGCGAGCAAGTGCCTAATTCAACAGTGTGTGCCATTTACTTTAAAACATACGGGTTAGGAATCGCACTTTCTCCCGAGTAGAAATGGATTTCCATATATGTACATACTTCTCTCTCTTGCTAAACGCGTGAAAAATTCAATTTCATGGAATTATCCGTGCCGTATTTTAGTATGCCTACAATGACGTATTTTCTACCTCATGTTTGGAAATATGCTACTTTCCGAAGTTTCCGAGCAGGTGTAGTATAAAAGACATTACGTTGCCTACATTTAGCTAGTGCTAATAAGTGCTAGCTATAGTACTTCTTATTTCCATGCATTGCTTTGCTACTCTAACCCTATGCGCCATCAAACTGTTAAGTACTAGTAATATCACGTCCGTGGTATAGGGTGAGAAACAATGAAAAAAGAAAACCCCACTAGATCTTTCCTAGTAAATATTGAAATAGAAGTTAAAGCTTGTATGTATTATAGATCAGAAAATGGTGTGACATCGCTATATGACATGAATACGCAAACGAGTTCCAAATCCGTTGAGTGACAGGTCCCAATCAAAATTTAATGAAAGCCGCCAACAATTCTAATGTCTGCGGCGACGCCGGCATCGGCAGGAGGGCAGACGAACCCGGCCACGACTAATTGACCGGAATGGCCCTCTACCCCGTATGCATTTAAACTGATTAATTTAGAAGCGCTAGCGTAACACGGATGTCCAAAACTCGTAAAACGAAAACAAAGGCAAACATGCATGTTTCATAATTCATTAGGCATTTTTATACGAAGCCATTTCCCCATGCTGATCTAATGAGTTCAGTTATTCGTGTTTATGTGTTATTTTGTCAGCCTTTATGCTTTTGTGTATAACGTGACTTGCATATTTATTTTGGCCTAGTATGTAATTGAAGGAATTCGCTTCAGTCTGGCATGCACACCTGAGACTAATTCCCATGTGAGAAAAGGGTGAGCTTGGACTAGAAAGAGATAAGAGATGCGCTCTTCGGCACAATATCACGCGCCCGTGGAATGTGGGGAATGTTAAACTTCCTCGACAAAGGGTTTGGAGTGGCTTTTAAAATTGAAATGACAAACAATGTGGGTCGGTCAGTGAGAGTAATTGATTGGTGTACATAGATATACTTTATTTTTTTTACTCCGTGGTGTTTTATTTTGGACCGATTTTTTTTGTGTTTATTGGATAAAGACTTCAAAATAATTTTATTTATTCCCTATGAACGTACCAGTACTGTGTAATGCCTGATGATAAAAATTATAATGGTACTTTTGAATTCTGTTTAAGTTATCGCACAATTCTCACATATTCATTTGTACACACATATCATAACGTATTTATGATGCATTTTCACATTTGTGTGAGTCGCTCGTCGCGGCAGTACCGAGAACTCCCCATGTTCCGAGCTTTCTCCGAAAACTCATTACCCTGGCACGCGTCACGTAGCGACCATAACGGGTTTTATTAGGTTTCACTAACGCGCCCTAAGTCGCGCATCTGAACAGCCCTTTATTTCGCCCACATACAGTTCACGCCGGATGGCGTAATGTTTCGGACTTTAGCTTTGTATTCAAAGAGATCCTTAATTAGAAACAAAGTCGTTTCACAAAGACGCCAAACTCATTTCAATAGTAAGTAAAAAAAAGTTACCAAAACTCCTATTATGTAAATGAGCTACCACAATCTAATAAACAGAACTGCTTATAAACAGCGATTAAACATTACCGCAGGGGTTTAGCCGAAGATGCAAACTTGGGGTTCGATTGTATGGTGTCCTCTAACCTAAATATTAGCTTAGCAACTCCCGGGGGATTCGTTATCGTATCACTAGTTCAGTCAGGTCTGTTTGTGAAATATCTGTAAGATTAGATAGCTGATATGCAGCAGCGTATAGATAGATTCATTGATATACCTGATGGATTAACCTATATTTTAAGAGTAAGTTGTATTTTATTGTTAATGGTAAAGGTGTTTTTAATAACCACGATAGTTTTAAAAGTTTCACTGTGTTACATTATTTCGGTTTTAATCGGATGCGGCTCTTTAATTCAAATGTCTTGTGTTGTTGAATGTTTTATATATACAGATAGTATCTAACTTTTTTATGTACTAAAAAAAAGGAAAGTAAAAATACCAGGTTAGCATAGAGCTCAAGGAGGTCCATGCTCTGCTCGCCTAGACTCGGTTCTCTGTTCGGAGCCGGGTCGACGCGAGAGGCGGGGGCAGATCGATACCCAGGCCGCATTGTTGCCCTTACTCTCCCCGCGCCTCGCCACCCCTTGCCCATGGGCCTGCATTCGAAATTCGCCCTATTTGTTGCCGATGCCCAAATAAATCGCTTTTGTTGCATTAAATTGATGCGCCATTTTATAATGCCCTATTTAAGTTTGGTCCATGCTGCTATTATGAAAATTGATTAGGTTTATAGGTAGAAACATAAAATTTAGGATCCCGTTCTGGATTGAATTCTCTCTCTCTCTCTCTCTTTATAGTTAAAACACCTGTTTTTCATGACATCTACTAAACCGGACAAGATTCCTTTATGAAAAGTTTAAGTTTATCGACGCTCTAACGATAAATAATTTGTGAGTTTCTCTAAACATGCACAGAACTTTATTAGCAACGTGTCGAGTATTTGAACTCGAACGGATATAATCCCTGAGAATTTGAATAACTATCGTGGTTAAATCTAGTAATAAATTTTAAATGCAATAATGTAAAACGTTTGAGAAACCTGCCCACCTGGTTGTAGGAAGCCAGTCCCACAACACGGGAACAAACTTGAGTGTATATGCAGCGCAGTAACTTTTACGATGAAATGAAATGCCTAATTAGCAGTCCAGTTATTACCTAACTATATTTCACACTAGAGCGCTGCCCGTAATTGCTGAGGAAGATTGAGGGAAGGCAGAGTGCAGTGCACGAATGCTTTTCAGACAACATAACGTGCTGTTAACGATACTGATATAAATCAAGTGTTTTTATAGATGTAACTAATGATTACGTTCGTTGAACTAACTGCAGATTCTTTCAAACAATGATTCATTGTACTTTTAACATAATAACCTACCACTATTTTTCTTTAATTTTCTGCCTGTCGTTTGTTTGACCTTAGCTCTGAAACGGCTGGACGATTTGACTAAACTTTTATTTGCAGATGGCTTAAGTTATAGATGGCCACTTTTATTCCAGAAAAACAACTAGAGTTTCGCACAAAAAAAACTTTAATCTTGTGAATTTAATCTTGTGAATACGCGGGCGAAGCTGGGGGCACAGCAAGTATATAATTTAATTCCGCTCTTATTTCACAGACAGACAAAAATTATGTGAAGCTCTTTAATCATCATCATCAGACCGTACACGTCCATGCTGAACATTGGCCTCCCCCAAACGACGCCACGAATTGTTCCCATCATATTGGGGGGGTTTGCCATAATCACCACGCTTGGCAGGCGGATTAGTGCACGCAGTAAGGTGCTGACAGATGTTAGTAATAAAATAATAATAAGCTCTTTAAATACTACTAAAAGAATACCCTCTGAAAATTATTCATTGTATATAACATTTACATCGCTTTATATCTCTCGTCTGTTTAATATTAATTTGCTAATGGTAACCGTCCGTCGAGGCATTATCATAAAGAAGTCAGAAAAAAGGAGAGAGCAGCGTTTGAAACTACAGGGCCCGAAACTACGTAATCTTATCCAAATATATTTAGACACAGCACCCAACCGAATTCAAACTCCATCTGCAAAGCTATAAAGTATACAATTGAACGTTTCAAACAGCTTGGGGGCGTATTGAGTCTAAATTCAGATATACGTTCGGCTATCACTATCAGTGAGTTTGGGCCATAAATAAATCTGAGTGAAAGATAAGCATTGCTTTTGGTGTTAAGAAGACCCATTGAGAGGTTAAGTTAAACATAGAACATGATAATCCCATAAAGTATTCGATGACCTTTGATATTTAGTAATAGCTTCGTGAATATAATTTCCTTAATTGAATTAATTACACGGGCGGCCTACAAAAAAAACAAGTTACAAAAAAAGCCCACAGCACACATACAGTCTGTATGTGTGCTGGGATCACATACATAATATTATGTATTATATTTATTTCGTATTTTTCATGCTAAACACGAATCTGACGTTAGAATTGGGGGTTGCTCAGCAAATACTCGAGAAAACCTAAAAAAAATCTAAAAAATCACTCTCTCGTTGTTTTTTCTGTATGATGATAATATTCTTACAATTTATATCGCTTCCTGCCTCTCTTGCCCTCAAATGACCTGTGCAGTGGGCCCCGCACGCTAGAACACCTAGCCCTATAATAATTATACACAAGAATTATTGTCTACTAGCTGCTGCCCGCGCCTTCCGCCAGCGTTTTATCGGGATCAAAATTAGCAAATTTCAGCCCACAGAATAATTAAGATTTCTGTGTTTCAGCCCAATCAGTTCAGTAGTTTCTGCGTGAAAGACATAGTTTCTGCGGGAACAAACAGCCATACATCCATACTTACAAACTTTGAGATCCTATCCTACTAATATCATTAATCTCAAAGTTTGTATGGATGGATGTATGGATATTTGTTACTCTTTCACGCAAAAACTACTGAACTGATTGAGCTGAAATTTGCTATTTTATAGTTTAGGACCTGGAATAACATACATACATATAGACTATTTTTTATCCCGATAAAACGCGGGCGAAGGCGCGGGCAGCAGCTAGTTTATAATATTAGTAGGATAACGAAGCGAAACATTTACCAATACAACATAAGCTGTAACTAAGGCAAGTAGGTGTGTTGAGTCCTAGATCCTGCTGGCGCGTATTTATTTTTCGTAAGATACGAAAGCCACTATTTTTAACGAACTACAAAAAAGGAGGAGGGGTTCTCAATTCGACTGTAGGTTTTTTTATGTATGTTACCATAATTGGCGATATCTCCGCCAATTATGGACCGATTTTAAAAATTCTTTCACTATTGTAAAGAAAATTCGTCCCATAAAAATGTTATCCCCGGGGGATTCGTATTTATCCCACAAAACTTAAAAAACAGTGTAAAAGTAAGGGAATGTGAAGACTGAATTTTATCGTTTTTTAAAACAAGCCAAATTATTTATTTTCTCCTCAGTCCTATCTCTCCCGCTCGCATACTCTTTACACCCTCACTAGCCTTAGACAATCTAACCCGCTGTCGAAGTGACTAGCCATTGTTCCATTTACTTATTTCTGCGTTTGTCGTGAACGGAAGCAAAGTCATTTCTCAGAAATATTCTGATTGTACAATAAACGAATCGCAATAACTGACCTGCCCCAACCTGCCACTAGTGTTCGCCAAACGCGTCATCCGACAGACGACCACCGGGTCTATCGACGTAACCACTACATCACAGCCCGTTTTACCTAGTACTGCGAGTGTACGCCCTCGCCTAAATTAACAAAACAAACCTCAATTCTTGCGTTTTAAGATTTGAATGAGTTTGCATCTTCTTCCGTGTAAAATCTAGCTATTTTAACCGACTTCAAAAAAGGAGGAGCTTCTCAATTCGAATGTGTTTTTTTATATGTATGTATGTATGTTACGCGATATTTCCGCCAATTATGGACCGATCCTGGATTTGAAAAACAGTGTAAGTAAGGTAATTTTAAGTCGGTTTATCGTTTTTTAAAACACGCCTAATTATTATTGCTGCTAATTGACGAAACCTGCAGCTGATGTTGATTGATAGTACTGTGAGTACGAGTATACGCTCCCGCTCGAATGAACCAGAGCCCTGAGTCCGGGTGACGATAGTATCAAGAAGTTTTCTTCTACTAGTGGACAAAAATTTAAGTAAAGAGAAAATCAATAACACTTTATTTCTTGTTTCTATTCTTATTCGATAATAGTTAGGTACTATATTTATAGCTGTTTATAGTATAAAATTTTACTTGTGCAAGTGCTTATTTTGTAAACCTAAAGAAATAAAGTTATTTTTTCTCATTCTGATTCGGTGTTTAGATATAAAATTGAGTGATCATGTTAAAGCATTCAAATTGGCATTTGAATGCTTTAACACTTTCGTGGCCAGTTTAATTCAAATCTCCTGTTGCTATGGGATTTGGTACAGCGCTTATATCGTGCGGACAGGGAACAACGCAAATCCCATACAAAAATGAGACGTGATGATCACGCCTCGATACTATCGTCAACCGGACTCTGGGCTTTTTTTATAGTATATAGACCTTCTATTGACCACAATCTCACCTGATGGAAAGTGATGATGTGGCCGATGTTGTATCACGAAGGTCTAGAAGACACCTGTTCACTCTTGTCTTGTCGGCTCAGCACAAAGCACAATTCTTCCGTCTTGAGATAGAAATAGAAAATAGAATAGAAATAGAAATTTATTTATTTACCTAAAAACTACCACACAATACATACAATGACTTACGGCTAATTAAACCTAAGTAGACACTTTCATTGCGCAGCAGAGTTAGGGCAAACATGGCCTTCCCTCACCATTGTGCTGGACGAACACTTGTGTGTCCACCCAGCGCTGGTTTTCAGTGAAGGCCATGGGCTTGGAACGTCACAACCGTCTAGAGTGGTGCGTCTGTAAAACTTAATAAACGATATTACAACTAATAACAATAAGTACCTATAGCAGAACAAAAAAGTACCTATAGCAGAACAAAAATAAAAGTAAAACAACATTAAAGAAAACCTAGGGCAGTAAAATATATTGCAATATCTGACCTCATGCTGCCCCCGTCGTAGTCCTGTCCGGTTCAGTTCGTGGTTCTGTTAATTAGCAACGCAAGGCAAATATATGAAAATAAATGTGCCAATATAAATTTCAGAAATAATATGTGAAACGCGTCCATTTAAAAGAAGAAAATAAAACCCAACAATAATAACCAACTATATTAAAAAATAATAATAATAATAAATGAGTAATCTAAAACTAATAGGTTAACTATGCGTTAGTGCAAAACAACGGTCGTACGTACATCTTAACATTCTCTACCTAACATTATAATACAGATCTATCATTATTCATTAGATTCTCATCCTCTTTCTGGGCGTTTAGAAGGAAGCGTTCTAATTTTAATTTAAAAGTGTAAATAGTATTCGCATTCCTTATAGGGGTGGGATATTATTCCAGTATTTTGTTGCCTTGTAACGAAAACTACCCCTAAAAGCTGCGGAAGAGTTTTGCGGCGTTGACAGAACAGGACAGGAGATCTGAATGAGTTCCTTCCCCTTTCATTTTACAGGTCTTATTGACGGATTAAACATGGCCTACGATCTTCCCTACGAGCAATATTTCTCAGAGCACGCACCACACGCGCTAAAAATGTGCTCTAAGATGAGCGCCAATCAATCTGATGTATCAACATTTGTCTGTAATTTCACAGACTCAGACTCAGCAATCTGGAGCACGGGAAAACTGCTTGGCGATAAAGAAGCATGCTAGTTATTCTTCCCCGGACGAGCCTTTTCACAAGTTCTACTCATGGATCCGTCGTTTACTGCGCAGCTATGAGAAGCTGCAGACTACATTTGCGTCATGGGCACTGGAAATCTCCTATCTGTTTAAGGAAAATCTAGACTAGTTTGTTTTATTCTATTACATAGAATCTCAGAAGTAGAAGAAATACTGCTTATTTTACCAGTAATGTGTACGTCTAGGCTAGATGTAAGTTTTCAGCAAATAAATTACATATTTTGTATGTTTTTAAAGATTTTTGTAAGTTAAGGTATGCCTTATATGTTTCTTTAGGAAATTATTATGTAGAATGTGATTCGGATACCAGCAATTTAGCATAGAAAGGCGTTGGCAAATCGGCACACGACATGATATCCTGCGCGTCGTCGTCGGGTCGTTGTCGTCTCCGTCGCGTCATCGCGTCGCCATTTACATAATTGAATAACATTATGCATTCAGCCAGGTCGCCCTCATGTAGCGGTGCGCCGAAACAAAGCACCGGATGTATCGATAAAACGCATCGTAATTACATTACTAGGGAGGAACGAGAGGTGACCGGGGCGGCAGCGGCGGCGGTCCGACTAATCACATCAGGAGGAACTTCAGAGGAACCAACTGTTTTAACGATCTGGTTGAACTGCAAAAGAACTGAGCGGAAATTGCTTTCATATACAGCCCCTCGGGAGTAGGTAAAGCCCGTAAGCCGTTTTATGAAGATACCCGCATCCGAAACAAAAAGTCCTTTCTCGAATATGGACATGTGTTTTGTAGTTTTAAGAACGGAACGGTTAGCCTTATTCCCCATACAAAAACTTTCCGCTTCATTTGGATACTATGTCCCCGATCTTATTGAAATTTTCCATACGTAATAAGATGAAAAATAGCTATGTTTGCACCGGTTTAGTTTTTGAAAAACATAATGATATTTAAATGAGAGCGGAACTAATTTTGATCACCAAATCTTCAAGCGATTTTATATGTATGATAGACACCTTTATTCGAAAAACTGTCGCGCTGCAAACATCCTAAATATATTCAACATTATAAAATAATCAAAAATATTTTTGAAATCAATCGTTTCCTCAAAATTAATCGGAAAGTACGAAAAAATATCAAAAAATAGTGCTAACACCAAACAAACGCACACAGCCACATGACAGCTTCGTATTAGATGGTTAGACGCGCTTTCTCATTCATAGCGCGCCCCATTTCATTCTACGTGAAACAACAACAAATCTGCATGAGAAAATCCGTTTCCATTTGGGAGATGTTCGTA
Source organism: Eupithecia insigniata (assembly GCA_947859395.1). Classification (NCBI taxonomy): domain Eukaryota; kingdom Metazoa; phylum Arthropoda; class Insecta; order Lepidoptera; family Geometridae; genus Eupithecia; species Eupithecia insigniata. Next base: position 4,986,033 of record OX401998.1, read on the forward strand.
GCCTTCTTAAGCATGAATATCAAGCCCTCCGTACAGGGCGGGAAATAAATTTTTCCTTGCGCCAATTTTGAGGAAGTTCCCGTGCGAGGTCAAAGGCAGGGCAGAATAGAATAAAATGTACCTGCGAACTTCGATCTATAAATAAAATGCTACAACGACCCTGACCGAAGTGGAAAATTCTATTATAGTCTGGAATTGCCGATCTGATTTCACGTCGTGTTTCTTGGAAATCACGAAGGTTTTCGCGTATTCCGAGCGACAGCGACTGTCTACGAGTTTCACCGAAGTAGGAGGAAAGCGAAACCACCCCGTTTCCCACCTCGGTGGGGGCTGGGGGTCTTTGTCCCACGCGACCCAGTTAATGACCGCCCTCGCATACAGCCTCGTGCAGATATAAATACGCCTACTACACTTGACCTCTAAAGTTTTTATTGGAAAGCACGTGTGCTCCGGTATCGTGAATGATCGTGTTGTAAACAATCAGGCATTGTGTAACGGTCCTTATCTAAGCAAAAAAGTACATCGTTAATGAGTTCGTGTTCTAGTAGGCAGGTTTAGCTTTTCGTTCTCATTCCGCGCGCAGTCATAAATCTGTAAACGACAAAACAAAAGGTTTGCAGTCCAATCAAGCCGTGATATAGAAGGGGCACGGAAAGCAACAGGTCGCGAAACAACGTTTTAATTGTATACTATCAGTAGGTAGATAAACATCGGCGTCATCGGAGCGCGACACCCACACGACTCGCCGCAGTAAAGTACGATGACCGGCCCTAATACACTGCAACTGCGCTAAGTATCTCTACACAAAGCAGAAATGCTTTGTAAGGGAAAGCACATCTAAGTTCTACCGTCATACATAACGATTGTACGAACGAGATGTACTTAGATAACGTAATCTTACCACGTTATCCAAACTTGAGTGGAGCGCTAAGTCAATAGGCACTACACGTTTCAATGGCAGTTTGACACTTTCAGAATTGAAGACAAGATGCCAGTTTTCTACTTCCCAACCAGTTTGTGTGGAACTCTCGTAGCAAAGGAAATAAATAGGTCACGTTGTAATAGAACTGACAGTCCTGCGAATTTGAAGAAGACAATAGAATTCTATTGCGTCATGGATTAACTTAGCGTTTTATCACCCATAGGTACATTCAATTTCCACATCGTATATTAAAAAATATAGTTAAAAACTAAAACCCGACTACATAAAAGTCTTAAACAAGCGTTCACCTATTGTCCATAGCATTTTCTTTTGATACTTAGGTAGTCGGAGGCCTTTGTTACTAATTGTACCCTAGGTATATGGGGTGGGTGCCTCCGACTACCTAAGTATCAAAAGAAAATGCTATGGACAATAGGTGAACGCTTGTTTAAGACTTTTATGTAGTCGGGTTTTAGTTTTTAACTATATTTTTTTTTACCATACATATATCGATACAATATATGTATATCGATACATTTTTTCATTTGCCCATCCCTAGATGACCCGTGGCCTTGGGGCCGCGGCATAGAATATCGACCCCTCCAACTCAACCCGTGGATGTCGTAAGAGCCGACTGTGGGAACTTACCAGAGGAAGGGCAGCAGCTTCCTTCTGAGTATTTTTCAACACCAACACTGCGATCACCAATACGCCTGCCAAGCGTGGTGATTATGGCAAATCCTCCCCTCCATGGGAGACCATCCACTCGATGGACCGACTATATCGTAGCGGTCGCAGGGAGTCGATGGATGAGGCGGCTCAGGACCGCTATTTGTGGCGTCGTACGGGGGAGGCCAATGTCCAGCAGTGGACCTGTATGGGCTGATGATGAGATGACCCGTTGCCATGGTAACAAATAAACAAGAGGTCTCCATGGCAACGGTTGTGTCATCCTTCACTCATCACATCAAACTAAATTAGACTCGAACTGTAACTAGATGTCGTCTCTTGCAAAATTTTATCGCGCTATCGAATTGTTCCAGGTGTAATTTAGACCCAGCTATCTCTTAAGACCCTCAGTTTTGTCGGACACCATATAGCCTATAACCATCAGGGTAATGAGACGAATCAATCGATAACTCACTTGTTGAAATCGAAGTAGTAGTTTCAGCGCTACGTGGGAACTAAGAAATCGGCTACATACATACATAGGGTGCTAAAATCATAACCCTCCGGTAGTCGGGTAAAAATGAGATAACTACGATACGGTACTCTTGTGAATGATCTTATTCGATAGCTATTTCATATTTAAATGAAACAACTTCATAAATACGTGCTTTCGCGTTCGCCCACACTGTAACCCAAACTACAAAGCTCGAATCTCATTGTTGTGGAGGCTTTGTGTCAGCTTACAGCTCAGTAAGCCACAGTATAGCGGTTTATGGCACACTCATAATAACATAAACATAACTGAAACCTTATGTCTCACCTAAATCTACAGCGAGCCCATAATGTATCGTTAGGAACTTTTGGTGCCTTTAAAGCCTTTCGTTCATCCATCAATCGTGTTATTGCTAACACTCGAAAGAATCATGAATTTTACATTTTATGACGGTTACATCAGCACCATGGAAAAGCTTATGGGAATTCGTTCCACGCTGTATGTTTTGAGTGCGAGCATAAATCACTTGGTCGATTATAAACATAATTTCAAGAAATTCTTAGATTACACGCTTGTGTTACGGATTCAATAATATTTCAAGTAATAAACATGAGCGTATGTAATAAGCATAAGTGTGTGCTTCGGCATTATAGAATTTTAAGCACAAAATTTAATTAATTTTACGTTCCGTCGAGTACGTACCTACTCTATTCAACATTGTGTGCTTTGGCTTAAGTGGTAATAAACTAAACTTAATTTATTGATGTTCAGGAAAACGAATAGTATTATGGGTAGTACTAAAGTTAGAATGAATTGCATTTTACTGTGTTTATTGAGATAAATCTTTTATCAAACATCGCTAGTACCTTCTGTTAGAACGTTAAAACTACATGACAATCTAAAACAAATAATTTGGCGTGTTTTAAAAAACGATAAAACGACTTCAAATTCCCTTACTTTTACACTGTTTTTAAGTTTTGCGGGATAAAAAGTAATTTCCCGCGGATCATTGTCTATACAATAGTGAAATAATTTTCAAAATCGGTTCTTGAGTGGCGGAAATATCGCGTAACATACATACATACAAAAAAAACATCGTGTCGAATAGAGAACCTCCTTCTTTTTTGAAGTCGGTTAAAAAAAGGTACCTATCCTGGTAAGATAGGTAGGTCGGATATTTATGCAAATACGCTGAAATTGGTATGTGCAAAAATGATAGTTATCGGCACTGGCTCGTGGTTCGAGGCGGTAGTTGCGTCGCGGGGTTGGGTTGCATCAGAGTGCAGTTATTGCAACAGTATGCAGGGCCTTGCATTCGCCGACCCGTAGTTGGCCATGGGCCAAAATGCCTGCTTTCACGCACTAAGCCTGCTACTCTCTGGTACAGCAATACATATATTGTATGACTGTTAGATTTAGACGGACGAGAAACTATAACCATGAAACCCGTGTATTTTCTTACCGGGCCCAGTACGCTTTCAAAAGCTTATTGTTAGTGGTAATCAAAACAAATCAAGTTAACGAAGAGAGCGATATTGGGATTAGCTATATGCCTGTATTTAAGTATAATAATGCTGGGGCTAAGGTTAAAATACAAAATTTGGATCTTATTTAAAAATTTCTTTGAAATTACCCCATCTTTTTAATGTTTTTAGTGCGTAAGCTTCACAAGCTTACGCACTAAAAACATTAAAGTTTATAATAAAGGCCGTTAAGTCATAAATTTCCTAGATAACTACGCAATTTTCTTAATTTTTTTTAACGTAAGAACCTTCTACGATGTTTCAGAGAATAAATATTTTAAAAAAAGACGAATTAAATCGGTCAAGCCGTTCTCAATTATAGCCGAACCAGGAGAAATAGGGGTTCATTTTTTATTATATTCAGTAATAGAAGTAATCAATCCTCGCTTTCACGCACTAAGCCTGCTAGCTACTCTTTGGTACAGCCATTCATATACCAGGAAGAGAAATTATATCCATGAAACTCATGTATTTTCTCACCAGAAGGTATGTATGTAGGTATTATATAAAGCTTAGTGGTAATGAAATCAAAATTAACGAAGAGAGCGATATTGGGATTAGCAGTATGCTTGAATTTATGAATATTTAAATGCGTATTATTCCCATACTAAGCTGCTACCCGCGCCTTCGCCCTCGTTTTATCGGTATAAAAATAGCCTATATATTATTCCAGGTCCCAAACTATACCCATACCAAATTTCAACCCATTCCGTTCAGTAGTTTTTGCATGAAAGCGTAACAAATATCCATACATCCATCCATACAAACTTTGACATTTATAATATTAGTAGGAAGTAGGATAGGATAAGTATAATTTTTCCGGAATAGTCCAAAGCCGTTTCAATGAATTTTATGCGTTGTAACTCGTCTGAGCCATTTCACGAGTTCACGACCTAACAGAACTAGAACTCTATGTACTGTTATTATTCTGCTCTGTGATTCTCTGTGTACTGGTAGAGCAAGATGCTGTGCTCTCCGCAAGGACTATCGCACATTATTTTACTTTATAGTCCCAGTGCCATTCACACAAGGTTAACGTAATGTTTATAACCACTACTCGTTAAGTGCGAGTAAATCCTATCCTACTAATATTATAAATGTCATAGTTTGTGAGAAAGGATGTTTGTCCCTCTTTCACGCAAAAAACTACTGAACTGATATGGCTGAAATTTGGTATAGGTATAGTTTGGGACCTGGAATAACATATAGATTACTTTTTATCCCGATAAAACGCGGGCAAATGCGCGGGCAGCTAGTATTAATTAAGTTGATTATAATGATGTCCTTCTAGCAGAGTTTCGATCACGGCGGCCGTTCTCAACGGAGACTAGCCAGGTGCGCAGGACATTATTATAGTGCACAAGTGTGTGCGCAAACACAGACGCACTCTCTATTCCCTCCCTCACCCTCATAATCCGATGGGACGGCAGACCGACACGACCGGAGAGAGGTCAGGCGCAGGACAAACGACTTAACGTGCTTTCAGAGGCACGGGGGTGTACCCGTTACACCACCAACTTCCCGACTCCGGGCTGGCTGCTACTGTGGATTTTTAATACTAGATAAACCCCATTGGGAATTAACTTGAATTAAGCTAAAATAATAACTTAATAACGACTAGGCTATGAACAAACGAGAATTATAAGAAAGAGTACTTACAACAGGGTAAGCATGGGTCAGATGCCCCTCGGTAAAGTTCATGCAGCTTCTTAAAACTCGGGTAGATTAAAGAGTATAAGCAGGGTAAGCATGGGTCAGATGCCTATCGGGAAAGTTGGTTGATATTTTTACTGTGAAATCACCTTCCTAAGAGAAATAAATTTCCTAAAAAAACTCACTCAAAGGTTTCTCTTAATAAGGTGATTTCACAGTAAAAATATCAACCAACTTTCCCGATAGGCATCTGACCCATGCTTACCCTGCTTATACTCTTTAATCTACCGGAGTTTTAAGAAGCTGCATGAATCTGATACACATTGCGTAGGATATGGAACACAAACAGCTTGCTGTTACGATAAAATTCTGTGCGGTCCGAAGGGCAATAATGTTACTTAGATTACGTACTTACAAATACTGGCAAATGATCTAGTTTCTATATTACTATCTAAAAAGTAATAACTAACACAATAATTACTTGTTCGTCGAGTTCTAGGCGAGGAATGTTTGCGAAAGATAATACTTTCGAGTAGCTGGTAGAAATAGTAACTCTACTACGTAAGAATATGTCATGCATGACTTCCTACTAATCCTACTAATATTATAAATGTCAAAGTTTGTAAGTATGGATGTATGGATGATTGTTCCTCTTTTACGTAAAATCAAATGAACTGATTGGTCTGAAATTTGGTATGGGTATAGTTTGGGACCTGGAATAACATATAGGCAATTTTTATGCCGTTAACGCGAGCAAAGGCATGGACAATAATAATGGTCTTACGTAAAATTATAAAATCCTCACTGACTATCTTAAAAGGCCAATATATTAAATAAGGGCAGTAAAGCCAACTGTTTATATTACAGCAAGAAACACAATGGAAATGTAAGACAAAGCTCTTTAGAAAAACTTAGCCGTTCAGAACAAAAGGACATTTTGAAAGTTGAGTTTGGGGGACGAAACCGTAAATCAATGTTGATTTTAGGACCAATAATGAAATGAAAATAACGCCAATTTCTATTCTGGACGGGCAGATATAAATAAACAAACAGAGAGTTTGTGTTTATATGAACGAGACACTTTCAGAAGCTTTGTTTACAAAGGTACATCATATAGTGGAAACCTTGGCCGGTTCATAAACCGAGCTGTTAAATACGTATTGGCAACAACATTTTTTTATTTTACTGGACAGACCACACTTGGCCTTTTTCTAGCCCCAAGCTGAGCACAGCTTGTGCTAGGGTACTAGATGACCGAAATCCTAACTAAATTATAAATGCGGAAGTGTGTGTTGTTTGTTTGTCCTTCCTCAACACCCTAACTAAGCAACCAAACGACTTGATTTTTTGCATAGAGTTAGTTGAAAGGATGGAGAGTAGGCTACTTTTTGTCCTGGTAAAACATCAAATTCCTGGAAGATACGGGAAAAACATAAAACCCCTAGAAATGTGAAATTCGGATTTAACACGGGTGAAGCCGCAGGGAACAGCTAGTACTTAATAATAATAATAAGAAGAAAACATCACACAGATAGATATTTTTTATTCATAGAAAATCCCCAAATATTTGCAGATCATACAACATTTTTCCCAAGGCGGGAATCGAATCCGTAACCACTGAGTCGCAGGCGGACCTTCGCTTGCCGTGCCACATTCGGTCGTCAACATGCAGAGTCTCAAGTGCCTAGATAAAAACTACTGTTAAATTATCACGGTTTCTCCACTCTAAGTATTCATGGAACGCGACATTTCTAACCAAGACGCCTGGTAAGCTCCAAAATGTGATTAACATCTCGATTGGTCACTGTTACAGCTATCTTATGAATACATTCTTGACCATATCTGTCACGTTCAACGATTACATCAGCGGCATCAATTTATTATATTAGTTCTGGGATTGGTTTCTATTCGGGCTTGCCCTACATGAGATGAGACCACAGTGTATTTTTTTAGTTGTCTTTTCCAAGTTTGAAGAGACATCAACTATGTACAAACGTTCAGGATATTTTCTTAAAAGCCTGTGAGTATTTGCGTTGCTGGTTTGTCATAAACGAAACGCGTGTAATATGCTCGAGACCTTCGTACAAAGGTTACTTGAGGCTAGCAACTTCTTTTCCTTTATGCTCGTGGCATGCTACGCAGTTTAAGTTATACAGGGGAATCCTCGTCGATATTTGCTTGAAGCTGGAACGCTCTATAGAGAAACTCTTTAGTCGTGACGTGACATACCTTTAATAGTTCCCTCTGGAGCTTTGTTATATTGTGATCAATACAACAAATATACAGACAAAAGCTTTCTCATAATATAGAACCGGCTAGACCGATAGGCAGTGTTCAATGCAATCATTTCCAAGGTTAGGCGCAAACACATAAACTAGGATGTTTACAGCCATTCACTCGTCTTTGTCTCTAAAAGCGATTCATGTTTCCAACGTAAGTTATAAGCTTTGGCTATTGAGGATGCATTCTTCAAATTATTTTACAGATTTATCTGTCGATAGCAGACCACAAGAGAACAATTGGTATTATTTATATATTGGAAGAGGGAGGTAGATGACATGACGGTACTAATTATGATGCACCATGATGTACTAAAATCGATACTAAATACTAAAATCGATTTTAATACGTAGACGTTGACCTTACCCATGGTGAGCGAGTCATGGGGAGTCTTTACTCCCTTAGGTTTGTCCCACTGACAGAACAAACGGAACAACAGGCTAACATTGGGAACTGAGGACGTAGCTGAGGACGGACTATTAGATGAGTAGGTCCCCATAAGCTTAGTACTTGTACCACAAGCGAATGTGCACAACTGCACAAGAGAAGGCGTCTCAAGAGGCGATCGAATGCACCGACCTACTGCGTCGACCCTGGGAGCGCCCGTCACTGAGTTTACTGCTAACGTAGGTTTCGCTCTTTGTTATCGGCTCTTAACTGCCTACTATCCACTTTATTGCCATCGCTGTAATAGGAAACCTCAGAGCTTTGTGTAGATATTACGTACTTACGTGACATCTTTGGAATATTTTAAACAATGTCAATAATACTTATTCTTGATACCATGTAATTCATTTCATCACAGTACCTATGTCAGTTCTTTACTTTTTATGTTCAATACTAACTGAGATTTATGAGTAAATTCCAAATCGATCAACACTTCTCAAGTTCTCACTCTACCGCAGTGCAGTCAAAATACTTACGTTTAACCAACAACTGCTAGTCAATCGCAGTAAAATGTGTATAATTGTATGAAATGTCAACATGTGTCGATCAGTAACATGACAACAATCAACCACTCGACACCGCCCACCTGAATTCCATAATTGGGGTCCAGTTTATGTCCGCATTCATGCTGAAAACAGGTTTCCGGTAACGAAAACCACGAACCAACGCAAAGAACCAAGTATATGTATATAATGTACATACATGGGTTTTTGAGATGTGAGTGTATGGCCAAAAACTATGAGAATTAAAGGAAACTCGAATAAGGAGTCCTAACTCCCATCAATTGGATCGATTTCCTGAAAAAGTAAATAATAAACATAAAACAAATACTTTTTTATGCAGCTACAGCTTTGTTTTCTCATAAGTTTAGTCCATGACTCCTTGTACAACTTTTCTTAAATTCTGACGGTTTCTCATTTGGCCGTACACTGTCATCTCAAAAAGCCAACCTTTTATAGTTATTCTGTGACTGCCTGCACCTAACAAATGTTCGAACTACTAAAAAAACTATGAAGCAAACCAAAGAAGCGTACACGTTTACGTACAGCAACCGGTGGGGCAGGCTGCGTATATTCTGTAGAAAACTGTAATTGAAAGCACAATAGTAATGTGGAGTGTGGTAGAGTGGAAGCAGTTGTTTACTTTCTCATGGAGTTTTATTTTCGTGTGCGTGACTTATCAAACGCCACGTCAGTGAACGCTGACGCTGCATGTCATGAACGCCACCTAACTCAATTATTGGTTTAATAGACTGCTTCCGAATTGGACCATTTTTAAACATGGTCGTGTGAATGCAATTGTCGTAACAAGTGTCCCATTGTGCTAGACTGTTATGTGTTTTGAAAACAGTTATATAACATGTACTAGTTCATATACTTTCTGGTCTTAGTAGGAAACGAGTTTGATGATGATGCCACTTGTTTGCAATCGCAACAAAAGGGATGTATGTACCTAAAAGTTAATTATAGTAGTGTTATCGTCTTCTGACGTCTATTCTAGCACAACATATAAACATGACGAATGGGTAATTATTTCATAAAAGGGAGCTAACTTGATCGTTCTATCAAATCAGCTGCGACTACTGTTTCAACAGTATAGAGATAAATATGCAAAGCATGAGCTGGCCTGTAGACGTACAGAACCGGACGGTAAACAAAGCGGGGGTCAACGGACAACCACTGCAGCGAGCCAAATGAGACGGACGAGCGTGAAGTTTATGAGCTAGAAAAAAGCTGTTTTAGTGCAATCACTAGCCGTCTTTGAAATTCTATTCTTAATATACGATGGGATGGGTTTTTGTGTATAAATAAGCAGAGGATCTTTACTTAAAAATGCACGTTACATTCGAAACGGAGAATCAAATGCGACTGTCCATTCTGGCGATAGTTCGACCTCTTACTGGGCCGTAAAATGTTTACCGGACTGGTCACGAGATGCTTTTAAACAGGAAGGAACGTTATACCTCGCATTCAATTAAAATTCTGTAAATAGAGGCTTATCGATGCAGATAAAGGATAAATAAAAATTAATTCGTTATTAGGTATTGTATGAAAGAGAATCGCTAATCTCGATAGTCAGAAGAACGAATGCATTAAGACATTACCAGGATGGCGAAAAATTAATAATCCGAGTTGAATGGCAGCCAGTACTACGAGTATTTCCGTCCGATGAGAACCCACCTTTATCAGAAGCGTGGGCGAGTTCTAATACTCTAGTTCCCTGACCTCCAAAGGATTTGCTAACTCTTGCGATGTCGTAACTTCAAATACGGCTTACAAATCGCTGAAAGCTGATTCATACCACAAGTAATATAGGAATGAAAATACTAAAGAGAGATTTTAGAGTTTCACTTTTGTTTCTATAAAAGCTTAGGAGAGTTAGGTGACAGTTCTATAATTAACTAGCTGCTGCCCGCGCCTTCGCCCGCTTTATCAGGATAAAAATAGCCTATATGTTATTCCAGGTCCCAAACTATACCTATACCAAATTTCAGCCTAATCAGTTCAGTAGTTTTTGCGTGAAAAAGTAACAATAGCCATACATCCACCCATACGAACTTTGACGTTTATAATATTAGTAGGATAGAATTGAAATGAACAGCTCTACAGGAAATACATTGATGTATCTGCACACTACTCATACTTATCAGTGATTAATGATTATAAATGATTTATTTACATATAAAAATATCAACTTTATTAGTATTTGTAGCTATCGATTTCGTCAATATGATAAGATTAATGGACATCCGAATTGCAAAGTGAGAACAGTGTGATATTTAAATACGCCCACTTCATAATGAGCTGTTCAAAGTTTACTAATAGTAGGAATCGTATATCGTGAGATTTAAATGCGGTTTATTGAATACCATTGGTATAATATTTTACTATGTAACCGAATCCAGGCGAGAACTGTAATTGTCGCTGAAGAATGTAGATAAAAGGTGATAGAAACTTCATCAATGATTTAATTTCCTCCAAAAAGTTGGATAAAAACTATGTTTCATAATCATAAGTCACGTTTAATGTAGCATACTAATTGAATGAAGGTTAGAAGAGGAGCTTATCCGTGCATTTGAGGGGCGGCAGAATTCCTGGGAGGTGGGGGGCGGTGCTTTTGTACCTGCCAGACGTTGACCTCGCTAGCCTTGGAGTTTAGCTCCAGTAAAAAATATTTCGTTTGCTCTACGAAAAGAGGAGAGGCGTCATCCGTTTAGAATTCTTAATGCTTTGATTTTGATACCCAAGAGTTTCGGGATTGTCATTGTTTCGACTCTAGCAGAGAAAGCACTGGCGGGAAAAAGATTTTTGTCACCCCTGTTTTGTCCGGTTCGCGAAAATAATGTGTACTTAGAACATTAGAAAAATACAACCTAACTAACCGTACTTACGTACACAGTAAATGTGATAAGATCCAGATTAGTCTGTAAGTGTCATTTACCTGAAACAAACAAGGGGATTGTTAACTTTGGGTTCACAACGTTCAAAGCTATTCTGTCGATTACATCAACCCGACTTCACACAAAAAACATTTCGGACTAACCCCAGCCGGTACTTCTAGGAAATTATTACATTCCTTGCCTTGTCCCTCATTATTAGTTAAAAGGAAAGGAGTTAGGAGAAAATATCACTTGTCATCTTTGTGCTACATACATTTTAGAAGTTTTAAGCAGCAGCAAAGCCAAGGGGAAATGATAGATATAAGAATGTGTTTTGCCTTCGAATTCGAGCCCAGGTGTTTAATATTCTGAAGCCGTTTTGGCTTTGGGGCCGCCATCGGTGGTTCCTTCTGGTTTTAAAGAAATCTACAACATTTAAAAGTGATACACATCATTTAATTGAAAATAACACAACGAAAGATCTCGCGGAATGATGAGAGGTTTGAAAATGAATGTGTCGCTATATAGAAAATAAATCCGTTTTCCAATTTTCCACATAAATTCAACAAAATACGCGCCATGAACAGCTCAAAATTATGCATTCTGTAGCAGGCTACTCTTGATTGGACTGAACAATCAGCGAGGACCAATAAAACCCTTGCAAATAAAACCACCACACAACAATTACCTTTAAACAAAACAACAAAATAGAGTAAGAAATCAAACTCTGAACAAGTTAGTTTGCTTATTTACACAATGATTTATAGTTCCAGACAGGACTCGTCGAGCGAGCTTAGTTCATAAACCTGCATGAAACAAAGACGGGACCAGTCTCGATACTCCCGTTAATCCTCTTTACTCCCGACGAGGCCCAGGCCAAGAGGGATAGCGTAAGATCGTTTCCTGTAGTATTTCCAGTCAACAAGTCAGTTAGAACACGCCGCAAGCAACACCTCGCATTTGTCTTGTCCGGTGTCTTTGTAAGCAGCAATTTATAGCTTCCTATTCGTGTCCATGTGATCAAATACTACATTTCTGTCTTGATGCATGTTCGTAGCGAGTTCATTAGTTGTTCAGCTAATTTTAGTTCGGTTTTAACTTTCAAACGGTTCTGGAAGGAAGTCGTTTATAATTTAGCTCAACAAACTAAGCTCGGCTCAAAGGGAGAGTTGTGACGCGATGAAAGGTAATGCTTTTCTATAAATTACAAATCAAATTAAATAATTCTTATGGCATTTTATGGGGGAAACTAGTTATATCTGGATAATTGTGTAACTCAAAATATTAGTTACTAGAAACCCTCCTGGCTTCGCACGACGACGGGTAGTAGAGCATATTATGCGTACGTACATACAAAACATGTACATGTTTTGTCTGTCGTAGGATCGCATCAGCTTGATGCGTCAAATACATATGTGGATTAGATTTAAATGTCTTTCCAATTACCGCATTGTACGTGCTCATTTTGTTTGAAGACAGACTGTTTATAGTCATCTATCTTTAAAAATTTGATATATACCATCGTGGACTTTTTTGTAAGTGTTCTTCTCTCGTCCTCTGTATAATTGGTTATTTTTAATATCCGTATTACTATTCGTTTGTATTATTATTCGGTTGGCAAAACACTAGTTTTGCCTTGTCAACCCAATCTAATTTTATATGTTAGCTGTGACTATCTGTAACTGGGGGGGTCACATTTGGTGATGCCATAAGTGTTCTTTTTTGTTTTTCTTTAAGTGTATCCTCTGTTGGTAGTTCTAAATCGATGAAAGCTCCCAGGTGGTTTGACTTTTTCCGACACTTCCAATAATTATCGTTATATTTCATCTAATTTACACAAAATTTTTACAAATTATATACCTAAACCTTCCTCATGAATCATTCTTATCGAATCTTGGATCGGAGGACTTTGTTTTATAATATGTAGTGAAGTATATAGTACCTCTAGATAGGTGAGTACTGGGTAACTAATGTAATATGTATGAACTTACCCACCTACCGAAAAACTTACAGGTGGCTAGCTAATACATTTATGCAACTGCGCTTCGATGAATATAAGCTTCAATTGATGGCACGAGCCCTTACCAACACATCTGCCACTAAAGGGTGGTAAGGCAAGGCACAGTTTTCTCTTATTTATCGTATCCGGTTTTGAGGCAGGTGGACTGATGGGCGAAGCAGGCACATCAAATGTATGGGGAATCATGATTATAAATCATCCACAACAACAAAGCATTACTGATATAAAAAATTGTGTATTATACACAAAATTTTAAAAAAGAATATAGTTTGTGAATGAATCTACCAATTCTCAGGGCGTATTGCAGAACCGGAATTAAATAAAATGTTGTAAGTACTTACATGCAATTAGTGTAAGTAAACATTCTAATAAAAAAAATCTTGCGTGAGCCTTCTGTAGGGTTATTTTGTATTTTTATTTGCAACATGCAAGTAATTTGTATTTTTGATTAATTGCTACCGTTTCCAACCAACTCATTAATGTATGCCTTTTTAATATAAATGTCCAGAATTATGTATGTTATTTTATTAACATGAAAACAAATCCAAATAGTGCTCGAGACTACTTTACAGAAGACAAATACCAAGAGCTCTTAGTATAAAAAACAACCTCAAAACTGAGATATTTGGAAGCTCCTAAAGCTATTTTCGCCGCGATGCATTATTCCTAAGTTCTAAAATGAAATTACCTTTGGCTGGGCCGTGAGCGGCGCGGTAATTACAGGCACTGGTGATTAATGAGCAATCAGACCCTCGCTCCGAGCATAGGGTTGCCAGTAACAAAATCACTGCAAGTCAAATTGCGCTGGAAATTTACCCTTATACGTATTTGCATAAGATTCAATGCTCTTCTGCAAGTCAGTCTGCGCTGGAAAGTATTCCTAAAATATTACTTGAAGATTCAACAGGCTCGGCGAACAGGAGAATAGTGAATTAGATTGTTAAGTTTATAATTGTCAATCGTACGTACAAAACTACAAATTATCGACACTTTTTTACCCGACTACCGAAGGGCGAGGGTTATGATGTCATCTGTTATTAAAGGTTATAGTTATAGTCCTTTGGTTTGGAGTTGGAGACCCAAAAGGCAACGACTTTCGATGCTTCGATATCGGTCGGTTGGTGCTTCATTCATTATTTTGGACATATTAAATCAAGATTGATTTAGTTTTACGAAATAAACACGTGGATTGAAATATTTTTGGCAAGTTACGAGTTACGACTTTCCAACTAATTTGAACTCGACTATAAATAACTAACCGATTCAACCGTGTCAATAACTCCACTCATTTTAGAATGTGCACCTACTCTTGCGATACATTCGTAAATTGTCGATAAAATCTAACTTTTCGACAACCCTAAAACCGGGTTCGATTTGCAACAAAATAAAACAAGTCCCAAGCAATTCTCTACTTTAAGTTTTGGGAGATTAGCTTGATAGTACCTAAGTATGTAACTAAGCGTTTTCAGCACCATACCTTTTGAATAGCATAGAGCTGGCTCTGAAACAATTCCTTCAACAGCTGAGCCTGTGATTAATGCTTCTTTCAAACTCTACAAATTGTTATTGTAATTTATTGCTGAAACTGCCTTTTATATTATTCCAATTTTAGAAAACAAACGAAGGTATAATTCTTAATAACCAAGAAAATAACAATTAAAAATATAAACAATTTAGAACTAGGTATATATATATTATTTATTGCTAACTGTAGAAGTGCAGACTGTTGCAAATAATCTGGGGTAGCTCAACTGATCCTTATCGATACCAGTCGGAAGCGTCCCCAAGACGCGCGCTGGCTGCATTGCCAACCAAAAGATGTAGGTATTCATTTTCATAATTTAATATGTATGTTGTGTACATCACAAAGCCTGTATCTCTTACTTATGTTGGGAAAGTACTTAACGTTACTTCTTATTAGTTAAGTTTCTATTATAAATGCCTAAGTCATTAGATCAATCTCAGTCTTCAAATCCCGAGTGAATAAGTTCCATTCCGGAAAGCGTGCTCCATCTTAGACCACATCTTCACTTTCTCAAGTGTGATGTGATGGTGGTAAAATGCATCAACTTTAATAATTAAAAAATACATAAAAAAAGATGTAGGAATCTTTTTTGCACTACATATTTTATTGTCAGGTCTATGAGCTTGCCTACGATACCATTACTTATTCACTCCCATTAAAGTAATTGAAGTAGGAAGCCCAGTAACCGAGGTATCATTAGATCGGCGATACTGAAAGTGGATAGTACTAGTCAGCCAGGATATCACTTATTCAGAACGTAATTCTACTAGAACTGTATTTTAATACATAATTCACGTTATTGCTAACCTGTTTTTCTCAATTTTGAAAACCACACAGAAAGATATCGAAAGCGTCGAAGAAAACAATGTAGCCTTAACTGCCAATGAAAACAATTAAATCCGACAAACTTTACCATAAAGCTGGAACACTTTCATGCACGCACGACGCCCAAGTCTATCTCGGAGTCCTGCGGGGAGCGGCTGAGACTGAGTACAGTCCGTTCAGTTATTTTAACTAAGTTATTTTACTTTAGTGAATTCGTCAAAGAATCTAAACACGAAATACTTAAAAGAAATCAAAACTTAAACGAATTCCCGTGTTATTGAAAACACATTGTATAGGGTAGGAAAGAAGAATAAAAATAAAGTTGATTATCGTTTCAATTAAAAACAATCAATCAAATGCAAAATGATCAATAACGTCGGAGAGGTCGATATTATCGGATGCCACGCCCTGGACGCTTGCTCCCCTGCGACACAGGGGCCTGGTAACCCAATATACGGAGAGCACGAGGGTTGTGGCCAGAGAGACTATTCATCTAGATACGACAATCGAAATAAATAAAATAATAACAATAGTTAATTCAGACAATTACAGATTTTGGTTGAAGTTACTGTTGCTACTTGCTATGTCCACGATCGTCGGGACTCATTTGTCCATAGATCTAAATATGAGATACTAGGTTCTGTTCGTGGCTTTGCTCGTAATAACGTCAAGTAAGTTATTCCGCTGTTACTGTTAGAAACATCGATTTGAACAGAGTAACTGACGGGAAACATGAAGAGAAACACGAAATCAAAATATTTCATTAAGTTCTTTTTCTACTAATTTATACCTTGTTGAAACTTGAGTTGAGCAACTTGCGTTGAGCAATGGGGTTCCCCATTGCTCAACGCAAGTCGCAGTATTCGATAAGGAAGGGCCCTCCTATTGCTGAGTTTGCTCCACTGAGTTGAGCAAAAAGGAACTTGCAATTCTTCACAAGGTGCACGAAGCCAGCTCTATAATTTAAAAGTGAATTCGTTTTCTGCGGTATTTTTTAATAGTCACTTCTAGAAGTTTTACAGCTTGTAGTTAAGCAAGGGTGTCCGAGGGGCGGCGTGTGAACGAACCGGGTGGTTTCCCCCTCCCGTCACTACGGGCGATTGCTCGCGGCATTATGAAACTCTACAAGGACATCTGATTTACGCAATCTATCATTGTATACTCTATTGTACAGTGCACTTACAACTTGTTGCTGCATGGATGGGTTTAGGTTTTTATAAATTTTTCTAACGACTAAAAGCTCCTTATAAGATGCCACATATCATATCGCTATTTTTGCACTAAAACAAAGTAACTGATGAATTTGATGATGAATTATACCAAAAAGAAAACCATTAAAAACAGTCATTTTTGGTCTACTACACCGCATTTAAGGCGGGGTATTGACTATTGATCGGGAACGGATTTGTCAATACACATACATACATATTATGATGTGGATCGACAGAATACAGCCCATAGATAATCCCATCAGGTCAGCAAAAGAATAGCCAGCCTTATTTATCCGACGAATTGAGACGAGCAATTCCCCGCTTTTTGATGCGGTACAGCAATTAACAGATCTGAATTGCAAATTCCTTAGTTTTTTGGTTTTAAAATGGTACGTGGTCAGCATTTTTGTCCATTATGGACAACGCACTATCGATCTGGCGCACCCTATACGAGATGTGTATTCCGAAGAGCGACGTTCGGAGGCTGAATGAAGCAAATTCATCACATCTGAGTCCACAATGGACGTATTAAAGGGTTGTTTTGAATGACATGTCACGTGGCCTAATGAACACGTGCGCACAACAATTGAAGATTATGCAAATTATGCAGATTTTTTCTAATGTATAATATGTTACAAATATTGGTTGTAATAAATGAAAATATATTATTTGATTGAATGCCGCTGAAGCATTTTCTTTATAGAAAACATGGAAAGCCGATTAATTTTTCAGTTATTTCAGTACGAATGAATAATAAAGCTCGCCTTTCCAGCCAAACACGTTACATTATGCACCTCACTACGTTAAACCTTTTAAGCATTCTCTTTTCCACCTTTCCCGGATTAATGCTCTTCAAAGGGTGAAATATTAACGACTACAAATTCGTGAGAACCTCAAAACATAAACAAGGCGAAGAGGACGCTATTTATTTAGGTAATACGCTAAATGCGTGTGCACGTGTTGGCCCACCCCCGTCTTCTTTTCTTCTCACCCTTTGCAATTTCTGTGGTCAAAGAAAAGTGTACTGTATATAAGGGGGAGAGAGATCACTAAGTTTCAACAATAAGTTTTGTCAAAAAGTCGAGTAGGACTATGTCTGGCCCGGGCAACTTTGAGTCGTGTGCAATCGGAATAAGGCCTTGGTAACTAACAGAAACGCCATGGAAAATAAACTCGACTCTTTCGGTAAAGTATTAAATGTCACTGTTGAAGACTCCCATTAATGTGATATTGAACGAGTAGGGGAGATTACTTTATTATGTGCGAAAATTAAGCACAGTTTTAAAGTTTGAAAATGTGTCATTGAAAGTTTGTTGGTGGTTCCCTTGGGGCGGAATTTCACGAAACAGTTAAACATTGAAGAGGAAAGGGCATTAAAATTTGAGTATAATTTACTGGAAATGTATTATGTAGAAACAAATATGTAGTAGCGACATTTTATTTTGGGCTTAGTTTAGGGTAACATTACCTAAACTGTGGTTGAGGTGGCTCACAAATCTTAAAAAAATAGTAAATACGTAGATTCCTACTCAAATACGTGAAATTTTATATTAAATAAAAAACAATTATTTGTAAGTAAAGTTAGGCATTCTTAGTACTAGGCCACAAGGAAACACCCAAAATAGTCTGCGTAGAGCCAAGCTGTAGCTTCGGAGGTTGGAATATAAGGTACACCTATAGTATACACAACAAAACAGTCCTAGTATAAATAAAAAAATGCACATTACTCATTATTTACTATAGATTTAAATAATATAGGAGACTACGCCAGATGGTAGCGTATCGACCCGACGACGCAGCATCCGCACGGGCGGCCGACTCTATTATTCGCAATCTCAGCTCACGATTACCATAACCATTGTGCACCACGCGCTATTACTACACATGTTATCGTTCGTTTACTACAATGAATGACGTGGATGCAGTGCGTAAATAAATTGACGAGAGCTAAAACGCTTAAGGTTTTATTAGTAATTAGTATTTATTTTGTATTCAATACGTTGTGGTCTCACGCTCTATCTAAAGGGGCGTCCATTAATTAAGCGAGGTTTTTTTTTTGGGGGGGGGGAGCCAGCCAAATCCCAGCAAAATCCACTTTTTGAACAATCTCACGTGAGATTGGGGAGAGGGTCGAGCAATATCACACGAAATCTCACCAAGGGTAAGGTAGTGTATGGATGCCCCGTAACAAACATGGTTCCCTAGTTGCCATATAACAAAACGTAGAAGCCGAGTTATAAGTACAAGAACAAAGAATCTTACAAAATCGAGGTCGATTGCTACTGCTAATCCACTCAGTTTAATCTTCCTGGCAGACAGCCAATTTATAACGTAGATCGAGAGACCACAATACGATTAATAGGAAAAGTGCAGAAGATAATCTCATAATCCATCAGTGACGGTCGCATACTGCTGCAAACAGACTAAACAAAAACAGAAATTAAACCCAACCTCGACATTCCTACGGCAAACATTTATTTTTTCATGTTCCACAAATCGGCGGCTTGTGTGTGACATAACGGTTTCAAATTGAATGTAATGTGTAAGAGCAATTTGTGGAATGTAGTTTCAACTAACTATATACTAACTAAATATATACTCTTAGAAACTTATTATTTTTGTGTGTGAATGACAGGAAATAAAAGTTTTATTTGACGCGACACACAAAACAAAAGTTAAACATAACAAGGATGGAATAATTTTGTGGAGTTGTGCCTTAACACGTTTCACAAGAAACACAAGTCGAGAAGACAAGATCCAAAGGCTTTGTTTATACCCAGCGAGCCGTTAATCCTTGAAAAGTCGACAAAGCAGGCGACTGGCTGGCAACCTCAATGCGACGACTAATTACGGACCCTCGGCCTCATAATCCCTCTCAGCAGGCGGCCTCTAAATTAAAAACCCCTGACACAAAGTCCAGTTCAGGATTACCGCTCCCTGGCGCAAAACGTAATACCTCGAGATCCCGAAAAACTGAAGGGTGAATTCCTAAGTTGGCGCAAAATTCGAAATCCAGAGTTGAAATAGTAATTTATCAAAGGATTTTGAAATCCCAAGGAGCGGAAGTGAAGGATGGTTGGCCCTTTATCGTTAAACTGCAGCTCTGTCCTTATCGAAAATTCCGAGACACCAAACGGTAAAAAGAATTCGTCGATGGAGAAACAATCCTCATATTAGAGCAAATTTGACTTTTTACAGTTTTTTGGTAGAGATGCTACATCTCCATAGGGTCCACATTGCATAGAAAATATATACGTATGTATACATTTCTCCATTTTTATGAGATCGATGTTCTTATTATTATCAGCTCTATCAACATTAGGGCGATACCGTTCAAATGGATTGTGTAAACATTTTAACCACTAACGCAGGTTTTCCATTACCAAAATATAACCATTAATTAAGCAATATGCCATAACCAGCTGGCGACTTAGCGAGTATAAAACTTATATCTTAAAATTAAATGTTGGGTGCAATAAAACAGCATCTGTGCCGGCTTTAGTATCGTAAAGCCGATGAAAAGGTTACTATGTTCCTATTTCTCGCCGGTCTATCGAGCCATTTCCTTCGTAGTATCGAACAGCTGTTAAAGTAAAGGTTACGCCCTTATCCTCGCACCTGCGCCTTCCTCTGTCGAAGTCGCTTTACCATCGATTTCATTAATTACAATCCTATTAATGACACCGTCATAATCTCCATCACTCAATTGATATCGAGGGTAAGAAGGATAAATATTTGACCGCCTAAACTGCCTGCATGCATTTAGAATGTTTATTATTCATCAGCCAGACCATCAAAGATAATGCCCGAGTGATTTTCGGGCCCGTGAGCAACGATCCGAGGTACAGATAACAGAATTTCATCATAATATAATTCATAGTCGGTCTGGCATTCAGGAATTGTGAGAAGTTGTGTTTCGTTGCTACACGTGCGAGGGTATATCAATCCATAAAGGATGATTTTTTAGAATCACAAAAAATCCACCGACAATTACCAGATTACGTATGAAAAGGAGGGAGCACTCTTTTACCCTTAGTACGTAACCGTTAGCCTTTTGTGAATGAGATTTTCTCGCCTCGACTCGAGAATTTTTTAATCAATCAAACCTCAGTGGATTAACTTCTTCCTAATTGATAGGGAATTAAAGATTAAGAAATAGCCTCTCCAGCTAAATAAATGAAATGCATCAGTAATGATTTACTTTACAGTACATGTTTTTTTACCAGTCGTTCCACAAATACATAAATAGCATTCCTATTGCACTAAGCCGAAAACAGTGTTAGGCGGTAAATACTGTAATGGAAATAAGACTGGCATAAATAATGCAAGGTAGTTAGTTGTAGCCCGGAACAGGTCATCGTGACGAGCACGCGAAACAGCATAATGATGGGGCTAAGGATAAGTGAGCATAATTTGGCCTCGGCCGCAGACCGCTTCGAGCGCGCACGCACGCGACTCCCGTGTGTCAATCGGGAGCAATTTTACCAGACTTTCAAAATATGTACTGTAATTTGAATCTTACCTATTTATGTAGAGTTTACACGGGGATTCTACTTATCGAATTGAGTTTCATGTGTAAGTACGGTCCTAAGGTTAATAATAGCTTAGCTACGATGAGACTATTAGAAGCTGTGAAGCCAAAGTGAGTCGGAAATTGGAAGTCTTGAGTCAGACAAAAGATGACAGCGATCGATCGGTGGCAGTCGTTCGTGACTATTGTTCGAACAGCGAATGCACCACGGTCGTACATCTGTTTCTTTCCTTTTTCACTCGCCCTGCATAATAAAACCGGCCCATTGTGAAGAAAACATCCACAAAAGAACACGCACTAGCGTTGGGTTTGTATTTTATAAGAGAAAATAACAGGAGCCCGAAACTAAAAGGTGGGCGTGCTCTGTGTCGGAAATGATGAAGTCGATGCAATGCAACTGTTATGGCATACGCAGTTCGTTATCAAATAAAAACCACGGTTTGGTTGTTAAGAACTAACATCCCTTGATTAGTAAAATAATTCGTAATGGTAGTTGCGCTTAGGGAAAATAAAGCAGACAAAAATTTTGGATCACGATTGTTAAAGTGGAAAAAATATTATAGAAGGTATTTAAATAATAGTTCTCACTATTATGCTATCGTACCATTTCTGTTACATGGGTAAGTAACAGAAATTTTAAGAAGCACATAAAAATATACGACGCTATAATGAATGCGGGTACCGTCGGCAAAATGTGCTCCCCGCGGGCGAAGAGAGCTTGCGCCGACAATTAAGTTCACTTTATTCCATTATAATGTTGCCCAACGGGCAGTTTGCAAAGTTCACTCCAAGGAGAACCTTGATAGCAGCACACGCATTATAAGTACTTAGGACAACCGAAAGTTTGTTATAACTAAAACGATTTTTCAATTTCATAACAACATCATAACTCTTTTTAAACATAAAACTGTAATACTTGAGTTTGCGTTTGACAAAATATGTGACCGTGCTTGAATCCCCCGCTTGCATAATCACAACAGCTCTTGGCTTTATGCAAATGAACCATCAGCCTTGTAGGGTAATACAGGCAGCCCTAGGGCTTACTATTACCAGACCGCGAGGAGCCCTCGCGTGAATCGTTGAGCCGTGTCTGTTGAAATCGCTTCCACAAACTGCGCTGTCATTATTTTATTCCTTCCAAGAAATGAATTCCTTCCAAAATTTTACAGAAAGTTTAGACAATATAGCTCTCTAAACACTCGTGTTATCAGATTATATGATTTTTTACAAAATTTTCATTAGAAACCAAGACATTCTCCTGTTAGTAGGTAATACGTACATATTTTAAAATGCCTTTCCAGATTCTAACTATCACTGCGCACGAGGTCGGTACAATTTTGTTTAAACATCCATCTTCCCACGGTTTATGTTCCATTTATAACAGTTTTTGTTAGGACCTAAAGTGAACAGAGTTGCTATCGCGTGATACAATGCTGCTCGGTTTAATTTTAATTAATATCCGAGCAAATTATTATCTTAGGGATGAAGCACGATAGGTGAGGCACAGGCAGGAAGTCGATCCCGCTCTGTTTTGTTATCTGATCGAATTGTTTCGCGCTTTTTAACAAATAGTACAAAGGTATGAAATAAACCTCAGCTGTTTCTCCGATTTAGTAATTCGAATTTATAGCTTGTTAATTATTCCGCTGTGGCGTTCTGAAAATGATATCCAAGAATGATTAGTTTGGGATGACAGGTGGGGTTGAATGAAACAAAGCAGCAATCTTTGCCAATTTATCTGCGTCTTAGCAAGATAAGAAAATAATGAGTTAAATTATATAAACGGTATGGTTGAAGAAGTATCGAAGATGCTCTGTTCTCTTCCCAACAAGTTATGCTTTTAACCTACTTAGCGAGTGGATATCTGGCATCATACCAAAATATTCATATGCTTCCCTGTTTTGTTTTATCACAGTCTAGCTAACGTATAAACTGAATGAAAGCAAAGCATGTTTAGAAAGATGAAGTCTGAAATGCGGAGACAGACATAATCAGGAATTCGGAGAGGAAGATTGAAGAGGAACAACCGTCCAAGATTTGCAGACAAACACAAACTTGTCTGGTGCCTCATGCGGTGAGACTTCTCAAGTGTCAAGAGACTTCGTAGTTGGAGCACCCTGCTTCATCTACTGAGGTATAAATTCTAGTCTGAATAATTATTATAGTTCTCCCTTTGCTCTATAGATTTGATGAAGAATTACGATAAGCGCCATGGGAAATCTTAAATATTATAACTAAACAGACAAAAGGTTTTTGTATT
Source organism: Eupithecia insigniata (assembly GCA_947859395.1). Lineage (NCBI taxonomy): Eukaryota > Metazoa > Arthropoda > Insecta > Lepidoptera > Geometridae > Eupithecia > Eupithecia insigniata. Next base: position 5,009,771 of record OX401998.1, read on the forward strand.
TAGTCCAGGTTCACTATACGCATAGGTCATCAGCCCGTACACCTTCACTTTTGAACATAAGCCTCCCTCAAACGACGCCAAAAATAGCTGAACATTATACGTATACCGTATAACGCGCAAACTTCGCGATTCTTAGTATGATTTTGATTGCTATCGTAGCCGGCATTACGGAGAACAAATTTAAAATTCTTTCGGAGTCAGCGACATAACAGTCCAAGTGTAGCCCGACGATTTGCCAGTAAAAACCTCAAGCCCGCATCGTGAATGCCATCTGCAGTGCTCATCAGGGCATGGAGAAACGATAAAAACAAACGTAACGCAGCTCATGCGAATATCGCCTGGAGATACAAAAAGAAGTGCCAGAGTGATGTAACTTTCGTCTCGCTAGGTGCAAACGAGATAACCAAATCTAACTAGTTGAATAAATGTTGGCTGTTTACTCACGCTCCGTAAAAAAGAGAACCAAGTTCAATGGCAAGAACACAAATGGCGGCCGGGCGCGCCGAAAAGATTACATAAGTAAGAAATCGTACGCAAGTAGTACTCGTATATGGCAAGGTCAATGTCGCGTCGAACAAAGATCGCGAAAGTGCTCCATCGTTACGTAGGCTACAGTCGGCTCGCACGGATAATTGCGATGTAATCGCCGTAATCCATCCAAGAGGCTTGTTTCCATTTATGGAGCGCGCAGCTTGCGACCGCATAGAAGAAACAGCTGACCGCTGCTGTGGCACGCGCCTTCAATGCATATTTATGTCGCACCCGCCGCAAAAACATGTACGTATAAAATCGATAAGTTATTACAAAATATTACCAGTTTAAACTGCAACATTTATAACGCTTCAATGTCGTAATTTATAGTACCAGTAGAAGGCGGATAGGAAGGAAACAGTAACAAAAAAATTACGGAAGAATTATTTTATGAAGGCGATGACAAGTAGTGTTGGTGATTAGTTTTGTTAACAATATCGATAAAGGGGCTGTTGTCATTAAGAGAAGTCAGAGTTCACCGAAGGGATCATATTTTTCCTATTCGAACAATAAGTGGAGCCATGGAATTCTCTCCCCCTCACTGAGTCGCAGCTGTCTTACTCATTTCATTACTATTGGAAATAAAAATAAACAAACAATTAGATAACCATATTCCCTCTTTTTAGCAGGACAAATAGGAATTCACCAACTCTACATTAGGTTTTATGTTGTAGTGTAGAGCTAGACGATGAAATCTAGTCGGAGATACCTGTACCAGAAAGGTTCAAGCTCGGAGAATGGCATAAAGGATGTGATCCCAATTTCTACCACCTTTTCCGGGTTATGAAAATAATTTTCTTAGGTCATTTAAATAGCTACTGCACGACAGAATGCGTTGAGAACAAAGATTTATATCGTTAGATATGCCCTGGCACCAAAAACCGTGGTCCCGTTGTCTTTGAATGTGTGCGTTACGAAATGCCGACGCACGCACACTAATAAGTAGCTAAAAATTGCGTTTTTGCCAGTAAACTTAACCACGTACCTAACTGTTATTATAACCATATTGCGTGCAATCATACTGCACTTTTGTGAAAAAATAAGGGTCCTATCATGCCCTGAAATCGAAAAGTCTAAAAAGTGTGCAATCTGGGTTGTACTACAGATTAGCTGGTAATGTTACTTTGTAGTGCGGTCAGAACGCAACAGCGGAAACACAAATTTATAAAACGGAAAGAAAAATAATAGTTATTTAATTATATCGTAATACCTTAGAGTGAAATGTAACGCTTTTGTCTTTATTTGTAAGTTTAGAATTATTGTTTCATTTGCAAAATGCGCACGATGGCATTTTGTGACACTTTTCAACAAAAAATCGCAATGTTACAGCACGTCCGGCTGACACTGTGTTGAGATGTACACTGATTCCAAATGAGCGAGCTATCTCATTTCATATGGCACCAAAACGGGCGCGGTCTCACTACGGTAAGGGCCTATCTAACGATATAAATCTTTGATTGAGAAGAATTTGTTAATTGCATTAATTTTCGATCAAAATGTCACTCAATTAGCATTTCATTCCACATTGTGAACTCTAATGGACTCTATACACCAAAGTTGGCCGGCGACATGTTGACAAAGTACTGTCATCCGCCTTAAATATTCAGACACCGAAATGTCGCACCAACCCGCCGCCGCCGGGTTCTGTGTGTCGCCGAGTTCGGCGTGTAGGCTCCATAACCAGTCATGGAGCAATCAACAAATAAATATACATATTTCTTTGATGAACGATCAATTTTCTTGCATAAACTATTTAGAAAACAGCAGATGTCCAAGTTCGACGGCTTTAGACCTTTCTATGCCCTGTCGCGTGCGCTGCTCGCGAGTGCACATGCCGTTTATATATTAGTGTAGGTTCCACACAAACGACTAGCTTTCAACACCTTACGGACATTGTAAATGCAGAGGCAGATATCTCGCATAAATAGCTCTGCAGACCTTTCGGTTAATGGAAGCCGCTGGGTAGGTAACATCCAGCTGTTCCTTAGCACCTTGATCATGTTTTATGCGCGTCGCGCGTGTTATGTATCATAATTTTAACACAACTCATCTAAAGGATATTAAAGTAATAACTTGTTATTAAAATGTTTGATTGTAAATATGAGTAAAATAGGTTTTACGTTCGTATAGGCAGTAAAAATAATCCCATCTTGATTATTATCTCGTTGTTTTAATAGTTTTAAGATGGGACAGTCCGAAGACTTTCACAATCCTAAGCAGTAATAAGTATTTATTGGGTTTCGCAGCGGGAGAAGGGCCCTATTAGTGAAACGAGTCTCCAACTTTCTACGTTTATTGGGACGAGCAACGTGGGTTTCCTAAACCGGCTGGAACACCTGCCGCCTTCGGAGGGACCCCGAAATTTTAGGGCTCCTTAAAATATTGCAACTTGATAAATAATACGAGACTTTAAAAGCGGAATATGGTTGTTAAATAGATGATGCTTTTCATCTGAATAATAGGGTGTCCAATTTCTGATACGAAAACAACCCGGTGTATGCATAGATAGACAGAGAGTGATGGTGCTTTAATAAAAGATGAACTGGGAAGGACGTCGTAATGTATTCGAATCGAAACAACATATCATCGAAATTGTTTTGTTGCTTCTTTATATTCCTAGATACCACATTCAAATTCACCCAGTTTTGTCAAGGAATTTTAAGAGTCAGTGTTCGAAGCGAATATTTTGCTTTGTTACGGTTTGAGGCACTGACTTAGGTTTAATTTACATTATGTAGAACGTTGAATTTGGTTTGTTTTGGTGTGAATCGCGATCACGCCTAAGCGAGGGAACGGAACGGCAAACTCGTAATTACGGACGGGGCGAGCCGAGTTCGGCCGAGGTGTGGAGACATCGCGATAATATCGAATCGTTCACGTTTATCTTTACCGAAGGATATTTTAAACAGAATTTAATAAAACCGCCGATACCAGCGAGGTATCCAACTGATTTACAGAGGGTATTCCACGAATACCAATGATTAAATTGGTATTCGCATACTTTTTCTGCCAAAGAACTGTGGAGTCGTATTTTTGTAGGTTACTGTACAGCCCGATTAAATAGGCCATCTTTGAATTATACAAAATAACTCGACTAAACCAAACACGTAGACAGGTACCGAAGCAAACATAATATTACCATCCAATTTAAGCAGCACGCGCCTTCTCGATTGGGGCTCATGTATGCATAAAATATTGATGGGGTTACCATACCTCGAGTGAGACAACTGTGATGGCACAAACACGCGTACCTGTACCTAACCTACCTACTGTACGAACAATTTCAAAAACAACTATTCATGCGAATCTGTCAATTTTTAACTTAAAACAAGCCTACCAATGCGGAATAATTTAAAAAATTAATCGGATATACCATTAATGAGGTGTAGAAATCTGCCGGTGCCAAGTTAACGTGCATAACATGAGATAGCGGCAATTTCTTTGGTTCAAATTGAAATTCTAACGGAATTTTGTCGAAGTAATTACGAAATAACTTGTGATGGGTAGGGGAACACTTGATGGTAATCGCAGAGTTTTCGAAAATGTCTTGGAGTATAGGAAGTGTCAAGTCAGCTTAACAAATGACAACCGTGAAGTAGCATTGTCAGGACACATGATTAGTTACGAGGAATTTGATCCGAGAAAAAAAAGACAGCCATTATTTTGGGTCCCTAAAAACCCTCCCTATATCGAAGTTAGGAGATGATCGAAATCATACGATTTAAGCACAGTTGTTTGTCAAACATGTTAGCTAGTTTAATTTCAGAAGTATAAATCAGAGTCCTCAGTGTGAGTTGTACATTAGTTTACATTAGCGAAGAAAGTTTTCGTTTCCTTCCATACCTACATTTGACGCCTTACAGTGCATCTACCAGATAGAGAAGAACCACTTTTCGTAGTTTGACTGCGATTAAATAAATAATGCTGACCAATTCACACAGCATTATCTAGCCACCAGCTAAGCAGAGCTTATATTATGGGTACCTATTAGATAACTGATTTACTTAATATAATACATAGATACAATGTAATTTTTTACTATACATAGAAAACATCCAGAATACCCTGAACAAATATCTGCAGATCGTACAAACATTTGTCACGATTTGAAATAGTTTCATACATCTCGATTACAGATTTCGAATCGTTTTAAGAGATTTGACAGAAGCTATTTTTACAAAATATATTTGTCTCATTCATTTTTGTACGTGTAAGTGAGATAGTATTTTTATTCTATCGAGCTTATGAAAAGCTTTATCGTATTCGTATTTTGTACACCTAAGCACTCACATAAGTTAATATTTTTTTTTTACTGAAAACCGAACCTAATCACCTTGAGCGACATTTGATGCATTTTGTAACTTACAACGTCTACGTCCTTTTAACACCCATTATCACTAAAAGCAATCGTCGTTCTATTTGATCGATTCGACAAATAATGGAGTAAAGAAAAATATATTAGCCCTCGCGTGGCATGACGTCCTTTGAATGGGCCCCCACATCACGCCCACCGGCTTCTGACCTGTCACTACAACCTCGAGTTCAGAGTAAAGTAAACTTATTCAGCGGGCTCTAGACTTGTTAATGCAAGGCTCAAATAAACAACATAAGCACTCCCGAATTAAAGCTTAAAGCTATAATCGGATATGTAGAATAGAAAGAAAGAAATCTCATCTTGCGGGTGGTTTGAGAACTAGCTTCTGCCATTTAACACACGATTATCCGGGATAAAAAGTAGCCTGATGTTACTCTAGGTTGAATAGTACATTAACTACGTTAAAACTTTTGAGACTAGCATGGTTATTCACAACAGTAGTCATTTATACCGGTATATTCACCATGATTTGAGTTTTGAGCCCTCAAATATTTCGGGACAGTTTTATGTGCACGGAACAGCTGAAGTCACTTCGAGGTAGTTTTAAAATATTGGAGGGCTCAAAACTCAAATATCCCGTTAAAAATAACTCTAGTGTTGTAGAATCCATATAGTCTTTGTTGATCGAAGCATATAGTACTTTTGGCTTGAATATGTAACGAATATACGACGATCTATCCAAACTTTTGCATTTATTACTAGTGTGACGAGAAGTAAAACATGGTAGGTCTAAACTATGTTTCACTCTGTAAATTAATACTCCATAGGAAGCAGTAGAAATGCAGCGGGATTATGCACCAATCTGCTCTGAGAGAACCCCCCTCTTGGCCGGCTTGGCAAAGTATCACGTTGCCCCAGGATTAATTGATGTTTACCCCACGCCCAGGGGCAAGTATCACACGAAATTAGCGATGGTTGACGATAATGCCAAATTAATTATACCCGTCATCAAGAAGGCAGTCGTGTTTAATTATTCTAGATTTTGTACAAAATATATTAATGTTAACGTCTTAAGAGTATACAAAATGTGTTGGGATATTATGCAAATAAAAAGACCCGTTAGTATAGTATTTATACGCTATGGTGTACCTTTAAGCGTATTTATTATTTGCGTGGTCATATATAAAAACTTTTTAATACAAGCTTTTGTATCATCTAGGACCAAAGTGCTTGGGAAGACAAATTCAACGAACCTAAACTCGATGTGGTTAAGTCGTTTCGTTTAGGAGTTCCTATGGCCAACTTCGGCCTCCATCATCAGACCATCCCGATGGTACCACGACATTTCACTGTCACCGAACTTACATAAGCATGCCAAATTTCAGCTCAAAGGATAACTAGTCTAAAATTGAGTTGCAAAATTCCACCCGAACATACATTGTTACATTGAAAGTAAATAAAAGCTTGTAAAAAATATACGAGCATTTTCTATTCGTAATACAAAGTTAAATAAGAATAAATTTATGAAGACCTATTTTCAAGTAATTAAGGAAATGGACGGACGAATCGTCAATAAATTCCCGAGGGTCAGCTGAAAGCAAGGAATGCGATTGGACAATACGATGAACGCTGGCGATCGTCCTGATAAATGGAATATGGAAGGGAATGGATCTAATAAATTGTATGTAAGCTTTCTTGAGAGATATAAGGTGTGTGAAAATGGTTAGAGAGACTTATATTATACTAGTTTCTACCCGCGGCTTTTTACGCGTTGTTTATAATGAAACGTCTAATGGTTATTTTATTTATATTTCATGAGAACGTATACTAATCAAATAATATAAAGAAATTAAACTAGTATTTACAATTGAAACAATTGAGCTAACTGCAGACAATCTACAGATAGCTCAACTGGTCCATATCAATACCAGTCGGAAGCGTCCCCAAGACGCTGGCTGCATTGCCCCCCTGTATGGCAATGCTAATGCGCTGCGCCAGATACTCACCAGCTCTCGGGTCACGCGTCGCTTCGACCAGGCGCTGAGATAATTTTTGGAAAACCCGGAGAGCCTCGGTACCCCACGGACCTAGGGTCTCGACTCCAAGGGGAGCAAATGCGTAGGCTCTGTCGAGACCTGCATATTTGCGCCTCTTGAGATCCTCGGCCAAATCTGCCGCCGAACCAGCCCTCACGGATGTCCTTGAAAGATGGGAAGGCGCAAGTGTGTCGACACATGAGAACTGATTAATGGGATAAAAAAAAAACAGGTCTACCAGAATCTCAGCAAAGTTTCAGCTCTATCCGTTCAATAATTGTGGCATAAAGAAGTAACAAACATCCATCTATCCATCCATACATACTTTCGCATTTATATTATTTTTATTAGTGTAATGATAATGACCAAGTTTGAAATCATACAAAGGACGAACATAATTTATACGATGGAGTGCAACATTTTTTAATGTAGTAGGTACCAATAAAGTATTTGAACAATTCCACAAACTCCAGACGGTTAATTGCCTCATAAAAAGTATCTTTTTGCAAGTTTGACTTTAGAAGTCCTTCAGTTCCAACAACAGCTAGACAAAAACACATCAAGAATATTATAGCGGCCAAAATGCATTGTCTGATGTGATGACGTACTATCGGACGCACGAGTTCGCCGCAGGGTGCACATAATCGTTCACAATTTGGGTAATAACAAAGGGTTACCTTTGGGTCGTTCATGTTAAATCGCCGATTCGCCCGCTAATTACAGACATCAGACAATTCGAGGAGACTATTTATACCGGGCAATTAACAAATTAAATTATCTCTTTGATGAACAGATTGCAAATATTAAATCAGAGTCACTGATTTAAATGTTACCGTTTATTTCAATGTCCTGAAAGTAGAGATATAGAATGTTTTACCAAAGAATGGTTGGTACATAACATCACTCACGGATAAAATTGTAGGTTGTAATAAAATCTTTGGATGATCCTTCTTGACGACCTATGTCTGTGGCGCGGCGGGCGAAGGTCCGCTTGCGACGCAGTACGAATTAGTTATAACCTAAACTAAATAAAATATTTTTTATGGAGGTTGTGAGTTCGATTCCCGTCATGGGACAAATGTATGTACAATCTGTAAATATTTGTTCCGGGTGATCTGTTCTGGGTATTTTCTATGTATTATAAAAAAATCTATGTATGTTATGTATGTGTTGTATTATGTACATATATCAGTCATCTAGTATTCATAACACAAGCTCTGCTTACCTTGGGTCTACTAGATGATGCTTTGTGGATTGTTAAACATTATTTATTTATACAAAGTTACTAGGGTGTTTTGTTTGCACAACAAAAAAACCATACCAAAAAATGTGAATTACATTTGCACATATTTTGATACAGCCGATCTTTTCCATTATGTTTTATACCTATAATAAACCGATGCTAAAGTTGCCAATGCTATTAAATGAGAATGTCAAAGGTACACGAAACAAAGACACAGTAAAGCAGGTGTACTCCCCAGTTGCTACATGCCGAAACAATTTAATAGACACGCTGAAGTAACTTGATATATAATATTTTTTATTATGAGCGGAATCAAGTATCCTGCAACAACCAATTACTCCACAACACCTCAAAAAATACCTCGTTTAACGATGGAAAATACTGAGAATCTGCGCAGAGTTTCTGATTAAAAACTTCTCTGTTCCGGATCAACGATTATTATTTGTTAAAAAAAACCTATTCATTTTATAAAGTAAGGTTTCTTGTGGATTAGCGCTCGCAACAGTTTTCTTGGAAAATTTCACTCATTTAGAAGTGACTGACGAAGGGTTGGTTTTATTACGCGTAAAAAATATAAAATTCTTTCTTTTTGTTACAAAAGCCATGAAGCAACAATACATTAAAATACACCAGCTGTGCGGAACATTTTTATGTAACTTCGTTGTAATATTTTAATTGTTTTGAAAAAATAACTAAAAACCGACTTCGGATCTGTAATTTTTAAACTCTTTTCAAACTTTGCGGGACACATACTAATTAATCGGGAATACAATTTTATGTGAACACCTCAGGATCATCCTACTAAATATTATAAATGTCAAAGTTAGTGAGGATGGATGTATGGATGTTTGTTCCTCTTTCACGCAAAAACTACTGAACTGATGGGCCTGAAATTTGAGAGGTTGGGATCTGGAATAGAATATAGTCTATTTGTATACCGAAAAAACACCGGGAAAGGCGCGGGCAGCTGCTAGTTCTCAATGTAAAATAGCAAAGAATTTTCAAAATCTATCTATATGAACGAAATCGACGAACATACATAAATAAACCCAGCCAAATACGAGAGGACTCCCACACGGAGGGTTCCGTACCATCTTCCAACACTAAATACTATTTCGCTAAAGAAACAAAAAGAACCATAAAGAACGGATTTTTTCGAAGGAGCTAGTACTAACCGCACCCGACGTTGCTTAACTTCAGTGATCAATACTCAATGTGGTAAAAACGTTGGCCCCTTAATTATTGCAATATTTTTATTTGTAGCGGCGGCCATATTAACCACCACACCGTGTTAAATAATTTCAATCGTCTAACGGTTCAAGAGAGACAGCCACGACAAATACAGGGCAAAAATAGCAAAAAAAAAACTCTATTAACTTAATATAATTTTTTATTATTTGTTGTTTTATGACCAATACATAATGTTTTATGGTTCCTGAGATATTGACATACATCCCGCTGACAGACGGGCAGACGGACGGACAGCGGAGGATTAGTAATAGCGGGACCATAGATTACCTATTTCTCAGATTTCGCGCATGGAACCCCAAAAAAAAAAAAAAACATACATACAGCCGACTAAGAACCTTCTTCTTTTTCGAAGTCGGTTAAAAAGAAACATCTTATTCATACTTTGTACTTTATTCACATGGTTTCTAAAGGTTTCTAATCAGGAAAATTCCCAGTATTATCTACTAAACGTTTTTTTGCGTACACTGATAAAAGATAAACGCACCTAGCACCTACTCTCTATGCGATAATTTCGAAGTTGAGTAAACATTAAGTAAACTGGAGCTATATTCTATACTGACCAAAGTTGGGAGAGACTGTTCCAACAAGAAGCGGTCCGGTCGAGGCAGCTAATAATTGCATTAGCCGAGAACCAAACCAGTTTCGACATTAGCTGCCCTTTGACTGTACTGATTCTTTCTGACGTCCCAAGCATTTTGTAATGTGGTTATGAGTGTACCGTTGGTACTGCGGTTTGGTTCTAATTAGAACGTGCAGCTTTTTGGGGTTTCTCTACACTTTTGGAAATGAGAACCTTTAAGGGACTCCGTGAAAAAATTGCGGAGTGTGAGAAATTATGTCCACTCCGTTTAAAATATTTGTATAAAACGAATCTAATATAAGTAATGATACAAATTATAAAATATGGCCAGTATCAAAATACATACGTTGTTTTATTTTGGAAAAATAAAAATTTGTTCTAATTATATCGCACGGCGCTTTACAAAAATATGTGTTTTTTGGATTTTTATTATTAATGTATTGAATCTAATACACATATATAAGAATCTATATATTTAAAAGGAAAGATATGATAACGGAGTAGTAGTTTTAATCTTTTTTTATTAATTTGGTGTTTTCTGTTTCCTGTGAGGGTTAAAACCAGGCTGTTGCGAATATCAGCATCAGCATCCGCTGATCATCAGCATCATTTTGAAGATCAGCATCAGCATCCGCATTGATCGATGCTGATTTTTATGCTGATGTTCGAGTCGCAACATGTCCCGAGGGAGTAAGGCTTAAACCGCACTTTTGTACAAAACAAGCACAAACCTGTTTTTGTCACCTTATAATATGTGTATTAAAGATTATTTATCGGGTATATAACTCGTACCTTTTGTTATATTTTCCTCTACATCAATATTTTTTTATTTTAATATTATACGTTTCCTAAACAAGTACAATTAATTGTCAAAATAGGTAACGAATAGGTAGATAGGTAGTGGCCTCCGGACCAGTGTCATTAGTATGTGTGAAGAATCTCAGAGAAACCAGGCAATCTTAACTAATATGATAAATGCGCAAGTGTGTTTATTTGTTTGCCCTTCCTTCACGTCCTAACTAAGCAGCCAATTGACTTGTTTTTTGACATAGGTTTAGTTGAAAGGATGAAAAGTAACATAGACTACTTTTTGTCCTGGTAAAACATCAAATTCTCATGGGAGATTTACGGGGATATTCGTATTTTTATTCGAAAATTTGTCCTTCCTTCACAGCCTAACAAAGCTACCCATCGACATTGACTTGATTTTTGGCATATCTACAGTTGAAAGGACGTGAAGTAACATAGGCTCCTTTAGGTCCTGGAAAAAACATCAAATTCCCAATAGAGAGTTACAGGAATATTCGAATTTCGGAATTGCTTCAAATTTGGCACACAGGTAGAAAATGTCCTGGAATAGGTTAAAGTATACTTTAATCTGACTTCAAATTAGGAGGAGGTCTCAATTCACAAAAAAACGACTGAACGGAAAACAACAAGTAACATATACATATATTTATTTAGAATATGAAATTGATGACGTTGTCAGGGCTGCAGCCAGGTATTCCACAAAAGAGAGGCCTCCTCATTAAACACTAAATAAAACATAAGGTCTCAGACGTCAAAATATCTAAACAATATTTTAGAATAATTTAGAACAAAATATCTAAACAATACCTTAGATCCCTCCGCTCTTATTGTCGCTTGCTCCGTAGTATATTGTTTAGCTAAGCTTTCTCTGCTCTTTTGCCGAATGCAAATGTCTCAAAAAAATTAGGGTTCGCTCCGCTTTCCGTTGCCTTAGCTTCTTTGTCATTTTGGGCAATTGCCGTTATAAAACCTGAAATTTCTTGCTCATCGTTATTTTCTAAGTTCTCTGTGAAGGTAATCATACAATATGAAAAATTATTATAGTTTTTGTTAATTTATCTATTTTGCGAGCCATTGAATCAATGAATTTTTTATATAAGCCTAAGATTTTGCTTAGGCTTATATAAAAGCTTAAGATTGTAACGTTTTTTATGCAATAAAGTCCATTTATGGTCGTTAATGGAATCCCGAAAAAGAAAAAGAAAACTTAAGGTTTTTTCGTTTAATAAAACATTATGAAATTTGAAAAGTACAAACTCTCGCAGCACGACTGGGAAACCATCCGAAAATTTTAATAATTTGTTATTCAATATAATGAAATAAAATCGGCCAAGAATGAGTCTACTCGCATCCGAAGGGTTCCATAACATCGTACAGAATTTAATATTTTCTTAAAAGAATAAAGGGAAACCAAGGAAAATTATGTCCCTCATTTATTTTACACACAGAAGAAAGCTGCTGCCCTTCCTCAAGTAGGTTTCGTTTGTCGTTTCTTACGATATCCACGGTCTGTTCTCTAAATATAATTAGCAATGCATCAAAAAAGTATAAAACCTTAACGCGGTGTTCTCAGGGGGTCAACCATCTAAGTACTGACTGCGCCCGACGTTGCTTAACTTCCGTGATCAAAATTCAACAGTGTAGACATTGTCCGTATTTCTATTAAAATAAAAACGTTAAGTACGAGTTGGACGTACGCTCCGAGAGTTTTTTAATTATAAGATCTTCTTTCTTGCTAAATTTCATGATTCTAGGTCAAAGGGACGAACTCGTAGGTATAGGTTTTGTTCGCTTGCAAAAAGCTAAATAATTTTTTTGGGATTAGACTACGTATTTACGGTTTTCGGATTTTTCCCTTTACTTGTGCTATAAGGCCTTGCTTCTTGCCGCATCGTATGTTTCTAGGTCAACAGAAAGTACCCTATAGGTTTTCGATCCATGGTGAAAATCAAATATTATTTTTTCATGTTAATAAACTACATATTCTTGGTTTTTAGATTGTTCCCTTTATTTGTGCTATAAGACCTTGCTTCTCGTCGAATTTCATGATTCTAGGTTAACAGAAAGTACCTTATAGTATAGGTTTTCGGTCCGTGGTGAGAACCAAATATAATTTTTTTATGTGAATAAACTACAAATCCACGGTTTTCAGATTTTTCCCTTCATTTGTGCTATAAGGCCTTGCTTCTTGTCGAATTTCTCGATTCTAGGTCAACGGGAAGTACCCTATAGGTTTTCGGTCCATGGTGACAATCAAATATAATTTTTTATGTGAATAAACTACAAATTCATAGTTTTAGGATTTTTCCCTTTAGTTTTGCTATAAGATCTCGCTTCTTGCCAAATTTCAATATTCTAAGTTAACGGGAAGTACCCTACTTATAGGTTTTGTGTGCATTTGATTCTCAAACAAATTTCAAAAAATTGGGCTTGAACGGTTTGTTTGCGATGACTTAGAAGTTTGATTTAGATCACGGCTCCAAGAAGTTACGGACCTGAGTATTTGATGTTAATTTCAACTCGATAGCTTCACGCGTTTCTGATAAAAGAGGGTTGTCAGACGGACAGACGGACAGACAGACGGACAACAAAGTGATCCTATAAGGGTCAGTTTTCAGTTTTCCCTTTTAGGAACGGAACCCTAAAAATATTGCAAATATCAAACGTCTACCTTTGACGGTTCTATCGATACAGCAATTGTTAACGTCGAGCAAAAACTGGTCAAAATACATGACTTTGAGCTCCCTTTCTAAAAAACCTACCTACGCTAAAAAAAGTCAGTGTTTCAAGACTCGATTTCGATTGGTAGAATTATCTACATTCAATTAGTGCAGAATACCCGGTTTGATATTCCGACACACACTTGGCCAAAATCAGCATCAGCATCAGCATCCGCTGATGTCAAGACCAAAAATCAGCATCAGCAACAACCCTGGTTAAAACCCCGCACTATTTTTTGTTCTATACCTAGGGATAAAACTACAACAAATATTGAAAAATTGAAATAGTTTATCGTGTTGATCAGATATTGCTCACATTTAATGATTAGATTCATAACTTAGATTAGTTTTAGAGAAATCTTTAAAACGTTGAGTTCCGGACAATTTTTCACGGAGCCCCCTTAACCGGCTATACCCAATCTGTATGAGACCGAAAAACGTGTAAGCAATAAATACAACAATCTCTAGGTAAATAAGCCCTAGACAGCCAAGGTTGTTCACATTCCACATTCACCGAGCCTAGGTTTGCGTGACCTGACTTGCAGGGCCGGCTAGATATTAGATCTCTCCGAACAGTTCGATTACCGTTAACTAAATTGCGAAGTCGATAGTGTTTTCGCAAGTAAAGGAATCGTATAGCCAGATATCTTTTGTAGGATTTACTATACAAATGGTTAGTTTCTACATGCATTTAGATGAATGCTGAAAACAGAATTTCTGTACTAAAAATATTTTATATTTCCATAATTATGTTGGTAGCTGAGGAGCATCTGTGGTTACCGCTTACCATCTGACGGACGGAAGGTCGGTAGGTAATCATTTCGTTATTACATTAATATAAGTTTTTATATTTATATACCTACTGTGTCGTTGTAACGACGATCAGCAAGTTTACACTCATTTCTTTGATAAGAAGGACGCAAACCCTACATAGTACCAATTAATGGTTCCTAACACGACTTATGGATTTCAGATTTTCAGATTTCAATAACTTTATTTCTTTAGGCTTACAAAATAAACACTTAGACAAGTAAAATTTTATATCTACTACTAGATATAGTTCTTATTATCAAATAAGGTGTTATTGATTTTCTCTTCACTTCAATTTTTAGTTTTTTTTTTTAAGAAATAGATCTGGATGTCGACTTTGAAGCACGAATTACGAAGTTTTGGCTGAAGCATGACGGATCGCACGAAACGAACAACTTCACCACCAAGTTGCTGCGTGCGTCACAATCGAACATCTTTCATATCTGATTATCTAACTCTTTCATATCTGATTATCTAAAAATAATTGTTTAAATTATGGCTCTTTAGTCAACTGATCCTGCTCTAAACTGTGTAACTGAGTTGACTTAAGGATTTAATTTATAAATTGTGATAGGTCAACTCATCCCGCTTTAAAAAAAATATATAAAAGTAATGTACTATTTGAAATATATGTACACAAGAGAACAAAAATCTTTGGTGTTCGTAAGGGTCATCGAAAGAACGGATCGGACGTCCTTCGTTTTGTGTGATACGTCCGTCATCCGTCACCTTCATAATTCGTTTTTTAAAGTCGCCTTCCTGATGCAAGAGATGAAGCAAATACATTTTTTGTATGCCTTTAGTGTTGTGAGTGTTTTTAGGTGTTTTTCGTGGAGAACCAGCGATTTCCTAAGCAGTAAAAAATAAAAGGTAATGCTAGTTGAACGACCAAGCCGACTCAATATGACTCAGTCTCTACCTGACCAGCCGGTTTTTTTATTACAATACGAACTCGTCTGGAATCATCGGAAACAGAAATACATAACTCATTATGTCCGGAAGACTTGATATGCTGAGTAGGATCTACAGATATTTGTGAGCTACCTCTTTTGTCTCGTTTTACGTTTTAACTTGCTAACGCTTAGTTTTTCTCCTCTATGCTAGCTTAAAAATATAGGAAGAGAACCACATTCACATAGCAATTTATTTTCTACTAAAGCTTTATTTACAAAGAAAAATATAGTCAAATAATAGAAACAAATTAAAGTAGTATTCACACTTGAAATAATTGAGCTAACTGCACACGGTTACAAACAATCTACTGGTAGCTCTTCTGATACATATCGAACAAGTTGGAAGCGTCCTCAAGACGGTGCTGGCTGCATTGCCCCGCTGTATGGCAATGCTAATGCGCTGCACCAGATACTCACCGGGTCTCGGGTCTTTTCCCTTTTCTTTCAAAGATTATGTACCTATTTCATTTTCTTAATTTGACCATGGGATAAAAACGGAGAAAGTCAAGAAAAAGTTCTGACGAACATTTTCCTAACGTCCTTTGACAACAATTTGCAGTGTGTACTGTAACCATGTCGATGTGGGTGTATACCATAATGAATATAATGATTCAATAAAGCTATTTAAAAAATAAAAATATCCCTATCATCTTAGACCGATCGATTATACGCATAGAAAAAAACACTCGAGATGGGAAATAAGGAAATTAGTTACGGTTTAAAATCACAAGCGCATCATAGTTCCTTCAACGCTACGCAACGGTCGGCCAATGCGCCCGCGCTTCTAATGACAGGGGGCTGGGGGGTAGCAGGGGGGCCGCCAGTCGCAGGACGCGACGAGGTATGTTACTCCGTACACACTACCCAGGGGAACTTACCAGCTTTTAAAAAAAAATCTACACATGGCTGGTTTGCACGTATTATGTTTACGCTTTCCAAGACGGGCACGACCTTCAGCAATGAAGAATACGACAAAGAAGAAGAAGACATGCAGGTATTAAGTTGTCAAGTACTTAACTAAATTTTAACTTAATTTTAAGTCTGCACGTGCACTGCAGACCAATACATTACTGCTGCTGTAATACTAAGTACGAAAAGTCAGATTTAGATTTAAGATTCAATAACTTTATTTGTTTAGGCTTACAAAATAAGCACTTAGACAAGTCATATTTTATATCTACTAGGTATAAACAGCTATAAATATAGTTATTATTATCAACTAAGAAATAAGGTGTTATTGATTTTCTCTTCCGTAAAGTTTTAGTGGAAGAAGACAGTGATGAAGTAGTAAGAAAATTTTTCATTGGCAACCAAGCTGGGAAACATTTGAAAGTTTTTATCTACAAAGAAAATGACAACTACCTCCGTTTTTAACTAAAAGTAGATAAAGATATTAATCAGATTAGGGTATCTGTGAGTAGGTACAATTATTTACAAAATACAGATGGACTCTATCGGATGGATCTATAGACTGTTGCATACAATCCAGAGGTAGCTCAACCGATCCAAGAAAGAGTTTGACTGCGTTTAACAATTTTATTCAACCAGTAACATACCTCGCCGCGTCTCAGAACCCGTTCGCTGTCCCCGCTCGCCCGGTTAGAACTCCTAACTTTTTTATTTTACGTTTACCCTTTGTGACTTAGGTAGGCTTGCGTGAACGCCCTACGGTTCCGGACTTTGGTTGTTGCTACCACGTCAGTTTCTAACATTTTCGCACTGGTGACATGGTAATAAAATAACACAGAATGTTTCGTAGTTTCTTTCAAGGTTTTTACTGACCAAAATGGTTAAAAATACTTTAAAAAAAAAATATTATTAATAAGCCTCTGCTGTCTGTCCGTCCTTCAGCGGGCTGTGTCTCATGAACCGTAAAAGATAGACAGTTGAGATTTCAACAAGTAAAAAATAAAATAAATTTAATAATTAAGGCGCCCTACGGTTCCGGACTTTGGTTGTTGCTACCACGTCAGTTTCTAACATTTTCGCACTGGTGACATGGTAATAAAATAACACAGAATGTTTCGTAGTTTCTTTCAAGGTTTTTACTGACCAAAATGGTTAAAAATACTTTAAAAAAAAAATATTATTAATAAGCCTCTGCTGTCTGTCCGTCCTTCAGCGGGCTGTGTCTCATGAACCGTAAAAGATAGACAGTTGAGATTTCAACAAGTAAAAAATAAAATAAATTTAATAATTAAGGCGCCCTACGGTTCCGGACTTTGGTTGTTGCTACCACGTCAGTTTCTAACATTTTCGCACTGGTGACATGGTAATAAAATAACACAGAATGTTTCGTAGTTTCTTTCAAGGTTTTTACTGACCAAAATGGTTAAAAATACTTTAGGGTTTCTTTAGCGAAAGTTTTGTTCATACAAACCCAATTGTACGGAACCCTCCGTGTGCGAGGCGACTCGCACTTGCCGGTTTTATTCGTTTAATCCCAGAAACAGCACGTGCGAAGCCGCGGACAGAGCTAGATATCAAAAAGATAAACGAAACTGCTACTTATGTATATAAAAAATAAACATTTCAATGAGCAGGGACGACCGATGTGTCGTGGCAGGTTGCAAGTTTAATATCCGCCTGGAAACAAATGTTTGTCTCCAGGCGGATATTATCTGCAAATATTTGTCTCGGTATTCTGGGTATTTTCTACATGTATATATGTAATATATTGTATTAAGTATCAAGTTCAAAATTATTTAGTACTTATAACACAAGCTACGCTTAGCTTGGGCACGGATTAGGTAATGTGGCTTGGGAATGACTGTGGAATGGGATGAATGCATTATTTCTTCATTTATTTAGCACACCAACTTTATAATGAAGTTGGAAATAGGTGACAAATTACAAGTGCCTGGTTATGACATTATTGAACACTATCTAAGTTAGTATCATTGGGTAACCCATATTCAGTCCACTTAGCACCCATATCAGCTATGTGATATGGAGTTATCAATTGTGAATTTGTGTGATGTAACTAACTCACAGAGTCAACATAGTTTTAGCACATGTTGTACGATGTATTATTAATCGTATAATATTATTAGTACTATGACTAAACAAGGGATGACATTTTGGTGTTCTTCCAACACGGTTTGTAGTTAACCCACATACATTCATAATCATTATTATTTATTTCAATGAGTAAATAGTAAACTTAATAAAAATTATACACCTAAAAAAGGTTAAGGTTGCCTGGGAGAAATCGCTCTCAGCGATAAGGCCGCCTTTTGTACTGTATTTATTTTAATTTTAGATGTAAGAGTTTTTATGTAATTTTAATAGGTACAATAAAGTGTTAATTAATTCATTACACCTAGACAAGGTTGCCTGGAAGAGATCGCTTAAAGAGATAAGGCCGCCCTTTGTACTTCTTTGTTTGTTAGCATTTCCTTGTTGTATTGTATTTTGTGTTTGTGTGGTACAATAAAGAGTTATCTATCTATCTAGACATTACATAAAAGTTTATTAAACACAGGATATTATACTTAAGATAAGATTTACCTACAAATTTTCTACAGAAATGAAAAAAAAATGTGTGATTTCTTTACATATTATAGTGATGCCAGGAGTACATACCCACTTTATGAATTTATTTTTCTTCAACGCTAAGATTTTTGAATAATCAAAATCATTGTCAATAGTGTGCATTGTAAATTCAATAACTACAAAGTGGTATAGGTATGGTGCTAACTACTGTACTGACTCACTTTATTCTATCATACTCCTATTAATATTATGTCAAAGTTTGTATGGATATTTGTTACTCTTCCACGCAAAAACTACTGAACCGATTAGGCTGACATTTGGTATGGGTATAGTTTGGGACCTGGAATAACATATAGGCTATTTTTTATCCCGATAAAACGCGGGCAAAGGCGCGGGCAGCAGCTAGTACTTATGTGTATATAATAAATAGATCTGCTGGCGATTATATTTACAAAAGTGTATGTACATATATCATGTGATTGTTAGTCATTAAGAATTTAGGTATGGTACTTGCGAAAGGAATTCTGTCCGTTACTTTTCCAGACCTAAATGGATGTGAATAAAAATTGATAGAGAGGTAAACAATATCCCTGGGATGGACATAGGCTACTTGAAAAGTATGTGCAGAAGCTAATGAATCAAAAGTTGGGTAGATAGGCCTAAAAGAATGATGATAATATATAATTGAAAATTATATAAGATGAATGATTATAATATAATTCTATCAAAGATAACTTACCTATGTAGGTACCTACAATCTTATCAATTCTTTTTCTGAGTTACAATGACAAATACATTAAGATAATGAATGACGTAGGTAATATGTATTAGGTAGGTACGTATATATGTCAGCAATTTGATTAGAAATCAAGTTCAAGATTTTCATAAAGATGCTTATCATGGACACAGTATTGATAACACAATCGGTCTTGGTAGGTATCATCTTCTTTGCAATTATTATTCAGGTTTTTCATACACTTTATTATTACAAATTTTTCTCTATCTCTCTATCTATTAGGGAGGATACAGGGCAGCAATATTGCTAGGAATTGCATATTATATTACTAGGTCAGTATGACATTAATATTATTTATCCTACCAAATATTATTTTAAAGGTACTCTATCTATCCGTCTGTCTGTTACCTTTTCACACCTAAAGAGCTGAATGGATCTTCATGAAATTTGGCAGGGAGGTAGATGATATCCCAGGGACGGACACGAAAAGTGCATGCAAAGCTGCAGGCAGCAGCTAGTTTATTAATGTATACCTTTTCTCTGGTAGAGATGTACAAATAGGTACCTA
Source organism: Eupithecia insigniata (assembly GCA_947859395.1). NCBI lineage: Eukaryota > Metazoa > Arthropoda > Insecta > Lepidoptera > Geometridae > Eupithecia > Eupithecia insigniata. The sequence goes on from OX401998.1 coordinate 5,029,819, forward strand.
CTGTAGCTGACAATCATGTCATTGTCGGCAATGACATGTTATCAGCTAATCAGCAGACGAGGATAAAGTATTAGCCTACTACAGGGACGAGGGAAAATTCTGCCTAGGTACTAGAGGTCCAAACAACCTAGATAAATTACTTTACACAACCAAAACAACTTGATTGAAAAACAAGCAAATGAAAGTTGTAAAAACAAATGACTATCATTTTGTTCTCCTGAGTTTGAGGCTAACCCTAGGATACTAGGACCTACTTGTGGTGCTATGGTGATCCTTGCTGCTTGGTATTTTTAGTACCTAGAAGTTATGTTATAGGTACCTAGCGACTGCGTAATATTACGAGACCGACAGTCGTCGAGTCAAATGGAGAAGCGACGCGTCTTCAGCCCGCCGCCGAGCAATTCAGAGGGCATTCAACCGAGCGGAGGCGGTTCAACACCTCATTTTTCACAATGGCCCTGACATCAAAATCAAATAGCATCCGGTCACTGGAGCATTGACTCAAAATTTGTTGCCTAGCACAACAAACAATCACGTCTTATACTATTACATTAAAGAGATACTAGCCTTCTTTCTTACTTCTTTTATAGCGCCGTTATTCGTATTATTAAACCCACTCCAAATTATAGTTTACGGTAGGTATTGGTATTGATTTACTGACCTGTCAGAAGACTCCGAGCTGTCGTACCGGTCGATGCATCGCTTTTTTCGATCGTCCCCGTCTGTCGCAGAAGCGATCTCTTCCGGGGATTTTCGGGAGCCCGTAGCGAAGACCGCGCGAGTAGCGGCCACGCCGCCGCTGTCCTTGTCACTTTTCTCAATCGAATCACTCTGATCCAGTTCCCTGTAGAATGATAACTTTACACTGCTGCCGTTAAATGTTTCGTCACTGAACTTTTTTGAGTCACCAAATCTTTTATTAGGCTCGGAAAAAGTTAAATCAGTCAATTGTTTCGGGCCAGCACGATCTACGTGCGACCCATCCGCCATCTTTGAGCGCACGACTGTTTTGATTTGCGAGTTTCGGTGCGACGCCGCGCATGGCCTGGCGCTGCAATCGCGCTGCAGGTGCGGGGCAGGGGCAGTGGCACGGGGCCTTCGCGGGGCGAGAGGGGGAGCGGGACATCAATATGACGTCACGGCGGCTGCGCGGCCGCGGGGGCAGGGCACAGTGACGTAACGACTCCGCCCCATGCATGTGCAGGGGCGCTGTCATTGGCCGCGGGTTACGCAACTTGCAAGCGAAGTCAAACACGGGCGCGAAAGGGCCCGTAGGACCACGCCGCCGCCGCTGCCGCCGCCGCGCTGCTCTACCGATAGGGACAAGCCCATCCCAGCCCTTATTGTAACAAAATTGCTGCCTAATGACCGCACTCACTTTACACATTGCTGATCATGAACGCAACATGGGCACTTCAGTACGGCTAAAAAACAAGTGCATCCAAATTAATGGCTCATAGAAGTCGTAGGTATTACCTTCGCTAACCTTGTTTTATGATTAACAGTCTACAGTCTCATTGTTTATGGCACTTTAAGCTATCACATTATTTAGGCACAAAAATTGATATTTTTTATTAATCTGTGGACATAAAAGTTTGGACTCATTTTCATTAGATAGGATACCTTCTTCCTAATCTCTAGCAGGTTTATCTACAAATCTGTACATATCGTGTAGGTATTTTATATATCTACCTACCTTTAAATAACCACTTGGACACACATGCCTTGGTATTTCGGAAAAAAGTTCCAAGATTACGATTATATTATACCTACTAGTAAGTACCTATAGAAAAAGGTAGGTACTATCTGTGGTGAGGTGAGGTTAGGTACCAGGGGCGGATCCAGGATTCCATTTGGGGGGAGGGGCATTTTGACTTTCGGAGATAGGGTTAAAATCACAAGTAAACAAAAAAGAAAGTTTTTATCAGCTTTTTTCGAAACTAAGTCGATCTTCGGCCTGTTCGAAGTCTATAGGTATAGGACCTATAGACTTCGAACAGGCCTATAGAGGCGTCATCAATTTTGTTTTTCAACAACGCTTTTTCAAAAGACAATAGCCTTCGTTATGTTAGCAGGAATGTTGGACCATTTGGTTATCTTTTCAAGAACTCTGCATATTTCTGGCATAGGTGCAAAATTGAATTGAATGATGCGGGCTAGTTTTTCTTGCTATCTTGTTTCGAAAGGCTAGAAAAAGATCGACCAAATAGTTCTCTGAACACGGCTGTAATTTTGGCTGAACTATTAGAAAAGGCAATAATTTCCTTAATTTAACCACGGTGTTCCGGCAGCCTGTCACATTGTTACTCTTCTTTAAAGAGTTTTTCAGTGAATGATTCAGACAAGGCAACATTTCGCATTTTTTGCGATTTTAGGTAGAGTTATCGCAAAACTTAATGAGCTCTGTGAACATAGGCACGGAAGCAATACTGCGCAAGTACAATCATATAGAAAAGTGATATTTACCAACTAGCGACCCACCCGGACTTCGGCTAGAAATCCTTCTTATGGTGCTAATACACACACCTGTTGCAACTGCAGTCCACTGAAGTACCATTTTGAGGTTGAATTCATCGGCTTCTTTTCTCATAAAACTTATGACATCGAACACCATTTTCCATGTTTGACGACGCCGTACGTTATTCCGCCCGAGAGGCATATTTAACTTTTAAGAGAAACAGCTAATATCAGGGAATACTCCACAAAATCGCAAGAATAAACTATCAAGTCAACGAAACGAAAACCGAACAACCGTCAAAGACTTTGCTGCGTCATTGTACTCAAAAGCATTCATTCGACAGTATAGCCAACTAGATTATAAACAAATTTCCTACATAGTAATTATTTCATTTTCAAACTTGGGTTAATTGCGTTAGATAAAAAGTTTAATTTCTTCTAACATTGTAGGTTTTAAATTATCTGTCATTGAGTACAAGATGATTTTAGATATTCTATAAATATTGAATTGAAATATATAGTAATGCATAACGCAAATGGGATAAATGAGGTTTTAAACTAAAATCCTTCCTCCTTCTTTTCTAGTGGCCAGTAAGGCAATATAGGGACATTAGACTGGTTAACTTTAATAAATTAAATATACCTACTTTCAGTCATTAAACTAAAAATATAGATACGTGATATATAGATAGATAGATACTCGTAAAACCCCAATTAATGTCATAATATAAAAAAAATATAGAAAATTAATATTTTAATATGTCATTCATGATACAATTCTGTAAAAACTAGCTGCTGCCCGCACCTTCGCCCGCGTTTTATCGGGATAAAAATAGCATATCTATATGTTATTCCAGGTCCCAAACTATACCCATACCAAATTTCAGTCTAATCGGTTCAGTAGTTTTTGCATGAAACAGTAACAAATATCCATCCATACAAACTTTGATATTTATAATATTACCTAGTAGGAAGTAGGATTTTATTTATTTGGAAAACAACAGCTTATTTAACAGTATTGGTTGGAAATTATTGATAACTTAAGCCTAGCAGTTTCCACATAAGAATAAGCAATGTATTGTGTCCATAAAAAACTTAAAAGCAGTCTAGCAGTAGTAAAAACCACAACTTACAATTGAAACAAAACAATAACAAGTATTAACGCACAGACATGGTAGAGTATTAATGTCACGGCAACGCGCCGCGCCACGGCACGGCACCGCGCCGGACCGACGCATGATGCGGCGACGCCGCGCCGCACCGTTCCACGTTGACGACGTCGTCGTGCCGTGGTGATGGGGACAAGCCCTATTCCGGATCCAGTAAACGATTTTTTCCAGTAGCTAAAAATCCGCAAAAAAACAGTCCGATAACAATCGTTTACCTACCGAATCCGGAATACTCTCAGGCTTAGAATAATAACGCATACAGCTGTCAGGTGTATGAACTCGCTCCTACAGCTAATTACGCCATCACGGGAAAATAAACAGATCCTGTAAAAAGGATGCTGTGTGAATGAGCCCACGTTCCGTAGTAACAGCAGCCTAGCCGGAAAGAGGACGTTGCGATTGTGAGTTCGGAGCACCCCTTAAATTTCAACAGAATGATTTGTTATAAAGGGTTTCTTGTTAGATTGTAGCCATAGATTGTAGGTTTTAACAAATATGTAAAATGAACTAAGTAATTCAAATTTAATTTGAAATAATAATTTTAGTTTTAAGTACATATGTAATTAATTTGCATTGTTTATTTACGTTTATTTTTTAAATTAGGAAGGGATTCTTAAAGGACTTAATATTTTTTTAAATAAAAGTGCATTTCAGTTTGAGTACATACTCAAAATGTATTAAATTTATTTAAATATTGCTCTTATCAGGCTAGCAAACTAAAACACAAATAAATAAAGTAGTTAGGTAAACTTGGTATAGAATGTCATTGTTAGATAATAAAATTATGATAGGTTATAAATTATATAGGTATTGTTTGTACCAAAACTACGTTTGAAGGTCCCGCTTTCTCTTTCGTAAATAATTATTAAGTACATCATTAATTCTTTATAACGGAGAAAAAACAATTATAGATATTTAGGTACTGTGGATATTAAAATTGTAATGGAACGGTGGTTCTTAGGAATTATTTACGCAGGAATGATAGTTACATTATTCGAGGTAGTTATAAAATATCTTAAAATAATAGCCGATAAACGCTGAACAAGAAAATAATAAACAAATAATCTTTATGATAATAACGGCACCTACTTTAGACAGACGCACAACACTTAACAGAAAACAGCTAATTAAGAACCTAACAATAAAATAATCTCATAAGGAAATGGTTACTCACATTCATTATTATTAATTGATTAGTCACAAACACATTATGGAATTAAACATTGAAGAAACAGATATAAAAATAAAATTAAAATAATATTTTTGAAGACATACATGAAATTAAATATAGACAACATAGAATAAATTGGATTAAGTTGACATAAGATTAGACACAAATAAATTATTCAATTAAACGGTTGTTCATTTATACTTATTGCTAATAGTTATTACAAAGTCAATAAATACATTTGCATATCACAGAATAAACATGGAAGCAAATTGAATTGATGAATCTTTTTTTTTAATTTTTACGTTTGGTTATTCTATATAAGGTAAAGGCATAAGAATCAACTAGTTTGACTGAAGCATAAGTCTATACCAGAAAAAATTCTGCAATCCATTTTAATGAATCCCTTTTCTCATTCACTGGGTAAGTTATGACCAGTCTAGTATTTTCTATATAGTTGCTTCAAAATAGAACCTTATTGAGTATACGCAAGACTGCAGGCAAATGCTGGATGCTACAAGCTGAAGACAGGGCGCTATGGCGCTCATTAGGGAAGGCCTATGTCCAGATTAATACGGACTGCAGCACGTCGAACGAAGCGACCCGTGCTGTGACCCTCGCAACCCCTCCCCTTGAACAGGGAGAGCATTATGGTGAGCAAAGCGAGCCGCGATGCGACTAGGGGAGCAGCACGGTGTATGAGCTGCTAATGATGATTATTAAGTCCACAAAGCAGTTGGCATCATTCCCTCCATACTGGTAGTTCTCGGTGTCAGTGTTTCGTTGCAAAGAAACTCCAACGGCATATCCACTAAATACCCCTGTATAAGGTCTATTTTCCTATGAGCGAGCGCCGGGTCGGAATGCCATAAGCTCATGCTGTGTTCTTCTTGGTAGCGCTTCAGTTCAGCAAATGTGTGCACGGAATCCGTTGGGATAACGTGGAACACCTGTGGGATCGATTTAACTTTAATCACAATTACTTACTGGCAAGATTAATATGTTTGTAAATAACCAACGACAAAATAAGGTAAGTAGCTTTTAACTTATACATAAATGAAAAAAAATAGTTTATTCATTACTTATTTGTATTATCAAAACAGTTTAGAATTTACATGGATTCAAGAAAAAACTTTTAAAACCACAGTAATGTTTTTTTTACATTTTTAAACGACACCTCGTATATCAGAATCCGTACACCCGTTTGCGCTACAGCAAAAGCCAATTTATTTTAAATATCCACCCATCCATCGACCCCATACCCTAATTCGCCACTGTAAATTAGGGTTTCGGAGCTATGGGTATCCCACAACTGTGCAATAACGTGATTTTTAGCTCCTCATTTACCGCAGTGTTTTGTTTCGAGATCGGCTTCCAGATGTTTCTATAGAAGCTATCACTGCAGTTCGTCTAAAGGGAGTACCTCGTTAAATACAACGTTAATATATAATGATATTTACATCCTCATACACCTCCGTGTTTTGTTTCGAGACTGCTTTCCAGACGTTTCTATAGAAGCTATCACTGCAGGGGTCGTCAATCGAAATCCCGACCCGCGCTAGATCCTCGTCTAGAAGTCCCAGGTGCTCTCTAAACAGGCGCTTGCGTAAGGCACCTGCTACACGGCCGCAAGGAAATGTTTCGCCGGCCATTGTTCCGTCTGTGAATTGCTCGTCCTGAAATAAAAGATGACAGATATCAATAATGTCTGTTTGAATATTCTTTTATATTCTAATCATTTTAAATATTTCTAGAGATGTTATGTATCATTGGGCCATTTTGTTTAGTTACACCACCAACACCGGCAAAACAAGCATACAGAATAATGGCGAGCAGAGCCAGCCGCTAAAAACTTATGTGGTTCTCATGCCCAAGTGACATAAAACATTGGCGAGGGAAGCGAGACGAGTGCTTTTCAATCATTAATCATAAAACAAACCAATCACACTTTTTATTTTGACACTAGATGGCGCTGCACAAAAGTGAAGTGTCATAAAATAAACAACGAAACAGTACCACTGTTTTAAAAAAACTTTGAGATGTCACTGTCAATGTCGTTCATTTAAAAAAACCAATCACTGTTTATTTTGACACTAGATGGCGCTGCATAAAAGTCAAGTGTCATAAAATAATCAACGAAACAGGGGTACTGTTTCGTTGTTTATTTTATGACAGTACAGCTCAAAGTTTTTTTTCACTTGACTTTCATCCATCCATCCATCAAACAATAGTGATATGATGAATGCTAGAAATTTTCACACTTCACCTTCTAGCCAAGAACAATCCAATGAGGGCTTTTCAACGCGATCTTAAAGAAAATGGGGTTGCCATAGACTAAGATAGATGGCGCTGTATGAAACTCAAATGTCAAAAATCTGTCAAAAAAAAGTTTGAGCTGTCAATGACGTTCTTTTAAAAAAACAATCACACTTTTTATCTCCTTAGAATACAGTCAGCACCCGTATATAAATCTACCTACGTAGTAGGTATATGTAATTGTATTATATAATAATGTACCTGCAACAACACAGCTATCTCAGAGTCTCTCGTCCCGAGCATAGATCTATCGTTGATGTTAGCACTGCCACATATGATGCTCTTATCATCCACAATCAGCAGCTTGGAGTGTACGTAGATGAGTTCTGTGACGGGCTCGTTCCCGAGAGCGCTGTGCGTTCGAAGACCGTGGAAGGTTATGTATTCAGAGGGGTCTGGCACGCCGGATTCGTACAAGCGGGTTATGATGGCATCTCGGCTCCTGGAAATGAAATTCTTATAATTCTTCTTGTTAGAATTACCATTTTATTTAAAACTACTAATAATAATTATATGTATGTACATATTATTATGTATAATATACTCAGTTCTAGAAGAAATTAACTTTTTGTAAGCAAAGACATTAAATATGTGAAAACTTAAAATAAACTGATACTAAACAATAACATACAATACAACAACAAATTGATAACTAAAAACTTCAAACTCGAATGTAAAAACGGATGAAAGAAAAATAAAATTATGAATGAAAGCGGACAAAACATTTGGTTTCTTCTGCGATGACTAGTTTCGTAAAATAGATAGATAGAAAATTCTTTATTGCACACTTATTGGTAAGAAACAGAAATACAAAAAAGACAATTTTAAAACTAAGTTACAAGTGGCGGTCTTATCGCTCGAGAGCGATCTCTACCAGACAACTGTGGATGGATAGGATTGTTGGATGGTACTAGGGGATCTGTGTGCTATTATAAATATTTAAATCAGATGCTTTTTTACCCCCTTTGTTTACAAAAAATATTCTGGAACTGAGTATAGAAGTTAATTGATAGATGGCGGGACGTGAGTACGTGAGCCCTAAGACCCTTCTCCCATTACGATACGCCCAGGCAACTAGAGTATCTTGCGAGTCTCGGAGACTAATCGGCGCGGACACATACGTTTTGTATCGGTGCTCGCACACTACGCTACCGGTATTGTACGCCTCTGTGGCTAGTCGCGTGCGACCTACCGTGCTGGTCGCCCGCGCTTCGCGTTTCTTCTTCGTCACTGGACTCGCTCAACATAACGTCCGTTCATTAAAAAAGGACAAATGATACGTTTTGTTGTTTTTCAGTAGCGTAACGTGTGAACGTCAAATTGACAAAAAGTATTCAGCTAGTATGCGACTTGAGTATCGTATCCTGCGTGTTTCGAAATGAGAGACGGGGCTAACTTTCCGCTAGCCTTAACAAGAACTTGTTAAAATTAGGGCTATGCGATACACAATCCTATAGGCTCAGTGAAGAGGTGGAAGAATCGCCACTTTACCTGCCCGGATAGGTAGGAGTGCGGAGGATAGAATAGGAGTTTTTTTAAAGGAGTTCGTAGCACTAATTCAATAACTTGGTAATTAGCACCTGGTTACCCAAGGGACTAGCCTTAGCTAGTCAAGGCTAGCCCCTGGGTAACCAGGTGCTAAATAAGTAGGAACATTAACAAATTTATAAATAAACTCTACTATGGGTCTGTTTAAGGTTGCTTTTTCAATACACTAAATTAAATAGATTATAGAATGGAACATAGAACACTGTACATAGACGTGAATTATTTTATATAACATTTATATACATATAAATATATATTTTTTTGCTTTATTGGCTTTAGGTTATAATGTTATAATTGAAGTTTTATACGTTAGCTTTAAACCCTGTCGACTCACCGACTGATGCTCTGATAGTTCCAATGCGTGATGGCGTGCAGCGACGTGCCGGAAGGAGCGCCGACCTCGCCTTCGAACCCGGGTAGTAGTGGCATTACTACGTATACTCGGAACGTTTGCTTCGCCCGGAATGCTCGCATTATCCTGTTGTAGAGTGCTTCGCCTATCTGTAAGGAAATAATGATTTAATACTAGCTGACCCGCTCACGATTTCGTTCGCGTGGACTTTAGGGTAAAAAAAAATTCTCGAGTTCAGCTGAAACCCTATTGAAAGAGTCTGAAATACCTGCAAACCGATTTCAATCAAATTAATATTTTTAGTACTTGTCCATGTTGAGTTTCAAGCTAATCACGTTACACGTTCCTTTACAAACATTTTTAACAAAGCATCACGAAAAATCACCAACTTTAGCTCCCCACTAACAAATATTTTGTTGTTTTATCCTGATACATTTTAATTTTTCGTATTTTACATAAAAGCTTAAGCAAATTGGAGAAACACGAAAAGTTAAATGTTAGCGTAGCATTACCCAACCCATACTATGTAAAACAAAGCAAATTCAAACGAAGACCTACTAAGTTTAATGAATTGTCATTTTCGCCCTTACTTACCAGTGTTCTACTGACCACGAAGCAGTAAAAACGTCTGACAGATCGTTACTCAATTTACTTTTATTCTAACAAACAGTGCGTCCATACACCCTGAATCGGATGGTGATCGGAAAGGTTGCTTGCCTTAACCCGGAGTACTCGAACGCAACTTAAATATTTAAAGCAAGTGACGAATTTTTGACATATTTTCACCGAAAACTGAGAAACGCCTTGAGACCTTGGTGGTGCTTGCTAGTCTACCAACTCATGCTGAGGCAGAGCCGTTACTTAGCTTACGTCGTTTTTAAAGTCCTTGTTTCTCTAGTTCAAGTGTATTTTGTGTTTTGAGTAAGTTTTGTAAGAATATATTCAAACTTTCCTAAAACTGAGATGCGTTTGAGTAATTCGTGCGCTAGTCGTTTTACTTATGAACCACTGACCTGATTCCTAACATTATTATTAGATCTCGACAGCGTGATGAAGAACTGGTTCTCAATGTAAACGTAATGTTGCGCGCTTGTGATAGTGTCCACGTACGCGTTGTGGATGCTTTGCTCCACCGTGTCCGGATCTAGGAAGCCGCAGGACCAGCTTGAAACACTTCGGAGAACCTATAATATGAAGTTTACATCGTTACGAAGTAGGAAGTAGTTCGACTGGATTGAAAAGAGGGCGCTCTATCTTCTATGCACGATCACTCTAAGTTCTAGAAATTTAAAAGGAAAAGATACTACTTTAATATGCCAAATAAGGTGGCAATACAGGTCGTTAACGTCCTCCACGAAATTGCAAAATAGTACAGGTAAATTATCACTATTCTGTCACTTTCCATACAAACCTAAAGCGATACCTACCAGTGTCGCCAGAGTATCGTGTAATGAGCGTACTAGGAAGTAAAAGACTAACAACACACCTGATTTCCCCTCTATTGAGTTCTGAGTTAAATAGTGGTCTTCCTATTTTGGGAAGCAACATATTAAAATTAAAAAAAATCGGCAATCAGTACACTATACGCTAAATGTCAGTGTAGATCTAAGCAGGTATCCTGAAAATTACAATTGATTTCAAGATCCGCCAAATATATGTACGTCGGTAGGGATACCGGAGACCAACTTTAGAAGGACTTCACCGATTTTAATCAAACATACCTACGAACATTCCGATTTTTTTTTTTAATATGCTATTACATTTCCGTTATATATGGGGACATTAGTTTGCACAAACACTTCTGTACCGTTATAAGCAAGAAGTGACTGTACTGTATGAAACTTTTTTCAGCTGATCTGTCTGTCTGTATATAGAACTAGAAACAATAGTTTGAATCAAAGATTGGTAAATACCTGACACGATACATTGTTCAAATCAACCTCCAGCGTATTGTCTAGATCTTGCAACGGCTTGATATCAGAGTATGACTTCGGCAATAGATATGGGTAGCTCGTGTTTTGTCTGAAAACAAATAAAGGTTCAATATTGTTGATAATTTTTGATAATGGACTTTATTCCAGATAGATAGGATCAATTTTACCTGTACTTCTCCAATTTGATGGCGTTCCAGCGCTGTATAAAATGTCTAGCCACGTCCCTAGCAGCGGAGTTTTGAACCATGACCCCGATGTCGTGCCAAGGCATTCTGGGCGTTGTATGTCTGTCTACAAGGTCTGAAATGACACGAAAAATTAAAAACGTGATATTCGAAAATAAAGTACAAATTCAAATAAATATAAGAATCATCATCATGGGGGCGGGCGGCAGCGCTTCCTCCAGAACAGATCCACCACTGAACTGCGATCTCCTATACCGCGTCTGCCTGTCTGTTCGCGATAAACTCAAAAGCACCTGAAAGGATTTTCATGCGATTTTCACCTATCGATAGAGTGATTCATGAGAGAGGTTTACTTATATAATTTGTCAAGGTTTTGTGTAAATTAGTTGAAATAGAACGATAATTGTTGAAAGTGTCGGAAAAAGTAAAGCCGCCTGGGAGCTTTCATCGAAAAACCTAATCCCTTTGAAATATAACAAAACAATTCGAGGTGGGATATTCCTCTCTTATAGATCTACCAAAAAGTTCGAAATGGCATATATCTATCTTTTAAGGATAGCTTACTTATACCTACCCATTCTATCTAGGGGCGTGTTGCTACTAAATAAATAAATAAAAATCATTTATTCAGAGCATTTTAACAGAAAGGATCATACATAGATAAATACCTATTGAAACAATGACACTACCGAAGCTTAACAAACTGTGTGGTAGTGTCAACGCCCATTACAATCGAATATTAAGCTACCAATCCATATATGTAGATATATGCCCAGCGTAGGAATTATGGCATTAACTTCTATTATAACAGCCAATCCGTTTATCCGGGGAAGCATATGTAATTCATAATTCGTTTATTTATTTGCTTACACATACAATTCATTCTTAATGTAGGTGAAAATTGTATATAATATGCACTCTGTAAGGGCACTGCAAAATTGGTTCTTGTCTTTATAAAACGTATGTCTTTTACATCTACGAAGGATGGTTTATTTAGTGTTCGTTAGTCGACACTAATTTAGATGACTTTTAAGGCCTTAGTAAATATGAGTATGCTTACCAACAAAAGGCAGATCTAAATTATTAAAGTCCTTTACAATAAAGTTCGTATAATCCTTCCCGATCCATAATTTCGAGTTCCCCTCAACATTTTCCAGTGCATCTTTAGTACTTTCTGTGATCACTCTTCCTTCTACGACCTGAGCTAAAGGTGTCGGCTCACTGATACTGTTTTTCACTTTAATATCTTTCGTACCAAACGCATCCGTCAGTAATACTTGATCGTTGGATAGCGCGTATTTCTCGGCCTTCTTTCGTTCACTATCGTCGAACTTTTGTTCGATTCTTTCCTCTTCAAATGGAGGGTATAGTATGCTGATGAAGTCTTTTCCTCTGTCTGTGATTTTGTTGAGGACGTTGCGTTTTTGTACTTCAGGCGTTTCGTATCTTGCGAACTCTGGTGGGGGGTTTGTTGGTGTTGTTATTAGTAGCTGATCTCCTGGCTCGAGTATGGGCAAGTTTTGCGGTGGTTCTGTCTCAGTTTCTGTTGGTTGCTGGTCGTTATCTTTTTCAGGGTCCCCAATTTCAAGTTTGTTTAAGGAGTTCCTGAAAAAAGGCATTATTAAAATAAAATATAAATAAATTGTTGTAGTCCAAAAGCTCGAAAATTTTGTGTCGAGACATACAATAATAATTATCAATCTATCTAATTAATATTATACGTAAGTCGAATTTTCTCGTAACTTGAAATATGACACAAGGTTCTTTAAATATAAAAAGAAACGCTTGTCAAGCTTCAATCTTAGGGAAAAAGAGATTAATAAGACTTACTCGTTCACGTTAATAACTAGGTCCTTAGAACTCTTGGCTAGCTCGATCGTGGCTTGAAAACCGTTGAGGTTGGGAAGGAAAAGTCCGCCACCTGGTGAGCTAGATGTCTTCATCTTCATTCGAAGAGTGCTTGTCGGCTGGGATACGTTTCCAAGGTCTGTCAGCCTGCGAAGGTAAAATACAATCAGCATTTTGCATAATACCAACACATATGTACATATGTACCTACATTGTTGAAAGAATCTTTTGTTTGATGTTAACAATTTTCCCCCACCAACTTGTCTCTTCGAAAAGTTGAAATTAGTGCACTGATAGACTTTCCTTGAAATATAACTTGAACGAGATTTGAAGGTAGTCTGAGCTCATTAATGAACATAGGCAGCCTTCTAATACTACTACAGCAATCTTTATGCCTGTTCCGGAGTGAAAGATTTTTAGCAAAAAATAATGTCGTATTAACTTTATAAGAGTTCAACTAAATAAGCGTATTTAGGTAGGTAGTATATCAGTCATTTCATCTGGTAAACAAAAGTTTACATACTTTGAGTTGGGGTTTATACGTGCTTTAGGACGAGATGATTGTGTGTCAAAGTCCAGCATTATTACTTTATTTCTGTTTGGCATGGTCGACGCACACGATCTACTCGTGGTGAGCCCAGAACAACACGCTGGCATTCACTAACATACCTGTGTCTATGGTCATCCCAGCGTCCGTAGCAAAGGTCGATGCCCCCCACGAAGGCCACGGCCTGGTCGACGCACACAATCTTTTCGTGGTGAGCCCAGAACAACACGCCGGCTTTCGCGTGGTCTGGGTGACGGAAAACCTAACATTAGAATAAATTAAAAATATTTTAGGCTCATGGAATGTAAACGCTCAGCAAAACAGTTAACAACGTGTTGCGATATCTTATTGAAAAAACTTTTGTATTTTGAAAAAATTTATTATTAAAACATTAAAATTTAATTTGTAATTTTCGTTTATTGATAAAAATATTACCTACATGGTTTTGGTACATAGTGTCTTAAATCCTAAGTTAGGTTTAACTAGATACTAGAGTTCTCTTAAAATAGCAATAAGTTAATAAAAAATAAAAAAGTAGCTTTGTTCTTACCTTTATGTATTCACTGGCTAATCTACTTTTGCTGTAGAAACTATTTATACCCAGAGCCATTTCCACTTCTTTGTACAGCATTACGAATATTTTCACACCTTGTGCCTGTAAAAAAGACATAGTTTTAAGCTTCGGCCAAACCTACGCGTTAAACACGCGGGATGTATGACGCAAAGCGGGAGCGTCCTAATTAGTTATAATTATTGCATGCTAGAATATAGTGAGACATGAGTGCATTATTTAAACTTTACACCATGTTTTAGGAAAAAAAAAAATATTTGAGTCTTTAAAAAAATCTTAGAATTTTTTAAGGGCAAAGTTTCGCTTTGTTGGCCCGCGCTTCGCATCCCACATCCCGTCTGTCGTTTGAAGTAGATCTCCGAACTCGGCCACCAGTGCGATATATCTCCTCTCTAGTCAACTCCATGGTGAAATGAAATGCCTATAATTATTCGTAGATAGATAACTTACAGCTTTCCTCTTGAGTATCGTATCAAGCCGCCAATAATTCCCGTTCAGCGCCGGTCGTTTCAAGTAGATTTCTGGGCTCAGCCACCAGTCTGCTATAAATATCTCCTCTCTAGCCAACTCCATAGCGTCCGCTATAGCTGACAGATACGCAGAGCCGTCTACAAAGGTAGCGGCGGGTGTGGCGTTCCGGTTCGGGGCGAAAGAGTAGTGGACGTTTGGATGGGTGAATTCGCGGGCTGAAAGAAACCAAATTGGATGAAAATAACTGAAACAGTTATTGAACTAATTAGAAATAGCTTTAATTATTTTTAAGCAGTCACGCTCGGGTCGGTGACTTTGAATCGGGCATACTCGGCTTTAGTCGGTCGGTGACGCTGAATCAACTTTTTACTTCTATCGTATGTTATAATTATAACTGTTATAAGCACACACTCGCTTTTTTAATTATTTTAACATTTCATAGCTTTTATCAATGGCTGTTTTATGAATATCGTTGGAGCCGTTCTAATATTATAATATCTGTACACGAGTTTGTGTGTGTGTGAGTGAATTTTTGTATGTTGCAATGCAAAATTTGCGAGTCAGGGTAACGGTCACTCAATAGTAGAAAAGAACTTACCAGTCTTATTAGCAACATTTTTCAAAAACTGCAGCCATTCTTTGCTCTTGCGTTTGGTCCAACATTTGATGACCATCTGCCGACTGTGGTTCAGCACTTGCAAGCCGTGTTTCAGGCCCGTCGAATACATGCCCGTTGATACTTCGAACCTGTTAAAATATTAACAAATTTTCACACTACATCGTCTAGC